>OX451741.1:1407140296-1407740296 GCA_948472305.1 Vicia faba | reverse complement strand
CTTTTTGTCTTCAGACTTTTTCCTTTAAATCTTTTTCAATAAGGATGCGTTGTTTCAAATTCGAACAACTTGGAAATGCTAAGTGTGCAAGGGGCCAAACATGAGTCTCTTTACGAGATGCAACGCTAAGCACGAATTTCAATCCTAGCCGTAAGGATGCGAATGCGGTATTATCCATAAAAAACATGCAACCAACCAAAAATTTTGAGGTGAACTACGAGTGCCTTGATCCTCATTGTACGAGTGGTGGTACATAGACACAAAGGTTCATAACCGAGGCAGGCACGACTAATAAAACATTTTCTTTGTATATACACTTTACATACATGTATTTTCCCCCTTAACTCGTAAGCTTTAGATATGAACACACCATTTAGATTAGACAACACGAGTGGATCCCGTGGAGTACCACCGACGTGAGGGGTGTTAATACCTTCCCCTTGCAAAATCGACTCCCTTACCCGATATCTCGGTCGCAAGACCTTGATTTATCCATTCTCAGGTTTTTCTTTGATGATTTTCCTTTCCCTTTCTGTGGGATATATAAATACTCGATGGCGACTTCATTGATTTTCTCTCGATGATTTTCTGCCGGTTGTTTCACCAGGTATATCTAGATAAATCATCTAACAAGGTGAGAAAATATTTATGTCCTAGTGTAGGAATGATGGAGAAGGGGCCCCATAAGTCATCATGCAAGATTTCAAAAACCTTAGAAAAAGTGACACTATTGGGAAAGGGAAGTTTTCTTTGTTTAGAAAAGTGACAAGAATCACAAGGAGAATATGTATTTTTACATGAAATGAAAGGTAATTTTTTTTTGCAATAGCTTTTAAACCTATATGAGATAAGTGCCCTAATCTAAGATGACAAACATTACAAGCATTATTAGAAACAAAATTACAAGTATGGTGAGGTCTAGTTTAATCAAGAACATATAGTCCATGTTGTAATTCGATTATACCAATCATTTCCTTTGAAGGATTCTGCATAATGGAGCAAGAATTAGCAAAGAATTGTACAGAATAATCACTGATTTGGGCTAACTTGGCTATAGAAATCAGATTGACATTGAAAAGAGGAATGTAAAGGACATTATACAAATCAAAGAAGGTGTAAGAGTAACAGTTCCAAAGATTGATTCAGAGAGTTGAGATCCATCAGGAAGAGAAACCAATATAAGAACTATAGACTTACAATTAGTGAAAGCTGAAAAATTAAAGGAAATATGATTTGTGGCACATGTGTCTAAGATTCAGAGATTAGGAGACTTACCATTGACATTAGAAGAATGAGAATTCATGGCAAGAGGAGAGGTTGAAATAGAATTGGTTATGGAAGTAATTTTGGATTGTTGGAGCAATGCCAGAATGTTTTTTTATCGCTCTTGAGTGAAACCATAAGAAGGTGTAGTCGATCCTGGTGCAGAAACTTCAGGTACACTATTGGTGGAAACAACAGTTTGAGAACTTGAACCATTACCTTTTCTATTGTTCTTGAAACCTGGTGGAAATCCATGTTTAATGAAACAAGTGTCAATGGTCTGATTGGATCTTCCACAGTGAGTGAAAACTCTGTTTTGTCCTCTAAAATCATTAAAACCCTAAGATTTCTCTTTGTACTGGTTAAGTTTACAAGGTTGGGAATCTTGAGAAGCTTGAAAATTCAGAGTTGTGCCATCTTCATTATTTCCAATGCTAGGAATAAGAACAGAAACAACATTATTCATCTTTCATTCTTGCTGAAGAACCAGTGAAAAAGCTTTATCATTGTCAGGCAACAAATTCATCATCATAATTTGGGACTTGGAGTGTGTAAATTTTTCATTCAAACCCTTAAGAAATCATATCACATAATGTTGTTCTCTATAACAACGAACAGAAGCAATGGCACCACAAAACAAGGGATTGCGCATAAACAAGAAGGAATCAGACGATAATTTTCCGATTCATCCCATAGAACTTTCAAATGTGTAAAATAATTTGATACATCAAGTGTACCTTGACTAAATTCGTACAAATCTTATTGAATGTCAGATATGCAAAAAATGTCTTCGTGCGGAAACCTAATCTGCAAATTCTTCCTCATGCCAACAGCATTATCAATCCAGAGAACCGATCTTGCAATAGATTCAGAAATAAAACATTGAATCCAAGGAAGAACCATCGTATTGCACCGAACCCATAGAACATAGAGAGGATCGGATACCTTCGGTTTGGTAAGAGTGTTGTCGATGAAATTATCCTTGTTCTTGAAGATTAACACGATTTGCATCAATCGAGCCCAAGTATGGTAGTTTTTGTCATCAAGCGATGGAGAAACAAGAATGAGTGTTGGATTCTCGTTCGGATGAAGATAATAGGGATTAGCAGAATTGGTAGTGAAATCAACAAAACTCTGAGCAACCATTGAAGCAAGAAGAAAGATAAAGGAAAAGGAAGAATCAAAGGAAGAACAATGGCTACCCGAGCTTGTTAAGCTCTGATAGCATGTCAATGATGGATGAATTCATCATGGAGAAAGAGAAAATCAGTTGCATTCAAGAAGAGAATTTAGATAGTATGAGAAATGATTATTGTTTCATTGAATAATCTCAGAATAGTTACAGTTGGCACTATTTATACATTAAGCTATAACTATACCATAAGCAGAATTATACAGTTATGCAGACTAAAGAATTATGTACATTAAGCTATAGCTGGTAATTTTCTCTGTCTTGCAATCCATCTAAAAGACTGATACATATGAGTTTGGAGCGGAGCGACTACATATAAATTAGGGTTATGGTAGAAATTTATTAATGAGTGATTTTATAGTAATATCTGATTATACATTCCCTCGGTTATTTGAGAAACCGAATGATTAGATGATTTGTTTAACAAATAAAAAAATAAACTGCATTTGTTAGGTGTCATGAATTTTTTTCTCAGTTTTATGAAAAAACCGAGGGATAAGATGATTTGTCAAATATAAGCGCATTTTTGCTTCTAAATAAAACTTTAAATTGTAGGAGTTAAGAATCGAAGCTCAAAAATTGAGCAACATTTCATGTCAGATTTGGCTAAAACCGAAATATAATATATCTTTTTTAAAAAAGAATGAATAATGGCTCGTTCAATCTTAGATTTTCAATGACGATGAAAGATTTGTTATAAAATATACTACCTCTATTCCTTTTTATAAGAAACGACTCACTTTTTAAATTCATTGAATAATCAATATATATAATCTATAAACAGACCAAATACGTTGATTATTCAATAAACCTAAAAAATAATGTATCTCTTATAAAAAAAGAACAAAGGCAATATTATTAATAACGTATTTCTTATAAAAAAGAACAGAGGCAATATTATTTATGGTAGTTTTTTTCAGCTCTTTTTGAGAGTAAATAAATGATGAGGAGAATTTCAAGAAAAAATTTAAAGAAAAGACAAACCTTCCATTTGAATAAACAAATTTATTTTTTCTTAACAAGAATTCTCTATGCTAAGGAACTCAAAAAATATAACGAAGAAATTTTTTAAATAATAATAGAAGATTTATATATTACCTTCAAATCCTTACCATATTGTTAGAATACTTTAAAAATCAATAAAAATTATTCATAAACTTTAAAAGATACTATTATTAAGTAAGATACTCTAGAAAATTTCCCTTTATTTTCAACTCTCATCTTTTAAATTAGTATTTTCAAATTTTCAAAGAGAATCTTAAAATTATACTTCAAGTCATCCAAAACCAATTTAGACATAACATATTTATAAAATTTAATCAAATACACAAACTTAAAAATATTTTTTATTAAGATATAAAAATCATATATGAATTGACCTATTTAAAATGTAAGTCAGTGTTTATAAATACTTGCGCCTTAGGAACAGACATGATCTATATTGAGATCTTATCTCATAAAGTATTACTCTTTTCTATTAATATCCTAATATAGACAATAGACTTATGACAACTATAAATATTTATCTGTGCTATCAGAATCTACACGGATGATTTTGGCAGGTTCGGATTTTTAGGATAAGGTAAAATAAAATAAAAATATATATAAATTTATGATTTAAATAGTTTTAGTGAATTTTTAAATTTAGCCTTTAAATTTTTTATTTTTTTTTAGTTTTTATATCTCACTTTCTTTTCGACGTTGTTCTATGATGTTAAACTTCTATTAAAGAAAAATTGATGTGGCTAACGTTGTTAAGTTGAAATTTATTTTTTTTATTTTTTATATTATTCATTTAAATACGTGAAATTGCAACATGAGTGTTATTAAAAAGGAGGAACAAAATTCAAAAAAAAATATCATTTTACAAATTCTTCTCTCTTTCTTCATATATGTTATCTTCTTTTTCCTTTGCGCCTTCATCATCTATTCATCCATAATTTCTTCCTTAACTGCAAATTTTAATTTATTTCAAGTTCCAGTATGTGGTTGCAATAGATCAATGAAATTATTTATGTCGAACTCAACTGAAAACCCTAAACGAAGATATTGGAAGTGAAAAAAAATTCAAGATTAATGTCAAGGTACAAGTTGTTCGTATGGGATGATGAACTTGAACGAAACACACTAAGCGAGTCCAGAACTTCAAGTGGATGCAAGTGCTCAGAGGTTGTGAATGATTTAGGTTACCTTATTAAGGAGCTTGAGATTAGGAAAAAGAGAAGATTAAGATGAAGTTGGAGTAGGAAAGGATAAAATCTAATTTGTTCAAACTTGTGTTGATTGTGTCATGGGGTTTGTTCATTGCTTACCAGAAATGGTGGTGATGCCCATTTGAATGAGTCTGTAATATTTTTTGTTTTTGGTCCATGTAACAAGAAGTTATGAATTATGTCCATGTATTATTTAATGAATGAATATGATATTTTTATTTTGGACCAAATATGTTTGTGATTTTATTGTTATCCCCATTTATTAATGATCTAAAATAAGATAAGAGGTAAAAAGGCCTAACAAAGATCCAACATTTGGAACAACATAAAGGCATAATATTACTAAACCATAATGGTGGTTAATGTATCTAAAATACATATAGCCAAAAGGCATAACACATATAACCAAAAGGTATAGTTTCAACATTTAGAACAGTTACATTTTCAACATTGGGAACATGTGCAATTTGGAAAGTAACATCATTTACATTGGGTTGTGTTTGCATTGCCTCAAATGCTGCAACAAGATTTGCAGCAAGCATTTCAAAATTGGGATCAACATCAATTTGAGATAAGTAAATACTTTTCTTTTTTGAGCTTTCGGGTCAACCACAAGACTAGTACAACTTCTTGCATTATGGCCATGTACACAATAATTTATGCAATAATAAGTTGTTTGTGTCCTTTCCTTGTTAGGATCTTCATTAGGTTCCCTCATCCTCAATTCCTTTGGCCTTCCAGGTCCTCTTTTGCATGATGGAGGTAGTATTTAATTTCTTCAATATCAATCTCACGCCACATGTCTTGTCCATTAATTGGGATTACATTAAAACCATAGTATACCACATATGTTTCCTTGAATAACAATCATCCACATAGTCTTATGGGCATTGGTTCCTAAAACATAATGCATATATTACATGTATGCAAGGTATGCCTACTAATTCCCAGAAGTTACAAGTGCTAGTTATTTTTGAAGTGTCCACTATAAATTATGTCTAGTATGAACATGTTTTACTTGCCATATTGTTACACCAGACCAATTTGGAATCCAATTACCAACATGTTCTACTTCTTTATCTAACCTAAGTCTAGGTCTAGGCATTATCATCAACAATTCATAATTTCCTTGGAGTACTATTATGCTTACTTGCTAATTGTTTAACCCTTTTTCTTTTTCCCTCAGATTGTTTTTCAACAAAATCAAATCCATCATCCAACCAAACAGAATGGCAATATTTATTAAATTAGTCCCCAACAACAACGCTAAAAACTTGGTCACGACTTTAAGAGTCTATCGGGTTAACTAACTGCAAGTGCATATTCTAATCACGTGATTTTAAAATATATTGAACCCACAAGGACTAATAATTAAACTAATGTTATCTATCGTTACTATGTAAAGTTAAGGCGGATAATTATCTTGGATTAATGAGAATTGAAACTAAACTAAAGTTAATAGGAAAATATTATAATAAAGAGAGGCCGAAATGTGTATTTCGTGTACCTCATGGACTCCATAACTCATTGGCTTGTAGCGACGTTAGAAAAGTGTTTAGTAGAAATTTTCAATTTAAAGACAATATCTCACACTCTCGTGGTTTTGAATAAAGTAATATTCCTTGACCATGTGATTTTGTTCTCGCTCGCCCATTCAAATCAAGAATCATGTTTTGAAAACTAAACGAGTTCTTGTTGTATCCCAAAATTTTGCCTCTCATTTTCAAAAGAATTTCTCACGCTCCTAAGGTTATCAAGTGTTCAAGGCTACTCAAGAATGATCAGATGATCCTCCTTCTAAGCAGTAGCCTATAATTAGGGTTTTGGTTTTCATAGAGGAAATTGGACTTCTAATGCCTCAAGTAGACTTCATGGTTTCTCATATGTATCAAGGTATGCTCATGTCAAATTTCAAGCCTTGCAGTGCAAATTTGCTCAGTCAATTGCTCAAATGAGTGAAAATAAACTATATTGAGTAAAAAGTCAATTGTGGTCAACATACAGTCAAACTTCAAGATTTTTGGTCAACATCAATGTTTTGAAGTTACATTCACCATTTGATCAAGGGTTGATCATGATTCATCAAGAAAACTTAATATTCATCAAAAGTCAAAAGTTGTAAATTATGGTTTTCTTTAGGAGAAGTCAACTAAACTTTGACCAAGCATCACTTTCACATGCTTCATCATAAAATTCTCAACCAAATCTCATTTTGAAGAAAATTCAATTCTCTACAACTTTGTTTCTCTAAGCTCAAGACCAAAAAATTCTTCATTTGAGAGATATGTGCCAAGACATTATAGGTCACTTTAAAAGTCAACAAAAAGACACTTTTTTTCAAAGCAATTCACATCAAGTTAAAAGCTTAAAATGGAAAATGATCAAAATGAGGGTTGTAGGGTACATCTTGATCTTTCCAAAAAGTCCAAGATCATCTTCATATGATAAAAAATTGAGTAAGTTATGAGTTGCACAAATTGGGAAATTTTGAGAAAATGCATGAAACCCAAATTGAGCAAACTTGAATTTTTGGGCTAATGGGCTTATCTTTCAAGGTCCAATTGTGTTCTTGACCTCATAATGGACCTCTAAATCCATCCATGCACCATGATAATTTTTATATTTTTTATTTTTTATTTTTATTCATTTAAATTCAAATTAAAAAAATATCAAAGGGAGGTGCAATGCATAAGAGGCTTTTTATTCAAACATGTTGGAGGCCAAAGATCATGAAGAAACCGTGTGGAGTTCACCTGCAAAACGAATCTTGATATTTTGTCTTATTCCAATTTCTATTTTCAAACAAAATCTAAAGATTTCATACAAAGTCCAAGCCCATCTTTGTTGACCTAATTCATGGTCTATAAATACACATTATCTTCAGACAATAGGGACACGAAAACCTTGCAAGAATACTCCCACAAAAAACACAAAATTTCTCAAAGTAGAGCAAACTTGAAACTTTGTTTTCAGCCTTTCTCCAAGCAAGATAACCATCCAAATTGATTCCAGGGACATTACAGAGTAAGTTGGGATCATCCTTGATGATCAAAAGAGCTTGAAACGAGCATCCATGTATCACCGATTTACATAATTTCTTGAATTTCGTATTTTAGATTTTATTGTGCTTTGATTCATACTAATGTTTCTAATGTGTCTCTGAGATGTAACTATACAGGATTGAGCCATTGCATGAGTCCCATGAGGCCTAAATCATACATTTCCATTGTTACACCTATTTACATTATTTTACTGATATCTCGTTTTACAGGATGATTCATCCAATTCTAAGGCCACAATTGAATTCACAACCCTCAAATTAGAGGGGGTAGGGTCCTACTGGTTCATTAATGCGCGTTATTTTGCTGGGTTTGGATAATATGCTCACCAGAGAAGACGATTGGAGCTAGGGCTCTGACGCTTTTCCGGTCCCTCTGATGATGTTTTTGTTATATTTATTTTGATTATTTATATTCACGGATGTACAGCCACCCTAGTGGCAGGAGCGTGCGTGTTAAGGCATTACTATACAAGGGCATGGGTTCGATCTATGCCTTTTGCAATCTTTTTTCATATTTTTCCAATTCATGCATGTTTCATATATTATGCAGCACGCTTGTATTTCTAACACAATAAGCAGCTTGGCGCATTGGTAGAAGGGTGCACTGGTGAAGCCAAAGGCGTGGATTCAACACTCACCCCATGCATTATTTTTCTGCCTTTTTCACTAACCTTATTTTTCTTCTTTTTTCACTTATTTTCTTTTAATTAAAACCCTAATTTTAATTAAACCTAATTATTTTTATTAATTAGACCTAATAATTTTCTAATACTAATTAAATTAGGTTTAGTCTTTTTTAACTATCAAAATTTTGACTTTTATTTTTATTGATTAATTAAACCTATTTCTTTTATAATGTTAAAATAAATTAGAAATTTTAGGTTTATTAATTGTTTTTATCATTAAAAATTATTTTCTAAAATACCAAAACTTTTTCTCATATTTTCTTTTCTTTCTTGCTATTTTAGTTTTTAGATAAAAGTGTATAGGTCGCATATTTGATTGTAATAAATTAGGTTTATTTTTCTCGCACTTCTTTCTGTAATGTATCTGCTCCCAGGATGTAATAGTTTTAGGGTTTTATTTTCCGTATTTTTATTATTTAACTGCTCTGAATCCATGTAATAGCGTAGAACCTTTATTTTCCACACATTTATATTTATGTTGTATTGTATGCTATTGGTAATTAGGTGTGTATGGCAAGATAATAATCAACTGATAGCATAACCCTAAATACAAGATAAAATAACTGAATTGAATCACTATTCAAACTCGCACCCCTAGGGTAACCTCCCTTTATTGCCTTCGAAACATGGTCATGTCCCTCAAAAATAGGGATACTTTAGAAAAGTCCCTCCACATAAAAGATCATAGTCCCTCGATGACCCTTCGATGTTGCCTACGAAAAATGATCTAGTCCCTCTGATAAATTGCTAAAGTATCCTTATTTGTTGTCTTTGATGACCATACAATGACCCACGATTGTCCCTTCACATCCAATAGATGAGACTACCTACCAACTAATAGTACGAATAGCATTATCTCTAAAGAAGAAGGAAAATAACAAGAACGACCTTGGGTGGGTAAGAACTATTAATCGCTCGCTCACAATTTTTCTAAAAAAGAATTTTCACACACCGCTTTCAAAAATATTTTCTAAAACACTATGTACGCGTTCTTGATGATAGATACAAGAACCATTACAAAGTCAGCCTTACATTGGCGATTTCAAAATATTTTCAAAACACTTACGCAAAAAAGCAATTTTCAAAAGTGAGCTAGCGATAAAGAGGCCGTAGATAACTACAGATGAAAAAGGTGCTAACATCCTCCCTTTTCATATCACCCCCCGAAATCAAAAGCTTCAAGGTCTTTCCTGTTCTTTTCACCCTTTCCTTATTGGATACAAGAAAAGTCAGTGGCGACTCTAGCTATCTGCACATTTGGGTAAAACCAAAAAAGTCAATTCTTCCACCGTATTACAGAACTGGCAACTCTGCTGGGGAGTATATACCTAAAAAGAGAGGTTACCCTAGTGACTATATCAATTTTAATTGCTTTAATTGTCTGAATTATTTGCTTTATTTTAAAGGGTTGCTTGGGTTTATTTTCTTGCAAGATCCTACACCCGGATCTAGGGTACCTTAGGTAAGTAGCAATAGATCATGGAAAATGTACGGCATAGACCGATATGATTGAAGTGATGTCTCCGGTTAGTATGGCACTTTGGATTGTACCAAGGTTCCTTAAGTCATTCGAGGATAACATTAGGCTTCTGCATGGTATCTTTAACACTAAATAGACTTTTAGAACCTTAATTGACTCATCTTGGCCATTAGAAGGTAGTGAGATGGCCGGCTTTAGTGCAGTCCAAAGTTGGTTGATACTCGATACTACACTCATTGAGATTCAACTCGTGGGATGTTTTGGTGGCAAATCAGTTGCTATACTAAAATGAAACCTTCGAGAAAGATCCGCGATATGAGATTCTTAGAACCCGATTACTATTTTAGAACAGGTTGAGCCAACTTAACTTCAATATAAAAGGGTACTTACCTATGGACCCCATGCAAGCCTTTAAACCTAAGGCTCTTGTATGATTTGTTTGTGTTTGCTATGTGTTTAAACCTAAGCATAACATCATGACATCATAACATCCAACATGGCATTTATTAACCATTTCAAGGATCTCAGGGATCTTTGTTGCAGGATTTCAAGTCGAACTGCTAGCAAGGGGCAAGAAGATTTATTTTCCTCTAACCAGACGCCATCAAAGATCAAAGTACATTCTTTTGAGTCAGAGGCTAGGACCCACTTGATATGGTGAGCTTGATCTGGTGAGCTTGATACTTATAGAAGGACGTCCAAAAATGAAGACTCAATGTTCCACGAGTCAAAGTTGCGGCCAGATTCATCTTCAATCTTTTTTTACCCTGCAAGATCCTTGTAAACATTGCATTTGCATCTAGATATCATGCATTTCATTACATAACAGGTACCTTTCAAGACATATTTTCTCATCTTCTTGTTGTTTATTGCAGAACAGAAAAAATGGATCTTGAACAAACAGTCAGAGATCTCCAAGTTCAAAATGCCCAATTCCAATAGATGTTTCTGAACTTAGCCAATGGGCAGGAAGAACTGAAAGTACTTGTGACCAGTGAGAAAAAGAAGAATACAAATAAACCAATTTTCATTATTAACATAGGAAGAAGGTTCAGAAGTCCTGTCAAGCAAGCTTGGGATCTTAACATCCCATCCAATGAAGAAGACAAACAGGAGGAAGATAGTAAAAGTGTGAAGACTGAAATAAGCCATCTTGGTTCAAACAAATGTCCTGATGAAGAGGAAGAGGATTACCTGGATGAGCAGTATCCCCCGACTGATGAGAAATACAAATTGATGGAAGAGCGTCTGAGAGCTATGGAGATCCAGAAGGTGCCTGGGCTAAATTTTGATGATTTGGGTCTGGTTTCAGGATTTATCATCCATCCTAAATTAAAAACTCATACCTTGGCTAAGTATGATGGAACTTCTTGTCTGAAGTTACATCTGAGGTCTTATGTTTGGAAGATCCAACCACACACTGCTGACAAGAAAATGTGGGTTCATTTCTTTCCAGAGAGCTTGCCTGGAACACAGTTGGAATGGTTCTATCAACTGGAAGGGACCAATATTCACACTTAGGAAGATTTGGCTGATGCTTTCTATAATGAATACCAATATAATGTTGATCTTGTACTAACCCGTATGTAATTGCAGAGAATGACCATGAGTTTTGATGAAGGTTTTAAAGGGTATGCACAAAAATGGAAAGACCTTGCGGGAAAAGTTCATCCTCCTTTGGTTGATAGAGAGCTATTTGACATGTTTATGAGCACACTGACAGGTCCCTTTTACAATCATCTTCTAGGGAGTTCTTCAGCTAGTTTCACTGAACTGATCTTGACAGGAGAACTTGTGGAAATGGAATCAGAAGCGGAAAAATCCAAGTGGCTAAATCTTCAAATGTTATGAAGAAGCCTTATAATGATAAAAGGGAATCCAATGTTGTGTACAACCATAAGGTTCACAGTAAAGGTGACCGCAACCAATATGTGGGGGAAGTACTGATCTCCAATCATGCGCTAATGTAACAACAACAAAGTAATCAACATAGGTAGGATGCACCCAGGAGACAATTTACAAAGATCAACATGTTGTTGGCCCAAGCATTGCAACACATGTTGAAGGCAGAGCTGGTTACATTGAGAAAGCCTCTTACAAATCCCAACACTTTCTCTCCCCACTATAATCCCAATGCAAGATGTGCATACCACTCTGATAGCCCCAGGCACGACACTAGCAACTATTGGGCTTTGAAGAATAAGATCCAAGACATGATTGACCAAGGAAATTGAGTTTGACCCTCTTGAGACTCCTAATGTGATTACTGCGCCTATGCCCAATCATGACAAAGGTGTTAATGCTATCAACATTGTGGAAGATGATGATAGTGGCTGCGACATAGACAGTTGGATCTTCCTTACTACTGGCAATGGGCTAAATAATTGGAAGTCTGAAGACTTTATACCAATCTCCTTTAATCATGAGTAAATGCTATTTTCTATTTTTCTTGCCTCCAAATTTTGGTTATGTAATTTAAACAATGACTTTAAGCCTTGTGCCTCACCTGGGCACAATGGTCCACTTGTTAGGGTTGTCATTATTCATAAGCATATTTTCATTTAATAAATTATTGGACGTTTGCACTCAAATTTTGCGCTCTTTGTCTTTCTTTTGCTTTATTATTTTCAAAATAACTTTGTATTCTTACACACACCCACACAATAAATTGCAGATCTACATCCACCTTGGATCCCATTGAGAATAGTTCTGCTATTGCCAATTATGACTTTGAAAATCCAATCTACCAAGCCGAGGATGGAGGTGAAGAAGATTGTGAAATACCTGGAGATCTTGCTAGGATGTTAATGCAAGAAGAAAGAGTCATACAACCACATGAAGAGCCAATCGAGGTTGTGAACCTGGGTACTGAAGTGGACAAGAAAGAAGTCAAGATAGGTGCCAACCTAGAAGACAGTGTCAAAAAGAGGTTAATTTAGATGTTGCATGATTATGTTGAGATCTTTTCTTGGTCGTACGAATACATTCCAGGGCTTGATACTAATATTGTGGTTCACCTTCTACCGATGAAGGAAGGTTACCTCCCTATAAAGCAGAAAGTTCGTCGTATGCGTCCTGAGATGTCAAAAAAGATCAAGGTTGAAGTTAAGAAGAAATTCAATACAGGGTTCTTAGTTGTTACATCCTATTCTCAGTAGGTTGAAAATGTAGTGCCAGTACCCAAGAAAGATGGTAATGTGCGTATGTGTGTAGACTACAGGGATTTGAACAGGGTCAACCCCAAAGATGACTTTCCGCTTCCACATATTGATGTTCTGGTTGACAACACCGCTCAACATAAAGTATTTTCCTTCATGGATGGTTTCTCCGGTTATAATCAAATCAATGTGGCACCTAAAGACATGGAGAAGACTACTTTTGTCACACAGTGGGGTACTTTTTGTTACAAAGTCATGCCTTTCGGTCTAAAGAATGCAAGTGCGACATATCAGCGCGCTATGGTAGCTTTGTTCCATGATATGATCCATCACGAGATAGAGATTTATGTCGATTACATGATATCCATATCCCAGACTGAAGAAGAACATCTCGACCACCTGCACAATTTGTTTGAGAGATTGAAAAAGTACAAGTTGAGATTGAATCCAAACAAATGAACCTTTGGGGTAAGATCCGGAAAACTCCTAGGTTTCGTCATCAGTGGTAAAGTTATTGAATTTGATCCCACCAAGGTTAAAGCTATTCAAGAAATTCCAACTCCTCGTACTGAGAAGGAAGTTAGAGGTTTCCTGGGATGATTGAACTATATCGCCAGATTTATTTCCCATTTAACCGCTACTTGTGAGTCAATATTCAAGTTACTAAAGAAAGATCAAGTAGTAAGGTGGAGTGATGATTGTCAGATAACCTTCAACAAAATCAAGGAGTACCTCCAGAAACCACTTATTCTGATGCCACCGGTTGAAGGAAGACCTCTGGTCATGTACTTAATAGTGTTAGAGAACTCAATAGGGTGTGTATTAGGGCAGCATGACGAGTCTAGTAAAAAAGAGAATGCAATATACTACCTTAGAAAAAAGTTTACCAACTGTGAAACAAGATACTCACTGCTCGAGAAAACTTGTTGCGCTTTGGAATGGGCTGCTCACCGGCTAAGACAGTATACATTGACTTATACCACTTTGTTGATCTCTAAGATGGATCCAATAAATTACATATTCGAGAAGCCCGCTCTCTCCGGAAGAATAGCAAGATGGAAAATGGTCTTGACAGAATACGACATTCAATATACTACTTAGAAGGCAATCAAAGGAAGTGTACTGGAAGATTATTTGGCTCATCAGGATGTAGACGACTACCAGACTATGAATTTTGGGTTCCCGGATGAGAATATTATGTTGATTGCTTACTATGAAAAACCTGGACCGTATGAAGGATCCAAGCCAGGATCCCGATGGACTATGTGTAAGTACGAAGTGCGCCTAAGAGGGGGGGGGGGGAGTGTGTTAGGCACTTTAAAATTTTTCTGGTGTTTAGTGATGATGGATAATATTTTTCTGGTTTATGGTGTGTTTATGAAAAAGTAAAATGCAGAAAAATAAAGAGAAACGAGTGACATATCCTGGTTCCCCCCACAGTCCGAGAGTACTCCAGTCCCCTTTCAACATGAAAGAGATTTCCTTATAGTGGCAAACTTAAAACAAGAACTACCAAAACCAAGAACAATCCTCTTGGATTTTCACTATGTCAACAAAGAGAACAATCCTCTCAAGGTGACGTTACTTGTATCTAAAAATCCTGGAAAAATAAGATTATAAAACCACTTGAACTTATTTTTAACAATCCTGAAAAATAAGAAAGTGTATAGCAATATTTGATTGATAGAGTTTGTAGTGCAATAATCACTTTGAGTTATTTTATCAATGACTTGATCTTATCTTCCAATAACAATAATATACAATGACTCAAGACTATAGAATTCTCAAAGTTTTCTGTTTAACAATATATGAAAATGTGCAGAAAAACTTTGTGTATGAAAGTGAAGAAAAAGCTTGAGTTTTTATATTTTAAAATTCAGAAACTATTGATTGGAAGAGGTACAAAATGATTTTGAAAATTTAGTATTTATATGTTCATAGCACCTCTTTGAAACAACATAAACTTCTGAAAATGAATCATGAACAATTTCCAAGATTCAATGAAAAGTTTACATGAAATTGTGTTATGAAAAGGTATGTTCAAAGCTGCTGATTTTCAAAAACGTTCAGCATGTAATCGATTGCACCCTTGTGTAAAACTGATTGCACAGGCTTTAACAGCTAAAAATTCAAATATTTTCAGTGAGCAATTGATTGCACTTTAAAATAGTAGCAAAATTTGATAGATAGCAATTGATTGCATAAACATGTAAATCGATTGCACTTAGAAATAGTAGCTAACACTTTGAAAACGTGAAGCATGCAATCAACTGCACCAACATGCAAATCGATTGCACATAAGTGAAAATTGATTTTTTGCTTAGAAAACATGATAAAAAGTTTGGACAAGATAAAACACTTCTTTTGATCATTGAGCATTTAAGACTTAAGTTCAAAGTAAGTATTGTCATTATACCTTATGAAATTTGCCAAGAGCTTGAACCAAAGACTTTTATCCATTGATGCTTTAGCTTGACCAACATCTTTGCCTTCTTGCCATTATGGTTTGTCTTCATCAAAACAAAGTTCATCGAGAGGCTTGATATTACACTATGGTCTTTGATGGAGCTTGGGATGAGTTCTATATGAGTTATAAAAGATTTGTAAGTGATTTAGAGTGAAAAAGCACGAGTGGATTGAGTGTTTGGTGTTCAAGGTCAGAAGTTGCAACAAATGGAGTTTTATATGTAGCTTATGATCTTGAGAGGTTTTTTGAGGTTGTTAATTCGTGTTATGGCTTGCTAATGACCCTTATATTTATAGGCAAATGGTTTGAGGAGTTGGAGTAACCAGGTTTGCAAGATAACAAGTAATGGCTTGGTTGCTTAGTTATGAAGCAAACTTGAAGATCATGGTTCCAATGCCTTGTAACTTATCTCATAGAGTGGTTAGACACTTTAAACATATTCCTCTGATTTTCTTAGGTTGAGTGTTATTAGAACAAACAAGTTAGAGGCTCAAGAAGTTGACTTTGTGTATAAAGTGACTTTACAAGAATGGAAGTGTGAACTTTCTTCCCTTAATGGCAAAATGGATTGGACAAATCTTTAATCACTTGGATCATAGCTCAAAAGCTTGTGTAATATTATGATTATGGATATATTTGGAGGTTAGAGGCCTGAAAATTGGGATTATACAGCATGGCTTGAAGATTGGGTTATGAACTTGTCACAAAATGGCCAATAATTCAAGAATGGATGCCAAACTTCTTCTCTTCGAATCTCCTAGCTCAAACATGATAAAATTGTGTTCTTGGACATTTTGAAAAGCTTGAAACATTGTCTAAAACTTTCATGTCGTGAGTTTTGGTTAAAGCAAACGTGAACTTGGTGAAAAATGACCATGAAGTTGGGACAAAAATCTGATCAAAACTTGTAAGAATTTTCTAAGTGTTGGATAAAAAACATCACGACTTCATGATCTTATATCTCTTAAATTAAGCACTTTTTGAGGATCATCCCACATTAACAAAGTTATAGAATTCATCAATCCCTACAACTTTCATGTTGATATATTTCCTTGAATCAACTTGCATCTTGAGGAAAATTGCTTGTACAAAAACACTTAGAATTTTTCTAAGTGTTAGAAAATTTTCCAAATTTGAATTTTGTTGACTTTTTTATTTATTGATGATAAATTTTTATAGTTTTTAATATATTGATGATTTTTAATTTTTTGAATTCCAATGTTGACCAAAAAGTCAAAGTTTGACTTTTCATCAGTTGATTCAATTCTTCAAATATCAATCACTTGCACCTTTGAAAATGTTTTGAGACATTTAATTAGGTCAATATGTTGTATTTGAGTCCTTGAGATAATGCTTCAAGCCATTAGGTCATGCACTAGGCCAAAAGTCAATGATCAGTCATCTTCAGTCAAAACCCTAATTTTGGCAATTTTTTCCCTTTGATGATTTGAGGGATTTCCATGAGGAATCATGGTAAACCCTTGATAAAATGATGAATATCACATCAAAATATTGATGTAGACAATTTTTTTGAAGTTTGACTGTATGTTTGACCACAGTTGACTTTTTAACCAATATAGTTAATTTTCAGTCATCTGAGCAATTGACTGGGCAAATTTGTGATGCAAGGCTTGAAACTTGACATAAGCATTATTGACGACCTATGGTGAACCATGAAAGTCAATTGATACCCTTTCAACCCAATATTCCTTGAACAATATGAAACCCTAGTTGAGGACCCATTGCTTAGGAGGTGAGTTTGTCTGATCAACTCTTGAGAAACCTTGAGTATTTGAGAATCTTAGAAGAATGTCTTGAAGAAAATGAGAGGGAAAATTTTAGGGTAAAACAAGCCAATTCTAAGACCACCATTGAATTCACAGCTCTCAAATTATAGGGGTAGGGTCCTACTTGTTCATTAATGCGCGTTATTTTGAAGGGTTTGGATAATATGCTCACCAAAGAAGACGATCGGAGCTAGGGCTCCGGCACTTTTCCGATCCCTCTACTGATGTCTGTGTTATATTTATTTTGATTATTTATATTCACAGATGTACAACCACCCCAGTGGAAGGAGCGCGCGCGTTAAGGCATTATTATACAAGGGTGTGGGTTCGATCCCTGCCTTTTGCAATCTTTTTTCATATTTTTCCAATTCATGTAGGTTTCATATATTATGCAGCGCGCTTGTATTTCTAACACAAAAAGAAGCTTGGAGCAATGGTAGAAGGGTGCGTAAAGCCAATGGCGTGGGTTCAACACTCACCCCTTGCATTATTTTTCTTCCTTTTTCACTAACCCTATTTTTCTTCTTTTTTCACTTATTTTCTTTTAATTAAAACCCTAATTTTAAATAAACCTAATTAGTTTTCTTAATTAGACCTAATAATTTTCTAATACTAATTAAATTAGGTTTAGTCTTTTTTTAACAATTAAAATTTTGACTTTTATTTTTATTAATTAATTAAACCTATTTCTTTTAAAATATTAAAATCAATTAGAAATTTTAGGTTTATTAATTATTTTTATCATTAAAAATTATTTTCTAAAATACCAAAATTTTTTCTCATATTTTCTTTTCTTTCTTAATTTTTAGATAAAAGTGTATAGGTCGCATTATTTGATTGTAACAATTTAGGTTTATTTTTCTCGCATTTTTTTCCTATTATGTATCTTCTCCCAGGAGTAATAGTTTTAGGGTTTTGTTTTCTGCATCTTTATTCTGTAACTACCCTGAATCCATGTAATAGCGTAGGACCTTTATTTTCTGCACATTTATATTTCTGTTGTATTGTATGCTGTTAGTAATTAGGCGTGTATGGCAAGATAATAATCAACCGATAGCATAACTCTAAATACAAGATAACATAACTGAATTGAATCACTATTCACACTCGCACCTCTAGGGTAACCTCTCTTTGTAGCCTTCAAAACATGGTCATGTCCCTCGAAAATAGGGATACTTTAGCAAAGTCTCTCCGGATAAAAGATCATAGTCCCTCGATGACCCTTCGATGTTGCCTACCAAAAATGATCTAGTCCCTCCGATAAATTGCTAAAGTATCATTAACTATTACCTTCAATGACCATATGATGGCCCTCGATTGTCCCTTCACATCCAATAGATGGGGCTACCTACCAACTAATGGTACATATAGCATTATCTCTAAAGTATAAGGAAAATAACAAGAACGAACTTGAGTGGGTAAGAACTATTAATCGCTCGCTCACAATTTTTCTAAAAAAACATTTTTACACATCACTTTCAAAAATATTTTCTAAAACACTTTATACGCGTTCTTGAGGACTGATACAAGAACCCTTACAAAGTCAGCCTTACATTGGTAATTTCAAAATATTTTCAAAACACTTAGACCAAAAAAAGACATTTTTAAAAGTGAGCTAGCAATTAAGAGCCCGTAGATAACTACGGATGAAAAGGGTGCTAACACCTTCCCTTTTCATATCTTACCCCCTGAACTCAAAATCTTCAAGGTCTTTCTTGTTCTTTTCACCCTTTCCTTATTAGATAAAAGAAAAGTCGGTGGTGACTCTAGCTATCCGCACATTTGGATAAAACCAAAAAATTCAGTTCTTCCATCGTATTACAGTTCTAATCGATACCTAATACGCTCTCTCCATCTTTAGGAGTAGTGCCCTATTTTTACTATCTGGTTCAACCCCCACGCTCCTACAGTGCCAGCTCAAACCTTAGTTAATTTCCCACTCTCGTGACAAAATCGTGTTAAATTACTTTTCACTCTCATGACAAAGGTAATTAAATTGAGTTTAAAAACAAAGACCAAAACAAATTTTTCTAATTAAATTATCAAGCCAACTTGTTACCGAGCCCCATCGGAAACGACAGTTCTCACATACCAAACTCTAGAAGTTTATCTGAACATACTTTTTTGCAAAAACAAATTAAACATGATTATTGGAGTAAGAAACAACATTGCAATTCCACAAAATTTAAGAAAAATAATAATAATGCAATTAAAGTAAAACCTAAAGATCGAGAACAAAAGAAATGAAACTATATATAAAATGATGGCATGATTATGATCCAAGAGTACACTTTGAGTTTCCAATTTGACAGAGCTTCGCCAATGGTTCCTGGATACCTAGAACTAAGAATCTAATGCCTATATATAGTGTTACAAGTCTAATTATGGTTTCAAATCATGTACAACTGCCATGAGAAAATCTAGGGAGGTGGGAAAGAACAGGTCCAAGTCTGTTACGCATGTTTCTGCTTTCCTAGTGCATGGCAACCGCCACGGGGCTCATGGAGACCGTCATGAATCGCTCTTCATTAAGTTTTGTGATTGCAGGCCATGGAGAGAACCATGCTTCTAGTGGTGACTTCCACATCAGCAGAAGTGGATTTTTTCACTGTTTTGCTTCCTTTTCTCGCTCCTTTCCAATTCCGATGTGTTTTACTTCACAATTAGGATAACGCTTGAAACACAATATAAATAAACATAAAAACATGATAAAAAAAATAAATGAAAACAAAATAGCATGTGAATCGATTCGGAAAAGACGATGCATTTTCAAGTTATCACACTCCCCCACACTTAGACCATTGCTTATCCTCAAGCAATCAACTAACGCAATAACAATTAAAACACGGGTTTGAAAACATGCACACAATAACGACTCTAATTGTATGTGGCTATGAGGATATTGCTAAATCGATAGGTACTAAACAATAATACCAAGGATACTGTAATGACATAACACCATACTTTACGTTCAAAAACTCCCATCCTATGCAAACCGTGATACGGTGGGAGAACTGACTTGAGGTTTTGTGTTTGTGTTCGCAAATGTTTCGGTTTATCAAGAGTCACCACCGACTTTTTATTTTATCCTAAGGAAAGGTCAAAAAGAACAGGAAAGACCTTTGAGATGTTTTCTTGGGTTCGGGGAGTAGATTATAGAAAGGGAAGGTATTAGCACCCTTTCTATCCATGGTTATCCATGGGCTCTTAGTTACTTGCTTAGATCACTTGCTTTGCATTTTCAATTGTTTGAAATGGTGCTTTGTGTGTGGTTTTGAAAGATGTTTTCAAAAGAGGCCATCGTTGTGGCAACCTTTGTAATGATTCTTGTTTGAATGTATACAAAGATGTTTTTGTCTTTTGAAAAGTTTCCAATGTTTGGAAGTAGGGTTTTGAAATTGTGTGGTGAAATGTGTTTTGAAGATAGCAAGGATGTTTTTGCAAGTTTGATCAAGTAACTAAGAGCTATCTACCCTATTTTACTCAAAGATCTTTCTTATGTTTTTAACCCTTTTAACAGTGTTGCTTCACCATTGTATTTGGTGAACAACCTTGTGTTAGGATGTTAAACGGGATAGGTGCGGGTCATCGTTGAGACCATGATAGCAATTGTGTCAAGTATTTTGGCAATTTTCTTGAGGGACTTGATCATTTTGTTTAGGCAACTCAGATAGCGTCATCGAGGGACTATGATCTTTTTGTTTGTTTTTGTTTTGCCAAAGTACTTGACATGCAACCATGGCCCATTTTTGAAGGCAACAAGTGGATTGAAACCCTACGGGTGCAAGTGTGCATTGTGTTTGTTTTTCATGCATATTTGTCTTTGATTAGGTCAAGCTAGTTGTTGATTTTATTTTGCATACAAACCCTAAGTCTAAGCATGGCATAATTAGAAGCTTTTAAATGTGCGAGAATTTAAATGCTACACTATTACAACATGATATAAGGAGGGAGGTACAAATTTGAATTGGGGGTACTTGACAAGAAATTAAATTCTAAATTATTACAACAACATCGAATGTACAAGGCAATATTTAATATTTAAATAAATGCAATTAAATAAATATCGAATAAAATGTATTATGCAAAAAAAGATTTTTATGTATGTAAAAAAGTATTTTTTCAATGTGAAGTAAAAATAATAAAATAAAAAGAAAGCCAATTTTAATTATGTTGTTATTTAGGGCAAAAAACCCTAATTCTTAAATTAATAGCATTATTTATTAATTATATACAATAATATATTGATTTATACAAAAAATAAAAGTATATTGTGAAAAAGATATTTTTAGTGTAAAAATATTAATAAAATGAAAATGTATTCTTTTTTTTTTTGTATTTTTGTCCTAATTATTTAATTAAATAAAATATATAAGTATATATATATATATATATATATATATATATATATATATATATATATATATATATATATATATATATATATATATATATATATATATATATATATATATATATATATATATATATATATATATATATATATATATATATATATATATATATATATATATATATATATATATATATATATATATATATATATATATATATATATATATATATATATATATATATATATATATATATATATATATATATATATATATATTAAACATATTAAATATATAAAAATAAGAATTAATTATTTACAAAAAAATGTGTATATTAAAAAATGTTTTTAAGTGTGTATAAAATAATAAATAAAGATAAGTATGTTTTTTGTATTATTTTTGAGTTTTAATAAAAGATAATAGATTATTTATATGTTTATACTTAGTAAAATAAAAATAAATATCAAATAAATATGAAAATAATGGAAAATAATTTTTTGGCATTTTTAATATTTGGACAAAAAATAATAAAGTCAGAATAAAAACTAAAAAACATCAAAATGACAATTATTCAAGTAAATGGGGCAGGGGGTGTAAAAAGAAAAGTGGAAGGTGCCAAAAGCAAAGGAAACCAGGCCCATCCCAGAATCCACTTCTTCTTCTTCCTTTGAACAGACCTGTGCGCGTGCTATGTACAAAACTGTAACTCCTGATTCTTTGATTTTTTTGACAAAACTCATAACATGAAAATTGTAGGGCATTAAACAACGAATCCAACCATATAAAGAACTTGAACTAACTCTCAAAGACCAGAGAGAATTTCTCTGGCCCTAATTTCTAACCTAGTTTTTCCGGAAAATTCATGAGTGAAATTCTCCTAGCACGATTAATGTAAATGAAAACTAAGCATATGTATGGCTTCAGGGCTATGAGTACAACATATTTTATGAGTACAACATATTTTATTCACAAACCTAAGCCTAACTATTCCTAAATAGAGAGATAGAAGTTCATGAAATACCTGTTTCAGTTGACTTCGAGCTGGACAATGTAGCAACCTTCAATGGTGTTTGAGCTTCTTTTGAGCTTGCCTGAGGTCCAAGGAAGCTTTCCCAATGCCTGGCTTATTTTGAAACAGCTTGAATCGTGCTGTAGAACTCAATCTGCAGAGCTTTGAAACAAAAATGGCAAAGTGTGTTAGAGGTGTTACAGCTAGCAATGGATGGTCTGTATATCTTAGATATGTTGGTTGGAAGGTGTTTGAAGTATCTTTGGACAAAACGCACGATGGAATTTGGTTATGGCTTGAAGTTTGCAGAGCTTGCCC
Source organism: Vicia faba (assembly GCA_948472305.1). Taxonomy (NCBI): domain Eukaryota; kingdom Viridiplantae; phylum Streptophyta; class Magnoliopsida; order Fabales; family Fabaceae; genus Vicia; species Vicia faba. The sequence continues at coordinate 1,407,717,307 of OX451741.1, read as the reverse complement.
TTTTTTGCAGCAAAACAGGGATTTTGTGTACAAGGGGGTTTGGGAGGCAGAAGGGTCGTGTTTCTGGCTTGTTGGCAGGTATGAAACTTGTCTACAATGTTTTTGTAAGTTGGTCTTAACATATGTGAGAGATTGAGTATGATTTGCAACCTTTCTTCTTTTTCAAGCAAGAGTGTGTGTGTGATGTTGTAGCTTTGTACAGGCCCTATATCATGCTGCATACTTTTCTCTTGGTTCTTGGAATTGGTAGATTGAATCTTGCTTCAGAGATATGGCCCCATGCCTCAAGGATTTTGGTTTGACATAAAGTGCAACTTTGCAAAAATGGCATTTTACCTTTTTCCAAATAAGGATTAATCTTGTATGTAATGTCCAAATGACCAAAATAACATCTTAACTCAATGGTTATGCATTAAATTATGGAGTGCAAATTGGTTTTGAGGCCTGCAAGCTAGTACCAACATGCTGATTTGAAAATGCAAGTTTGTAAGAACATGTATTGGCCATGGACAAAAGTGAGTTTTTGCCAACTTCAAGCATTCGATTATCTCTAACCACAAGGGTGTTTGAGGAGTTCTTAGATAATTTGGAAATCTTGGAACATGTACTATAATCCATATTTGAAATGCAACTTGAAACTCCAAGTGGAAATATGTGAAAAATGTCCAAGAAGATGGGTCAAAATCCTGCCTAGATTAGGGCAAATTTTCTCTAAGTTAAAAGTTTTAGGTACCCTTGTTCCAAAAATCATAACTTGAGATACAAGCCTCTTTTGAGAAAACTTTGTGAATAAAAGTTGTATACTTTGTGATGGAATACAACTTGCATGTTTCAAGTTTTGTTTGAATCCATTTGCATCTTGGTGAAAAAGTGGGACAAAGTTAGGCAAAAATAGGAAAATCTCATAACTTAGAAACTTTCTAAGTTATGAAATTTTTTCATTTTAAACCCTAATTTGCATTTTTGGGTTTCTTGATGAACAAGTTTCATAATTTGACATGTCTTGATGAAAAATGACTCTTGGCACTTGATCTTGACCAAAAAGTCAAAGTTTGACTTTTCAGTGTACAGTCAAATTTTGATCAGTTGATTGAAAAATTCATCTGTCAATCCTATGTATTTGAGATCTTTTGAACTTGTTGAATGGGTCAAGACAATGTCATTTATTCCTTGAGTCCATATGTGAGCTTGATTTTCCATTGGCTAGGTCAAACAGTCAAAATTGCCTTTGTGCAGTCAAAACCCTAAAAATGACCATTTTGCCCTTTTGGTGATCTGATCAAATTTCTTGTGGAATTGTGATCCAAACCTGATCAAATGGTTCATATGAGTTCAAAATGTTAATGTGGGTCAAATTTCATGAGGTTTGACTGTCAATTGGCCACAATTGACTTTTTCCCCAATACAACTGATTTTTAGGTCAACTACCAATTGACTGGGCAAAAAATTGAATCAAGGCTTGAAACTTGGTATGGACAAACTTGTGAGTCCAACATGAAGTATGAAAGTCACCTTGGGCATTATAGGTCAAAATATCCCTGTGCAAACTCAAACCCTAATTTAGATTAACAGTGCAAGGGGGTGTCTTGAGCAGAGCAAACCCTAGCTTGATCTTGAGTTTCGAGAGCCTTGTGATGAGAAATGTTGATGAATATGAGAGGGAAAATTTTGGGGTACAACAGTTGCCCCTGTTCAATCTTCTTGAACCTGAAGAGTTAGATTGGCAGGTTTGCCTTTCGCGACTCGAAGGTAAAAGAGGATTGGACACTAGAGTGCCCGTAAATTTGCACTCGTCAAAATATAGTTGAGTAAATGGGCTTAAAGATGCCATTTGGAGATGGTAGAATCTTGCTGGAGATGGGCTTAAAGATGCCATCCGAGAATCTTTGTTGAATTGCAATGCTGTAGGTCAGAAGAATGAGCATCAAAATGATATCCGTGTCTGGAATGCCATTGAACTGTATCTGGAGACTGAGTTTGCATGAGCAGAAGAATGGCGTCCGTGTTTGGCGCGTATCTGAGCTGTAACTGTATTTGAATTTTGAATGAATATCAGAATGACTGCCGTGTCTAGAGTGTATCTGTATTGTAACGTCTGCGTATGGAGCAACTGTGTGCTGGGGATAAACTATGAATGAGTGACAGAATGGCAACCGTGTTTGGAGCGTATCTGGAATGTATCTGAAGTTGAGATCTGTATGAGTAGTAGAATGACCGCCGTGTCTAGGGTGTATCCGTACTGTAACTGGGATCTGAATAAGTTACAGAATGACTTCCATGGCGACTGCACTGGGAGAATCAGACTGCTGGTGTAAAGGCCAGAATGGCATCCGTGTTTGGAGCGTATCTGGACTTGTAGTTGATAGTTGAATCTGAATGAGAGATAGAATGGCTGCCGTGTCTGGAGCGTATATAGTCCGTATCTGATTGCTAAAGTCTGAATGAGTAGTAGAATGACCGTCGCGTCTAGGGTGTATCCATACTGTATTTTGATTTGAAGTTCTGAATGAGTAATAGAATGGCCGCCGTGTCTGGGGTGTATCCATACTGTATCTGAATAATTTTTAATGATAGCTTTTTAATCTTATCCTGAAAAAGGGTAAAACGTTAGCTAGAACACGAAGTTATATTGCATGATATGTATGATGCAATGAATTGTAATCCATGTTTATGATATATGAATGTAATGATTATGCATGTAAGTTGAGTAGCTGTCTTGCTGAGGAAGATAAATCCTGGTAGCTGGAGATAACGAAATCTTTGACTGCTGCTGGGGAAAATAAATCCATGATCGAAGCTGGGGATTCCAAAAATCTTTGATTACTGAAGATGAGAAATCCTTGCTGACTGCTGACTGCTTGGGGAATAAGGAAAACTTTGAAAATCTCTACTGGGAAGTTAAAACCTGGGAGACTTCTGCTGGAGAAATGAGACTGAGAATCTTCAATCTACTGGGAAATAACTCTGTGGGGAGAATGTTCACTATTCTGGCTCCGCTGGGGATAGTATTTTTTTAGGGTTTTCGGGCTCTACTAGGGATCTCGAAGTTTAACTCTGATGGGAATTTTGAAAATTAACTCAGCTGGGGAAATATACTCCATATTTAAACTTCTTGAGGATCCGAATGATGTACCGTAGGGGATTTCTTCTGGAATGGCATGAAGATTTCTTCCTACTCCTTCAACCTACCAGTAATTATCCTTTTTCAATTTGTTTTATTTGTAAGCAATGATTATATTCAAATGCATATGCCTATTTAACAAAACATTGGATGTTTTCAAATAAAACATAAGTGTAAAAAGGAAAAAGAAAGACAAGCAATTTTCTGCACTTTGAAGTGTACTTGTATTAATTTTGGTAAGTACTTTGTACAGAGGAGACAGACATCCTAGTAAGAGAATGTTGTCGTAAAAATTGCAAAATTTTATACAAAAGAAAGATGGCTATGTGTAACAATTCCATGGGATTCCCATTCTGCTATAGCCTTCACAACTCTGAATATTTTGTCCATTCGTTGCTTCGTCTGCCGATGACTGGATTGATCAGAAGCTTGGAGCTTGTTGGTGAAGAGATTGTTCTTAAAGTGATCCGACGAGACATAGTCATACGCTTTAATTCCCTAACTTTTGCCTGGACCGTCCTTTCGGGTTTTCGATCCACCGGGAAACCCCTTTTTGCCCAAGTCGCCCTTTCGGGTTTTCAACTTGCCGGGTGTACAAATTTTTTTGTTTTATCCCTAATTTATGCCTGAACCACCCTTTCAGGTTTTCGATTCACCGGGATGCCCCTTTTTTCCCAAGTCGCCCTTTCGGGTTTTTAACTTTCCAGGTCGTTTTATGCGTAGTATCTTTTGACTATGTTTGTGTTCACAGGGTGCGGCAAGTCGTCACCGTCCATGGTGGTCAGAATCATTGCCCCACCAGAAAAGATGCTCTTGATCACAAATGGTCCTTCGTAAGTAGGAGTCCACTTTCCCCTGGGATCACTTTGCGGAAAGATGATCCGCTTGATTACAAGATCTCTGACTTGATATACCTGACGCCTAACCTTTTTGTTGAAAGCCTTGATCATCCGCTTTTGATACGTCTGACCATGACAAACAGCAGTATGTCGCTTCTCGTCGATTAAGTTAAGTTGATCAAGCCGAGTCTTAATCCAATCGTCTTCACTCAAACCGGCATCCTTCATAATCCTTAAGGAAGGAATCTGAACTTCCATGGGTAGAACAACTTCCATGCCATACACCAACGAAAATGGGGTTGCCCCTGTTGAAGTACATGTCATGGTACGATATCCATGCAGAGAAAACGGTAACATCTCATGCCAGTCCTTGTAGGTGACTTTCATCTTTTGAATGATCTTCTTAATATTTTTGTTCGCAGCTTCAACAACACCGTTCATCTTCGGCCGATAGGGAGATGAATTGTGATGATAAATCTTGAACTGTTCGCATAGAGCGGTGATCATAGTATTGTTCAAATTCGTACCGTTGTCTGTGATGATCCTGTCGGGGACACCGTACCGGCATATGAGGTTCTTCTTGATAAAGTGGGCAACCACATTCTTTGTAACTGAGGCAAAGGAAGCTGCTTCGACCCACTTGGTGAAGTAATCGATAGCGACCAAGATGAAGCGATGCCCATTGGATGCCGTGGGCTTGATCTCTCCAATCATGTCAATGCCCCACATTGAGAATGGCCAAGGAGATGTCAGAACGTTGAGAGGAACAGGAGGAATATGTACCTTGTCGGTGTAGACTTGGCATTTGTGGCAGGTGCGAGAATGTTGATGATAATCAGCTTCCATGGTAGACCAGTAGTAGCCTGCCCTTAGAATCTTCTTAGCCATTGTATGTCCGCTCAAGTGGGTGCCAAATGTGCCATTGTGTATCTCAGTCATGATCAACTCTGCTTCAGCTTTGTCCACACAATGAAGGAGAACACAATCATGGTTGCGCTTATAAAGGATGCCATTGCTTAGGAAGAACTTGGCAGCAAATCTCCTTAAGAACTTTTTGTCATTGACGGAAGCTCCTTCAGGATGTTCTCTAGTCTGGAGATACCTTTTGATCTCATGAAACCAGGGTTGTTCCACTACTTCTTCGGTATTAATCTCATGACAGTGCGCGGGTTCGTCCGTTCGCTCAATGGTAATTTGGGGAGCCTTGTTATCCCAGTTGAGTTTAAACATGGAAGACATTGTAGCCAAAGCATCTGCTAACTGATTTTCTTCTCGCGGGAAGTGCTCAAAAGTAATCTGCTCGAAATGAGGCAACAACGTCAGGACATGTTCTTTGTATGGGATAAGGTTAGGATGTTTAGTGTCTCACTCTCCTTTGACTTGACTGATGACCAAAGCCGAGTCCCCAAATACGACCAAAGATTTGATTCCTAAGTCTATAGCAGCCTTGAGACCAAAGATGCAAGCTTCATATTCAGCCATGTTGTTGGTACAGCTGAAACAAAGTCGGGCAGTGAAGGGTGTATGGCAACCTTCCGGAGAAATGAGTACCGCACCGATATCGTTGCCAAGTGCATTTGAAGCACCATCAAAGTACAGGGTCCATCGGGATCCTTGTTCAGGTCCGTCATACGATCCGTTACCTTCAATGTTGTCCAATGTCATGATGTCCTCGTCAGGGAAGTCGAATCTCATAGATTGATAATCTTCGACGGCTTGATGAGCTAGATGGTCAACTAGTACACTCCCTTTTATAGCTTTTTGGGTAGTATACTGGATATCATACTCTGTCAGGATCATTTGCCATCTAGTGATTCTTCCCGATAAAGCAGGCTTCTCGAAGATATACTTGATCGGATCCATCTTGGAAATCAGCAAAGTGGTATGAGTCAACATATACTTCCTTAGCCGGCGAGCAACCCATACCAAAGCGCAGCAAGTTTTCTCGAGCAGTGAGTAGCAAGTCTCACAGTCGGTAAACTTTTTTCTAAGGTAATAAATGGCATGCTCTTTTCGGCTAGACTCGTCATGTTGGCCCAGCACACACCCCATTGAGTTATCCAGAACAGTCAGATACATGATTAACGACCTTCCTTCGATGGGTGGCATCAGAATAGGAGGTTCTAGTAAATACTCCTTGATCTTATCAAAAGCAACTTGACAATCATTGTTCCATTCAACTACCTGATCTTTCTTCAATAGTTTGAAAATTGGCTCACAGGTAGATGTCAGGTGAGAGATGAACCTCGCAATATAGTTCAAGCGTCCCAAGAATCCTCTAACCTCCTTTTCAGTACGGGGGACAAGCATTTCTTGTATAGCCTTTACTTTAGCTGGATCAACCTCAATGCCTTTGTTGCTGACAATAAATCCCAAAAGTTTACCAGACCTAACTCCAAAAGTGCACTTGCTTGGGTTTAGCCTGAGCTTATACTCCTTCAACCTGGCAAACAACTTTTGCAAATGACCAAGGTGTTCTTCTTCTGTCTGTGATCGAGCTATCATGTCTTCTACGTAAACTTCGATCTCATGATGTATCATATCATGAAATAGAGCTATCATGGCGCGTTGATAGGTTGCCCCTGCGTTCTTCAGTCCGAACGCCATCATTTTGTAGCAGAAGGTACCCCATTGCGTGACAAAGGTAGTTTTCTCCATATCCTCGGGGGCCATTTTAATCTGGTTGTAGCCCGAGAATCCATCCATGAAGGAAAAAACCTTGTGTTGAGCTGTGTTGTCAACCAAGATGTCGATATGCGATAGCGGGAAATCATCTTTAGGGCTAGCCCTGTTTAAATCCCGATAGTCCATGCACATTCTGACTTTGTCGTCCTTCTTAGGCACGGGCACAATGTTAGCAACCCATTGTGGATAGGAAGTAACAACCAGAAAGCCAGTGTTGAATTGCTTCATTACTTCAACCTTAATCTTCTCAGACATGTCAGGCCTCATTCGGCGAACCTTTTGCTTGATCAGTGGACAGTCTTCTCTTGTAGGGAGACGATGAACCACAATATTTGTGTCTAACCCTGACATGTCTTCATAAGACCAGGCGAAGATTTCAACATATTCGTTTAACAACTGCACTAAGCGCTCCTTGACACTTGGTTCCAGGTTGGCACCCACTTTTACTTCCTTCATGTCTTCCTCTGTCCCCAAGTTGATGGTTTCTAGCAACTCTTCATGAGGCAGAATGGCCCTCTCTTCTTGTTGTAGAAGTCTAGCTAACTCTCCCGGCACTTCACAATCTTTGTCAGCTTCGTACTCAACGTGATTTACCAAATCCTCAGAGTTATCGAAGGCTGAAATAGAATAGTTGCCCATGGAATCCGGACTGGATGGGTACCTGCATTTGTGAGTGTGGGTGTGTGTAAGGGATAGCCATCCTTAAACAAACAAAAATGCAAAAGGAAGGAAAATGAACAGTTTATAGATGAAAAACGTCCAATGATTCATTAAAACATGGCATATGATTATGAAGAAAATCAAGCCCTTACAAATGGACCTACATGCCCTGGGCAAGGCATGAGGTGGAAATAATGTGCGAATTATTTTAGTTATTACAGACCATAAAAATGGGAAATTGTTCAAAGATAAAATTACTGGTGGATAAAGGTGATGGGAACAAAATCCTTTGCTTCCCAGTTGCTCAAACCCCCTTCGACAGTCGGAAAGATCCAATCTTTAAAGTAGCTCTCTTCATCTTCATCTTCTACAGCATTGATTCTGTGATGAGTGATCCTTATGGGTGGCCCTCCAGTCTTGGAACGACGCATAGCCTTCTGTCCTGCAGCTGTAAACCCTAGTCCAAATTTGTCCGTCTTATGGGGAAAATCAGGCAATTGCCCCCATGCTGTACTCTTCCCTTCTTTGATCACCGCCTCTGCGTCCTTGAGAGATGCCATCCTAGATACATGCTTGGGAACGATAGGCACCTAAACCATTATCTTCGCAACTGCTACCTCGGGAGAAACTTCCTCAAAATGCTGGAAAGGCATTTCGATGAACTCGCCATCCAACTCCACATAGCGAAAGGAATTGAGATGACTTATCATGTATTCTTCCTCGCCGTGCACCGTTATAGTTTTACCCTTAACAGGATATTTCAGCATCTGGTGCAAAGAGGAGGTAACTGCCCCGGCATAATGGATCCACGGTCTTCCTAGCAAACATGAATATGATGGACGAATGTCCATCACGTAAAAGGTTGAGTTGAAGACTTCTGTGCCTACTTTGATAGGAATATCAACCTCTCCATGAACCATTCTCTTGGAACCATCAAAAGCCCTAACAATGATGTTACTAGGCTTGAGAGTCAGTCCTTCACAGTCCAAGCGGTCTAAGGCTTTCTTTGGCAGCACGTTCAAGGAAGAACCAGTATCAACTAAGACATGGGCGAGAGTGGTTCCCCGACATTCAACTTAAACATGTAACACATCGTTGTGTTTCCTTCCTTTGGGAGTTAAGTCAGCATCAGAAAAGCCAAGGCCATTATCAGCAGTAAGACTGGCCACACATTCCAGAAACTGGTCATCCTAAGTCTCTTGGGGAACATGTGCCGCCTTCAAGAATTTGATCAGGGCCTTAGCATGGGCCTCAGAACAGAGCAGAAGAGCCAACATTGAAATTTTAGAAGGGGTCTGCCCTAACTGTTCCACAACGTCGTAGTCACTTTTTCTGATTATTTTCAAGATTTCATCCATTTCTTTCTGAGTGGTTTCGGGGATAACCACAACATGGGCCTTCGTCCTGACAGGTACTTCCAGTATCCCTTTACCCTTGTCGGTAGTTTCAGCAGATGGTCTTACTTCATGAGTATCCAGTTCTTCAATCACTGGGCCTTGCACAGATGGTCCAACAGGTGCAGAAGCTTTCGAGGGTCTCGAGGGGGAGCAATCTCCGGAGAAAAGATCCGGCCACTGCGGGTCATCTTGCTTGTACCCGCGATGTTCCCTATATCAGGGCTTTCTTCTTCAGAAATCTCTTGGACTGTCTCAATTTGTTTGATACCATGGTAGAAGATTTCTCCCTCATAGTTCCATGGTATCGTTTTGCTTGATTGGTACGGGACAGGTCCCGGCATGGTGATCTTTAATGGTACACATTCAGAGTTGGGTGTAATCCTGACAGGCCTTTTGCAAGCCTTGGGAGTATTGTCGGAAATGGGTATGATTGCAATATCGTTGGTTGTAGTAGCGAAAGTATCAGGAGTAACAGGATTGAGGGTATCAATAGGGGTTTTCTGGAAAAGTATCTCTTGGGTATCCATCAGGCGTTGGACACCTGAATTCAACATTGGGCAATCACCTCGTATGTTCAAACAAAAGTAGCAATCTTTATCACAACCAGGAAAGATCCCAGCTCTCAACAAATTTTCCTTAATCACATGTAACGGTGTCAACAGGTCAACAACATAGGTAACATGAGTATCCTCCATAACACCATGAATATTATTACCGTGCTTGGGCATCGGAGCAAATATTACATTGGGCTTCTCAGGCGCCTCGAATTCTACTTCTTTGGCATCAATCAAGTCCTGGATTTTGTTCTTAAGCGCCCAATAATTATTGGTATCGTGCCCAGCACTATCGGAATGGTAAGCACACTTGGCATTGGAGTGGTAGTATGGAGAGGAGGTGTTAGGGTTCTTTGGCGCTTCCTTCAAACTGGTTAGATTCAGCTTCAACAAATGAGGAAGTACCTGAGCGGGCGTCATGTTGATGCGGGTGAATTGCCGTGGTGGCCTTTCCACCCGTTGTTGATCAGGTCTCGACTGATTGTTACGAGGTTGATCATTTGACGAGTTTTGAATCATCACAGCCCCTACAGTCGGTCGATGCTCAGTTCTTCCTTGTCCCTTTTGAGAATACACAGCAGATGCTTCCTTCTTGGCTGGGAAGGGTTTCTTAACAGCCGTGGATGCGGTAAGCATATATTTGAATCTTTCCACTCTTAATACCGACCTCAACCCTTTTGCCGGTCAAAATCAGTTCAGTAAATCCCGCGGAAGAACTTCCGATCAGATGATTGAAGAAGGGGCCATACAGGGTCCCTAGAAACATGTCAACTAACTCCCTATCTGATAGCAGTGGCTGCACCCTTCCAGCCAGATCACGCCACTTTTGGGCGTACTCTTTAAACCCTTCATTGGAAGCCATCCCCATACTTTGTAACTGAGTACGAGTGGGCGCCAAATCAGCATTGTATTAATACTGACGATAAAAAGCAGCTTCCAAGTCTTCCCAATTGTAAACCTCTGATCTCTCGAGTTGATAAAACCATTCTAACTGCGTACCAGACAAGCTGTCTTGGAAAAAGTGTACCCAGAGGTCTTTATCAGATGAATGAGGTTGGATTTTTCTGACATACGACCTCAGGTGCATCTTTGGGTATGACAGGCCGTCATACTTGGCAAATGTTGGCACCTTGAACTTGGGAGGGATAACAATCCCAGCTACCAGCCCTAGTTCTTCAAAATCCAATCCGGGCACCCTCTACAACTCCATAGCTGCCAGTCTATCTTCAAAGTTCTTATACTTATCATCCGCTGATGGATACTGTTGTTCGGAGTAGTCTTCATCTTCTTCCTCCTCTTCCTCTTCAACCTCGGATTCAGAAGGCACGGCAATCCATTTCCCTTTACCGACCCCTTCGTCAGACGTTGAGGGGAACTCGATAAATCTCCTGGCCTGATGTTCAAATCTTCTTCCCAAAGTGGCTACTCCAGTCTCTTTTTCTTTTTCTCTTTATTCTTCTCCAACAAAACTTTGAGGTCCTCTTGACCCTTTGCCAAGGTCATGAGGAGTTGCTGGAACTGTGAATTTTGTGCCTGTAGATCCTTTACCGTTTGCTCTAAATCCATCTTACTGAAATAAACAGCAGAAAGATAAGGAAACCTAGCGTGAAGACCTGCTTATGCATATGATGAATGGTATGTTATTCATGTAATGCGTTCAAGGGTTCAAAAATTCAAATTTCTTGTAAACAAAAAGAACGCACGTCATATTAAGAAGAAATTGTTAGTACATAAGTGCCCCATGGGCAAAATATTACAAAATTCTTAATGTAAAAAGACATTGCGCATCCTCTTTGGTGCGATGTAAGTGTTGAGAGTCTCCTCCTCGTGAAGTCGGAGGGTAAGCTCCAAAACTTTCTTCTCACTAGCATAGAAGCTGGCTTCAAAAGTATCCCATTCTTCCTTGAGTTGGATCCAACTCTTTTGCATTTCTTCCCATGATGTTGGCATGTCAGGATGTAGGATGGTATGGAACCTCTCCTTCCATAACAGGCTCTTTGATCAAGGGGAGAATGTGAGGGTATGTCATCATAATATTCTGGGAGCGGGTTCGTACCCACTTGAGGTAAGGCTCAAGGGGGATGGAATTCTTGTGCCCCAGTGTCGTACTATCCACCTTGTTAGGCATCCTTTAAGCTCTGATGAACCTTCGTCGAAGTCCTTGCGCATCGTTGTCGAAGTCAAAAACTAGGTCCAGAATCAGCATGTCATGAGGGCCATCCCTCCGAGCATATCCAAATTGTCTCAAAGCTATACATGGGTTGTAGGTGATGCCTCCCCTAATGCCAAGCAGTGGGACATTAGGGAATTCCCCATAACGATCAATGATGATGACATTTTCTCTGGACCGGGAACACCAATGTACATCAGAATGTGTGAGGGTAATCAATCGTTGTGACCACCTTAAACCCTGCTCATTCTTCAAAACTGATTGTGGAAGGTGAGAAATAAACCACCTTGCTAGGAGAGGAGTACAACACATGAGAACACCTCTTTTCCTCATTGTTCGTGTGTAAAATGAGTGTAGGATGTCCCCAAGCAATGTAGGTATAGGATTCCTAGATATGAAAATCTTGACAGCGATTACATCTATAAGCTGATCAGGGTTTGGGAACAAGACCAACCCATAGATGAGGAGTGCCACAATCTCTTCAAAGGCTTGTAGATCAAGAGAATTCCAGCAGTCTTGTGCCTTCTCGAACAGAAACTTTGCCAAGAAGCCCTTGACACCACTTCTGGTTTCCCAATGCCCCTTGATGTTAGATGGTTGCAAGTGTAATGCTTGAGCAACATCTTCAGGCTTTGGTTCTTTTTCCGTACCGTTGTAGGGTAGTTGATTAAGAATAGGAATTCTCAAGAGTTGAGAAAATTCCTCCAAAGTAGGCACCAATTGATAATCAGGGAATGTGAAATAGTGGTGTAGGGGGTCAAAGATCTGGAAGAGAACTTTCACCATGTCTTCTTCAATGTTGGTGTTGACCAAGTTGAGGAGTCTACCATGTCTTTCACTGAAGAGGGAATTCTCTGGAATCCTGGAAGTAAGCTCTTTGAGTTGAGGATGGATTCTCACAAGGTTGACTTGAATTGTTTTCCTGCGAAGAGATTCCATGACCTACAAAACAAGAACAAAGATGAAGATCCAAACCCTTGAAATGGTTAGTGGATGCATATGATGCTTTATGATGGGCTCTTAGTTACTTGCTTAGTTCACTTGCTTTGCATTTTCAATTGTTTGAAATGGTGCTTTGTGTGTGGTTTTGAAAGATGTTTTGAAAAGAGGCCATCGTTGTGGAAACCTTTGTAATGATTCTTGTTTGAATGTATACAAAGATGTTTTTGTCTTTTGAAAAGTTTCCAATGTTTGGAAGTAGGGTTTTGAAATTGTGTGGTGAAGTGTGTTTTGAAGATAGCAAGGATGTTTTTGCAATTTTGATCAAGTAACTAAGAGCTATCTACCCTATTTTACTCAAAGATCTTTCTTATGTTTTTAACCCTTTTAACAGTGTTGCTTCACCATTGTATTTGGTGAACAACCTTGTGTTAGGATGTTAAACGGGACAGGTGCGAGTCATCGTTGAGACCATAATAGCAATTGTGTCAAGTATTTTGGCAATTTTCTTGAGGGACTTGATCATTTTGTTTAGGCAAATCAGATAGCGTCATCGAGGGACTATGATCTTTTTGTTTGTTTTTGTTTTGCCAAAGTACTTGACATGCAACCATGGCCCATTTTTGAAGGCAACAGGTGGATTGAAACCCTAGGGGTGCAAGTGTGCATTGTGTTTGTTTTTCATGCATATTTGTCTTTGATTAGGTCAAGCTAGTTGTTGATTTTATTTTGCCACAACGATGGCCTCTTTTCAAAAATCTTTCAAAACCACACACAAAGCACCACACACAAAGCACCTATTATGACGAGACCTTGAGTTTTAGTTTTAAAGTAAACCCAAGTCATTTATATTAGCAGTCAACACCATCCTAAGCACACTCTATGTAGGGTAATCAATGAACATAAGTGAATGATATCATTTTTAATGAATAAATGTTGTTAACTAAAAAAGTAGTAGCCTTCTAAGTTAGGTGATCCTCACTCGATCATTTAGCCTAACTGTTGTTATGCCTTTATAAATATAATAATAAGAACCTATTGTTGGTTGGTTTAGAGGTCACTAGTACCAGACTTGGTAGGGAGGATACAACTTGATCCCTCGTAATCAGTAATTGAGAAAAATGGGGCTGCATCGCTATTTACCAGAACCCCGTGCTTAAGAAAGATCATAGTCACTAACCGATACCCTTACTATAAGCGTGTACAGATAACATGCTTAATGTGACTGCGCTAGAATGAAAGTAGATGAAAAAAGACAGAAAACATAAGCCGAGTTATAATAGCATGATTCGGATTGGTTTGTGTTGTACCCCAAAATTTTCCCTCCCATATTCATCAACATTTCTCATCACAAGGCTCTTGGAACTCAAGATCAAGCTAGGGTTTGCTCTGCTCAAGACACCCCCTTGCACTGTTAATCTAAATTAGGGTTTGAGTTTGCATAGGGATATTTTGACCTATAATGCCCAAGGTTACTTTCATACTTCATGTTGGACTCACAAGTTTGTCCATACCAAGTTTCAAGCCTTGATTCAATTTTTTGCCCAGTCAATTGGACAGTTGACCTAGAAATCAGTTGTATTGGGGAAAAAGTCAACTGTGGCCAATTGACAGTCAAAACTCATGAAATTTGACCCACACCAACATTTTGAACTCATATGAACCATTTGATCAAGTTTGGATCACAATTCCACAAGAAATTTGATCAGATCACCAAAAGGGCAAAATGGTCATTTTTAGGGTTTTGACTGCACAAAGGCAATTTTTTACTGTTTGACCTAGCCAATGGAAAATCAAGCTCACATATGGACTCAAGGTCTAAATTACATTGTCTTTACCCATTCAACAAGTTCAAAAGATCTCAAATGCATAGGATTGAAAGATGAATTTTTCAGTCAACTGATCAAAATTTGACTGTACATTGAAAAGTCAAACTTTGACTTTTTGGTCAAGATCAAGTGCCAAGAGTCATTTTTCATCAAGACATGTCAAATTATGAAACTTGTTCATCAAGAAACCAAAAAATGCAAATTAGGGTTTAAAATGAAAAAATTTCATAACTTAGAAATTTTCTAAGTTATAAGATTTCCCTATTTTTTCTTAACTTTGTCCCACTTTTTCACCAAGATGCAAATGGATTCAAACAAAACTTGAAACATGAAAGTTGTAGTCCATCACAAATTCTACAAATTTTATTCACAAAGTTTTCTCAAAAGAGGCTTTTATCTCAAGTTATGATTTTTTGAACAAGGGTACCTAAAACTTTTAACTTAGAGAAAATTTGCCCTAATCTAGGCAGGATTTTGACCCATCTTCTTGGACATTTTTCACATAGTTCCACTAGGAGTTTCAAGTTGCATTTCAAAGAAGGATTATAGTACATGTTCCAAGCTTTCCAAATTGTCCAAGAACTCCTCAAACACCCTTGTGGTTAGAGAGAATCGAATGCTTGAAGTTGGCAAAAACTCACTTTTGTCCATGGCCAATACATGTTCTTACAAACTTGCATTTTCAAATCAGCATGTTGGTACTATCTTACAGGCCTCAAAACCAATTTGCACTCTATAATTTAATGCATAAGCATTGATTTAAGATGTTATTTTGGTCATGTTGACATTACATACAAGATTAATCCTTATTTGGAAAAAGGTAAAATGCCATTTTTGCAAAGTTGCACTTTATGTCAAACCAAAATCCTTGAGGCATGGGGCCATATCTCTGAAGCAAGATTCAATCTACCAATTCCAAGAACCAAGAGAAAAGTATGCAGCATAAAGTGTAGCTTTGTACAAGCCCTATATCATGCTGCATACTTTTCTCTTGGTTCTTGGAATTGGTAGATTGAATCTTGCTTCAGAGATATGGCCCCATGCCTCAAGGATTTTGGTTTGACATAAAGTGCAACTTTGCAAAAATGGCATTTTACCTTTTTCCAAATAAGGATTAATCTTGTATGTAATATCCAAATGACCAAAATAACATCTTAACTCAATGCTTATGCATTAAATTATGGAGTGCAAATTGGTTTTGAGGCCTGCAAGCTAGTACCAACATGCTGATTTGAAAATGCAAGTTTGTAAGAACATGTATTGGCCATGGACAAAAGTGAGTTTTTGCCAACTTCAAGCATTCGATTCTCTCTAACCACAAGGGTGTTTGAGGAGTTTTTGGACAATTTGGAAAGCTTGGAACATGTACTATAATCCTTCTTTGAAATGCAACTTGAAACTCCAAGTGGAACTATGTGAAAAATATCCAAGAAGATGGGTCAAAATCCTGCCTAGATTAGGGCAAATTTTCTCTAAGTTAAAAGTTTTAGGTACCCTTGTTCCAAAAATCATAAATTGAGATACAAGCCTCTTTTGAGAAAACTTTGTGAATAAAATTTGTAGACTTTGTGATGGACTACAACTTTCATGTTGCAAGTTTTGTTTGAATCCATTTGCATCTTGGTGAAAAAGTGGGACAAAGTTAGGAAAAAATAGGAAAGTCTCATAACTTAGAAAATTTCTAAGTTATGAAATTTTTTCATTTTAAACCCTAATTTGCATTTTTTGGTTTCTTGATGAACAAGTTTCATAATTTGACATGTCTTGATGAAAAATGACTCTTGGCACTTGATCTTGACCAAAAAGTCAAAGTTTGACTTTTCAATGTACAGTCAAATTTTGATCAGTTGACTGAAAAATTCATCTGTCAATCCTATGCATTTGAGATCTTTTGAACTTGTTGAATGGGTCAAGACAATGTAATTTAGCCCTTGAGTCCATATGTGAGCTTGATTTGCCATTGGCTAGGTCAAACAGTAAAAAATTTCCTTTGTGCAGTCAAAACCCTAAAAATGACCATTTTGCCCTTTTGGTGATCTGATCAAATTTCTTGTGGAATTGTGATCCAAACTTGATCAAATGGTTCATATGAGTTCAAAATGTTGGTGTGGGTCAAATTTCATGAGGTTTGACTGTCAATTGGCCACAGTTGACTTTTTCCCCAATACAACTGATTTCTAGGTCAACTGTCCAATTGACTGGGCAAAAAATTGAATCAAGGCTTGAAACTTGGTATGGACAAACTTGTGAGTCCAACATGAAGTATGAAAGTAACCTTGGGCATTATAGGTCAAAATATCCCTGTGCAAACTCAAACCCTAATTTAGATTAACAGTGCAAAGGGGTGTCTTGAGCAGAGCAAACCCTAGCTTGATCTTGAGTTCCAAGAGCCTTGTGATGAGAAATGTTGATGAATATGGGAGGGAAAAATTTGGGGTACAACACAAACCAATCCGAATCATGCTATTATAACTCGGCTTATGTTTTATGTCTTTTTTCATCTACTTTCATTCTAGCGCAGTCACATTAAGCATGTTATCTGTACACGCTTATAGTAAGGGTATCGGTTAGTGACTATGATCTTTCTTAAGCACGGGGTTCTAGTAAATAGCGATGCAGCCCCATTTTTCTCAATTACTGATTACGAGGGATCAAGTTGTATCCTCCCTACCAAGTCTGGTACTAGTGACCTCTAAACCAACCAACAATAGGTTCTTATTATTATATTTATAAAGGCATAACAACAGTTAGGCTAAATGATCGAGTGAGGATCACCTAACTTAGAAGGCTACTACTTTTTTAGTTAACAACATTTATTCATTAAAAATGATATCATTCACTTATGTTCATTGATTACCCTACATAAAGTGTGCTTAGGATGGTGTTGACTGCTAATATAAATGACTTGGGTTTACTTTAAAACTAAAACTCAAGGTCTCGTCATAATAGGTACTCAAATAGGGTTTTGCATATTTGAGGTGTAAAGACGGTACTGATTTTATCTAATCTTTTCCAAGTCTTTTTAACAAAGCCTAAAGTGAAAAACAACCTATATACCCTTAGAGTGTTGTGGCATGAATCAAACAAATATTTTTCTATTGGGGTTCAATTTAAAGGGAGTTATCAACAAAAGAAAATAACACACATAAATGACCCGATAACACATGCTTTTACTAAATAAAAATTGAAAATAGAAATCCTAAAGGCATGAAAATGAAACTAAGAAAGCGATAAATCTACCTAGAAAGCAATAAATAAAAGCAATGAATAAAAGCAATAAAGCTTCCTCCCCCATACTTAAACCGAGAATTGTCCCCAATGCAACGATATAAGGTGAAAAAGGAAGGTAGAACCTGGAGTGTCGGCTACTGGTGGCCTCGGACACGTGCTCTCGCACGACCACCATTACCAGGATGGTGAGGTGGAGTACCCACATGCTGGATATATTCTTGTAAATCATCCACATGTACTCTCATATCTACCATTATAGAAACAAGCTTGACATGTTATTTTCATTTGTGGCAGCATAGTCGTGCTGGTCTTGCTGAATCTGCTAATTATGTTGCATCATCTCAAGTTGTTGAGCTTGCATGTCATGAATCCTCTAATCACGTTGGGCATCCAGCGTGCTACATTGTCTAAGATCAACAAGGATCTCATCAAGAGTAGGATTTGTGTAATCACTCCTTCTACGGGGTTGATGTTCGGAGGACGTACCTACAAAAGTGTCAGAAGTATCATATGTGGTGTGTGGGTGTGTATCAATATCAGAAGCACCTTACTCCATGTCATCTAACTCAACATCAGTGTCTTGCTCCTTATTAACCTGAGTGTCTATGTTAACGCCAGGTTCTGGGGCATCCAAATTAAAGATCCAATTCTTCTCATTGTGCACATTAATGCTTTCGGGGTTGGGTAGAATAATGCATCTAACCACTCTCATCTTAACTGTCAAAGAATACCTATCATCTGACATATTTGTTATCATGCGCATACTATGGAAAGCATCCTTATTCAGGAAAGTGGTAGGCAATGTCACTAACGGGGCTAACCTATCATTAAGACCAAGCGCAATGGCTATAGATGTGATTAGCCCTCCAACACAAATGGGGCCATGGCTCCTAGCGGCCACAATTTTCTTATGAGTGAGCATGAATGGTATGGGTTTGACTCATACATATATCAGTGCATAATGCAAAAATTATAATTCTTTGGAGTTAACTTTCCCGTTGTTTTCTCGTCCAAAAAGTGTGCGAGCTAGAATGCGATGCAAATACCTAATTGTTAGGTTGTGAATGGAGGTGGCTGTGAGACCTTCCCAATCGAGAGTGGTCTCACCAGTTAACCTATGACAAAAGTTGAATGGTTCGAGGGCCCATTCTATCTCAAGGGGTTCTTTGCAAGCCAAGCCTTCCGCATGAGGGAAATGAAACGGATCTACAATCTGATTTTGGTTCAAGTCATTGGTAACATCAAACATCTGAAACCTAAAAGTGCCTTGGACTCGTGACCCGCCATAGGGAGTGGCGTATTCAAATGAACTTAGGAACTCGTAAGTAATCCTAACATAAGTAGGGTTGTTCATGGCACAAAATTCAATCATCCCTAGGTTCCCTAACATCCATCTAATGCTATCATACAACCATAATTTGCGTAAAGCAATTTCATCGGTATACATTGTTGGTGCAATTTGAAGGTTGAACAACTTGGTGTACTGTGTCCTCTAGTTTTCTCCTTAAATCCCCTCCGTGAATGTTATTCCCATGGTATCAAGTTCTCTCTTGGTTTTCACTACTCTTGGAGGCATAATGGGAATTGAAAAATTAGGGATTTTGTGGTGGAGAATAGATTTGGATGAATGTAGAGAGATGAGAAAATGGTGGGATTAAATTTATGTTAGTGGGGTTTTAAATAGATTGAATGAAATTAGAGGAAGTGGGGAGGTTATGGAAGTGGTGGAAGACAAATGGGTGAGTGGGAAAGGGTTTTTGAAAAGAGAGAGAGGTTGTAAGATCGCGGGAAGGGATTTTCAAATAATGCTTCTGTTTACTAAATAGGCGTTGAAGTTATGGCGAGTGCCATAGGCCCAATGGCAGACGCCATGGGTATAAAAACTGCAGAATTTCAGCAGAATTTGCATTCTGGTGCTGAGGCATGACATGTTAGCTACTCAGATGTTTATTTTGAGGCATTAAGACTTGTAAGAATTTATAAATCATTTGATTTACCTTGAATTCGAACCATTTGTTTAATGAAAAATAAGTGTAAGCATAAAAAGTAAACAAAAGAAAGAATGAAAAATAGAAAATTTTGCAATACTAAATTGTAAAATCGTGGGTTGCCTCCAACACAACGCTTGTTTAACATCGTAATCTAGAAAAAAAAATTAAATAATAACAACTAGAAGACAAGAAAATCATAATTAGAAAGAGATGAAATCCTAGATTAGAAAGCAAAGAAAATTCTAATTAATGTTAATACTCCCCCACACTTAAACGGGGACAGTGTTTTCACTGTTCAAATGTTAGAGTTGGATAATATGGTAGAAAACATATAAATTTAGCCACTACGGAGCCTAACAATAGGAGTAAAAGAGTTCTGAAAGGAGTAGATATGTTGGTAAATATAATTGAACTGCTCTGTCACTATGTCCATAAAGTCGTAGAAGTCCACACGCAATGTGGTGAACTCTCCTCTAAGGTTAGCAACATTCCTCTGTAGTGTATTGATAACAGCAGTGTGATCAATAGGTGAACCAACAGTGGCAGTAGAGTATATGAGTCAGCGTCAGAGAGATAGGCATCGAAGTGGTCATAAATTTGGAGTGTCTCCATAGAAGATGGTGGTGCATTTTGTTCGTCCAAATAGAAAATCGAATTGTTTCTGTCATGTAAACTAGTCCTCTAGTTTGGTAGGGTAAATAGGTGCACAACCTCATTGTTGATAAGAAATTCGAACTCGTCTGGTTCTCGGTTTCTAATCATGCCACAGTTAAAACAGAAAAGGAGGTGCATAGGTAGAATTCCTCCTAAGGGGTTACATCTAATGAGTTATTGTCTCAGGACAATGGCATTGCGATCATGGTGACTAGGCCTCTTATAATGATAGGTCCATAGGTAGCTTGTGCAATCAAGTTCATGTTAGCTACCATAAAGGTAGCAGCATTTACAGGTAGGGATTGTGAAGCACAATACATAATAAATAGCGCATCTCTAGACATGAAGGTTATGTTCTCTTCTTTTCCAAAAAGGGTGTGAGCTAAGATCTTTTGAAGGTAGTGGATAGCTGGATTGTGGATGTTTTCAGAGTGTATATAATTAGGCTCAGGGTAGTTGTTTCTGGTTATGTTGCCTCAAAAGTAATTGAGTTCAATGTTATTCAAGATTTCTTCTTGAGTAACGGTAAAAGCATCAGGTCCATTAGGCAATCCAAGAAGTTCAGCCATTTCTCTGTGCGTGTAGCGGTAATCAATACCAAACATTCTAAAAATGACGAGTCCTCTATTAAACCGTAAACCATGGTTAGGAAAATAGGTAAGGGAGCTCAAAAATTCAAGGGTCAGCCTATGATAGGTACTAAATATTCTCCTAACAGCAAAGGTATCCCAGCCTAGTTAGTTAATGAAAAAAATGACAATATCTCTAATTCATAGCTTGGTCATGGTGAGTCCATCGGGGTAGATAGATAAAGTCATCTCTCTTTGAGCAAGTAGCTCAAAACGCCTCCTCTGGGATCTGTCTCTAAAAATAATTCTCATAGTATCTACTTGTTGCATCGTGAAAGTTAGTTAGAAGTTAGAGATGTCATGTTAGCCTGAAAGTAAGTAGAAATAAGCTACGTTAGTAATGGTTAACTTCATAAGATTATATCACATAACATTATGAAAGAAACTAACAAAAATAAAATAAGATATAATCTAAAACTCTTATAAATGAAAAATTCAAAACGAAAGTCTAAAACTTTGATTTGCCTCCCACAAAGCGCTTCATTTAATTTCTATAGCTTAACATCAATTCGGGTGCTAGTTTTGCGAATGAGAAGGCAACTCTTGTAATTTATCATCGAAATTTTAATCCTGATTATACTACGATAATATTTAAGGTGTTTCCCATTCACTATGAATGACTCTTTTGATCGACTTTTAATTTCTACTGCTCTTCTTGGAAACACTTTCTTAACCTCAAAAGGACCTGACCACCTAGATCTAGTTTTTCCTGGGAAAAGTTTAAGTCATGATTTAAAGAGGATTACTACACCCCCTCATTAAACTCTTTCATATATATGCGTTTATCATGCCACCTTTTAGTTCTTTCTTTATACATTCGGGCATTCTCGTAGGTGTCTAATCTAAGTTCTTCAAATTCATGAATAACTAAAATCCTCTTTTCACTGGCGGAAATATAATTCAAATTAAGGGTCTTAATGGCCCAATAAGCATTATGTTATAATTCTACCAACAAATGACATGATTTACCATATACTAGCAAAAATGGTGTGGTTCCTATTGGGGTCTTGTAAGCTGTTTTATATGCCCACAGAGCTTCATGTAGATTTGAAGACCAATATTTCCTAGATGCGCAAACTGTTTTCTCTAATATTTTCTTAACTTATCTATTTGAAACCTCTACTTGCCCACGAGTTTTTGGGTGATAAGGTGTTGCTACCCAATATCCGACTCCATATTTTAGCAACAATTTTTCAACGATTTTTGAAATGAAATGGTAACCTCTGTTGCTTATGACAAGTCTCGGCACACCGAATCTATGGAATATTATATTCGTAAACATCTTAGTTACTACTCGTGCATCATTAGTAGGAGAAGCTACAACTTCGATCCATTTTGATACGTAATCGACAACAACGAGTATGTATTTGTTACCAAAAGAATATGGAAAGGCCCCATAAATTCAATTCCTCATACATGAAATACTTCAACTTCTAAGATACCTTTTAATGGAATCTCATCGTGTCTAGACATATTGTCGGTGTGTTGGCATCAGTCATAATTTATAACTGCAATGTGGATGTTTTTCCATAGATTAGGCCAAAAGAGGCCAGCTTGTAAGATCTTAGCACAATTCTTTGAAGTGCTTACATTTCCTCCATAAGGAGCATAATGGTAATGCAATATTATTTTTTCTACTTCTTCTTTTGGGATGCATCAACGGAAGATACCATCGACGCCTCTCTTGAAAAGAAGAGGCTCATCCCAATAGTAATGTTTAAGATCATGGAAGCATTTCTTCTTTTGTTGGTAAGTCAAGTTTAGTGGAAGTACGTCGGCTACTAAGTAGTTCACAATGTTAGCGTACCATGACAGTGTAGTTTTGGTGCAAATTGCTTCCACGATTTCATTTGTTTATGTATCATTATAAATCAAAGAGCTTTCAACTGTGTTACTTTCTAACTGGGCTATGAGTCATTCATATGGGAAATCGCCATTGATAGGCACTCGTTCTGATTTAATGTCCTCTATTTAAGAGAGATGATCAACTACTACATTTTATGTGGCTTTCTTATCTTTCATTTCTAAATAGAATTTTTGCAAGAGCAGAATCCATCTTAAAAGTCTTGGCTTAGCGTCTTTTTTACTCAATAGGTACCTAATTATTGTGTGGTCGGTGTAAACGATTATTTTTGCTCCTACTAAGTAAGAACAAAATTTATCTAACACGAAAACGACGACTAGGAGTTCCTTTTCTATGGTGGCGTAGTTCATTTATGCAGGGTCTAAGGTTCTACTTGCATAATAAATTGCATGAAGCTTTTTGTCTTCTCTTTGTCCTAAGACCGCCCCTACTGCATAATCACTAGCGTCACACATTATCTCGAATGGTTTACTCCAATCATGTGGTTGCATGATGCGCATAACAATAAGAGCATTTTGTAAATGTTTGAATGCTTCTAAGCATTTTCCTTCAAAGATGAATTCAGCATCTTTCATTAATAATTCAGTTAGTGGTTTGGTTATTTTAGAGAAATCTTTAATGAATCGTCGGTAGAAACTGACGTGTCCCAAGAAACTTCGTGTTCCTCTAACGATTTTTGGAGGTTGAAGGTTTTCAATAATTTTTTCTATTTTTTCTCTATCAACTTCAATCCCCTAATCAGACACTATATGTCCAAGTACAATTCCTTGTCGAACTATGAAATGGAATTTTTCCCAATTTAACACGAGATTAACATTTACGCATCTTTCAAATACCATTTCAAGGTTTAATAAACATCCTTCAAAACTCTACCCACAAACAGAGAAATCATCCATAAAAACTTCCATTACATTGTCTAAAAACTCAGCAAAGATCGACATCATGCATCTCTGAAACATTGAGGGAGCGTTACACAGTCCGAATGGCATTCATCGATAGGAAAATGTACCATAAGGACATGTGAAGGTAGTCTTTTCTTGGTCATCAGGGTGAATAGGGATTTGGAAAAATCCTGAATAACCGTCTAAATAGTAGAAATGAGAATGTTTTTCCAATCGTTCAAGCATTTGATCAATAAAGGGTAAGGGGAAATGATCCTTACGAGTGGATTTGTTTATCTTTCTATAGTCAATGCATATTCTACATTCTGTTTGAGTACGTTTTGCTACGGATTCACCCTTTTCATTACTGACAACCGTAACACCTCCCTTATTTGGTACGACATGTACTGGGCTAACCTATTTACTGTCGGATATCGGGTATATAATTTCTTCTTCTAACACTTTTGTACTTCTCTCTTGACTACATCACTCAGAACAAGATTTATTCTTCTCAGATGTTCTCTAGATGTTTTACAGTCTTCCTCAAGCATAATGCGATGCATACAAATAGAGGGACTTATTCCTTTTAGATATGAGATGTTATAGCCTAGAGCAGTTGGATACTTTCTTAAGACATGTATTAAATTTTCAGTTTTTATTTGTCCTAAATTTGCGTTAACTATGACCGATCGTTCAAGTTCTGTGTCTAGGAATTTATACCTTAGATTTTTTGGTAATGTTTTAAGTTCTACAACAGGTTTCTTTGGTCAAGGAATGGGATCAGGATTTAGTGCGAGACATTCCCTCAAATTGTCATATATGTATGCTTCACGCCAATTATCGTCTTCAAATATGGGAGGTGCTGGAATCTTTAGTACTTCAATATACTTATTTTGTTGCATATTCATTTCTTTAACGCATTCTCCAATGACATCTAAGAAACAACATGAATCCTCTATGGCTGGTGCCTTGAAGAATTGTGAGAGAATGGATTCAACCTTTTCTTCACCAACCTCAAAAGTCAGCTTTCCTCTCTTCATGTCTATGATGGCTCCAGTTGTGGCCAAAAAGGGTCTTCCTAATATAATAGGGATGTCAAAGTCCTCCTTAATGTCCATAATTATAAAGTTAGTGGGAATATAAAATTTTCCTATAAGAAAGGGAATGTTCTCTAGCATACCTAAGGGAAATTTTACTGAGCGATCATCTAGTTGTACGAAAATTTTTTGTTGGTCTTTGTGATACGGTGGGAGAACTGACTAGAAGGTTTTGTGTTTGGTCTCAAATGTTGCGGTTAGCAAGATTCGTCGCCGAATTTTCTTTTATCCAAAAGGAAAGTTGAAAAAGCATATGAAAGACCTTTGAGATTATTTCTTGAGTTCGAAGGGTAGATTATGAAAAGGGAGGGTATTAGCACCCTTTTCATCGATGGTTTTCCATGGGCTCTTAGTTACTTTCTAGATCACTTGCTTTTGTTTGAATGTGCTTGTGGGATGGTTTTTGAAAGTATTTTGAAAATGTAACTTTGTAATGATTCTCGTTTCTATAAGAACTCATACAAAGTGTTTGTTTCGAAGATAGTTAAAAAAGGTGTTTGTGAGACGTGTTTTTTGAAAGTGATTTTGAAAAGGTGTCTTTGTAATGATTCTCGTTTCTATAAGAACGCATACAAAGTTTTGTCTTTTGAAAATGTTTCAAAGTGAGAATGTTGGTGTATAAAATGTTTTTGTTGTGAACAAGCAAGCAACTAGGAGCGAATCTACCTACTCAAAAGGTCTTAGATGTTTTTTTCCTCCTCCTTTAAGTGTTGTAATCTTACCATTGATTTGGTGAGAAGCCCCATCGTTGGATGTGAAGGGACGGGCGTGGGTCATCGTATAGTCATAGAAGGAAACCTATGGATGTTTTAGAAATGTCGTTTAGGGACTAGATCGTTTACCAAAGGAAACATCGAGGGTCATCGAGGGAATACGATCTTTTATCGAGGGTCTTTGCTAAAACACCCATGTTCGAGGGACATGACTATTTTTCTGATAGGCAACAAGTGAGATTACTCTAAGGTGTGCATCTGTGCAAAGTGTGTTTGATTGCATGCATTTTTGTATGGATTAGGGTTCTCTATTTGTTGATTTTATGTCTTGCCATACACCCTAATTACTAGCAATATATGAAAGTAATAAAAAGTGCAGAAAGTAAATATCCTACGCTATTACAATCATTAGGGGGATGGGGTGTACAGATTTACAAATGGGGATTGCAAATAAAATCAAATCCTAAGTTACTATTATAACCATATCGAATGGATAAGAATGTACAAGAAAATGTGAAATGGAATTGTTTTTGTTTAAGAAAAGAAATAAGTTTTGTTTAAGAAAATATTTTTTATCTTTTTGTTTTAAGAAATAAAATAAAGCATGTAAAATGTAAAATGTTTTTGGTGTTTTTGATTAGTGAAAATAGAAGTGATAGCAAAAATAGTAAGGAAAAATAAAATAGAATCAGTGCATTACTGAACTAAAAGAGATCAGAAGTTCTGACTCTGGCGTGCTGCAAAAAAAAACAAAAATCATATTAGTAGAAATAGGTAAAGTCAGAAGTTCTGGGTCCGTTGGGAACAAAGAAGACTTCAGAAGTTCTGATGCCACTGGAAGAAATTCATCTCCCTCTCCATGCTAGTCAGAACATCTGCAACTTAGTCATTTCTCAACAAAACAGAAGATACGCATATAACAGTTATGGCAGGTTTCATAATGTTTCAGAAACAAGAGATATCAGAACTATAAATCAGAAGCAAGCATGAATTTGCTAATCCTAATTCTGAGTCCTAATTTCTTCAAGAAGTTCTAGATTGAAATTCTTCCTACTTAGGCAAACATACATGGAATATATGAATATACTGAATCAAAGTCAGGATGTTTACTTTGTATTTTGAACATGCAAGGCTAACAATACATAAGTAATATGACGAGAGTCAGCAAAAGCTTACCTTGCAGCTGGAAAATGTTCTGTGAGCTGGAGTCTGACTCTGACCGCTTGTGATGTTTTGACCAGCTTCCTCACGTGCCAAACAGGCTAGGAACCTTTGAATGGCTGGAAAATTTTGGAACAGCCAAAGAGCAATGTTCTGACTTCTTTGAAGTGGATATAGATGGAGGGTATCTCACAGTCTGAACACGGAAGTTAGGATGGTTTCTAAATGTATATCAGAAACTGTATGGATGGTTTTGTTCAAGAAACACTTGAGGAAAAATGCAGTTTGAATGCAAGAACCAAAAGTTAACAGGTTTTTGTATTTTGTATAAGCAGTTTTGGATTCTTGGAATTTTAGCAGGGGTTCAAGGCTTTTTCTTTCTCAAAAATTCCCCCCTTTTACAGTTGCCAATGGCTTTCAATTTATAGGCAAAGATCTTGTAGCTTGGAGAGTACAACCATCACATGCTAGGGTGCTGCCTTGTTCTTGAAGCAAGTATGGTGGTTAGTAGCTTTAGCAGCGGCTAAGCTGGAATTGTAAGCAGGAATTAAGGAAAGGTAACCTCAAAATCAAAAGCAACGCATGGGCCCAACACACTCTTGTACAACAGTTTGCTTTTCCAAGACAGTAATGGTACTTCTGTGCCACACATGAGGGAAATCCTTTAAATAAAGACTCAAAAGTGGTTGTGAGCATTAAATGATGATGAGATTGATCAAACTAGAAATCTTGCAATGTGAGATTCCACATCATTGCTTAATTCTGGATCAGAAGTTTAGCTTCAGCGTGACTTAGAATAGACATCCAACTTCTGATCTTTGTATCTCCTTGCTCCAGCATGTTCTGAAGGAGCTCTCAGACTTTCCAGGAAGCTTGCAGCATGCTTTGTAACCTTCTTTGAATTACCCTTGCAAACTATGACTGAACCTTTGTGAAAACTGTCCCAGAAGTTCTGACCAAACTCTGTCTTGAAAGTGTCCAGAAATTGTTGAGTGCTTTAGTTTCATGGACGTGTATTTGAACATTTAACTTGAAATTCCAGCATTTCCAGGAGAAGTTCTGTTCTTTAATATTTTAGGTCTTATTGAGATCTAAAACTCTTGAGTTATAAATTATTCCAGAATCAGCTTGCATCACGGTGATAATCTGATCAGAAGTTCTGATCTTGTCATATTTCTTAAACACTTAGAAAAATTCTAAGTATTTAGAATTTTGACTTTTCCAAAATAATTTTGTCTTTTGAATTTCTTGATGAAACAAACTTCATATTTCAACATGTCTTGATGAAATATGGTCCTTGAAACTTGATTTTGATCAAAAGTCAAAGTTTGACTTTTCAATATGCAAATGACCATTTTACCGTTGTGAATGACTTTCTTGGAAAATTTGTAATTCAAGGCTTGAAATTGGATGGAAGAAAACCTGAGGGTCCAGGGTGATCTTTTTGAGAAATTTCTTGAGAAATGAGAGGGAAAATTTTGGGGTACAACAGCTTCCCCTGTTCAATCTTCTTAAACCTGAAGAGTTAGATTGGCAGATCCGCGATTCGTGACTCTAAGGTGGAAGATGATTGGACACTAGAGTGCCCAGAAATTTGCACTTGATGATATGGTGATTGATTGTGTAGGAAACGGGCTTAAAGATGCCATTCAAAAGTGATTGTTGACAAAAATTTGAAGAAGTATCAGAGTAAATCTCTGGTTGATTTATACTGAAATAGTGGATGTGTTAGGTTGAGTACCAGAATAATATCCAAAAATGGATTGTATCTGACTCATTTCTGAAAGTTGTCTTTGAATGAGTATCAGGGTGGCATCCGTATCTGGAGCGTATCTGAATTATATCTGAAAGCTGAAACTGAATGAGTATCAGGATGGCATCCGTATCTGGTGCGTACCTGAACTATATCTGAAAGCTGAATCTGAATGAGTATCAGGATGGCATCCGTATCTGGTGCATATATGAACTATATATGAAAGCTCAACAGGATGAAGAAGGAATCTTGGATGATTACTACCTCAACAGAATGATGAAGGAATCTTGGACGATTACCACCTCAGCAGGATGATAAAGGAATCTTGGACGATTACTACCTCAGCAGAATGATGAAGGAATCTTGGACGATTACTACTTCAGCAGGATGATGAAGGAATCTTGGACGATTACTACCTCAACAGAATGATAAAGGAATCTTGGACGATTACTACCTCAGTAGGATGATGAAGAAATCTTGGACGATTACTACCTCAGTAGCATGATGAAGGAATCTTGGATGATTACTACCTCAGCAGGATGATGAAGGAATCTTGTATGATTACTACCTCAGCAGAATGGTGAAGGAATCTTGGATGATTACTACCTCAGCATGATGATGAAGGACTTTTATCTGTTGATTGATCTTTCCTGAAAAGGTAAAGAGTTAGTTGTATGCAATGTCATGATGTATGCATTGCGTAATGATGAGATTTGTGTTATGTGCATTTTGCATGCATATGCTATGAATGTTGTTGAAATGTAATTTTGTCTTGGAAAATAAATCCTTGATCAATTTTGGACCATAATCCCTCAAGAAATTTGATCAAATCTCCAAAAGGGCAAAATGGTCAAAATTAGGGTTTTGACTGGGAAAGGGCAATTTCTGATTTTTTTACCCAACAAAGGGTCAATTGGTTTAAGGCATGATCTCAAGAGTCCAATTGCATCATTTTGACCTATTGACATGGTTCAAAACATTGCAAATCCATTGGGTTGACAAATGAATTTTGCAGTCAATTGATCAAAAGTCAAATGTATACTGAAAAGTCAAACTTTGACTTTTTGGTCAAATTCAAGTGCCAAAAATTATAATTCATCAAAACATGTCAAAATATGAAACTTATTCATCAAGAAATCAAAAATTCAAGATTTCATTTTGAAAAGTCAAAATTTCTAAACTTAGAAATTTTTCTAAGTGTTGGAAATTTCATGTTTTTTCATAACTTGGAGCCAAATTTTCACGATGATGCAAGATGATTCAAGAGAAACTTCCAACATGAAAGTTGAACATCTCCATGAAATATACAACTTTTCCTCACACAACTTCTTCCAAAAGTTCTTGGATCTCAAGTTATAATTTAAAGACCATAGGATCATAAAACTAAACACTTAGTGAAATTTTGCCCTAATTTGGTCAGGATTTTGACTCAACTTCATGGCATTTTTTCATATAGTTCCAAGGTGAATATTCAAAAGAAATTCAAAGATGGATTGCAGAGCACATTTCAAGATTTCCAAAATGTCAAAGAACACCTTGAGATCATTCTTGAGTAGGGAGAATCAAAGAGATGAAGTTGGTGTTTTGTCACTTGAATTACAAGGCATTTTGTGAAGAACAAGAATGCAATTTCAAACCTAGGCTGCACAATCTTGCTTTGCAGGCCTCCTAACTTGTGTATCTATCCATCATTAATGGATTACACAAACTTTTGAGCTTTAATCCAAGTGGTTTAAGCTTTATCCCATCTACATTTCCATTAATGGCACAAAGTGAACACTTCCATTTTAGAAAAGCAAGCTTTTGTGTAAAGTCAATTCTTGAGCCTCTAACTTGTTCCCTCTGTTCACACTCCATCCACAAAGTCAGAAGTAAACTTGTTTAAAGCATAACCACTCTATCTTAGCAAGTAAACAATGCTTGGAAACTTGAAATTCTCAAAAATCATATGTTATGCATAAACTTGTGATTTTGAATTCTGATCAACAACAAGTCTCCAAACTTGTTGCTTATAAATAGAGGCACTATTTGTGAGATAGAGGACGAGCTTGAGCACCCTGAAATACACCAAAACTATCTCAAATCATAAATTGCCCAAAAACTCCATTGTTGCACAGTTTCTGACCTTGAACCTCAAACTCACATTTCCCTCGTGCGTTTCTTGGCCTTTTAGTTTCTAAAGCTTCCTTGCATCAAGGGTAACTCATCCATGTACCTGTTTCACTTCTGTAACACCATTTTCCTTGTCTTCCATAAACAAAAACAGAGCATCACAGTTGGACTTCTCTAGACCATTCCAGCCACCCTCAGCTCAAGCCAGCCATTACATTAGCTTCCTAGAGGTCCAAGGAAGCTAACCTGATCATCAACACTGCCTGAAACAAGCTCAAATCCATTTCACAATTTCCAGTTTTGAGATATTTTTCTTGAACTTCTATCTCATTACGTAGGCATTGTTAGGCTTGCATTTTTGAAGATAAAATGTAGACATCATTTTCCTGAAGCTGTACATGTCCATAGATTTCATTAATTTTGATTGAGTTAGGAGAATTTTGAGTTTGAACTTTCTGAAATATTTAGGTCAGAATTTGGTACTTTTAAAAATTCTCATTCATCTTTGATTTTTAGTTTATGATATTTATATGGTTGAATTCGTGTGACAAAATGGAGCAATTTTCATGTTTATATTTTTGCAAATGGTTGAGAAATGAGCAAGTTACAGATTATTTGGCTGGAGGTTGAAGATGAAGTACAGTCAGGGCGTGTTTTGTGTTATGTATTTATCATTTCATACACGTTAACGGATGTATAGCCACCTAAGTGGTAAAGTGCGCGCCTGTTCACCCCATAGTCCTGGGTTCAAGCCCCAGCGTGACCATTTTGTTATTTTTACATTTTCTGACTCTTTTTTAGTTCTTTTTTGGCAGTATTTGGGCTCTTCATTGGGCTTAGTTTTTTTTGCTCATGAATACTCTTTTGTTTACTAATGAACCCCCCTGACTTTTTATTTATTTTATTTTATTTTTCTTTTTATTTATTAATATTAATATTAATATTTATTTTATTGACAAAAAAAAAGATTAAAAAAAATATATTTTTATTTATACTATATACATTTATTTTATTTTCTAGACTAAAACATCAAAAATATTTTTGTTACAAACTTAACTTTTTTAATTAAATAGATTTAGGCTTATTTTATTTTCTTAAAATAAACATATAATTTATACTTTTCCTAATTTAATTAATTTTCATACTATTTAGTTTAATGTTAAAATCTTCTTCATAAAACTTAAAAATATTTTCTCTTTTAAATTAAATTAGTTTATTTTTTTTATTAAGCTTTTTTTTTTAGTTCATTAGGTTAAGAAATAAAAACTTTTTTTAACAAGGACAAAACCAAATAAAATCCATTCTTTTTTTTATTCATTACTTTATACATTATTCTTTTTCATATTTTGTACATTTATTTATTCAATTCAATATGGTTGTAATAGATTAATTAGGGTTTAATTTCTTGCAATCTCCATTTATACTTTGTACACCCCCTTCCCACAAATCATGTAATAGCTTAGTATTTTTATCTTCCGTAATTTAAATGCTTCATATTCACATGCTAGTAATTAGGGTTTCTATGGAAAGAATAAAATCAATCAAATAGAAAACCCTAATTCAAGACAAAAATAAGCATGAAAACAATACACTTGCACACAAGCACCCCTAGGGTAAAATCCACTTGGTTGCCTTACAAAATGGCCATATTACGCATGTGAGGTATCTTAGCAAAAACAAATGAATACAAGATCATAGTCCCTCGATGACGCTATCTAAGTTTCCTTACAAATGATCTTAGTCCCTAAAACAGAATGCTAAGATGCCTTGCAACATTGTTAATCATGTCTATACGATGACCCACGCCCGTCCCGTTTACATCCAAAGATAGGGTTACTTACCAAATCAATGGTAAGACAACAATGTCAAAGGAAAAGTAAATGTACAAGAAAGACTTTTGAGTAGGTAAAATGCTCCTAATTACTTGCTCCATTTCAAAACAAACATCCTTGCTATTTTCAAAATAATCACATACACTTTCAAACATCTTATAAAATTGAAAACATTTTCAAAAGATCAAACATCTTTGTATACATTCTTACAAACGAGAATCATTACAAAGATTGCCTAAAAAATGGCCTCTTTACAAAATACTTTCAAAAAACCACACAAAGCACAATTTCAAACAAAAAAGCAAGTGATCTAGCAAGTAACTAAGAGCCCATGGAAAACCATGGATGAAAAGGGTGCTAATACCTTCCCTTTTCATAATCTACCCCCTGAACTCAAGAAATAATCTAAAAGGTCTTTCCTATTCTTTTTTTCACCTTTCCTTCTGGATAAAAGAAAAGTCGGTGGCGACTCTTGCTAACCGCAACATTTGCGATCAAACGCAAAACACCCAAGTTAGTTCTCCCACCGTATCATAGAACTGACAACTCTGCTGGGGAAAATTTTAAAAGTGGGGTTACCTTCGGGTTAGAACATATTTACTTATTTACATTGTCTGACATGTATGCTTTACATTATGGTTCTTTGTTTGGGTTTGAATCCTCTACCTGTATTTGGGATACATTATAGGTAAGTAGCAATATGTTGTGGAAACTGTGCGGGGTATACCGACATGGTCTAAGAAATAGCTACGTTAGTGCGACATATTTCTGGGTACCGGTAGCCTTTGAGTTAATCAAAGAGAATACGGGGCCGCTGAGTGATGTCATGAAGCACTAATGAACTTTTAGAACCTTTACTTGACCAACTTGGCCATTTAGGATGTAGTGAGATGACCGGCTTTGGTGCAGTCCGAAGTTGGTAGATGCTCGATACTACACTCATTGAGGTTTGATTTCTTGGGATATTTCGGTCGCCATTAAAGAGGCTTGTGCTGAAACAATGACCAAGGAAACAAACCAGTGATATTGAGCTTCTTAGAACCCGATTACTATTACTAGGATAGGTTTGAGCCAACTAAACTTCAAGAGGGTACTTACCAATAAAACTCCATGCAAGCCTAAACCTAAGGATCTGTTTGCTTTGTTTGTATATGCATACTTGTACATAACATCATGAACATCATAACATCATACACATTCACTAACCATTTCAAGGATTTTTGGATTCATCTGTATTCTTGTTTTGTAGGATATGGATTCTCTTCGCTGGAAACCTATTCAAGTCAACCTTGTAAGGATCCCTCCACAACTTAAGGAGCTAGATTGAAGGATTCCTGAAAACTCTCCATTCACGGAGAGACATGGTCTCCTACTCAACTTGGTCACCTCCAACACAGATGAGGACCTGATGAAGGTGCTCTTTCAGTTCTTTGATCCTTTACACCATTGCTTCACATTTCCCGACTATCAACTTTTGCCAACTTTGGAAGAATTTTCCCAACTCTTGAGGATTCCCATTCTCAATCAACTACCTTTCAACGGTACAAAAAGAGACCCAAAGCCAGAAGACATTGCTCAAGCTCTACACTTGCACTCATCTGATGTCACAACTCATTGGGAAATAAGGAGTGGTGTCAAAGGTTTCCTAGCAAAGTTCCTGTTTGAGAAAGCCCAAAGCTGTTGGAATTCTTTGGATTTGCAAGCCTTTGAGGAAATTGTGGCTCTCCTAATCCATGGGATGGTGTTGTTTCCAAATCCTAACCAACTCATAGATGTGAGCATCGTCAAAATCTTCATATCCCGCAACCCGGTGCCTACATTACTAGGGGATATCCTACACTCTTTTCACACTCGCACAATGAGGAAGAGAGGTTTCCTTATCTGTTGCACTCCTCTCTTGTCAAGATGGTTTATTTTGCATCTTCCCCAATCTGTATTAAAGAATGAGCAAGGTTCAAGGTGGTCACAAAGGTTGATGATGCTCAAATATTTAGACATTCATTGGTGCTCCCGATCCATACAGAATGTTACTATTGTCGACCATTATGGAGAATTTCCTAATGTCCCTTTACTTTGCATTAGGGGAGGTATCACCTACAACCCCTGCTTAGCCTTAAGACATTTTGGTTACGCCTGAAGGGATGGCCCGCACGAGATATTGATTCAAGGTTTGGTATTTGACTACGACAACGACGATCAAGGTCTTCGCCAGAGATTTATTCGAGCTTGGAGGATGTTAAACAAGGTAGATAGAAAGACTTTGGGGTATAAAAATTCCATCCCTCTTGAGCCTTACCTCAAATGGGTACGAACTCGTGCTCAGAGTCTTATGATGCCTTACCCCTCTATTCTCCCAGTAATCATTGAGCCTGTCATGGAAGGAAATGTTACATACATTATCCTACATCCTGACATGCCTACCTCTCTTGAAGACCTACAAAGGGATTGGATACAACTCAAGGGAGAGCGAGATACCTTAGAAGCCCAATTATACGCAAGCGAGAAGAAGGCTTTGGAACTCACTAGGCTACTTCATGAGGAGCAGACTCTGAATTCCTACATTGCACCAAAGAGGATGCACACTACCTTTTTATCTTAGAGTTTCTTGTATTTGTTTTGCCCAAGAAGGCATTGATGTACTCAAAAGCTTTAATTTATTAATATAACGTGTGTTTCCTATTTTGTCTAAAACGAATTTGAATCTTAAAATCCTTGAAATCATTGCATACGCATTTATCATTCATCATAACATAAGCAGGTTTCTTGCAACAAGTCTCCTCATCTCTCCACTGTTTATTTCAGTAAGATGGATCTCGAGAAAACAGTGAAGGACCTCTAAGCTCAGAATGCACAGTTTCAACAGTTGTTCTTAACTCTGGCCAAAGGACATGAAGAGTTGAAAACTTTACTAGCTGAGGAAAAGAAAAAGAATACAAAGAAGGTAACCGGAGTCCTAAACATGGGAAGAAGATTTCATGGACAGACAAGAAGGACCTTAGACTTTGCAACAATATCCAGTGAGAGAGACAATCAAGATGGGAAAGGCAAAGAAATAGTTGTCCCGTCAGAATGAGAAGAGGAAGAGGAAGAAGAAGACTATTCTGAAGAACAATATCCTCCAGCTGATGACATGTATAAACATCTCGAGGAGAGGTTAAGCGCAATGGAAATCCAAAAAGTTCCTGGCTTGGACTTTGAGGAATTGGGTTTGGTATCAGGGGTTGTCATTCCTCCAAAACTCAAAGCACCTGTGTTCGGCAAATATGACGGAGTTTCATGCCCTAAAATGCATCTCCGGTCCTATGTGAGGAAAATCCAGCCCCATACCGCTGACAAAGACTTATGGGTATACTTCTTCCAAGACAGTCTGTCTGGAACTCAACTTGATTGGTTTTATCAGTTAGAAAGAGCCAACATTCATAACTGGGAAGATCTTGCTGCGGCTTTCTACAAACAATACCAATACAATGCTGATCTTGCGCCTACCCGTACTCAACTCTAGAGTATGGCCATGGTTTCTAATGAAGGTTTCAAGGACTATGCACAAAAATGGAGAGACTTGGCTGGAAGAGTTCAACCCCCCCTATCTGAAAGAGAATTAGTAGACATGTTTTTGGGCACCTTGTCTGGCCCCTTCTTCAATCACCTAATTAGGAGTTCATCGGCGGGTTTTACTGAACTGATATTGACCTGAGAAAGGGTAGAAGCCGAGATAAAGAGTGGAAAGATTCAGAACGATACATTCTCTGCTGCTATAAGGAAGCCATTTATCGGAAAGAAAGAAGTGGTTGCTGTTTATCCTCATAGAAATCAAGATAGGGACGAACGCCGTCTAATGGTGGGGGTTATTATGATTCCTAAACCTGCGCATGATCAGCAAAGAAACAACCAACCAATGATGGAAAGGCTAGTCAGACAATTCATCAGAATTAACATGACCCTATCTCAAGTATTGCCACATCTGTTAAGATCCAACCTGGCGAATTTGAAAGAAGCTCCAAAGATTCCTAACACAACATCTCCTCACTATTATCCAAATGCCCGCTGTGCATACCACTCTGAAAGTCCCGGCCACGACACTAATAACTGTTGGGCTCTAAAGAACAAAATACAAGACCTCATTGAAGAAAAATAGATTGAACTCGATGCGCCCGAAAAGCCAAACGTCATTTCTGCCCCTATGCCCAAACATGGCCATAATACCAATGCCATTGAAGAATAAATTTTTGTTACTTCAGTTGATGAACTTATGACCCCACTCCCGACTATTAAAGTGAACTTGTTGAATGTCGGCGTGTTCCCGAGCTGTGATAAGGGCTGTCATTTTTATTTTTCCTCACTAACCAGTTGCCCTTTATTGAAAGCAAGCGTTTAGTGCCTAATAGATAACAAAGAAATTTTGTTTGAAAAGACTTATGTTCCACCTGTTCCTTTTAAAGATGTTTCTATCATTACCATTTCCGTCAATTCTTCCAAGGTCTCCACCAAAAGACCCGTTAGAATTACATCAGTTCCGAAAGAAACTCCTTTGAT
Source organism: Vicia faba (assembly GCA_948472305.1). Taxonomy (NCBI): domain Eukaryota; kingdom Viridiplantae; phylum Streptophyta; class Magnoliopsida; order Fabales; family Fabaceae; genus Vicia; species Vicia faba. Next base: position 1,407,680,662 of record OX451741.1, on the reverse strand, counting down.
AATTACAATGCCTGGACCAGTCTCGTATTCGTCAGACAAAACCATACCATGGAATTATGGAGGGGATGTCTACTACCACGGTATCAAGCAAGATTGGCCAGCCACCGAAGATTCAATTTCTGATAAAAGTCGACTCTGATATCAGTAATATTGCAGGGACTAGCAAGATTACCCGAAGCAGAAGGATATTCTCTCCAGAAATTTCTCCCCCAAAAGCAGTTTATGGACCCGTAATCATTCCTGTTGTTACTCCTCTAAAAGATGTTCCTAGTCCTACAATCATCCCCACTAATACTCCAACTGACAAAGCTGTTACAATCCCTGTTATCATTCCTACTGACGCTCCTGCTGCCGAATTAACCGAGACTCGAGGAAAAGGTGTTCTGGTTGAGTCTGTCAAGACGAAGACACAATCATTGGCTATCCCTGAGACCTCCCGAAAAGAGATGGAGGAAATTCTAAAAATCATAAAAAGAAGCGATTACGATGTAGTTGAGCAACTGGGGAAAACTCCATCTAAAATTTACATGCTGGCTTTACTACTATGTTCCGAGGCGCATGCAAAAGCCTTGGTAAAATTCTTGAAAACTGCCCATGTACCCCAAGAGACATTTGCTGATAAGTTCCAAGACTGCGTAGCCAGCTTAACTACAGATAATGGTCTAGGTTTTTCAGATGTTGATTTAACACCAAGAGGAAGGAAGCATAATGAGGCATTGCATGTCTCAGTTGAATGTAGGGGCACAACCCTGGCTCATGTTTTGGTGGACACTGGCTCATCTATGAATGTATTGCCTAATAAAGCTCTTGATAGGCTTGACTGTGAGGGATTGACATTGAAGCCAAACAACATAGTAGTAAGGGATTTTGATGTCTCAAAAAGGATGGTGCATGGGGAAGTGGATATCCCCATAAAGGATGGAACCCAAACATTCTATTCAACTTTTTATGTAATGGACATCCGCCCTTCATACTCCTGCTTACTAGGCCGACCATGGATCCACAATGCTGGCGCTGTTACTTCTACTTTGCACCAAATTCTGAATTATCCAATTCAAGGGAAGATTATCACTATTCATGGAGAAGAAGAGTATATGATCAGCCATCTCATTTCCTTCAGATATGTGGCATTAGATGGTGAATTTATTGAAACACCATTCCAACACTTCGAAGAAGTCCCGCAAGATGTGGCAGTGACCAAGGCTATTCCCAAGATCACAAGGCCTACACTCAAGATGTCATCTTTGAAGGATGCAAAGGCAGTGATAGAAGAAGGTGGGTGCACTATCTGGGGGAAACTCCCAGATATCCCATACAAGTCCGACAAGTTTGGCCTGGGTTTCACTTTAGGTGCTCATAAGGTTGTACGCCGCGCTCGTTCTAGAGGACCACCCTTGAAGATCAGCATCCGTGAAATCAATGCAGTAGAGGATGATGAAGATGGCTGCAACCTGGAGGATTGGATCTTCCTAACTGTCAGTGGAGGGCTCAACAACTGGGAGGATAGATATTTCATCCCGATCACTTTTATTCCACAGTAATTTGTATTTACATTTTGTTGGATCTGTAATATTAAAACAATCCAGACTCTTAAAACCTTGTGTCTTACCCGTGGCATAATGGTCCATTTGTAAGGGTTATTATCTCATTTCCATATGACATCAATGAATCATGGATGTTTTGCATACAAACTTTGTGCTCATTGTTTCTTTACATTTTCATTTCTTTCAAAGATAGTTATACCCTTACAGAAACTCACACTCACAATGTAGGTCTACATCCATTCGGGATCCCATGGATAACGGTTATGCTATGGCTTTTTGTGACTCTGAAAATCTAATCTACCAAGCCGAAGACGAAGGTGAGGAAGATTGTGAAGTTCCAGGGGAACTTGCCAGATTACTGAAACAAGAAGAGAGGATCACTCAGCCCCACGAGGAACCCGTGGATACAATCAACCTAAGTATCGAGGAAGACAAAAGAGAGGTCAAGGTGGGTTCCTATCTGGAACCCAGTGTCAAGAAGCATCTAATTTAGTTGCTACACGAATATGTTGAAGTCTTTTCCTGGTCGTATGAAGACATGCCAGGACTTGATGCATATATTGTGGTACATTGTCTACCTAGAAAAGAGGATTTCCCACCAGTAAAACAAAAGGTCCGTCGCATGCGACCGAACATGTCAAAAAATATTAAAGCGGAGGTCATGAAACAATTCAACGCTGGATTCTTGTCCGTCACCTCCTATTCGCAATGGGTTGCCAATGTTGTTCCCGTACCCAAGAAAGACGGTAGGGTACGAATGTGCGTGGACTATAGAGATTTGAATAGGGCAAGCCCTAAGGATGATTTACCACTTCCCCACATTGACATCCTAGTTGACAATACGGCACAACACAAAGTGTTTTCCTTCATAGACGGTTTCTCAGGTTACAACCAAATCAAAATGGCGTATGAGTACATGGAGAAAACAACATTTGTCACACAGTGAGGCACATTCTGCTACAAGGTGATGTCGTTCGGACTGAAGAATGTTGGGGCAACCTATCAGCGTACCATGGTAGCTCTATTTCACGATATGATACATCACAAAATAGAGGTCTATGTGGACGACATGATAACTATATCTCAAACAGAAGAAGAGCATCTTGATCATTTACAGAAACTATTTGAGAGGCTAAAGAAGTACAAGCTGAGGTTGAACCCAAATAAATGCACGTTTGGAGTAAGGTCCGGTAAACTCTTAAGATTTGTCGTCAGCAACAAGGGTATTGAAGTAGATCCCGCCAAGGTGAAAGCGATAAAAGAGAAGCCTTCTCCTCGTACTGAGAAGGAAGTCAGAGGATTTTTGGGACGTTTAAACTACATTGCCAGATTCATTTCTCACCTGACAGCTACTTGTGAGCCAATCTTCAAACTATTGAAGAAATATAAAGTAGTCAAATGGAATGATAAATGCCAAACGGCTTTCGACAAGATCAAAGAATACATGAAAGAGCCTCCTGTTTTAATGCCACTAGTCGAGGGAAGACCATTGATCATGTATCTAACTGTTTTAGAAAATTCAATGGGGTGTGTGATGGGGCAGCATGACGAGTCTGGCCGAAAAGAGCACGCTATTTATTACCTGAGCAAAAATTTTACCGACTGAGAAACAAGATATTCACTGCTCAAGAAAACTTGTTGCGCTCTGGCATGGGCTGCTCGCAGGCTAAGACAATATATGCTGACCTATACTACCTTGTTGATATCTAAAATGGATCCGATAAAATACATCTTCGAGAAACCTGCTCTCTCTGGGAGAATAGTGAGATGACAGATGATCCTAACAGAGTATGGCATACAGTATACCACCCAGAAGGAAATAAAGGGAAGTGTATTAGCTGATCACCTTGCTCACCAATTCGTGGAAGACTACCAATCCATGAAGTTCGAATTTCCAGATGAAGACATCATGACGTTAGATAACTATAAAGAATTCAGGCCACATGACGGACCTGAACAAGGATCCTGATGGACCCTGTTCTTTGATGGGGCATCTAACGCACTTGGCAATGGTATCGGTGTTGTACTCATATCTTCGGAAGGGTTTCATATTCCCTTTACTACCAGACTCTGCTTCAATTGTACAAACAACATGGCGGAATATGAAGCGTGCATCTTTGGTCTCAGAGCTGCCATAGACTCAGGGATCAGATCTTTGAGTGTGTTCGGAGATTCAACTTTGGTCATCAGTCAGATCAAAGGGGAATGGGACACCAAACACCCTAACCTTATCCCTTACAAAGAACATGTTTTGACGTTGCTACCACATTTTGAGAAGATTACCTTCGAGCATTACCCGCGAGAAGAAAATCACCTAGCAGACGCACTAGCCACAATGTCATCCATGTTTAAACTTAAATGGGATGACGAGGCTCCCCAAATCACCATCAAACGAATGGATGAACCAACACACTGTCACGAGATTAATACTGAAGAAGTAGGGGACCAGCCATGGTTTCACGAAGTCAAGAGGTATCTCGAGGCTCAAGAATATACGGAAGGAGCTTCAGTTAATGACAAGAAGTTCTTAAGGAAATTCTCCGCTAAGTTTTTCCTTAGTAACAGCATCCTGTACAAACACAATCATGACTCTGTGTTACTTCGGTGCGTAAATAAGGTTGAAGCTGAAAGGATCATGGCTAAATTGCATGAAGGCACTTTTGGCACCCATTCCAGTGGGCATACGATGGCAAATAAAATTCAACGGGCAGGCTATTATTGGTCTACCATGGAAGCAGATTGTTATCAACACTCTCGAACCTACCATAACTGTCAAATTTATGTTGATAAGGTGCACGTACCTTCGGTTCCTCTGAATGTCTTAACAGCTCCTTGGCCCTTTGCTATGTGGGGAATTTATATGATTGGGGAAATCAAGCCAACAGCCTCCAATGGACACCGCTTCATCTTAGTGGCCATTGACTATTTTACAAAGCGGGTTGAAGCAGCCTCCTTCGCCTCCGTTACCAAGAATGTTGTTGCCCGTTTCATCAAGCAAAATCTCATTTGCTGGTAAAGGATCATCACTAACAATGGTACAAATCTCAACAACACTATGATCACCGCCTTGTGCGAGCAGTTTAAGATTCAACATCACAATTCTTCTCCTTACCGACCGAAGATGAATGGTGTTGTCGAAGCTACAAATAAGAACATTAAAAAGATCATACAGAAAATGACAGTCACATACAAAGACTGGCATGAGATGCTACCATTCTCTCTCCACGGGTATCGTACCACAGCTCGCACATCAATCGGGGAAACATCTTATTCTTTGGTTTACGACATGGAGGCTATTTTGCCTATCGAGGTCCATATCCCCTCTCCGAGGATTATGAAGGATGTAGGGCTGAACGAAGATGATTGGATCCAGACCCGACTTGATCAACTGAACTTGATTAATGAGAAGAGACTTACTGCTGTTTTCCATGGTCAAATGTATCAAAAACGATGATCATGGCTTTCAACAAGAAAGTCAGATGCCAAGTGTATCAAGTTGGGGATCTAGTGATCAAACGCATCATACTGCCACGAGGTGATCCCAAGGGCAAATGGACTCCTACCTATGAAGGACCATTTGTGATCAAAAACATATTCTTTGGTAGGGCAATGATCTTGACCACCATGGATGGCGACGACCTGCCGCACCCTGCTAACGCGGACATAGTCAAAAGATACAACGCATAAGAGACCCGCTAGGTTGACATACCTAGGCAAAAAAATGGCATCCCGGTGAACCAAAAAGGTTCGGGCAAAAATTAGGGATAAAAAAAAAACTATACACCCGGCAAGTTGAAAACCCGAAAGGGCGACTTGGGAAAAAAAGGGTTCCCGGTGGACTGAAAACCCGAAAGGGCGGTCCAGGAAAAAGTTAGGGAATTAAAGCGTATGACTATGTCCCGTTGGATCACCTTTTGGACAACTTGCAAACTCGACATTTCTGACCAATTCAATCATCTTCGGACAAGGCAACAAATAGACAAGATGCTCAGAGATACGAAGGCTATAGAAGAATGGGAACCCCATGGGATTATTACACATAGCTATCTTTTCTTCGTATTAAAATTTTCATTTTTTACGACGGCATTCTCTTACTAGAATGTTTGTCTCACTGTACAAAAAAATACTTACTCAAAGTCAATACAAATATATTCCTTTGAAAGTGCAAAACTATCTGTTTTTCTTTACTCTTGTGTTTTATTTACAAAAACGTCCAATGATTCATTGTTGAACATATGCATTTGAACATAATTAATGTCTACAAATAAATAAAATAAAAGCCAATTATTGATGGCTTTAAGAGATAGGGAAATTTTTCTAAGTTTATTTTCCATAAAAATCCCCCGCAGTGTACAGTTTAATCCCCAACGGAACAAAACTTCCAATTATTAATCCCCGGTAGAAATCATCCAATTTCTCCAGATTCCCCAAATAGATTTTTTAAGCAGTACTTGGAATTTCCCTTACAATAGAGTTTATTTCTCTAAACGGAAATTCATCAACACTTCGACTTTAAGACATGAAGACTTACATATCCTCAACAACATTCAGGGATTTATTTTCCCCAATCCAACAAACAGCACAATAGACTAGCTCACATACGCATACATTGCATCCGTATATCATAAACATCGATAAAACAAATGCATTATATCATACATTTCATACAACATGACCTTGCATTTTAGCTAACATTTTACCTTTTTCAAGATAAGATTAACATCAATCATTAACAATGTTCAGAGTTCTCAGATACAGTTCAGATACGCTCCAGACATGGATGCCATTCTGATACTCATTCAGATTCAACTCTCGGATGCAGTTTAGATACGCTCCAGACACGGATGCCATTCTGATACTCATTCAGATTCAACTCTCAGATACTATTCAAATACACTCCAGACACGGATGCCATTCTGATACTCACTCAAATTTAACTCTCAGATACAGCTCAGATACGCTCCAGACACGAATGCCATTCTAACACTCATTCAAAACCAGCTTTCAGATGCAGTTCAGATACGCTCCAGACACGGACGCCTTTTTGATAATCATTCAAAATCAGCTCCCAGATACAGTTCAGATACGCTCCAGACACGGACGCCATTCTGATACTCATTCTTTCAGCTTACAAATCACGACACAAACAATCACTTAAAGATGGCATCTTTAAGCCCATATCCTACAACTTTCTATCACCTCTCCAAATGGAATCTTTAAGCCCATTCACTCTACCATCACATTGCCGAGTGCAAATTTCTGGGCACTCTAGTGTCCAATCATCTTCAACCTTCGAGTCACGAATGACAAGACATGTCCATCTAAATCTTCAGGTTTAAGAAGATTGAACATGGGAAGCTATTGTACCCCAAAATTTTCCCTCTCACTTATCAAGAATTTGCTTACAAGATCTCCTTGGGCTCAAGATTGCACTAGGGTTTGATCAGCTCAAGACACCTCCTTAGGTACTGATGACCAAAATTAGGGTTTGAGTTTGCACAAGGATTTTTGAACTATCAATGCTTAACATGACTTTCATGTACCATTATGTACCCCCAAGATTACTCATGTCAAGTTTCAAGCCTTGGATGACACTTTTGATCAGTCAATTGAACAATGGACCTAAAAATCAGTTATATTGGGGAAAAAGTCAACCATGGCCAATTTACAGTCAAATATCATAACTTTTTATCCAAATAAACATTTTAAACTCATATGTATCATTTGATCATGTTTGGACCATAATCCCTCAAGAAATTTGATCAAATCTCCAAAAGGGCAAAATGGTCAAAACTAGGGTTTTGACTAGGAAAGGGCAATTTCTGATTTTTTACCCAGCAAAGGGTCAATTGGTTTAAGGCATGATCTCAAGATTCCAATTGCATCATTTTGACCTATTGACATGGTTCAAAACATTTCAAATCCATTGGGTTGAAAGATGAATTTTGCTATCAATTGATCAAAAGTCAACTGTATACTGAAAAGTCAAACTTTGACTTTTTGGTCAAATTCAAGTGCCAAAAATCATAATTCATCAAAAAATGTCAAAATATGAAACTTATTCATCAAGAAATAAAAAAGTCAAGATTTCATTTTGAAAAGTCAAAATTTCTAAACTTAGAAATTTTTCTAAGTGTTGGAAATTTCATGTTTTTTCATAACTTTGAGCCAAATTTTCACCATGATGCAAGATGATTCAAGAGAAACTTCCAACATGAAAGTTGAATATCTCCATGAAATCTACAACTTTTCTTCACACAACTTCTTCCAAAAGTTCTTGGATCTCAAGTTATAATTTCAAGAACATCGGATCATAAAACTAAACACTTAGTGAAATTTTGCCCTAATTTGGTCAGGATTTTGACTCAACTTCATGGAACTTTTTCATATAGTTCCAAGGTGAATCTTCAAAAGCAATTCAAATATGGGTTATAGATCACGTTGCAAGCTTTCCAAAAGTTCAAAGAACTCCTTGAGATCATTCTTGAGTAGGGAGAATCGAAGAGATGAAGTTGGTGTTTTGTCACTTGAATTACAAGGCATTTTGTGATGAACAAGAATCCAATTTCAAACCTAGGCTGCATAATCTTGCTTTGCAGACCTCCTAACTTGTGTATCTATCCATCATTAATGGATTACACAAACTTTTGAGCTTTAATCCAAGTGGTTTAAGCTTTATCCAATCCACATTTCCATTAATGGCACAAAGTGAACACTTCCATTTTAGAAAAGCAAGCTTTTGTGTAAAGTCAATTCTTGAGCCTCTAAATTGTTCCCTCTGATCACACTCCATCCACAAATTCAGAAGCAAGCTTTTTTAAAGCATAACCACTCTATCTTAGCAAGTACACAATGCTTGGAAACTTGAAATTCTCAAAAACCACATGTTATGCATAAACTTGTGATTTTGAATTCTGATCAACAACAAGTCTCCAAACTTGTTTCTTATAAATAGAGGCACTATTTTTGAGCTAGAGGACGAGCTTGAGCACCCTGAAATACACCAAAACTCTCTCAAATCAGAAATTTCCCAAAAACTCCATTGTTACACAGTTTCTAACCTTGAACCTCAAACTCACATTTCCGTCGTGCGTTTCTTGGCCTTTTAGTTTCTAAAGCTTCCTTGCATCAAGGGTAACTCATCCCTGTACCTGTTTCACTCCTGTAACACCATTTTCCATGTCTTCCATAACCAAAAATAGAGCATCACAGTTGGACTTCTCCAGACCATTCCAGCCACCCTCAGCTCAAGCCAGCCATTGCATTAGCTTCTTAGAGGTCCAAGGAAGCTAACCTGATCATCAACATTGCCTGAAACAAGTTCAAATCCATTTCACGATTTCCAGTTTTGAGGTATTTTTCTTGAACTTCTATATCATTACTTAGGCATTGTTAGGCTTGTACTTGTGAAGATAAAATATAGACATCATTGCCCTGAAGCTGTACATGTACATAGATTTCATTTATTTTAATTGAGCTAGGAGAATTTTGAGTTTGAACTTTCTGAAATATTTAGGTCAGAATTTGGTACTTTTAAAAATTCTCATCCATATTTGATTTATAGTTTATGATATTTATATGGTTGGATTCGTGTGACAAAATGGAGCAATTTTCATGTTTACATTTTTGCAAATGGTTGAGAAATGAGCAAGTTACAGATTATTTTGGCTGGAGGTTGAAGATGAAGTGCAGTCAGGGCGTGTTGTGTGTTATGTATTTATCATTTCATACAAGTTAACGGATGTATAGCCACCCCAGTGGTAAAGTGCGCGCCTGTTCACCCCATGGTCCTGGGTTCCAGCCCCAGCGTGACTATTTTGTTATTTGTACATTTTCTGACTCTTTTTTTGTTCTTTTTTTGGCAGCATTTGGGTTCTTCATTGGGCTTAGTTTATTTTTCTCATGAATACTCTTTTGTTTACTAATGAACCCCCCTGACTTTTTATTTATTTTATTTTCTTTTTCTTTTTATTTATTAATATTAATATTTATTTTATTGACAAAAAAAAGATAAAAAAACATATTTTTATTTATACTATATATACATTTATTTTATTTTCTAGACTAAAACATCAAAAATATTTTTGTTAAAAACTTAACTTTTTTAATTAAATAGATTTAGACTTATTTTATTTTCTTAAAATAAACATAGAATTTATACTTTTCCTAATTTAATTAATTTTCATACTATTTAGTTTAATGTTAAAATCTTTTTCATAAAACTTAAAAATATTTTCTCTTTTAAATTAAATTAGTTTATTTTTTTATTAAGCATTTTTTTTAGTCATTAGGTTAAGAAATAAAAAGTTTTTTTAACAAGGACAAAACCAAATAAAATCCATTCTTTTTTTATTCATTACTTTATACATTATTCCTTTTCATATTTTGTACATTTATTTATTCAATTCAATATGGTTGTAATAGATTAATTAGGGTTTAATTTCTTGCAACCCCCAATTATACTTTGTACACCCCTTCCCACAAATCATATAATAGCTTAGTATTTTTATCTTCCGCAATTTAAATGCTTCATATTCACATGCTAGTAATTAGGATTTGTATGGAAAGAATAAAATCAATCAAATAGAAAACCCTAATTCAAGACAAAAACAAGCATGAAAATAATACACTTGCACAAAAGCACCCCTAGGGTAAAACCCACTTGGTTGCCTTACAAAATGGCCATATGACGCATGTGAGGTATCTTAGCAAAAACAAACGAATACAAGATCATAGTCCCTCGATGAAGCTATCTAAGTTTCCTTACAAATAATGTTAGTCCCTAAAAGAGAATGCTAAGATGCCTTACAACATTGTTAATCATGGCTATACGATGACCCACACCCGTCCCGTTTATATGCAAAGATAGGGTTACTTATCAAATCAATGGTAAGATAACAATGTCAAAGGAAAGGGAAATGTACAAGAAAGACTTTTGAGTAGGTAGAATACTCCTAATTACTTGCTCCATTTCAAAACAAACATCCTTGCTATTTTCAAAACAATCACATACACTTTCAAACATCTTACAAAATTGAAAACATTTTCAAAAGATCAAACATCTTTGTATACATTCTTACGAACGAGAATCATTACAAAGATTGCCTAAACAATGGCCTCTTTACAAAATACTTTCAAAAAACTACACAAAGCATAATTTAAAACAAAAAAGCAAGTGATCTAGAAAGTAACTAAGAGTCCATGGAAAACCATGGATGAAAAGGGTGCTAATACCTTCCCTTTTCATAATCTACCCCACAAACTCAAGAAATAATCTCAAAGGTCTTTCCTATGCTTTTTTTCACCTTTCCTTTTGGATAAAAGAAAAGTCGGTGGCGACTCTTGCTAACCGCAACATTTGTGATCAAACGCAAAACACCCAAGTCAGTTCTTCCACCATATCACACTATGGTATGATGTCATGATGTTATGTATAAAGTATGCAAAGTAAGCAAGTTTATATGCATACAAAGCAGACAAAACCTTAGGTTTAGGCTTGCATGGAGTCTCATAGGTAAGTACCCTCTTGAAGTTTAGTTGGCTCAAACCTGTCCTAGTAATAGTAATCGGGTTCTAAGGAGCTCAATATCACTGGTTTTTTTCCTTGAGCATTGTCTCAGCACAAGCCTCTTTAATGGCGACCGAAATATCTCAAAAATCCCAAACCTCAATGAGTGTAGTATCGAGTATCTACCAACTTCAGACTGCACCAAAGTCGGTCATCTTACTACGTCCTAAAGGACAAGTTGGTCAAGTAAAGGTTCTAAAAGTTTATTAGTGCTTCATGACATCACTCAGTGGCCCCGTATTCTCCTTGATTAACTTAAGGGCTACCGGTATCCACAAATATTTCGCACTAACATAGCTATTACTTAGACCATGTCGGTATACCCTGCACAGTTTCCACAACGTATTGCTACTTACCTATAAGGTATCCCTAAATCCGGGTAGAGGGTTCAAACCCAAGCAAAAAACCATAATGTAAAGCATACACATCAAATAATTAAAGCAAGTAAATGTGATCTAACCCTAAGGTAACCCCACTTTTAGAATTGTCCCCAGCAGATTCGCCAGTTCTATGTTGGTGTATAAAATGTTTTTGTTGTGAGCAAGCAAGCAACTAGGAGAGAATCTACCTACTCAAAAGGTCTTAGATATTTTTTCCTCCTCCTTTAGGTGTTGCAATCTTACCATTAATTTGGTGAGAAGCCCCATCGTTGGATGTGAAGGGACAGACGTGGGTCATCGTATAGTCATAGAAGGCAACCTATGGATGCTTTAGCAATTTCGTTTAGGGACTAGATCGTTTACCAAAGGCAACACCGAGGGTCATCGAGGGACTACAATCTTTTATCGATGGTCTTTGCTAAAACACCCATGTTCGGGGGACATGACTATTTTTCCGATAGGCAACAACTGAGATTATCCTAAGGTGTGCATGTGTGCAAAGTTTGTTTGATTGCATGTATTTTTGTCTGGATTAGGGTTCTCTATTTGTTGATTTCATGTCTTGCCATACACCCTAATTACTAGCAATATATGAAAGCAATAGAAAGTGCAGAAAGTAAATATCCTACGCTATTACAATCATTAGGGGGATGGGGTGTACAAATTTACAAATGGGGATTGCAAATAAAATTAAATCCTAAGTTACTATTACAACCATATCAAATGGATAAGAATGTACAAGAAAATGTGAAATGGACTTGTTTTTGTTTAAGAAAAGAAATAAGTTTTGTTTAAGAAAATATTTTTGATCTTTTTGTTTTAAGAAATAAAATAAAGCATGTAAAATGTTTTGGTGTTTTTTATTAGTGAAAATAGAAGTGATAGAAAAAATAGTAAGGAAAAAGAAAATAGAATCAGCGCATTGTTGAACTAAAAGAGATCAGAAGTTCTGACTCTGGCGTGCTGCAAAAAAAAACAAAAATCATATTAGTAGAAATAGGTAAAGTCATAAGTTCTGGGTCTACTGGGAACAAAGAAGACTTCAGAAGTTCTAGTGCCATTGGCAGAAATTCATCTCCCTCTCCATGCTAGTTAGAACATCTGCAACTTAGTCATTTCTCAACAAAATAGAAGATGCGCATATAATAGTTATGGCAGGTTTCATAATGTTTCAGAAACAAGAGATATCAGAACTATAAATCAGAAGCAAGCATGAATGTGCTAATCCTAATTCTTAGTCCTAATTTCTTCAAGAAGTTCTGGACTGAAATTCTCCCTACTTAGGCAAACATACATGGAATATATGAATATACTGAATCAGAGTCAGGATGTCTACTTTGTATTTTCAACATGCAAGTCTAACAATGCATACGTAATATGAAGAGAGTCAGCAGAAGCTTAGCTTGCAGCTGGAAAATGTTATGTGAGCTGGAGTCTGGTTCTGATTGTTTGTGATGTTCTGTCTAGCTTCCTCACGTGCCCAACAGGCTAGGAACCTTTGAATGGCTGGAAAATTCTGGAACAACCAAAGAGTAAAGTTCTGACTTCTTTGAAGTGGATATTGATGGAGGGTATCTCACAGTCTGAACACAGAAGTTATGATGGTTTCTAAATGTATATAAGAAACTGTATGGATGGTTTTGGTCAAGAAACACTTGAGGAAAAATAGAGTTTGAATGCAAGAACCAAAAGTTAACAGGTTTTTGTATTTTGTATTTGCAGTTTTGGATTCTTGGAATTTTAGCAGAGGTTCAAGGCTTTTTCTTTCTTAAAAATTCCCCCCTTTTACAGTTTCCAATGGCTTTCAATTTATAGGCAAAGATCTTGTAGCTTGGAGAGTACAACCATCACATGCTAGGGTGCTGCCTTGTTCTTGAAGCAAGTATGGTGGTTAGCAGCTTTAGCAGCGCCTAAGCTGGAATTGAAGCAGGAATTAAGGAAATGTAACCTCAAAAGCAACGCATGGGCCCAGCACACTCTTATACAAGAGTTTGCTTTTCTAAGACAGTAATGGTACTTCTATGCCACACGTGGGGGAAATCCTTTGAACAAAGACCAAAAAGTGCTTGTGAGCATTAAATGATGATGAGATTGATCAAACCAGAAATCCTGCAATGTAAGATTCTGCATCATTGCTTAATTCTGGATCAGAAGTTCAGCTTCAGCGTGACTTAGAATAGACATCCAACTTCTGATCTTTGTATCTCCTTGCTCCAGCATGTTCTGAAGGAGCTCTCAGACTTTCCAGGAAGCTTGCAACACGCTTTGTAACCTTCTTTGAATTACCCTTGCAAACTCTGACTGAACCTTTGTGAAAATTGGCCCAGAAGTTCTGACCAAACTCTGTCTTGAAAGTGTCCAGAATTTGCTGAGGGTTTTAGTTTCATGGATGTGTCTTTGAACATTTATAACTTGAAATTCCAGCATTTCCAGGAGAAGTTCTATTATGTAATATTTTAGGTCTTATTGAGATCTAAAACTCTTGAGTTAGAAATTATTCCAGAATCAGCTTTCATCATGGTGATAATCTGATCAGAAGTTCTGAGCTTGTCATATTTCTTAAACACTTAGAAAAATTCTAAGTATTTAGAATTTTGACTTTTCCAAAATAATTTTGTCTTTTGAATTTCTTGATGAAACAAACTTCATATTTCAACATGTCTTGATGAAATATGGTCCTTGAAACTTAATTTTGATCAAAAGTCAAAGTTTGACTTTTCAATACGCAAATGACCATTTTACCCTTGTGAATGACTTTCTTGGAAAATTTGTAATTCAAGGCTTGAAATTGGATGGAAGCAAACCTGAGGGTCCAGGGTGATCTTTTTGAGAAATTTCTTGAGAAATGAGAGGGAAAATTTTGGGGTACAACAGTCTCAATTCTCCCATTTTGAGCCTTTCGTAAATTGATAAGGATATTAGACTAATACTGGCTCCTAAGTCACACAGAGCTTTGTCTATGACAAACTTTTTGATTACACAAGGTATGGAAAAACTACTTGGGTCTTTTAGCTTATGAGGCATGTTGTTTTGGATTATAGTGCTACATTTTACAGTAAGCATAATGGTTTAGTTATCCTCGAGCTTTTTCTTATTGGACAAGATCTCTTGTGTGATAGCTTCTGTGAAAGGTATAATGATATTCAATTGTTTCAGAAGTTCAACGAATTTCTTAAATTTCCCTACACTTTTAGACTTAGAGAACCTTCAAGAATATGGTATATATGGTTTTTATGGTGGATGAGGCACATATGGTTTTTCTTTCTCTTCAGCCTCTTTGCTTTTATCTTCCTTTTAATTATCTTTTTGTTTATCTTCCTTTTCAGTCTTTTACCAGGATTTTGATACATGGTTGGCTGTTTGAGTCTCGGGTCAGTTGGTTCGTCTAATTTTGTCCCACTTCATAGTATTATAGCTATGGCATGATCTTTTGGATTTGGTTGTGGTTGTCCAGGAAAAATGCTAGTGGGAGCAGCTGTAGCTGCTTGTTGTTGAGGCACTTGAGAAATTTATGTTTCTAGCATTTTATTGTAATTAGCTAGGGCATCAACCTTGTTTGATAATTGCTTAATTTGTTCACTAGTATGTAATTCTAATTCAGAAAATCCTTATTCAGTTGAGCTTGAGTGGCTATGAATTTTTCTATCATTATTTCAAGGTTGGACTTCCTAGGAACATTTGGAGCAGTTGGGCCGACTTTCTAATATCCTGGTGGTGTAACAGGAGTTTGGCCAGGTGTAAATAATGCATTTTTGCTCTTGTACGAAATGTTTGGATGGTTTTTCCACCCTGGGTTATAGGTATTAGTATAAGGTTACCTTGAGCATAATTCACTTGATCAACAGGTACTCCTGTCAAAAGTGGACATTCTAGGGTAGCATGCCCATGAAGTCCGTATAAATCGCAGCTTGAACCTACTGCAGCTACGGTGGCTATGGGAGTTGTGGTCAAGTTTTCTATCTTTTGAGTGAGAGCTTCTACCTTAGAGTTGACTTGGTCTAGGCTACTAACTTCATGCATACCTCCTTTTGTTTAAGGTTTCTCCACAACAGTTCTATCACTTCCCTGTTGATAATGATTTTGATCCATACTTTTGATAAACTGATAAGCATCTTGGTAAGGTTTATCCATTAGTACGCCGCCGGCAGTAGCATCTATTGTCAATCTTGTGTTGTACAAGAGACCATTATAAAAGGTGTGAAGAATCAATCATTCTTCTAGACTATGATATGGACAAATTCTCATCATGTTTTTGTATCTTTCCCATGCTTCAAAAAGAGATTCATTGTCTTTTTTTGTTAAAAACCATTAATATGGGCTCTTAGCATATCCATCTTGCTTGGTGGGAAATATCGTGCTAAGAAAACTTTCTTCATCTCGTCCCAGGTGGTAACAGAGTAAGATGGTAGAGACTGGAGACAAGCTCTTACTCTATCTCTTAACGAGAAAGGGAAAAGACATAGTCTTATTGCTTCAAAACTGAAACCATTTTCTTTTACTGTGTCTGCGTACTGCATAAACACTGACAAATCTAAGTTCGAATCGCCCATAGGACTACCGGAAAATTGGTTCTATTGTACAACTTGCAAAAATGAAGGTTTTAACTCGAAATTGTTTCGGTCAATAGTAGGGACAACAATGTTGTTATGTGGTTCTTCATGTGACTGAACAACGTAATATTTAAGAGGACAGTTTTGTGGTCTTTCATCCATACTTGGTTATGGTTTAGGAACTGGTTCGGGAGTAGGTATATTAGGATCGAGAAGATTGTAATTAATATGGTATTCTTGGATTTGGCGTCTTAAATTAATAAAATGCCCGACTTTGTCAATTCGTTGCTCTAATTCCTCGCCTTGAGAGAGAGTGCTTGACATGCAATAGACAAATTAAAAAGTAAAATTTGTTGCCTTAGTCTATATCGTGTAACAACAGAATCACAATATTGACTAAATTAGTCCCCAGCAACAACGCCAAAAACATGGTTGACTTTAAGAGTCTATCGGGTTAACTAACTGCAAGTGCACAGTCTAATCACGTAGTTTTAAAAGATATCAAACACACAAGGACTAATATTCAAACTAATGTTATTTATTGTTATTATGTAAATCTAAGGCTGATAATTATCTTGTTTTAATGGGAATTGAAACAAAACTAAAGTTAATAGGAAAATATTATAATAAAGAGAGACCGGAACATGTATTTTGTGTACCTTAGGGACTCTGTAACTCGTTGGCTTGTAGCAAAGTTAGAAAAGTGTTTAGTAGAAAATATCAATTCAAAGAGAATATCTCACACTCTCGTGGTTTTGAATAAATTCATGTTCCTTGACAGTGGAATTTTGCTCTCGCTCGCTCATTCAAATCAAGAATCGCGTTTTGAAAACTAAACAAGTTCTAATCGATACCTAAAGCGCTATCGCACTATATTAGGAGTTGATGCCCCGTTTTTACTATCTGGTTCGATCCCTACGCTCTCGCAGTTCTAGCTTGAACCTTAGTTAATTTCTCACTCTCATGACAAAATTGTGTTAAATAACTTCTCACTCTCGTGACAAAGGTAATTAAATTGAGTTTAAAAACAAAGACCAAAACATATTTTTCCAATTAAATTATTAAGCCAACTTGTTACTGAGCCCCGTCGAAAATGACGGTTCTCACATACTGGACTCTAGAAGTTTAGCCAGGCATACTTTTTAGTGTAAAAAAATTAAACATGATTATTGGATAAGAAAGAACATGGAAATTCAACAAAATTAAAGAACAATAATAATAATGCAATTAAAGTAAAACGTGTAAAACGAGAACAAAAAACTGAAACTATATATAAAATGATGGCAAGATTATGATCCAAGAGTACACTTTGAGTTTCCAATTTGATAGAGCTTTGCCAATGGTTCCTAGATACCTAGACTAAGAATCATAGGCCTATATACAGTGTTATAAGTTTGATTCTGGTTTCAAATTGTATACAACATCCATGAGAATATCTAGGGAGGTGGGAAAGAACAGGTCCAAGTCTGTTACACACATTTCTGCTATCCTGGTGCATGGCGACCACCATGGGGCTCATGGCGACCGTCATGAGTCGCTCTTCAATAAATTACGTGGCTTTAGGCCATGGAGAGCGCCATGGTCTTGGTGGCGACCGCCACATCAATAGAAGTGGAGTTGTGCACTATTTTGCTTCCTTTTCTCGCCTTTTCCAATTCCGATGCATTTTACTTTACGAACAGAATAATGCCTGAACCATAATATAAAGTAACATAAAAACATGATAAAACAATAAATAAAAACAAAATAGTATGTGAATCGAGTCAGAAAATATGATGCATTTTCAAGTTATCAACTATCATCACTATCCTCATGTTCATCTTCTTAAATATTAACATTATCATACACATTAACATTGTCTTCAACACTAACACCCTCATCAGCATCAACAACAACATTATCAGCAACAGTAACATTGTCCTCAACATTAACAACACCATCATCATCAACATTAAGATTATCATCAACATTAACATTATTATCAACTAATCTATGCTCGACATATATGTCTACTACACACTCCATTTCAATAGTGTATTCATAAACCCCATTAGCATCAATATCACTAACCAGTCCACTATTCTTGTTTGATACATTGTTATACCACCATAACCAATATTCAAAGTACTCAAGCTGACAAAGGTCTTTCACGATACCAGTAGCTTCAAAGAAGCTCCAGTTATTAGGACCAATGCATACTATATGTTCATGACCACATAGGTAATATATTATACCATCTCTAACAAATTTTCCCCCGTAATGAAAGTTCACATTTAAATACCATGCTTGGTTCAACCTATTGTCTTGCTCAAATGCGGTTTTGATTTTTCTACCATAATCATCACCCATATAACTCTTCTGTAAGTATAAGATTTCACCTAAGAAGGGGGGGTGAATTAGGACTTTTGAAATTATTTCTAGTTTTATGAATATTTGGTCTTTCTTCTCCGGTTTTTGGATAAGTGATAAAAGTGATAAAATGCGGAAAGTAAATAACTCAAGGATATATCCTGGTTCCCGTCACAGTCCGAGAGTACTCCAGTCCCATTTCAACATGAAAGAGATCTCACTATAGTTAGAATGATTGTACAACCTATTTACACCAATTGTGATGTTTACTATCTAACTTATAGGGAGATCAAAGGCTCTTAACACCTTTTAGATCTTAACACTAAGTGGAAGAAGAAAAATCTCCTTCAATGCACACACTTGCTTTCAATAATCCTGAATAGCAAGGGAAGTAATAATGTATTCTGAATTTTTACAAGAGATTTTGAAATATGATACAATATATAAATCTTTGATTGATCTTATAATTTAAGAAAAGAAACTCTCAATAATGGATACGCGTGTTCACAATGATGATATGAAACTTAGAACAATTTTTTAATGAAAAATGAGTGCAAAAAGTTTCAATAAAAATTCTAGTGTAGAACACTTCAAAATTTGAAAGATAAAGAGTTTATGTAATTTGAATTGTAGATTGAAAGAGATTAAAAAATAATTATGAAATTATGAGTTTATATAGGCCTCTATACAGCATTTCAAAATGGTATGATTCAATAGAAAGATGCCATGCTTCATAAATAAAACCACACAACTTTTCTGGACAAGAGACGTATAAAATTTGCATACTGTTTCGGTGGTAACCGATTTCCCTAAGTGGATACCCAAGTACCACCTTTATCAACATTAAAAAATTTGAAAATTAGCGTTGGGTAACCGGTTACCATAACTGGGTAACCGGATTCCCCAAGACAGTAGCTTTTGATTTTTTGTGAAACGTGTCATACCTCAAATTTGTGCTACTAGTTTGTAATATTTTTATTTCTATTTCTAAAAATTATTTTGCTTTATAATATATTATTCACATACTCATGAGGGTTTAAGGCTTATAAAATGGGGTTTTTATCTAATGAAGAAATTAATAGGCGTTTCTAAATCAGAATGGCCCATTTAGGTTTTAGATAAGTTGGAAAGGGTGTATAATCAATTCATTTTGACTAAATCCCAAAGTGTTTAAATCAATGGATAGCCCATATAAAAATTCAAGTTTATTTCAAATAATCAGAGGAGGGTGTAATACAGTGAGATAACTGACTTGGTTGTTTTGCGTTTGATCGCAATTGTCGCGGATAGCAAAAGTCTCCACCGACTTTTCTTTTATCCAATAAGGAAAGGGTGAAAAGAACAGGAAAGACCTTTGAGATATTTTCTTGATTTCGGGGGGTAGATTATGAAAAGGGAAGGTATTATCACCCTTTTCATCCATAATTATCTACGGGCTCTTAGTTGCTTGCTAGATCACTTTTGAAAATTGCTTTGTTTGAAATGTATTTGTGGTGGGTTTTGAAATTATTTTTGAAAAGCACCTTTGTTTAGGCAAACTTTGTAATGATTCTCGTCTCTATAAGAATGCATACAAAGTGTTGGACTTTTTGAAAATATTTCATGTTTTGAAAGTTTTTGGTGTGTTTGAAAAGATGTTTGTTTTTGAAGATGGATTGTGAGCAAGAAACTACGAGTGTTCTACCTACTCAAAAGTATTTGTTCATTTATCTCTTCCTTTGACATTGCTATCTTGCCATTGATTGATAAGAAGCTCTATCTTTGGATGTGAAGGGACGGGCGTGGGTCGTCATATAGTCATAGATAGCAATGTTCTGAGATGTCTTAGCATTTCTCTTTAGGGACTAAGATAATTTGTAAGGCAACATTCATAGCGTTATCGAGGGACTATTGTTGTACCCCAAAATTTTCCCTCTCATGTTTTCCAAAATCTTCCCCTACATGGTTGGTCACAAACCTTTGCCTAAAGAAAAGGAAAAATTGTGAGTGATGTTTTTAAGTTTCCTTCGATTGGCCTGTTAACAAGACCCTTCTATTGGCACCTCCAAAGTGTCTTTCGATTGGCATCTACATAGAGCCCTTCGATTGGCATGAAGAAAGATCCTTCAATTGGCCTGTTAACCAGGCCTTTCGATTGGCATTTTAACCAGTACCTTCCGATTGGCATTGTGACAGTATCCTTCAATTGGTATTCTAATATGTATCCTTTGATTGGTATCTGGATAAAGGTCCTTTGATTAGAATGGAAAAGGTTCTTTCGAATGTCATTTCAGTACAAAATTTCAAGAGAACCATCAAGACCCAGGGTTGGTCGAAGGGATTCTAATAAGGAAAATTCTGAATAGATTCAAATTGGACTTTGAAGCTGGCAAAAAAGGCCATTCGAAGAAGGTAACAATGACTCATTTGAAGAATATGTAAAGGTCCATTTGAAGAAGCATTCAAAATGTTCACTCGAAGGAGGCCATAAGAGCCATTCGAAGGAGGCCATCAAAGCCATTCAAAGGAGCTGAATTAGAGCCATTCGAATGAACTGAATCAGACCCATTCAAAGGAAATGAATCAGAGCCACTCGAAGGAGGCCATCAGGGACATTCGAAGGAGGATATCAACCCATTCGAAGGAGAGAATTCGTAGTCCCGTTACATATCATTCAAAATTAAAAAGGGACAAGATCCCTTAACTTTGGCCAAGGTTACGTTTTACATTCATGGGATTCAAATGTCCGTTACCAACATTACTTCTCTTGTCCCCTCACACTCCTATAAATATAAGGCCAAGAACACATTACAAGGGTGGAGGAGAAAAGGGAGACCGAAAAAACATTGGAGAGAGGCTGCCCACAAAATCCATCAAAGGTTGCCAGAATTTTCCAAGCAAAAGCCATCCCTCAACAAAAGTAGCCAAGCCCAGAAACCTCAGTTCGAAGGTGCCTACATCCAGGAAGTGCACAAATCGAAGTTTCAATCTATTGGTAAGAAAGGGTAAATTATCCAACCTTGTAGTTGCATAACACATCCATACTGGTTATTACCTTCGATTTGCCATCCTAGACAGGATCAAAGGGCCTGGGTTTGGCACCCAGGTCATGTTCTTCATTTGCTAACATTTGCTGCAGACATAGCCTGAAAAGACCCAGCAAGCGCAGGATCGAAGGACCTGGGTTTTGATACCCAGGTCCTGCATTTTATTTTGCTAACATACTTTGGTAGGTATAACATACCAGATCGAAGGGGCATCTTCCCAGATCGAAGATGCCCATTAGCCTGATGGATCGAAGGAGGCATCTCCTTCCTTGATCGAAAGCCATGACCTCCAGGATCGAAATACAATCCCCTTCCCTGGATCGAAGGCTATTCACGCCTACTCCTTAGCCCGACCGGAAGAAGGCATTTCTTCTGAATCGAAAAGGCCATATCTCTCCCCGGATCGAAGCTCCTCTTTTCCCCTTTGATAGAAGGATGCCTTTTGCCTTTTATTTTTGTTTTCATTGACTGCTTTTTATTTTACATTAAAACCAAAATCACAAAAAATATTAGGCTAGTTGTTTTTCCAACTAAATTAATTAATTATCTTAACATCCTTTTTTCTTAAAATTAAAATTAAATAGACTTAGGCCTTTATTTTCTTTTATACCAAAAACAACAAAAAGATTTTCTTTTACTTTGCGCTTGTTTATTTAATTCAATATTTTACTATTATTGTATCTGTTCACTATATGTAATAGATAAATTAGGATATTTACTGCTTTATTCCCCATTATCCTTGTATAATGTAAATCCCCTCCCCGAAGCATTGTAATAGCGTAGGACCTATATTTTCTGCATTTTCTTTTTACTGCTTTTCATATTAACTCCTAGTAACTAGACATGTATGACAAAGACTGAAATCAAACGCTAGCAAACTTAATAAAAAGACAATAATAACTAAAACACAACACAATTACACACAAGCACCTCTAAGGTGCGCCCACTTTGGTTGCCTTTAAAAAACAGTCATGAGGAAGGAATGCTTTAGCAAAGACCCGTAAAATCAAAAGATCACAGTCCTTCGATGACCCTACAGTTGCCTTCTTGGTAAATGATCTGGTCCCTAAAGCAGAATTGCTAAAGCATCTCCATAATTGCCTTCATGACTGTAACGTCCCTTCGATTGTCCCTCAAAACATCTAACAATAGGACTACCTACTTACTAATAGTAGGATAGAACTGTCTAAAGGAAAATGAGGAAAAGAACAACCTTTTCAAGTATAAAAGTAAATAGCTGTTAGAAGTTTGCTCAAAAAAAATACTTTTTTGCACTTACATAGAAAACTGCTTTTTAAAAGACATTTTTCAAACACTTTGTATACGTTCTCTACTATCCCAAGAAACATTATAAAGTTTTCCGTACTAAGGCGTTTTTTTTTTCAAAACATTTTCAAACACACAGCACAAAAGCATCTTGAAAAATGAGCAAACCTCTAAGAGCCTGTGGAAAACCATGGATGAAAGGGTGCTAACACCTTCCCTTTCCATAATCTACCCCCCTTACTCAGAAAACTCTCAAAAAGGTCTTTTCTATTCTTTTCACCCTTTCCTTTGTTGGATAAAATAAAAGACTGTGGTGACTCTTGCTTACCGCATATTTGCGAACAAAAAACACAAAACCACTATATAGCAGTCGGTTATGCCACTGTATCACAGAACTGTCGACTTTGCTGGGGATTATAAAAGTGGGGTTACCTTAGAGTTAGTTCATTATTTAAATGCTTTGTGTGCTTTAATTGCTTTACTTTTGAGGGCTCTGTTTGGGGTTACTATAGATCCTACACTCGGATCTGGGGAAACATTTTAGGTAAGTAGCAATAGATCATGGAAACTATACGGGGTATACCGACACGGTCGAAGCGATGGCTACATTGATGTGACACTTTGGTTGGTACCGGTAGCCCTTGAGTTAATCAAGGAGAATACGGGGCCGCTGCATGGTGTCATAGAGCGTCAACTGACCTTAGAACCTTTAATTGAACAACTTGGATATTAGGACGTAGCGAGATGGCCGTCTTTGGTGTATTCCCAAAGTCGGAAGATACTCAACGCTACACTCTTTGAGACTTGACTCCTGAGTTTTGTTTGGTTGCGAGTCAATCGCCCATCGAACGAAGCTTGTGGGAAAGGTCAATGATATTGAGATCCTTTAGAACCCAGTTACAATTTATAGGAAAGGTTGAACCAATCCAAACTCAAGAGGGTATGACCTACAAACCTCATGCAAGCCTAAACCTAAGGCTACTTGCGTGATTTGTTTGCTTTCAACTTGAACTACTTGTAGGGTTTTATTATCTGAAAACATGATTTCCTTGTAGGTTTTGTTTACAGTCATTATCTAATAACTTGGATTTCTTGCAGGATTTACTTGCTTACATCACCTCGCACTTTTTCTTAATGCATAGCATACACATCATAACATCATCCTATAGCATATCCTTAACCATTTCAAGGATATCAAGGGTTTGTGATGCAGGTTATGGTAAATCAGACGTCTAGCAAGGGGCAAATGGGATTTATTTTCCTCTAGCCAATGCCGTCAAAAGACCAAACACGATAACTTGAGTCAGGGGCTATGATCCACTTGATATGGTGAGCTTGACTCTCGTAGAAGGACCTTCAATGATACGAAATGCTTCAATCAAGGCTATAAAGTTCAACGCCTAACATCTTCTTGTTTACCCCGCGAGTCCTTGAAAACATTGCATACGCATACCATACATGTTATTTCATAAACATGTTTCAAAGCAGCGTCCTCATCTTATTCACTATTTATTTTAGCAAGTAAATAAATGGCTCTCGAACAAACAGTCAAAGACCTTCAGGCTCAAAACGCTCAATTCCAACAAATGTTCCTGACTCTGACCCAGAGGAAAGAAAACCTGAAAGCTCTGCTCGTCAAAAAGAAGGCTAAGAAGGCAAAGAAACCCATTCGTGTTTCGAGTGTGGGAAGAAGAAGACCAACTAACCGAGCTCTAGACTTCACAACTCCATCAAAAGGAGGAGGTAATCAAGAGGAAGAAGACGAGGAATCAGATGAAAGAGACAAAAATCCAACGTCTGAAGAAGATGAACCTGACTACTCTGAGGAGCAATATCCTCCTGTTGATGAAAAATACAAACAACTGAAGGATCGGCTCAATGCCATGGAGATCCAAAGGGTGTCTGGTTTGGATTTTGAAGAATTAGGGCTGGTTCCTGGAGTGGTCATCCCACCAAAATTCAAGGTCCCCACGTTTGCTAAGTATGACGGTGTCTCCTGCCCTAAGTTGCACTTAAGGTCCTATGTCAGGAAGGTCCAACCTCACACTGCTGACCGAAAGTTATGGGTCCATTTCTTCCAAGAAAGTTTTGCTGGCACTCAACTGGATTGGTTCTATCAGCTAGAAGGAACTGAAATCCATACCTTGGAAGACTTGGTTGTTTCTTTCTACAAGTAGTACCAATACAATGCTGACCTGGCACCAACTACAGTGTAATTGCAGAATATGTCCATGAGCTCAAGAGAAGGGTTCAAGGAATATATGCAGAAATAGAGGGATCTAGCTGGAAGGGTTCAACCTCCTCTGACTGATCGAGAAATGGTGGACATGTTCATGGGCACTCTGACAGGCCCATTCTTCAATTTGCTGATTGGAAGTTCCTCATCCGGTTTTACAGAAATGGTTCTGACTGGGGAGAGGATTGAAAGCGGCATCAAGAGTGGGAAGATTCCAATGGCGGAATCCTCTAACGCTGAGAGGAAGCCATCAGGTGGTAGAAAAGAAACTAATGTGGTCTATGGTCCAAAGCACCATAATACAAATAACCACCATCACTCTGTGGGAGTAGTGTTAATATCTAATCCTACACCCGTTCAACATCAACGGGGAAATAGGCGTAGGATAAAATATAAATAGAGGCAGTACATTGATATTAATATGCCTTTGTCTCAAGCATTACAACAATTGATAAAAGCGAAGCTGATTACACTAAAGGATCCTCCTCAAAAACATGATACCTCTTCTCCTAAATACAATCCTAATGTAAAATTTGCTTACCATTCTGATAGCCCTGGGCACGACACTGACAGTTGTTGGACTTTGAAGAACAAGATTCAGGATTTGATCGACAACAATGAGATCGAATTTGACTCTCCTGAGACTCCCAACGTGATCACTGCTCCCATACCAAATCATGGCTAGGATTGAGAGAATTTTTGTTCATTTGAATTCTCAAGTTGCATTTTGTTTGTTCAAACAATTATTGTCATGTTAAACTTTGGTTATTCACATTAATACATTGCATGTGTTTGTCTTGAGTTATTTCATTCGTATTCATTATATTCAAACTGTGTTTTTATTTCCTTTTTTGATATTCAAACTCCTGGTTAAAAAGCTCTAAGCCTTTAGAGGGAGGATGACGAAAAAGATACCACAATCTCTACAGTATGCTTTTGAACAGACCCTGCTGACGATGTACAAGCGTTGTTTCAAATCCTAAACAGTGGAGTTATAAGGAAGATAATCCCTAGTCAACCCCTTTGAGCCTAAGAAGTAGGAGTTTTATTTTCACACAAATTATAACCCTTAATCATAACTTGGGGCAGGGTAGTTTCTAAGCTAATTCAGACGCACATTCAGTTGCAATCTCCCCCTTCGTACACAATGAATGGCATCGGAGACGTACTTCCAAATCAAAAGACGGTGATGGTTCTGCATAATCATCAAGGCAGACAGTCATTATCTCTCAAAATAAAAGCCTGCTAAGTCAAAACCTATGAAGGAGACTAAAAAAAACTGGGGCATCCCGCTGACTGTAATCACAAAAAGAAACAGTTCAGGCAAAAGACAGGGATAACAAAATCAGAAAGAAAGAGGACCTACAAATACTCAACAAAAAGAAAAGGTTACAAAAATTACTGCCTTCTGAAACAAACGTTCAATTTCTGAACCATCACCGGAATATCAAGGACAAGATACCAAACTGAATTGGGATTTGAAATGCACAATTAACTGAAAATAGGACTGAAGGACATCACGAAGAGAGGGTGGGTACAAATAAAATTTGAGCCTTTATCCTTTGTTTTTTAAACCGTGAACCAGGCCACGCTACAACCCTTAAAATTCCTAATTGAAGCATGGGTTAGTTCGGAAGCATACTGTTACAAAAAGTATCCAGACTCCTGTAGGACTTGCTATAAATCCTGAGTTGATATCACTCTCTTGCAAAACTTGTTTTACTAAAAAAATGAATTTTCAAAACTTCAAGACAAGCATAAACTTTGCATTATTAAAATACCATTGTTTGCATGTAACTATTTGTTTAACAACAGAGAATTTCACAAACGAATATTCAATGAACAGAAATCCTCTCAATGAGCAGAATCACCTCAAGTGGAAAAACACTTCCAACCAAGGGGCACGACATGATCATTGTCCATTATCTGGGGCAGTCAAGTCAAGATTCAAGGAATCTCTCAAAGATGCCAAATAGCCAGGGGCAAATCTCTATCTAAATCACTTGGGGAATTGGATGTGAATTCCAGCAATGAATCCTATACAATAAAACAAACACCTTCTAGAAAGTGTGACAATACCTACTACTACGGACAATGAAAATTCTCCGTACTCGGTGAACATGGACATAGTCAGAAAATACGACGCATAACAAAGACCCGCTAGGTTGACCGGCCTAGGCAAAAATAAGGGCATCCCGACAAACAATAAGGGTTCGGGAAAAAGTTAGGGATATACATATGAAAAAACTGTACACCCGACAAGTCAAAAACCTAAAAAGGAGGCTTGGGAAAAAAAGGGTATCCCGGTGGATTGAAAATCTGAAAAAACAGTCCAGGAAAAGTTAGGGATTAAAAGCGTACGACTATGTCCTGTCATCTTATCACTTGCCTATTAATAGAAGACTTATCATCCTGATCAGCATTTACCCAGCGCCTCATGAATTGGGATGACACTCAAACCATCCACAAAGCCTCCGCAGGTACTTTCTCCATCAAGTACATAGGCAAGGGCATATTACTAAAAAGTCGCCGCCATATCCTCAACTTACAACCTAGTGATGTCAGGTGCTCTCGTATCCCCTTCAGAACAAGAATTTCCAACTACTGCTCCAACATCAGGTTTTCCCCAGTAGAGTTTATTTATCTAGATGTGGAAGTTCATCCCCCAACGGGATTTGTTCTTCAAATTGGTGAATTATCCCAACAAAACTCTTCCCCACGGTGAAATCATTCTCAAACAGAAGTCAAAGATCCTCGGCAGAGAAAGGGAATCGCCAACAAAACTATCTCCATTCCTTATCCCCAGTAGAAATTGAAGAATCACTTTCTTCACTCACCAACAGCAGTCCGGGATTCAGCTTCCCATTACTCTCCAGCAACAATCAGGGATTCATTTTCCCTAGTTCAACAATACAACAATGGAATGAATGACACGTTCATACATTGCATTCATTAATCATTTTACAGATGTCATAACATACGCAGTACGAATGCATATATTACAATCTCATTTATTTTGAGAGCATCATTTACACTTCATGCATCATGACTTTGCATCCAGCTAACCCTGTATCTTTTAAGGTAAAAGTCTATAAACAGACAAAAACCATCAACTACTTACATGACCAGACAAATTTTTGGTACTCCGTTGAGGTAGCAATCATCAAAGATTCCTTCACTATCTGTTGAGGTAGCCATCGTCAAAGATTCCTTCACTATCTATTGAGGTAGTAATCGTCAAAGATTCCTTCATTATCTGTTGAGGTAGCAATCGCCAAATATTCCTTCATTATCTGTTGAGGTAGCAATCGTTAAAGATTCCATCACTATCTGTTGAGGTAGAAATCGTCAAAGATTCCATCACTATCTGTTGAGGTAGAAATCGTGAAAGATTCCTTCACTATCTGTTGAGGTAGCAATCGTCAAATATTCCTTCACTATCTGTCGAGGTAGCAATCGTCAAAGATTCCTTCACTATCTATTGAGGTAGCAATCGTCAAAGATTCCTTCACTATCTGTTGAGGTAGCAATCGCCAAATATTCCTTCACTATCTGTTGAGGTAGATATCGTCAAAGATTCCTTCACTATCTGTTGAGGTAGAAATCTTCAAAGTTTCCTTCACTATCTCTTGAGGTAGCAATCGTCAAAGATTCCTTCACTATTTGTTGAGGTAGCAATCGTCAAAGATTCCTTCATTATCTGTTTAGGTAGCAATCGTCAAAGATTCCTTCACTATCTGTTGAGGTAGAAGTCGCCAAAGATTCCTTCACTATTTGTTGAGGTAGAAATCGTCAAAGATTCCTTTACTATCTGTTGAGGTAGCAATCGTCAAAGATTCCTTCACTATATGTTGAGGAAGTTATCGTCAAAGATTCCTTCACTATTTGTTGAGGTAGAAATCGTCCAAGATTCCTTCATTATCTGTTGAGGTAGCAATCGTCAAAGATTCCTTCACTATCTGTTGAGGTAGCAATCGTCCAAGATTCCTTCATTATCTGTTGAGGTAGCAATCGTCAGAGATTCGTTCACTTTCCTTTAAGGTAGCAATCATCAAAGATTCCTTCACTATCTGTTGAGGTAGCAATCATCAAAGATTCATTCACTATCTATTGAGGTAGCAATCGTTAGAGATTCCTTCACTATCCGTTGAGGTAGAAATCGTCAAAGATTCCTTCACTATTTGTTGAGGTAGAAATAGTCAGAGATTCCTTCGCTATCTGTTGAGGTAACAATCGTCAAAGATTCCTTCACTATCTGTTCAGGTAGAAATCGTCAAAGATTCCTTCATTGTCCGTTGAGGTAGCATTTGTCCAAGATTCCTTCACTATCTATTGAGGTAGAAATCGTCAGAGATTCCTTCACTATCCATTGAGGTAACAATCGTCAAAGATTCCTTCATTATCTGTTGAGGTAGCAATAGTCAAAGATTCCTTCATTATCTGTTGAGGTAGAAATCGTCAAAGATTCCTTCACTATCTGTTCAGGTAGAAATCATCAGAGATTCCTTCACTATTTGTTGAGGTTGCAATCTTCAAAGATTCCTTCACTATCTGTTGAGGTAGCAATCATCAGAGATTCTTTCACTATCCGTTGAGGTAGCAATCATCAAAGATTCCTTCACTATTTATTGAGGTAGAAATCGTCAGATATTCCTTCACTATCCGTTGAGGTAGCAATCGTCAAATATTCCTTCATTATCTGTTGAGGTAGCAATCGTCAAAGATTCCTTCACTAATCTTTTGAGGTAGCAATCGTCAGAGATTCCTTCATTATCTATTGAGGTAGCAATCGTCAAAGATTCCTTCATTATCTTTTGAGGTTGAAATCGTCAAATATTCCTTCACCGTCTGTTAAGGTAGAAATCGTCAAAGATTCCTTCATTATTTGTTGAGGTAGAAATCGTCAAAGATTCATTCATTATCTGTTGAGGTAGCAATCTTCAAAGATTCCTTCACTAATCTGTTGAGGTAGCAATCGTCAAATATTCCTTCTTTATCTATTGAGGTAATAATCGTCAAAGATTCCTTCATTGTAACCTTCCAGAGACGGTCCAACACGGACTAATCCTGAAATAGTCCTACATAGGCTCTTCCTAATACATTTTCAGTCAAGAGATAACTCTTTAGTAGAGCCTTGGACAAATGAAATGCCTAGACTCTATTCCCCACAAAGCTTTCCTCAAACAGGAAAACAACAGAAATCAACATCCCCTAGTGGACTCCTCCTCAGACAGCGGGAACATGAACCACCAAAGGGACCATGTGTGAAATCAGCATCTACTTTGGATGGCATCTTTAAGCCCATCTCCGACAACTCTCTGTCATCTTCTCCAAATGGCATCTATAAGCCCATTCCCGACATTGTCAACCATCAGTGTTATGTCATGCGAGTGCAAATTTCTGGGTACTCTAGTGTTCAATCATCTTCCATCTTCAGATCACGAAAGGCAGACAAGCCAATCTACATCTTCAACTATGATCTTGTATTTTTTATTGTTTTTTCTAAGATGTCTCACATGCATATCATGATCATTTTCTCAAGGAAACAAGTGGAGTTATCCCTAGAGGTGTAAAGTGTGAAAGTGTTTATTTTTCATGCATTACTTTGTCTTGGATTAGGGTTGTCTAAGAATGATTTTAGTCTTACCATACACACCCTAGTTACTAACAATTATATGGAAAATGATAAATTTGGGGAAATTAAAATCCTAAGCTATTACATCATTAGGTTGATGGGGGTAGAATTTACAAATGGGGATGAAATAGGAGCTTAAATATTACAACCATATTGAATAGCCATGAAGAAAATATGTATAAAGTATAAAAACAGTGTAAAAAGGAAGAAAAATTCATTTTTGAATATTATGTGTCGATACATTCTCTTTTGCATCGACATATAACCTTCCCTAGCCCCTGTATTGCCAAATCAACTCAGTATGAGTCGATGCATATGGATATGTGTCGACTCATTCCCTGCATGTGTCGACTCATACGTGTTTTGTGTTGACTCATGAGCCTTTTTTCTTTCTGTTTTGTGCCTGTTATAGCAGTATGTGTCGACTCATGATGCTTTGTGTCGACTCATAGCCTGGTTTTTCACTAAGATGTGTCGACTCATACAGGTACGTGTCGACTCATACTGTAATTTTTTCACTCCAACATTGTTTTGCTGCATACACGGGGTAGTTCTCAACATATGGATAGTGAAAATGAAAGATAAGCATATGGTTAGCTTCAAGGCAATGATATCTACATTTTATCTTCACAAATGAATCATTAATGATGTTTTATATGAAGAGTTCAAAGTCAAGAAACTTACCTTGGAGCTAAAATTTGTATTTTGAGTTTGAACTGTTGTATTGGCTGTTCTTGAGCTTAGGAAATGGTTATAGTGATGTTACAAAAGTTGTTCTTGTGTTTGAAAAACTCCTATAAGATGCATGTAAGGTGTTTAGATGTTTTGTTTGGACAGAGCTTGCAAGGTGTGAGAGTTCCAAAGATTTGGACTTTAAAACTCAAGAGTGGATGCTTTTTGGACAGTTATGGCTTTTTTTAGAGTGGGATTTTGATGGCTAGTTTACAACAAAACTTCTAGATTTTCTCTCTATTTTTTCTGACCTCTTTCTCTTGTAATTGGCCTCTCTATTTATAGAGAATGTTTGATACTTGGAACAACTCAGATTTTAAATCACATGTTATGGCTATCTTGCTTGTTTTTGAAACAAGCATGAAGAACATGTCTCCAATGTTTGTACCTAGCTATCTAAAGTGGTTGATCAGTTTAAACATGTTTATTCTGACTTGTAGAAGTTAAGTGTGATCATAATAACAAGTTAGAGGCTCAAGAAATTGACTTTGTGATTAAAGTAAACTTTTCAAGAATGGATATGTTGCTTCCTTCCAAAAATGGAATGATCACTTGGACAAAGGCTCAAACACTTGGATCATAGTTTAACCAGCTGTGTAAGTATTCAATGAAGGAGTGATATACAATTTTGAGGCCTGTAAAGTGAAGATTATGCAGCATAGCTAAGATTTTGGTTCCTTGTTCATCACAAATCTGCCTTGTAAATCAAGAATGAATGCCCAACTTCAGATCCTTGAATCTCCTAGCTCAAGTATGATAAATTCATGCTCTTGGATATTTTGGAAAGCTTGAAACATCCTCTGCAACTTTCATGTTTTCCACTTTTATTGGATCAAACTAGAACTTAATGAAAACTGGCCAAGAAGTTAGGATAAAAACATGACCAAACCTGCTGAAAATTTCTCTGTGTTTACTCAAAAATGCCATGACTTCATGAATTTATAACTTAAAATCCAAGAATTTCTAGAAAAAGTCCAGTCCTACAATGTTTTATATCTCATTTAGATCAACAACTTTCATGTTTAAATTTTCCTTGAATCATCTTGCATCTTGGTGAAAGAATGGAATGAAGTAATGAAATTATCATGTACAAAAGTTTAACTTTTCACATTGACTTTTGACTTTCTTGATTTCTTGATGATCAAGCTTTATATTTTGAATGTCGAGGAATTGTGATCTTTGAAACTTAATGTTGACCAAAAAGTCAGAGTTTGACTTTTGGCGCTACAATTGACTTTTTCATCAATACAGTTGATTTTAGGTCATCTGGTCTATTGACTGAGCAGAATTTGTGATACAAGACTTAAAACTTGACATGAGTATTCTTGAAGGTCCATAATGATCCATGAAAATATTTTGAGGCATTAACAGTCCAATTGTACTTGTGCAAACTCAAACCCTAATTTGAGTCATTAGTATTAAGGAAGTGTCTTGAGTTGGTCAATCCTTGTGCAAGCTCGAGCCTTTGAAAATCTTATGAAGAATGTATTGTGAAAATGAGAGGGCAAATTTTGGGGTACCACATAGGGGTGTGCTATTATTTTAAGGGTATGGTAATTAATTGGAGAGACCCACTAAAGGTATTGAGGCATGTTTTTAAATATAGGGGGGTTTACATTATTGAGCATTCTTGGGAACTTCTAAATCAGAATATCCCATTTTAGATTATAATTAAGTTTGAAGGGTGCATAGGTAATTCGATTGGTTAAGGCCCAATGATATAAGTTGTCCCATTCCAGGGTTTTGCTGTGCGTTGAGAGTTGGTTTGGTTTTACAATAACTGTGTACTATTATTATTAACTATGTTTTAACACTTAATTAAAAATGTTATTTGTGTTTGTTGACGGATGAGAAAAAGAAACGCATGGTCCAAATTCTTTAGAGGCCCAGGCCTAGCTCAACTAAAGAAGAAACACTTTTGTTTCAAATCAGAAAAAACCCTTGGCCCAAGATCTAAAACAGTTACTATACAAATTGATGGAAGAGTAACGCATATTTAAAGTAAAAAACTAGTATTTTACAAATCAAAACAAATCTTAATATGACCAAATCATTCAAAACAGATCTATATATTAAATCAAACTTCATAACAATACAAAACTAAATCACCACAAAATCAATACATTTACATAAGCGAATCAAAACATACGAATCATCTATAAAAATTACAACTAAATCAAATCAATTACAAATCTTCAAATCCCTAACCTACTGCAAGTAACGACAATTACAATTTTATTTCCTAAATCATATAACTCAAAAAGCTATAAATACCTAAGAACTAAGACAGAAAAAAGGGGAGAAGAATTTTCGTAGAGGAAAATTAGGTAGAAGTTTTACATAAGGAGAGTCCACGAAGAAGAAGATTCTTGCTCTCTCTCGTTGCGACGCCGTTAATTCTCGTGTCCGCCGCTCATTGCAAACCTAGGGTTTCAATATTTGAAACCCTAGCTTATCTTGTTGCGTTGTCGTTGCTTCTTCATCACTATCGCACCTGTGAAAAACAGAAGAAGGTAAGCGATCCACGAATTTGAAGGAGAAAAAACAGATTCATGAAGGAGATAACGGAAACTTATCCCTAGCTTTGTTCGTTTTTTTTTATGATTGGGTTTAGGGATTGATCAGAGGGGGGGGGGGGGTTAGAGATGATTGCTTCCAATTAAGGCTCGCGGGTAGCAGCGATGATTAAGATTAGGGTTTTTGTTGTTACAGTGTTTTGGGGTAGGGGAAAGACAAAGAAGGGTCAGAGAGAGAAAGAGGATAGCAAATGAAACAAAATATAAAATGTTAAGTGATCTAGTATATGCCACCCTACGTTCATTATCGATCACCCTCAAAAATCACCATACGATCTCAATCATACATCCTAGAGAATGCGTGCCCACGATATTACCGTATGTTGTTCGCACATTGTCCAAGCGGATACCACACCCTATGGGCCAAGACCAATTACCAAACCCACCCCCTGTTTTTTTACTAACCAGCGTAAAACATACCCCCTTAGCCTAATGGGCCAAGTTCAAAATCTAGAATTGGACCCATACTCCCTGCACCCTCCATTTTTCTACGTAGTGTAAACCTACACCCCCTGCCTTTTGGGCCTGAATTCAATATCTAAATTCAGTACAAGGAGAATTTGAAATATCTTTGTAATCCATTAAAAACACAAACCCATACGAACTACGAATTGGGACTCTGATTCCTCATAAGAGGATATGTAGGCATACGATAAAAATTGTGGGGAGTTCCCCTATTAAAAAATTAAAACCCTTAACCTAAACCTTTAAAACCTAAACTCTGGTATCATTGCAAACAAGGTAGATGAGGGCTGCCTAACACCTTCCCTTCGTCTAAACAAAGAGAGAACCTAGAACCTCTGCATACAAAATTAGGGTTTCTTATTAGATTCCATTCCTTAAGATAAAAACTAGTAGTGGCGACTCAATTTAAAACCAGTTACAAAAGCTGAAGACTCTGCTGGGGACTTCAAATCTATGGTTTAGTTTCTTTTATTTTAGGTTTAGGGTTTTGGTGTTTTCTATTTTTGCTTTTATTCTATTTGTTTATTTTGGTTTATTTATTGCATTTATTTATTTATTGTAATATTTATTCATGGTGGGATTTTTATTATTGCAAAAATATTTTCAAAAAAAATCCTTAGAAAGAAGGTTCATCTATTAGCCAAGGGGATACATCAGCCCTATGAGTTTCTGTGACGACTTTGCCTAGAGTCGGTGGAATTATACGAAAGGAATACCTCTCAAGAGATATCCTATTGGGAAGTAGGACTTTGTAATGACACCTATGACTCTTTGTATAACCCTTAAACCAAAATCTCATGATGAGACCTTTCATAACCTAGAGACGAAAGTTTCGATCTAAAGAGGCTCCATTTAAGGGAGGCCCTTGTGCCTTTCCCTCTAGTGTTATTCATGATACCCTTAAGGAAACCACCCTAGAGGGTAAAATATACATAGGCCAAAAATAGGAGCCTACCTTCTAAGGGCATCGTTCATAAAATCTCGTCACTAAGCCATACATTCATGCATTCATACATTTCTTGCATTTCATATATTCATTATTCTCTATTTTCTTTTGTTTGTCTTATTCACAGGGTTAAAAATATATAATAGTCAAAGGTTTTTGGTAAGCGTCTTAAATATGAATTCCAAGGGAAACAACTTGTCTGCATCAATATCGTCAAGTCAGATATGATAGAGATAATAATCATCAAGGAGAAACTAAGAGCCATGAAGATGTTAGTACTTCCAATAGTTGCTTTTTAGTTCAAATATCTTTCAATATCTGAAATGTATTCCCTTTCGAGAATGATTATTATTAATGAAAATACTTTTGTTTCCATATTCGTACTACGTATTCATTTCAAGATACTTTCCAATAAATAGAAAAACCTGATATATATATATATATATATATATATATATATATATATATATATATATATATATATATATATATATATATATATATATATATATATATATATATATATATATATATATATATATATATATATATATATATATATATATATATATATATATATATATATATATATATATATATATATATATATATATATATATATATATATATATATATATATATATATATATATAGTGAATAAGACATTTAAAAGCAAAAATCTAAGCATATTCGTACATATTCATACACATCCATGCATTCACAAATATCTGCATTCCATACAAAAACTCAGTGTTTTTTCAAAAAAAATCTCTAGTTAAACCATTGGTAGAAGGAAAGCATCACCTCTCAGACCATCGTACCAAACAAGAGCTCATCAACTGATAGTGATGGAACAAATTGAGGAGAACCAAGTTGCATTCAAGGAATATCTTGAGCAAGTCAATAGCAACGTCGACTAAATGAGAGGAGATATGAGTCAAGTTCTTCTGGCCTTCAAGAACATCATTAACAAATAGGAGAAAATCCCTAGGGTATCCTTTGAGGAAATAGCCCAGACTATTGGTGCATCAAGCGGTCACCAACCAAGGAGATAACCAGAGGCAGGATCTCAAAAATCTACCATGGCTTAACAAGAAGCAAGACAAATTGATACTGAGGGGTTTGTCCCACCTCCACCAAAAGCAGGGGTATCTCATACTTTGCAAATCCCTGTCAACAATGCAGATAACTACTTAGACTTGTAGTATAGAGACCACGACTTAAAGGATGTCAATCAAGCGCCTCAAAGAACAACCCATACTCATGCTTCTGAGAATCCCTTGATGCTCAATCAGTACAAAGCTTTGAAGGAAAGGTTGAAAGCTATGGAGGGTTATGATGCTTTCGATGTCGACGATCTTGAAATGGGTTTAGTTCCAGACATGGTGATCCCTCCGAAATTCAAAGTACCTGACTTTGTAGAATACAAGGGGCTCACTTGCCCAAGGAACCATATGTGCATGTATTGCAAGAAGATTCATGCTTATGCTCATAACCAGAAGCTGATGATTCATTGTTTTCAAGATAGTTTGAGTGGGACATCCCTAGATTGGTAAATGCAGTTGGAACGGGTTCATGTCCAGACGTGGGTAGATCTTGCTAATGCCTTCCTAAAACAGTACAAATATAACTTGGATATGGAGCCTACCCACATGTAATTCCATTACTTGTCTCATAAAAAGGAATAATCCTTCAAGGAATATGCCCAAATATGGAGAGAAATGGCATCTCGTGTACAACCACCACTTCTGGAGAAAGAACTAGTCGATATGTTCATGGGAACTTTGCAAGGAATATAATATGAAAAGATGGTAGGAAGCGTATCATCCGAGTTTTTTTATCTAGTAACCATTGGTGAAAGGATTGAAGCAGGTGTGAAAAGTGGAAAGATATAAGGGGCATTACCTAGTACCCCTTATAATTAAAAAAGACATATTTCTAACTTCTCGAAAAGGAAGGAAGGAGAAGTCAATACGGTAGCATCACATCCAAGGGCATAGCAGCCATTGTGGATTCCACGAGAACAACAACAAAACAGGTTTGAGAGGCCTCCGAGAAAATTTGATCCTCTCCCCATGCCGCATAGTCAATTGTCACAAACATAGTCAAGGCATCTTTGGTAGAGATAAAACCTCTAGCTCCCCCAGTTGTGGAACTCCCACCAAGGTATGATGCAAATGTCGGGTGCAAATATCATGCAAATTCTCCAGGGCACACCATAAAAATGTTGGGCTTTTAGACATAAGGTTCAAGATTTGTTGGATTCCCAAGATATCACCTTTGATAAGGCGAATATAAAGTCAAACCCCATGCCTCTGCATGGTGGACCAGCAATAAATGCAATTGAAGTAGTCACTGACCTTGGGGCAGCCAAACGAGTAAAGGCCCCAATAAAATTGTTAAAGGAATATTTGTTGGATTGTGGGTTCCTTTTGGAACATAATGAAGCTTTTGAGAAAACATTAGAAAAATTGGTGGATCATGGGATAGTCCAATTCAGATCATACCCTAAAGAAGAATATGTAGCATTAATTGAGGGAAGTACAAACAATCCATTGGTAATCCTTGCCAAGGGCCGAACCATAAAAAGAAAACTCTTGTGATTCCATTGGGAGAATCAGCAGAAACGTCAATAATAACACCGAAGCAAACTCTAAGGATACCAGTAGTTCCAAAGACTACAATGGTAATTAGGGGGAATATCCTTCCCCTTACAAAAGTGACAAAGCAGTACCATGTAATTATGATTAGACCGTATACGTCAATGGCTTAAAACAAGAATGTGAGTCATCATCAAGTCAAGGATCTGTAATCTCAAATAAACAGGGACATGGGGCATGACCCGCAGTGGTCGAGTCTTTGAATCTGAACCACAAAAGAAGAATGATAATGTGGTGAAAAATAAAAATGATAGGTTGGTGAAAGATAAGGGGAAAGTAGTGGTGGAAGCAAGTCAAGAACAAGAGCCTCCAAGCAAAAACTTTACTGATTAAGAGGCAAATGAATTTCTGAAGATAATCAAGAGGAGTGATTATAGGGTGGTGGATCAGCTTCACCAAACCCCAGCCAAAAAATTTATACTCTCGTTGCTCATTAATTAAGAAGCGCATCGAGATTCATTAATGAAGGTTCTAAGTTCTTCCCATGTCGCAGAGGAAATTACTATGAATCAATTTGATAATGTTGTAGAAAATCTAACGTCTAGATCATATCTTGGTGTTGTACCCCAAAATTTTCCCTCTCATGTTTTCCAAGGTTTTCTCTTATATGGGTGGTTACAAACACTTTCCTAAAGAAAATGAATTTTTATGAATGATGGTCAAGTGTCTTTCGATTGGCATGTCAACAGTGTCCTTCGATTGGCATCTGAACAGTGTCCTTCGATTGGCATATCAGAGCAATGTGTCCTTCGATTGGAATGTCAACAAGCTTCGATTGGGTGTTGGGTCTTCTTCGACCAAGTTCAATTCACAAGGCTTCGACTGAGCATTGGTTGTTTCAGGCTTGTCTTAGATTCACAAGGCAAAGGCCCCTCAACTTTCCAACACACCAGGAAAAAGGCCCATTCGAAAGACATGTAAATGATACATTCGAAGAAGCATTCAAAGGCCCATTTGAAGGACACAGTGTTGTCTGAAAAGGGGTATGGTCAAAGGATGGATCTAGTTAGTCAAAACGAAAGAGCAATATGCAAAGATGCTTCCTGGCCCAAAATCTCACATATTGCCATACTCAAGCTTCCTGCACAAGCACATTCATGCCAGAGGAAGCTTCAATTGGCCAGAAAATATCTTTCGTTTGGGCTAGCTGAGTAGGGGCTCAATCAAAGAGGCCCCAATGATGAGAATTTGAGCCATTTGAAGGAAGTAACTCAGAGTCAATCGAAGGGCTAGACTTGAGCCATTCAAAGGAAATAACTCAAGGCCAATCGAAGAGCAAGGCTTAGAGTCGTTCGAAGGAAGTAACTCAAAGTCAATCGAAGGGCAAGACTTGAGGGCATTCGAAGGTGAAACATGTTCAGGTTCACTCAACATTTCAAAATGGCATGGATAATCTAAAAAAGGCAATCCTTTAATTTGTCTGATTTTTCCTTCAAAGCCTGGTTAATGGCTGTCCCTTTCCATTTCTATTCCCCTCAAACTCCTATAAGTACAGGCCTAAGGCACATTGCAAAGGGCGAAGAAAAAACTATACAAATATCAAAAACACTCTTTCAGCACTCATGCCATTAGCCAGGCGCTGCATCACACACAATACTTACTACCAATCGAAGCTACAAACACAATGCCAAATGAAGGCCTTTTTTCCACACGTGCACGTTGCCCCACAAGAGCTCCACAAAACTTCCAAAGTTCCAACAAGGTTGCCAAAATCGAAACTCCCCACTGGTAATGAACTTTCGAT
The DNA here is from genome assembly GCA_948472305.1 of Vicia faba. NCBI lineage: Eukaryota > Viridiplantae > Streptophyta > Magnoliopsida > Fabales > Fabaceae > Vicia > Vicia faba. Next base: position 1,407,640,985 of record OX451741.1, on the reverse strand, counting down.
CTCAATTTCATTTCATATGTATCTTAATTTCGATTGTATATTCATGTTTCATGATTGTTAATATGCTACATGTAAAGTCTAAGTAATAGGATACCATTACTAAGGCATGTGAAGTGGATTCCTTCAAATCTCAAATCTAGCTCAGATGGTGAAGGAATGTTGGCAATCTAAAGGGCCTGGGTTCGATACCCAGGCCTTACAATTTTGTTTTTCTAACTATTATTCTGCAGATCCAGTACTGGCAGGTTCTATGCAAGCTCATCATACACCATTGATTCCATGCCATCCAATGCATATCTGATCCGGATCCAACGCCCTGAGCATAGAGCCTCACCATGGACTCTCCTAAGGACCTCCCCACTGAATCTAAGGGCATATTTGGGCTTCTCTCACTTGGGCCCAGCGGTTTTAACTTCATACCCCTCTATTTCTTTTGCCAATAGGCCAATTTATATTTTTGTTTTATCTTTATTATTTACTTCTTTTAGTTTTTGTTTTATTTTGTTTAATCAGTAAAAACAAATAAAAACCACAAAAAACATTAGGTTAGTATTTTTTTAATTAAATTAGTTAAATAAATAAATTAATTAATTTAACCTTTTCTTTAAATTAAAATTAAATAGACTTAGACTTTATTTTCTTTCATAAACAAAAACAACCAAAATATTTTTATTTCTTAGGATTTTTAGACGTTATTTTCAATTTCGCGCGCGTTTATTGCTTCGTCACTATTTTTTATATTATTGTACTTGCTCAGGGGATGTAATAGAAATTAACTAGGACTATTTACCGCTTTTCTTTATTTTTCCAAGTTTTGGACATGTAATTAATTCCCAAAGCCATGTAATAGCATAGGATTTACATTTCCGCACTTTTAATTCCTGTACATATATTAACTGCTTAGATGTATGATAATAGGATTGCATGACAAGAGCCTAATAATAAAATGCTAGCAAACCTAACACAAGACAAAAATAACTGAATACAACACATTTGCACATATAGACCTCTAGGGTACTCCCACTTTTGTTTCCTTTGGAAATAAAATAGTGATGTCCCTCGAAAGTAGGGATGCTTTAGCAAAGACCCTCAAAAAAGATCATAGTCCCTTGATGACCCTTCAGTGTTGCCTTTCGGTAAATGACCTAGTCCCTTAAACAAAATTTCTAAAGCGTCTCTACATGTTGCCTTTATGACTGTACGTTCCTTCGAATGTACCTCAAACATCCAACGATAAGGTTACCTACTCACTAATAGTAGGATAGAACTGTCTAAAGGACAAGATGAAAAGAACGAACCTTTTCGAGTTAAGTAGATAGTTCTTAAATGCTTTCTCAAAAACAAACTTTTTGCACTTACAAAAAACATTTCAAGACACTTTCAAAAAACGTTTTGTCAACAATCTTGAGGAATGATACAAGAGTTATCATAAAGAGAATCACTGCACTAAGGAATTTTCAAATACTTTTCAAAAAACACAAAGCACAAGGTATTTAAAAAATGAGCAGCATCTAAGAGCCCGTAGATAACTACGGATGGAAAGGGTGCTAACACCTTCCCTTTCCATAATCTATCCCCCTTACTCAGAAAATTCTCGAAAAGGTCTTTTTCTGTTCTTTTCACGCTTTCCTTAGTTAGATAAAAGAAAAGTCGGTGGTGACTCTTGGTTACCGCAACATTTGCAAACACAAACACAAAACTAGTATAACAGTCAGTTTTGCCACCATATCACACTGGGTTTTAATGACAGTGAGTTACCTCCACAAGTCCGAGCTCACAACAAAGCATTGCACATCTCCATTCAGATAGGTACTATAAGCTTGTCCAAGGTACTCACTGATATTGGTTCCTCCCTCAATGTGTTACCAAAATATAGCTTGATGAAGTTGACACTAGATGGTGTTGTGATAAGACTGAGTTCTACGATAGTTAAAGCTTTCAATGGTTCTCAAAGTTCAGTATTTGGAGAAGTGGGCCTTCCAGTTAAGATTGTCCCACATATGTTCTACATCACTTTCCAAGTTATGGATATAGAACCAGCATATACATGTTACTCGGGCGACCTTGGATTCATGCAGCAGGGGCAATCACTTCAACTTTACATCAGAAATTGAAGTTCTTCATTGAAGGAAGATTGGTCATAATCAATAGTGAAGAGGTTATCTTTGTAAGTCACATAGAATCCTACAAGTATATCAGTCCTGATGAAGACTGTATAGCCACGCCATTTCAACTCTTAGAGGTTGCCTCAATGGTAATCTTACCAGTGGAAAAAATCAAGAAACCTACTGTAACTTTGTGGAGATATTTGCAAATAGCGGTGGTAAATGGTGCCTCAAAGGGTTGGAGAAATCTCCCAGAAATACCTGAGAAGAAGAATCACTTTGGTTTAGGTTACAAATTATTAAAGGCTGCTCTGAAAGGCAAAGCACGGTTTCCTCCAATCCATGAGACTTTCATCAACAAAGGAGTAGAGCATGGAGGACAGGTGACAATAATATCTAGAAAAGAAAATGTCAAAAGGGAATCTAATTTTATCCATGAACGCTCCCCAGGCGAAGAACTCAAGAATTGGACAGTTATGGAGAATCCCAAGATCTTTTTCTTTCCAAAGTAATTATTCTTGTTTTTGAAAGAACATATGTCAAGCCCAAGGCATAGGGGTTACTTGTAAGGGTCCTCCATTTTGTTTCAGGAAGTATTCAGGATTAATAAAATTTATATTTTGCATTCAATTAATATTCTTGTCTTGCTCTTGAATTTATATATTACATTTAAAAAATGGAAATACTTTTCTTCATATGCATTTCCCAAATTCACGTACTAAAAACTGCACCAAAACATGATAAATTTGCATATCCATGCCCAAAATCACTGATAATATTGTTGCTGCTATCTGATATAAGTTTGATGCACCCATCAACCAAGCTGAAGAGGAAGATGATGATGATCTTGAACTTTCCAAAGAATTGGCGAGGGAGATAGAGAAAAAATCTGACAGTATACAACCAAAATAGGAACCTATTGAGACCATTAACCTTGGCACAGAGGAAGATACAAAAGAGATCAATCTAGGGGCAACATTGGAGAAAAGAGTCAAAGAAAGGTTGATCAAGTTGCTACATGAGTATGTGGATATATTCTCCTGGTCCTACATAGATATGCCAGGATTGGATATAAACATTGTGGTGCACAGACTACCTCTTAGGGAAGGTTGCTCTCCAGTTAGGCAGAAACTCAAAAGAACTCGTCTAGACATGTCCAACAAGATTCGAGAATAGGTCCTTAAACAATTTGACGCATGGTTCTTAGTGGTGGTAGATTATCCACCTTGGATAGCTAACATCGTGCCAGTACCCAAGAAGGACGGCAAAGTTCGCATGTGTGTGAATTATCGGGATCTAAACAAAGGAAGTCCTAAAGAAGATTTCCCATTACCTCACATATATGTTTTGGTGGATAATACAACTCAAGCTTAGGTATTCTTATTCATGGATGACTTCTTAGGCTATAATCAAATCAAAGTGGCACCCAAAGATATGGAAAAGACCACTTTCATGACGTCTTCAGGCACTTCCTATTACAAGTTAATGTCATTCAGTCTAAAGAACGCAAGAGAAACCTATCAACAAGCTACAGTCACACTATTCCATGATATGATTCACAAAGAGGTTTAGGTGTATGTACATGATATGATTTCCAAATCCCATACGGAGGAGGAACACATTATACATTTACAAAAGCTATTCGAGCGCCTGCTCATTCAAGCTAAGGTTGAATCCAAACAAGTGCCCATTTGGTGTCAGTTCAGGAAAATTATTGGGTATTCATTGATCAATTCAACCACATTGAAGAAAAATGCTTAACAAATATGTGCCATAGTCAATTATACTAAAAATGAATGAAGATGGCACTTGACAAGAAGGTTCACCCTCGAGTGTTTAAAGGAGATTTGGTGCTCAATAAGATTCCACTACCTCGCCTCAATTCACGTGGTAAATAGACACCTAAATATGAAGGTTCATATGTGGTAAAAACAACATTCTCCGGTGGTGGTCTAATCCTCACAACATTGGATGGGGAAGAACTACCACATCTGGAAAATTCATACGCAGTAAAAAAATACTATGTATAAGAAAGCTCGCTAAGTTCGAACCCTAAATGGACGAATTAGGCAAAAGGGAGCATCCCGGTGGATTCAAAACCCTAAAGAGCGATCCAGGAAAAAGTTAGGGACATACACAAAAAATTAAAGACCACTTTGGTTAAATAACAAACTTTATTGGGGTCTATCGTTAGAAAGTTTATTTGTGTGAACTATATTTTTCAAACTTTAAAGTGATTTGGGGTTTATTTCTTCATGTTGATATTCATGGTTGAGGACGACACAACCGACATCATCAATGAATTTGGGGTTTATTTTCTTCATGTTGATAGTTGAAATAACCAGCTGAAAATCATCAAACAATGAAGTCCCCATCGAACATCTTTTGTCCCACATGAAGGGAAAGGTAAACATTGAGAAAAACTAAGAAGGGAGAAGTCACGGTTTTGCAACCGAGAGATTGGGTAAGGGAGTCTGTTACGCGAGGGGAAGGTATTAGCACCCCACACACCTGTAGTACTCTATGGTATCCACTCTTGTTATCTATCTTATGGGTGTCTCAAATCTATGCTTACTGCTTATTAATGAGGATGAATGCATGCAAAAGAAAGGATAAAATAATGTAGGGAAAATAACGTTGTGCTCGCTTGGGCCATACCTCAATGCCTACGTATCCTTTTTGAGGAATCAGAGTTACCGTAGTTCGGCTCCCATGTTTTTGTTTGTTTTGTGTTTTTTATGAACAACGTTAATTCTGCCTTCTACCGCAGCTCGACTTTTGGAGACTCACGCGTTGGCACATAAGTAAATTAACATGTACTTACCTGAAAATGGTCTTAAGTTACACCCTCAAGTCAATATGCCACATTTGATTGGTTTGTGTTTTGTTACCTTGAAAAAGGGTTTAAGTGTTATTAGCATGTTTTATGATTTGCTAAGAAAAAGGAAGTTTTAGTTTTAAATGAAAGGTTGAAAAAAGGGGGAAAATAACTAAGGGAGACTAGCCTAGTACTATCCCTAATGTTATAATGCAATGGTGGTCCTAATGTTTGGATTAAAAAATGGGAAACGTCTACCTAATGTTAGCATGCATGGTTTGCAACCTAAGGTCTAACTTGCACCCGAAAGGAACAAGCACGTCCTAAGGGAACATGGTATAGAAAGAGAGTAAGAAAAAAAGCTCAAAACAGGACACACATAAAATGGTAAAGAAAAGAAGCGAAATGCTTTAGTCAAGGAGAGCATATCACCCGAGACAAACAAGCGGGAGTGAGATGAAAAAAAATGTTATGTCCAAGGAGACTAAGAACCTAACCAAGATATATGAGATTGAGGTAGGCGACAAAAGATAATATGAACAATCACGGAGTGTCTACATTGGCCAATGCAAACTCCCAAAAAGCGTGATGGTTAGATTGCGGAACCCTTTTCCATTTGAAGACTCGATAACAAGAGTAGGCACAACCCTGAAGCATCATGGCGCGTCACTAGCTAAGAGTGACACAGACGAAATTGTGGGGGTTGATTGCTAACCCTTTTTCGCTCGCCTACTTTTGAGGACTTCAATAAGGGATGGGGGAATAATGCAGGCACAAATTTAAATACACCTATAAAATACCTACACAAAGGTAGGGTTTTAAATAAACCACACACAAGTATCACACAACGGAAAACAATGCGAAATTTCCCTAAACGGGTCTTTAAATAAACCAGAGTGGTTCCTGACATGATCAGCAACGGAGACCCCCGTCATGCATCTCTATCTGTATTTCTCATGGCATCAGAAAGCAGTAAAGTTCCTACTTCTCATAATATCTAGGAAGGCGATAAATAAATGCGGAAATGAGGATTAAAATAAATTCACGGTGATACCTAACGGAGAAAGTCTGTTGCCCCTTCGAAACTATGCAAGCAAAAAGAAAACTCTATAGAAGTTGCTTTGCAAAAGTGATCACACGAGTTAGTCTCCAAGCATTCCTCAGTACAAAAGTTGCATCAATACTATTACAAAATTCTTAGCAAGATAATTATAACAAAAATGATTATCAAACATGAAAATAATAGAAAACTTTAAGGAAAATTCTAAAGAGAGACCTTAAAGGATTCTAAAATATTATACTATTTTTGTATCATTTTCAGCATTAAAATCATGGGGGAAAATGAAGCTAAAATTATAAAATGGAAAGGTAAAAGTATAGTAGAAATAACGGAGGTGTATTGTTTAGCCCATGAAGTATTGAAAGGAATTGATGTTAAGCACGTCAGATTTAGTCCACCACCATTTTTGTACATTGATATGAGGCTTTAAAAAAAATAAAACAACAATGGGATGAGAGGGAGTGTGGTTCGATCCATAATAAGTTTTTTGTACTAATTTCCAAAAATATCAACAGGCCTGAGTGCATCAAAGCCCAACGCGTATAGCTACCGAGTCCAACATTTTGTTGTTGATGCTAGGGTTTAAAAACGGCTATTCTGCTTCCATCTATGAACACGAATCTTAGGCGCAACATTCTTCTCTTCTTCCTCTCCAACTTGATGGCGCCTAAATCAAGCTTCATTCTTCATTTTCCCTGATGATTTTGCCCCCATAAATCCATAATGTATCGCCTTGTTATGACCGTTCAATCTTCTCTCTGTCTCTCGTTCTTCTCAACATTATCTCTGATTCAATATTATCCATCTATAGTTAACCTAATTTGAAAGAAAAAGGGAAGGAAAAGAACTACACCGCGTATCATATGCCACAGATTCATGGTTGAATTTATACGCTTCAGAAATTTGGAGAATAAATGGAGCGATTCGAAGTCCAACACTGCTTACCTTTCGTAGACGAGTCCGGTGCTTCTTCAACATATTGCAAACATAGTGCACACCAAGAATCTGAAGGTAAACTTATTCTTCCTTGTTGTCTTCTTCTTCTACATTTTTTTTACTTTCTCTATGCTTTTGTTGCATTACCGTGTTACGTAACGATTGTGAGACTGCGTGAAACCATGTGGTTGTAACAATGATCTGATACTGATGTGTATTGTTGAGATTGCAGATGTGATTGATAAATTGACATGTATTGTTGAGATTGCAGAGAACTGTATGAAGATAAATGAAGGATTTGAAGATGAAGATGATGATGATGGAAGAGAAAGTTTGATGTTGTCTGAAGTGAAGAATGCAGAGAGATTTTTGAGAGAGAGCTTCTTGCAGAATTTTCTTTGATAAGTTTCTCTAGTTCCTTCTACGAACTTCTTGTGTGAGTTTCTGAAAATTGTGAATCAAATGTGAATTTTTTTTTGGTTTTTTCTCTGTGCTTCTTCTCTCTCTAGAGTGATAAATGAATCATGTATGAATGGTTCCGTCCTGTAATTTGGAGAGAGTTATGAATATATAGGTTAGTTGAATGTGAGAAGCGGTTAGGGGAGAATAGATCTGAGCCACTAATTTTGAGAGATTCAGTTAGTGAATGAATGGTGAGATGAGAGTTTTTTAAACTCTGTTGAAGTTTCTGTTATAGATGGTTTAGATTCAGTTATGCAGTTAGGATTAGTTTGAAGGTTGGTTAGTGGTGATTGAAATTGTTTTTTCTGTTAGCTTGTTTATTATCTTAGTGAATTGTTTCTGCTAAGTATTTGTTTTCCACTTTTTTTCTGAACTTTTCTTTAAACTAATGCAGGGCTATTAGTTAGTACAGGAGTTGGTTTGTGGATATAGTGCAGGGTTGGAGTACAGGGCTGCGATGTTAGTTTGCGCTGTTGTGAAATTTTGTTAGCTCTATTACCATGTTCTGTTATGCTAAACTATATATAGGTGAATATTGGTTGACGTGGAACTGTTTTTGTTGAACTGATGTTAATGGAAATGTTAACTGTTTTTTTATAGATGTGCAAGAATTTCTTTGGATTGAAACAGCATGCATAGGTCATGACAGGTTATGATACGCAGGTTTGGTCATGAAGAAGGTAATGAAGATGGAAGAAAACTAAAGCTGCATTACAGACAAGGTAGGGCCACGCAGAACACGATGATAAGAATCAAAGTGAAGAGTCAATTATAAAATGGTTTCCTAATGTGCATCTTTAAATGTCTTTCTCATTTTTGTAGTATATTTTTAGATATTGTAAATGGTGTTAGATATCTGTAATGAATGTATTTGAATGGAATTGGCATATTTATAAATGCTTGTTTTTTTTTAAAGTTCTATGATATCTTTAAATACTCAAAGTATTTCTCTTCCGAATTGCACTTGCAATTCTTAGTCTTTCTTCCTCTTTTGACTATTTGAAATAATCATCATGCTTAAATTCCCCTTAAGAAAATGAACGGTCCTTGTTAGAACCATGATAAATTTTGCATCATGACTTTGTATGAGGTCTTAAAATTTGATAACTTGGGATGGATGAAAAGTGAAGTTTGCCTTTGTTTTTTTTTAATACCAATAAATTCACCTAAAACATTCAATCTAGCATGAACCGAATCTTGACAACTTTTATCAAAATTTGAGTTTAAGTTATCACTTGAATGAGTATTTCAAATTATCTCAAAAATCAATGAAACCTTGACTCTATTCTCAAATCCACACCAATCCTCAATGCAAATTAGCTCGCATGACAAGCAACAAAAAATTTGAAAGATGACGCCTTGATTACAAACCACATCTTGTACCATGTCTCGACTATATGAGCAATAGAATAACAATGCATTTATCACATTACACACCACAAAATCACCTTTGTACCATGATTTAAACCTTGTAATTCACTCTGCAAAGGCACTTCAATTGACAACCAATGATCTTGAAGCAAATTTCACGAGGAAAACCTTGTAGGTAGGAACAATTAGAAGCATATGACTGATGATGATCACAAAACCCTGAGATTCCTTGAGACACACCTTAATGCTTAAAAGCATATGATGAAGATTTCCTTATAGCTTGGTGATAAAGGAGTTCATGAATTAAAACCTTGGCTTCAAACAAACTTTGATTGATGAAATAATCAGTTGATTCAAGCTTGAGTGAAGATGAGAGCCTAAAACCACAAGGAAACCTTAATTCCTCGAAATCCCTGATCCCATGCCAAATTATTGATTAATGATGCATGATATTTTATATGACCTAATGAAGGGTATGTAGATGAAATGAGAATTGCAAAATGCACAAGCCAGATAAAAGTGAAAGGGTGGGACAAATTTGGGGTATTAAAACTGCCCTTATTTAATCGTCTTAAACCTGAAAGTAGGATTGGTGCGTGCCTTTCGAACGTTCGAGGTAGAAGATGATTAAATAACAATGCCAAAAAATTGTTGAGAGAAAGTGTGAGTGGGTTATTTATTTTTGTGATATCTTGCAGGGAAAGAATTTTGTTGTTTTCCTGGTGAGAAGGGTTTATGATTTGTCATAATGTGGTAACGGTGATGTAATATGATGGGAGAACTGACTTTTTGGTTTTATCCAAATGTGCAGATAGCAAGAGTCACCACTGACTATTATTTTATCCAATATTTAGGAAAGGTGAAAAGAACATGAAAGACCTTTGATAGATTTTGAGCTTAGAGGGTAGGTTATGAAAAGGGAAGGTGTTAGAACCCTTTTCATTCATAGTTATCTACGGGCTCTTAATCACTTAGCTCACTTTGAAAATTACTTTGTGAATGCGTGTTTGAAAAATATTTTGAAAAGTTTCCAATTGTAAGGCGAACTTTGTAACGATTCTTGTATTTGTCCTCGAGAATGCGTACAAAGTGTTTTTAGGTTTGAAAATATTTTTGAAGAGTGTTTGTGAAAAAAAATTATTTTAAAATGTTTGTGAGCAAGCGATTAACAGCGGTCTACCTACTCAAGATCTTTCTTGTACTTTCCTTCTCTTTTAGATAGTATTATCCTACCATTAGTTAGTAGGAAGCCCTATCATTAGATGTGAAGGGACAGACGTGGGTCATCATACAGTCATCGAAGGCAACTTGTAAGGATGCTTTAGCAATTATCGTTAAGGGACTAGATCATTTACCGAAGGCAACATCGAAAGGTTCATCGAGGGACTATGATATTTATATCGAGGGACTTCGCTAAAGCATCCCCACATTCGAGGGACATGACTGTTTTTATTCTGAAGGCAACAAGATAGGTTATCCTAGAGGTGTGAGTGTGCAAGTGTGTTGTATTCGTTTATTTTATCTTTTGAAGTTAGGGTTAGCTATCGTTTCCTTTTAATATTTCCATACAAGACCTAATTACTAACAGGAGTATAGTAAAATAGGAAAGTAGTAAATGTACTGAAAATAAATGCGGAAAGAAAAACCTAGACTATTATAATGCTTTAGGAGAGGTACATAAGTAATAAAAATGCGGAAAAAAACCTAATTACTATTACAAACAGGAAAGCAATTACAATAATCGGGAAAAGTGCGAGAATAATAAACCACACAAAATGTAAAATAGGAAAAAGGAGAGCGAAAGGGTTTTTGATGTTTTTTTGATAAAAAGGTTTTAATGATGATTAATAATAGAAAACCTAATTAATTTTGATTAAAAAAGTTAATTAATTAAATTAAAAACCTAAATTGATTAATTAAATTAAAACCTTAAAAAAACTAATTTGATTAGGATTTTAGAAAAAAGGTTTTAAAAAAATAATTAGGGTTTTGTTTTGAAAAGATTTATGGTTTATGAATTTTAGGATTTTTAAGTGAAATCGATGAAGTTATGAAAAAAATAAAGTTTTTAAAAGAATACTGCCAGGGGTGGGTGTTGAAATCAGAAATTATGAAGAAAAATCACAAAAGGCAGGGATCGAACCCACGCCTTGATAGAGGAAAGCCTTAACGCGCGTTCCTTAACCACTGGGGTAGTGATACATCCATTGTGATCACCGAAACAAAATATATATAAAATAAAAACATTGCCTGGATCATAGAGGCGCTGGAGCCCTAGCTCCGGTCGTCTTCTCCGGTGAACCCTTTTCTTGTTCCTGCAAAAATAATGAAAGTTAGAGATCTAAGGGTACCCTACCCCCCTAAATCCAACCCTGTGAATTCAATGGAATCATTAGTTTGAGCTAAAAGGCGCTGGTTTGAGAGGTATGACTAAAATATATCAAGTCGGTATGAACATGGTAGTTCATGATTCCGATAGCATGGGATTCATACGATTGATTATTCCTGCACTGGGACATCTTAGAAACATATTAGTGGAGTTAGAACATGTTAAAACACAATAAAAGAAAAATATATGAAATATCATGCATGAACCAAAACGGAAAGGCATGTGTGAGGGTTTCAGGCCCTTTGGACCTTCAAAGGTGTTCCATTCTTACCCTGCAGGGTGGCTGGAAGTGAATTGGATGGCTGGATTGCGTGGAAAGGAGTTATAATTAAGGTTTACAAATTGCCCTAGTTTTGGAAATTTTGTGGTTTTTGGGATGACTTTGGCTGTAAGGTTTTTCTTGTCCTTTATGTCTGAATTGAATGAGATTATATAGTTTGAATTTAGGTCAAACAACATGGGCTTGGACTTGTATGAAAAAACCTTGTTTTTATCTTTTTTATTTTAAATTAATAATGAATAAAAAATCAAAATAAATAGAATAAAAGTTCAAGTGGAACATGAGTAAGATATGAGATCCATTATTGGCAACAAAACATATTTGGACTTTGAAACAATAACTCATTAGCCCAAAAATACAAGTTTGGTCACTTTTGGTTTTATGCATTTGCTCAAATTTTACCAACTTGAATTAGTCATAACTCTCTCAATTTTCATCATTTGAAGTTTATCTTTAACTTTTTGGAAATATCAAGATGTCCTCTACAATCTCTATTTTGATCATTTTTGCATTTGGAGACGTTATCTTAATGTAAGTTGCCTTGACAAAAAGTATCTTTTTGTTGACTTTTGAAATTACCTATAATGTATTGATCCATATCTTTCAAATGAAGCATTTTTTGGTCTTGAGCTTAGAGAGACTAAGATGTATAGAATTGAATTTCCTTCAAAATGAGCTTTGGTTGAGAAAAATCTGATGAAGCATGTGAAAGTTATGTTGGTCAAAGTTCGGATGACTTCTCCTAAAGAAAACCCTAATTTGGCAACTTTTGACTTTTGATAATTTGTGGTTTTTCTTGATGAATCATGAACAACCCTTGATCAAATGATGAATGTGACTTCAAAATCTTGATGTTGACCAAAAATCTTGAAGTTTAACTATAAGTTGACCACAGTTGACTTTTTGTCCAATATAGTTGGTTTTCAGTCATCTGAGCTATTGACTGAGAAAACTTGTGATGCAAGGCATGAAACTTGGTAAGAGAATTATTGAAGACATATAAGAAACTATAAAAACCACCGGAGGCATTAGAAACCCAAACTTCCTTGAGAAATATGAAACCCTAATTGTAAGTCCATTGCTTAGGAGGAGAATTTGTCTGATCAATTCTTGAGCAAACTTGGGCATTTGAGAACCCTAGGAGGATGTCTTGAATAAAAGGGAGGGAAAATTTTAGGGTACAACAGGTTCCAATACGAAGTTTCCAATAGGGACGCTTGTTATGCGAAATGGAATTTGACAAGATGGGTACGAAAAGATGATGGATAAGGTCCACAGACGACCTGCGATCCTACAGCGAGACCTACAAGAAATCTATAAGAGGGGAGCTAGATCTACAGATGACCTACAATCCTATAGCGAGACCTACGGGCAATCTTCTAGGGGAAACCTATGCGCGATCTACCAAAAACTAGGTCTACAGGCGTCCTACAAGGAAATCTAGTTCTACGATCGATCTAAGATCCTAAGGTAATACCTACAGACGATCTACCAAAATTTCTAGGCCTACGGGAGACCTACAAGGAAATCTAGATCTACGGGCGACCTAAAATTCTAACGTAAGACCTACGGGCGATCTACCAAAAACTAGGCCTACGGGAGACCTACAAGGATATCTAGATCTACGAGCGACCTAAGATCCTAAGGTAAGACCTACGGGCGATCTACCAAAAACTAGGGCTACGGGAGACCTACAAGGAAATCTAGATCTACGGACGATCTAAAATCCTAAGATAAGACCTACGAGCGATCTACCAAAAACTAGGCCTACGGGCGACCTATAAGGAAATCTAAATCTACAGGAGACCCAAAATCCTAAGGCAAGACCCGCGGGTGATCTACCAAAAACTAGGCCTATGGGCGACCTTCAAGGAAATCTAGATATACGGTTGACCTAAAATCCTAAGGTAAGACCTACGAGCGATCAACCAAAAACTAGGCCTACGGACGACCTACAATTCTAATAAGGTGAGAGTATTGACTATGACACCATGATTGGAGATGCGAGAATGACCAAGTGTATTGCATTTACTGGGATTTGAAGGACAAATACACACAAACGAGCATTTGGAATACTGACACAGACGAGTGTTTAAAGAAATTGACATGGATGAGTGTTTAGAAAACTGACACAGACGAGTGTTTAGGACACTGACATGGATGAGTGCTTAAAAAACTAACATGGACGAGTGTTTAGAAATACAATGCATTGGCACCGCTAGCTGGATATCATGATGTAACGAAGGACGTCAGCTGAAGGTTCCGGAGCGATATCCTCTTGTGGGGATGTATTGCTGTCTATGAATGATTAAGGTCTTTCGTGTAAGGTACCCGATCCGGCTTATGCTTCGTATTCGTGTTTGAATTTCTTTTGCCGCAAAGATACATTCTGATGGATCAACTACGCGCTTTTTGAAGATGCAATGTTATGTAGTGATAACTATATGCAATGCAAAGAAATAGACTTCATGGGGATAAGCGAAGGCTCGTTGTAAATTGTTGCTCATCAACGGGGATGTCAATATATATCGGTGCTGGAAACCTGCAGTATCAAAGATTGCTGGGGATACTGATAAGAATTTTCACTGGGGAGCTCACGATACCGAAAACTATGGATGACTCTGCTGAAGATTGAATTGTTGACGAAGCGAGTTTTCAAGTACGCCACTGAATTCTGAATTGTAATATGAAAGAAGAGATAATCTAACCCGACTTCCCTACAACCTGAACCATTGAGAGAACAATAAAATTGAATATGTCGAGGAACAAATACTGAACACCATGTGGATCTCTTTAAATACATGCCCCAAGTTTACTCCATATTGGAGAATTACCTCTTAAATTACTTAGGGATAAAAGATGGACATGAAACTTGCAAATGCCCTAGTTTACTCCACTGGGGGAAGTCTATAGGATAAATTTGCGAATGCCTTGATTTAGCTCTATGAATTCCCCGGTTTATCTCTTGGGGATGTGTACTTGCACGCGCCAAGTCAAACGATGACTCTGGACTTTCTGAATTCACTTGGGGAATCAGGTTCGAAATTTTATGTAGTAGATGAAGGTGGCTTCGCGCCCTGGCTTGGTTAGGGTGACCATTATGATGCTCTTAGCTTGATTGTAATCGTCTTTTACAAAATTATCGGCTTGAGCAGCTTTCAAAGTACTGATGAGGAATGCCCTTGTAATACGGTGCCAGAACTGACTGTTAATACTGGTTTGCGTTTTTTATTCGCAAATGTTGCGGTAAGCAAGAGACATCATCGACTTTTCTTTTATCCAACAAAGGAAAGGGTGAAAAGAACAGAAAATACCTTTTTCGAGATTTTATGAGTAAGGGGGTAGATTATGGAAAGGGAAGGTGTTAGCACCCTTTCCATCCGTAGTTATCTATGGGCTCTTAGGTACTTGCTAATTTTTGAAAACTGTTTTCGTGTTTGTGTGTTTTGAAAGATTTTGTTTGCTTTATGATAACTCTTGTATCAGTCCTCAAGAGTGTGATAAAGCGTTTTTGAAAATAATTTTGAAAGCGTGTAAGTGTAAAAAGGAATTAGATTTGAGAAAGTACTTAACAACTATCTACCTACTCGAAAAAGGATGTTCTTTTCCTCATACCCTTTAGATAGTGCTATCCTACTATTAGTGAGTAGGTAGCCCTATCATTAGATATTAAGGGACTATCTTAAGGGACATTTATGGTTATTGAAAGCAACATGTATAGACACCTTAGCATTTTGAAGGGACTGCCATCATATATTCGTAGGCAACATCGAGGTACAAGGTCATTCCTCGTAGGCAACTCGAGGGATATTTTGGGACTATGATCTTTATGATGACCGTAAACTGAGGGTCTTTTCTAAGAGTATCCCTATGTTCGAGGGACATGACCATTTCCGAAGGCAACCAAAGTGAGTAATACCCTAGGGGTGCAAGTGTGCAACATTGTGCTTTTTTCAGGTATTTTTATCTTGATGTTAGTGATCTAATGATTGATTGATTAGTTCTTGTCATAAACGCCTAATTTACTAGCAGTTTATATACAGGCATATAATATAGTGCGAAAAGTAAAAACCTACAACTATTACAAGGCTTCGGAGCAATTAAAATTATATATGACTGAAAAGTAAAGTGCGAAAATTAAAAAAACCTAATTAAACTATTACAAACCGGGCACAGTTACATAATAAAAAATAATAGTATGAAAAACAACAACGCGCAAAAATTAATATGGGCATACGTTTGAAACCATAAAAATCTAATTGCTTATTAAATGTTGTATAAAAAATTTGAAATTTAACCTAATCTCTAATTAATTTTAAATTAAAGAAAACAAATTAAAGTTAATTAAATTAATTTGCAAAAATTAATTTTATTATGAAAAATTCTAAGTCCTATTTTTATGATTTTCTGATTTTATGATTTAAAAAAAAAATGAATTTTAGAAAAAATATAAACTAAATAAAAGGAAAATAAAGTAATAAAAAAAATTGGCCAGGGGTAAGAAGTCCAAATTGGGGGGTGCATTACTGAATTTTGCTAAGGCCCAGATCTGGTGGCCCAATAGTGTTGGATCTGGTAGTGTTGCATCTGAAAAGTCCACCATGGAGCTGCATGCTTGGAAGCGTTGGATTCAAGTCACTTGGATCTAATGGTGATGGTGCAAGGGCTTATGATGAACACCTTGTATTTGGGCGCACTGGATCCATGTGAAACCTATTAGAAAACTAAAACTCCAGACCTGGTGTGATACAGTGGGAGAAATGACTTGGGTGTTTTGCATTTTATCGCAAATGTTGCGGTTAGCAAGAGTCGCCACCGACTTTTCTTTTATCCAAATGGAAAGGTGGAAAAGAAAAGGAAAGACCATTGAGATTATTTCTTGAGTTCGGGGTGGTAGATTATGAAAAGGGAAGGTGTTAGCACACTTTTCACCCATAGTTATCTATGGGCTCTTAGTTTCTTGCTAGATCACTTGCTTTTGTTTGAAAATATGCTTTGTGTGGTTTTTGAAAGTATTTTGAAAAGGTGCCTTCGTTTAGGCAAACTTTGTAATAATTCTCGTTCGTAAGAACGTATACAAAGTATTGATCTTTTGAAAATGTTTCATGTTTGGAAAATGTTTTGAAAGTGTTTTGAAAGTGTTTTTGAAAGTATTAGTGTTTGTTTTTGAAAATAAGAAAGAGTGTTCGATTTGAAATTGAGCAAGCAACTAGGAACAATCTACCTACTCAAAAGTCTTTGTTCATTTCTTCCTTTCCTTTGATATTTCTATCTTACCATTGATTGGTAAGAAGCCTTATCTTTGGATGTAAAGGGACAGGCGTGGGTCATCATATAGCCATGATAGCAATGTTGTGAGATATATTAGCATTTCTCTTGGAGGGACTAAGATTATTTTGAAAGGCAACATTGATAGCATCATCGAGGGACTATGATCTTGTATTTTTGATTGCTTTTGGCTAAGATATCCCACATGCAAAACATGGCCATTTTAGTAAGGCAACAAAGTGGAATTACCCTAAGGGTGCAAGTGTGCAAGTGTGTTGATTTACATGCTTGTTTATCATGGATATGGGTTTGCTACTTGTTGATTTTAATCTTTCTAAACAAAACCTAATTTACTAGCATTTATATAAAGCAATAAATTGCGGAAAGTAAAAATACTACGCTATTACATCAATAGGGGAGGGGGTGTACAAATTTGCAAATGGGGATTTTGCAAGAAAATTAAACCTAATTATTACAACCATATTGAATAAATGTACAATAATTGAATAAATAATAATGTACAAATGCAAATGGAAAAAGAAAAGGTTTTTGTTTGGTTTTTCATGAAAGGGGTTTTAACCTAATTAAGAACATGATTAATGAAAATTAAATAAAATTAACTTAAACTAATTAGGAAAAGAAAATTAACTTAAAAAGGATTTTTTTAGGGTTTTTTATGAAAAGGTTTTAAATTAAAAATAATATGAAAATTAATTAAAAAAAGAAACGTAAGTTCTAAATTAATTTTAAGTAAGAAAATAAAATAATGTAATAATTAATCCTAAGTCTAAAAAATAAATTATAAAAGAAATAAATCAATTTGTTAAGAAAATGTTTTTTAGTCTTTTGTTTTATTTATAAATAGAATAATAAGCATGAAAATAATAATAATAATAATATTTTTTGGATTTTTATTAATAAAAATAATATATAAAAAATATTAAAGAAAATAAAAATATAATGAAAACAAAAAGAGAATGAAATAATAAAGAAAAATGGGCCAGGGGTGCAAAAGTGAAACAAGGGTTAACAAAAGGAAAAAAAAATGGAAAGCCCAACTGTTGGGGGCCCAGCGCCTGTTTCAAACAAAAAATGGAAGGAAAAATATGAAAAAAAGGAAAAAGGGTACCACTGGGGCTCGAACCCAGGTCCCAAAGGTTAACAGGCGCGCGCTTTACCACTGGGGTGGCTATACATTCATTCATATAAACAAAACAACAAATATATAATATAAGTCAAGTCCTGAATGAACTTCATCTTCAACCTCCAGCCAAAGAACCTGTAACTCAATCATTTCTCATACATTCACAAAACTTCCAACATCAAACTTGTTAGAATTTCCTCACGATTCTGAATATGTAAATAACTTAAGCTAATTCTCAAAGATGAGCATGAATTTCTAACAGTACCAAATTCTGACCTAAATATTTTTAAAGGTTCAAACTCAAAATTCTCCCTACTCAAACAACATAAATGAAATCTATTGACATGTATAGTTTCAGGGCAATGATGATTATATTTTATCTTCACAAATGCAAGCCTAACAATGTCTAAATATGAAGATAGAAGTTCTAGAAAAATACCTCAAAACTGGAAATCGTTAAATGAGTTTGAGCTTGATTCAAGGTGCTGCAATGATCAGGTTAGCTTCCTTGAGTCTCTAGGAAGCTAATGCAATGCTTAGCTTGAGTTGAGAGTAGCTGAAATGGCCTGGAGAAGTCTAACTACAATGCTCTATTTTTGGTTATGGAGGATGAAGAAAATGGAGTTACAGTCGTGTAACAAGGACATGGATGGTTTGTATTTGATGCAAGGAAGATTTAGGAACTAAAAGGCCAAAGAACGCACGAGGGAAATGGAAGCTTGAAGTTCAAAGTCAGAAACTGTGCAACAATGGAGTTTTTGGGCAATTTCTGATTTGGGGGAGTTTGGGAGTGTTTCAGAGTCTTTTTTGCTCGTCCCCTAGGTTGCATAATATTGTTTTGATATATAGGAAAAGGTTTGGAGACTTGAGATGGTCAAAAGTACAAAATCACATGTTTTGGCTTCTTAACTTGTTTTTGAAGTAAGGTTGACAAACATGGTTTCAATGCATAGTACAAGCATGGTCTGAGTAGTTAGAGGTTCTAGACAAGTTTCTTATGGATTTTAAATTGTGTGTAATCAGAAGGAAACAAGTGAAAATCTCAATACAAGTTGACTTTGTGATTAAAACCTCTTTACTAGAATGGAAATGTTACTTTGTGCCATTAATGGAAATGCAACTTGGATAATGGCTCAAATGCTTGGATCAAAGCTCTAACAGACGTGTAAACATTTAATTATGGAATGACAAACAATTTTGAGGCCTGAAAAGCAAAGATTATGCATCATAGCATGGATTTGGTTCATATGTTCTTCACAAAATGGCTTCTTATTCAAGTTTGAAAACCTTAACTACTTGTCTTGGATTCTCCTTGCTCAAACATGATGTTAATGAGTTCTTGGACTTTTGGAAAGCTTGTATCATCCTCTACAACCTCTATGTTGTACATTTTTGAAAATTCATCTTGGAACTATGTGAAAAATTGCCATGAAGTTAGGTCAAAATCCTGCCTAAACTAGGGAAAATTTGACTAAGTTTCCAAGTTTCATGAACATGTATTCTTAAAATCATAACTTAAAATACATGAATTTCTAGAAGAATTTGTATTCTACAATGTTTTAGATCTCATTGAGATATACAACTTTCATATTGAAAGTTTTCTTTGAATCATCTTGCATCACGGTGAAAATGTTTCTCAAGTTGTGAAAAAAATATGAATTTCCAACACTTAGAAAAATTTCTAAGTTTAGAAATTTTGACTTTTCAAAGTAAATTCTTGACTTTTTGATTTCTTGATGAATAAGTTTCATATTTAAACATGTTTTAATGAATTATAATCTTTGACACTTGATTTTGACCAAAAAGTCAAAGTTTGTCTTTTCAATGTACAATTGACTTTTGATCAGTTGACTGAAAATTCATCTGTCAATCAATTGATCTTGAGAAATGTTTTGAGCTATGCCATTAGGTCAAAATTATGTATTTGAACCCTTTAGATCGTGTACTTAAACCAATCAATCATTTGCTAGGTCAAAAAATCAAAAATTGCATATTCTCAATCAAAACCCTAATTTTGACAATTTTGCCCTTTTGATGATCTGATCAAATTTCTTGAGGAATTGTGATACAAACTTGATCAAATGACATATATGAGTTCATAATGTTGATATGGATAAAAAATTATGAATTTTGACTGTAAATTGACCACAAATGACTTTTTCCCCAATACAGCTGATTTTAGGTCAATTGATCAATTGACTAAGCAAAAATGTGACCTAAGACTTGAAACTTGACATGAGAAATCTTGAGGGTCCAAAATTATCCATGAAAGTCAAATGGGGCTTTAAAATTCCATTTGTCCTTGTGAAAACCCAAACCCTAATTTTCCGTCATCAGTACTTAAGGAGGTGTCTTGAGCTGATCAACCCTAGTGCAGTCTTGAATCCAAGGAGATCTTATGGGAGATTACTTGAGAAATGAGAGGGAAAATTTTGGGGTACAACAGCTGCCCCTGTTCAATCTTCTTAAACCTGAAGAGTTAGATTGACGGATCCGCCATTCGTTACTTGAAGGTGGAAGATGATTGAACACTAGAGTGCCTAGAAATTTGCGCTCGAAGATATATTGGGAATGGGCATATAGATTCCATTTGGAGGAATGATGGTAAACACTGGAGGAAGTATCAACACAAATATTTGGTCGATTTATACTAAAAACTTGATGTTTCACCTGTGGAAAAAGGGTTAGTAAAATGCAGGCAGATGTATGCATGATGTTCACAATATGAATGAGATCATGCTAAATGCATTTCGTATGTATAGGCTATGATGTATGAATGTGAGATGTATGTTTGTCCGGGAAAATAAATCCCAGACTACTGCTGAGGAGTTCCTGGGAAGTTGAATCCCAGATTGCTGTTGGGGATTGAGAATATGCACATCTTCAAATTTGTTAAAAGAATGCCTCTGTTGGGGATTGTCTTTTGAATGTCAGCTGTTATCTGGTCGGATTCCAGGTTTTGCAGTAACTTGCTAGAAAAGATGAAGTTGAACTGGTATCTGGCCGGGTCCAGGCTTCACAACAACTTGAAATGGTAACTATAATCTGGTCGGGTCTAGGCTTCATAGTTTTTGAAAAGTTATACTACTATCTGGTCGGGTTCAGGATTCATAGTGTCTCGCTGGAATTGTAGCTAATTGTTATCTGGTCGGACTCCAGGCTTCATAACAAGATTGCTTAAATAGACGCCATTGAACTGATATCTGGTCGGATCCAAGCTTTACAGATTTTGAAGTGGATGAAGTTAACTTCTATCTGGTCGGTTCCAGGCTTCATGATAAACTTGTCTGAAGAAGATATGGTTGAACTGATATCTGGTTGGGTCCATGCTTCACAGTAACCTGCTTGGGGATTTGGTTGTTATCTGGTCGGATTCTAGGCTTCACAATGAATTTCTGAACGGAATTTTCTATCTGGTCGGATCCAGGCTTCACAATAACTTGTTGGGGTGGAGGAAAACTCTACTGGGGAAAATAATTTAAACCTTGGTCTAGTTGAGTCCAAGTTCTTCTACATTTTTGAAGATTTAAACTATTATCTGGTCGGGTCCAGGTTTCGTAGTGTTTTGAGAAGTTGACTATTATCTGGTCTGGTCCAGGCTTCATAGTGACTTGAGAAGTGGACTATTATCTGGTCTATTCCAGGATCCATAGTAATTTGAAAAATTATACTAATATCTGGTAGGGTCCAGACTTCATAGCATCTTTTGGAGATAGCAAAGGTTTTGTTGACAAATTTACCGGGGATTAGGGGTTATGGCCATATGATTTGCAATAGTCTGAAAGGCAAACTTAAGCTGAAGAGTGTAGACTCAGTCGGGGAGGACAGACTCAGCTTGGGGAGGATACACTCAGCTGGGGATAACAGGCTCAACTGGGGAAGATAGACTATGTTGGGGGAAACAGATTCGACTGGTGAAGATAGACTAAGCTGGGGAATTTTGTACTCTGTTGGGGAGTTATGCTACTCGTTGTTTGTTGGGGAAATAAACCTTGTTGATGAATACCTGATAAATTGCTGACGAGGAGAGTTCTTTGAGGAAGAGGTCCACAAGGCTTCTATTTGTAGGATCAACTTAGTTGGGGAGAGAGCTGCCAAGAGATTGAGACTCTGGTTGGAGATTAACCTGTGCAAAGCGACATTGTAGGTAACTTTGTTGAGGATGATGTTAATGAAATAACTCAGTGGGGATATTCCATATACATTAAAGAGGTGCTTGTTACTGCTTAGGTCATATGTTCCAAACAATTCTAATTATGTTCATATGCATATGTTCGTTCAATTTTAGTCATTGGACAAATTTGCATTAAAAACAAAGACAAAAAGTTTGCACTTCAAAGTATATTTGTATTGATATTTTGCCCATGGATAGGCGTTTTTGTACAAAAAGACGAAGATCATAGTAAGAGGAAATCTTCGAAAGGAAAACAAATATTGAAAACAAAAACAAATAGCCATGTGAAATAATCTCATTGCATTCTGACTCTACTATTTCCCCAATGTCTTAGAATTCCCCTTGTCGTTGACAGAAGTTGATTGGATCGATATTGAACCGTTTGAACTTGGACCTCGGTGATAAAGTTAACAGTGGTGATTGCACGGGACATAGTCATACACTTTCAATCCTTAACTTTTTCCTAGACCACCCTTTTGGGTTTTCATCCCACCAGGATACCCATTTTTTCCCAAGTCGCCCTTTCGGGTTTTCAACTTGCCAGGTGTACAATCTTTTGCATATATCCCTAACTTTTGCCCAAACCTTTTGGTTTGTCGGAATGCCCTTATTTTGCATAGGTGTGTCAACCTAGCAGGTCTCTTATGCGTAGTATTTTTTAACTATGTTTGCGTTTATAGGATGTGGGAAGTCTTCACCATCCATGGTAGTCAGCATCATGGCACCTCTAGAGACAACTCTCTTGACAACAAATGGCCCCTCGTAGGTGGGAGTCCATTTGCCTCTGGGGTCTCCTTGTGGTAGAATGATGCGTTTTATCACCAAGTCACCAGCTTGATATACTCGAGGCTTGATCTTTTTATTAAAAGCCTTGATCATTCGTTTTTGGTACGTTTGACCATAACAAACAACAGCCAGTCGTTTTTCTTCAATCAAGTTCAGCTGATCCAATATCATTTGAATCCACTCATCTTCGCCTAAGCCTGCTTCATTCATAATTCTTATTGAGGGAATCTGAACTTCCACTGGAAAAACAGCTTCCATGCCATAGACCAAGGAAAAGGGAGTTGCCCCAGTTGATGTCCTAACTGAAGTACGGTAGCCATGTAGTGAAAATGGTAACATCTCATTCCAATCCTTATAGGTTACTACCATTTTCTGCATAATCTTGTTGATTTTTTGTTGGCCGCTTCAACTGCGCCATTCATTTTAGATCTATATGGAGAAGAATTGTGATGCTTGATCTTAAACTGAGTGCAAAGCTCAGTAATCATAGCATCGTTGAGGTTAGTCCCATTGTTGGTAATGATCCTTTCAGGGATACCATAGCGGCAGATGAGGTTATGTTTGATGAATCTGGCTACCACATTCTTTGTGACTGAGGCAAAATAGGCGGCTTCGACCCATTTGGTGAAATAGTCAATAGCGACCAGAATGAAGCGATGTCCATTGGAAGTCGTTGGCTTGATCTCTCCAGTCATGTCAATGCCCCACATTGCAAATGGCCATGGAGCGGTCATGATGTTCAGAGGGATAGGAGGCACATGGACCTTGTCATCATATATTTGGCATTTATGACAAGTTCTTGAATGTTGATGGCAATCAGCCTCCATTATTGACCAGTAGTAGCCAGCTCTTATGATTTTCTTAGCCATCGTATGTCCACTTGAGTGAGTACCAAAGAGACCATCCTGCATGTCTTCCATAATTTCTTCTGCCTCTTTATTGTCCACACATCGGAGTAGAGTGGAGTCATGGTTGCGTTTGTATAATAGTCCGTTACTTAGGAAGAATTTGGCTGAAAATCTTCGTAAGAACTTTCTGTCATTGATGGATGCTCCCTCGGGATACTCT
This sequence comes from Vicia faba, assembly GCA_948472305.1. Classification (NCBI taxonomy): domain Eukaryota; kingdom Viridiplantae; phylum Streptophyta; class Magnoliopsida; order Fabales; family Fabaceae; genus Vicia; species Vicia faba. The sequence goes on along the minus strand of OX451741.1, from coordinate 1,407,617,124 downwards.
TGTGCTTCAAGGTATCTCATCACCTCGTGGTACCATGGCTTTTCTGTGTCAGTTTCAAGCTCACAACAATGTGTGGGTTCATCGAATCTTTCAATTATAATCATAGGGGATTCGTTGTCCCATCTGACCTTGAACATTAAAGACATGGTCGCCAAGGCGTCAGCCAACTGATTTTCTTCCCTAGGAAACTGCTCAAAGGTGATCACTTCGAAGAAAGGAATCAAAGATAGCACAAGTTCCTTGTAAGGGATGAGATTAAGGTGTTTAGTGTGCCAATCTCATTTTACTTGGCTGATCACTAGAGCGGAATCCCCAAACATATTCAAATGCTTGATCCTCAAATCAATGGCAGCTTTCAGACCCAAAATGCATGCTTCGTATTTGGCCATGTTGTTCGTGCAATCGAAGCATAATCTGGTAGTGAAAGGAGTGTGGAAACCTTCAGAAGATATGATCCCAGCATCATTTCTATTCCTTAAGGCGTTGGAAGCCCCATCGAAGGCCATAGTCAATCGGGATCCTTGTTCAGGTACGTCATACGGTCTAGGTTTCTCATAGTCGGTTATTAGCATGATGTTCTCATCAGGGAAGTCAAAGTTCATGGACTGATAATCATCCACAGCTTGATGGGCCAAATGATCTTCCAGTACGCTTCCTTTGATGGCCTTTTGCATGGTGTATTAAATGTCGTACTCAGTCAAGATCATTTGCCACCTAGCTATTCGTCCAGAAAGGGCAGGTTTCTCGAAGATGTACTTGATTGGGTCCATTTTAGAAATCAACAAAGTGGTATGAGTCAACATATACTATCTTAGCCGGCGAGCAGCCCATGCCAGAGCGCAACAAGTTTTCTCGAGCAATGAATATCTAGTTTCACATTCGATAAACTTTTTGCTCAGGTAATAAATAGCATGCTCTTTTCGGCCAGACTCGTTATGTTGGTCCAAAACACACCTTATGGATTTCTCTAGTACTGTCAAGTACATGATCAAGGGTCTTCCTTCAACGGGAGGCATGAGAATAGGAGGCTCTTGAACATATTCTTTGATCTTGTCAAAGGCAGCTTGGCATTCATCATTCCATCTGAATACCTGATCTTTCTTCAAGAGTTTGAAAATTGTCTCACAAGTAGCAGTCAAGTGAGATATGATGCGGACGATGTAATTGAGACGACCCAAGAATCCTCTAACTTCCTTTTCAGAATGAGGGACTGGAATTTCTTGGATGGCCTTTACCTTGGCAGGATCAACTTCAATGCCTTTATTGCTGACAACAAAACCTAGAAGCTTTCCAGATTGCACTCCAAATATGCATTTGTTAGGGTTCAACCTCAACTTGTACTTTTTAAGCCTCTCGAATAGTTTGTAAAGGTGATCGAGATGTTCCTCTTCAGTTTGTGATCTGGAAATCATATCATCCACATAGACCTCTATTTCATGATGAATCATATCATGAAATAAAGCTACCATAGCTCTTTGATATGTTTCCCCTGCATTCTTTAATCCGGACAGCATGACCTTTTAGCAAAAGGTGCCCCATTGCGTAACGAAAGTAGTCTTCTCCATGTCTTCTGGAGCCATCCTAATCTGATTATAGTCGAAGAAGTCGTCCATAAAAGAGAAGACTTTATGTTGAGCAGTATTATTGACCAATATCTCAATGTGTGGTAGAGGGAAGTCATCCTTGGGGCTTGCCCTATTCAGGTCCCTATAGTCTACGCAAATGCGAACTTTTTCGTCTTTCTTCGGCACTGGCACCACATTGGAAACCCATTGGGGATATGATGTTACAGCTAGGAACCCTGCATCAAATTGTTTCATCACTTCAACTTTAATCTTTTCAGACATGTTAGGCCTCATGCGACGAACCTTTTGTTTGATAGGAGGACAAACTTCTTTTGTCGAAAGACAATGAACTACGATGTCGGTATCCAACCCTGGCATATCTTTGTACGACCAAGCAAACACTTCCACATAATCATGCAACATATGAAACAACCTGCTCTTGACACTTCTTTCCAAGTTAGCACCAATCTTGATTTCCTTCTTATCCGCCTCAGTACCCAGATTGATGACTTCAACTGGCTCTTCGTGCGGCTGAGTAGCTTTTTCCTCTTGTAAAAGAAGTCTGGCTAGTTCTCCCGGTATTTCACAATCTTCCTCACCTTCATCTTCGTCTTGGTTGATTGGATATTCGAAGTCATAGTCTGAGATAGTAGAGTCATTGGCAATAGGATCCAGAGTGGATGAGGACCTGCAAGAGTGTGTGTGTGTGCATGCAAGATACATGGCTATTTTGAAAAATGTATTTGAAAGAAAATAAAGACAATAAACACAAAGATTTGAATGCAAAAGAGTCCAATTATTTGTATTGAATGATCATATGATTAGATGAACATAAATAAAACCATTGACAAATGGACCAAAGTGCCCCGTGCCAGGCACATGGTATAAAAGTCATTGTTAAATATTACAAACAAAATGTTCTTGAATTGAAAGAAAAGCAATAACAAGTATATTACTCCTCAATGAAGGAGGTGGGTGCAAAGTCCTTTGCATGCCAATTCTTCAACTCCGTTGTAGTTGGATACACCCAATCCTCAAATGCAACTTCCTCATCCGAATTACCCACAACATTAAATTCATGGCTTCCAATGCGGAGAGGTGGCTTTCCTGAATGAGCACGCCTCACTTCCTTATGAAATTTGACGGTGAAGCCCAAACCAAACTTATCTGCTTTGATTGGGATATCGAGGAGTTGCCCCCAAGTATCACAGTTTCCTTCTTCAATTTCCACACAAGCATCTTTGACTAAAACCATCTCCGACACGACTTTAACATCGTTGGACTCATCAGAGGAACATTTGGTAGCAGCAACCATCGGTGGCACGACTTCAAAGGCTTGACATGGGGTTTCAATGAATTCTCCATCCATCTCTACATATTTGAACGAGTTGAGGTGGCTCACCATAAACATTTCCTCACCACAAACGGTGACAATTCTTCCCTTGATAGGATATTTAAGTTTATGATGAAGAGTTGAGGTCACTGCCCCAACTTTATGGATCCACGGGCGACCCAACAGACAAGAATAGGCAGGACGGATATTCAGGATATAGAAGGTGGAATTGAAAACTTGGGAGCCCACCTTGATTGGAAGATCTACCTCCCCCTGAACAGTCCTTTTTGATCCATCGAAGGCCCTTACAATGATATCACTGGGTTTCAAGACCAAACCTTCACAGTCTAGACGGTCTAACTCCCCCTTGGGTAGTACGTTTAGAGACGAACCAGTGTCGACCAGCACATGTGCTAAGGTAGTCCCTTTGCACTCGACAGAAACATGTAGAGCTTTATTGTAGTTCTTCACTAACGGTGTTAGGTCAGCATTTGAAAATCCCAAGCCATTATCAGCTGTCAGGCTTTCCACACAATTCTCAAATTGGTCTGTTGTGGTCTCATGGGGGACATGAGCTTTTTTCAGGAATTTGATTAATGTTCGAGCATGGGCATCGGAACAAAGCAGTAATGACAACATTGAAATCTTAGAAGGGGTTTGCCCTAACTGTTCCACAATATTGAAGTCACTCCTTTTTATGATCTTCAAGATCTCGTCCATCACACGAGCGGAGGGTTCTCCATTAGCAACGTCCTTTGCGGGTATTTCAGTCACAACAGGCTCAACAACCTTCTCCTTCCCTCTTGTATAGGTACTTGGCTTGGAAGCAGTAATGCGGATGGGCGCCTTTGTAACAACTGGTGGTGAGATATTGGGTGAAAATATTCTCCCAGTTCTGGTTACTTTGCTTGAGCCAACTACATTACCAACAACGTCAGCTTTGTCTTCATCAATCTAAGTGTCTTTTTTTATGCCATGGTAAAACACCTCAGTGCCATAGTTCCACGGCACTGCCTTGTTTGAAGATTAGGGAATTGGTTCGGGATTAGTAATTATTAAGGGAGAAATAGTGGGTTCATTTGAAATCCTAATAGGACCTTTGCAGGAGATCCTAAGAGGCTTGTTTGAGATGGTGATAATGGAGAGATCTTCACATTTGTTAGTTAAAGTTTTGGCGAGTGGGGCCTTCTCAAATAGAATTTCGTGGCTATCCATTAGGAATTGAATGCCTTTCTTCATCCCTTCACATCCATTGAGTTGTCTAGTACAGCAAACACATTCTTTTACACAGCCAGGGAATATCCCAGCTTTTAACAGATTCTTTTTTATGATGTCCAGAGGAGTAGTCAAGTCTTTAACAGAGTCAATGAAAATTGTATCTCCAACAGCATTAACACCCTTGTCATGCTTCGGAATAAGCGCGGTGATTACATTCGGAGTTGGAGGAGGATCAAACTCAATAGTCTTATTATCAATCAAATCCTGAATTTTATTCTTCAAGGCCCAGCACTGGTCAGTCTCGTGCCTGGGGCTGCTTGAGTGGTAAGCACATTTAGCGTTTAGATTATACTTTGGCAAAGAGGTACTTGGGTTTGCAGGTGGATCGCGCAATGTCACTAAATTAGCCTTTAGCAAATGTTGAAGGGCTTGAGATAGTGACATGCCTAATATCGTAAATTGTCTTCTCGGAGTTTCAAAACATTGATGATTAGCAGATGGTCTTGGAGTAGGAGTTATATTGGAGATTCAGACAACATTAACATACGAATGATCATTCTTCTTGGTACGGGACCTTTCCCCGTACACAACATTGATTTCCTTATTTGCAGCAAAAGGTTTCTTGACATGATTGGAAGTGGAGGTAGATGCCACAGAGATCTTCCCACTTTTGATGCCACTTTCAACTCTTTCACCGTTTAAGATTAATTCAGTGAAACCAGAAGAAGAGCAGCCAACCAACAAATTAAAGAAAGGACCAGATAAGGTGTCCATGAACATATCAATGTACTCCCTATAAGTTAAGGGTGGTTGAACCCTACTAGCAAGGTCTCTCCACTTTTGTGCATATTATTTAAATCCTTCGTTCTTCCCCATAGTCATATCTTGTAACTGAATTCTCGTTGGCGCTAAGTCGGTGTTATACTGATACTGATGGTAGAATGTGGTAGCTAAATCTTCCCATGTATTGACACGGTAACCATCCAACTGATAAAATCACTCAAGTTGTGTTCCGGCCAAGCTCTCTTGGAAAAAGTGAACCTAGAGTTTCTTATCAGCAGTGTGCGGCTGTATCTTGCGCACATAAGATTCCAAGTGAAGTTTTGGACAAGAAACTCCATCGTACTTTGCAAAGATTGGTATTTTGAATTTGTGGGGAATAACAACCCCAGAGATCAAACCCAAATCATCAAAATCTAAACCGGGGACGGCCTGGATTTCAACAGCTTTCAATATGTCTTCTAACTGCTTGTATTTGACATCGGCGGGTGGATACTTCTTATTAAAATAATCATCATCAGACGCTTGATCATTAACAAAGCAAGCCTGGGTACTCTTAACCTCACCAATCTGATTCTCGTCTTCTTCAGATGAGTTTTCCCCTACCGAGATCTGACAGACTGTCTCCCTGAACCTTCTACCCTTGTTGAGTAGAGCTTTCTTCTTGGGCTTCTTCTTAACTTCCAGCAATGCCATCATATCTTGATGCCCCTTGGCTAGGGCCAGTAGAGTCTCTTGGAATTGAGAGTTTTGTGTCTGAAGATCCTTCAAAGTTTTCTCTAGATCCATATTGCTGAAATAAACAGCAGAAAGATAAAGAAAACTGTTATATGAAAACATGTCATGCTATGATGCATGGAAGATGTATATGCAAATGATTCCAAGGATTGATGAAATTTAAATTTGTATAGACAAAAGAGTGAACAAATGTCAATTTTCATTAATTAGTTCAAAAGGATTACAACATGCCTCTTGGGCTTACAAAATAACTTTCTAAGATAAAAAGACTGAACGCATCCTCTTTGGTGCAAGGTAGGCGTTCACACTTTGCTCTTCTTGTAGTTGCTTCGTAAGCTCCAAGACTCTCTTCTCACTAGCATAGAATTGGACTTCGAAAGTATCTCGTTCTTCCTTCAGCTGAATCCAATCCTTTTGCAAGTCTTCAAGAGAAATAGGCATGCCTGGATGGAGGAAAGTGTATGGGACATCTCCTTCGACCACAAGTTCTATGATGACTGGTAAGATGGAGGGATAAGGCATCACAAGTTTCTGAGCTCGAGCTCGTACCCACTTAAGGTAAGGCTCGAGGGGAATGGAATTCTTGTGTCCCAGCGTCTTACTATCCACCTTGATCACCATCCTCCCAGCTCGGATAAACCTCTGACGGTAGCTTTGATCGTCGCTTTCATGGTCGAATACCACTCCTTGAATGAGCATCTCATGTGGGCCATCCCTTCGAGCATAACCAAACTGTCGTAAGGCTAAGAAAGGGTTGTAGGTGATACCTCCTCTAATGCCAAGTAAAGGGACATTAGGGAATTCACCATAACGGTCGATGATAGTAACATTTTCCAAGGATCGACAACACCAATGAACATCTGAATGTCTGAGCATCATCAACCTATGGGACCATCTTGAACCTTGCTCGTTCTTCAATACAGACCGGGGAAGATGTGAAACAAACCATCTTGCCAAGAGAGGAGTGCAACACATGAGGATCCCTTTCTTTCTCATAGTGCGAGAGTGAAAAGAATGTAGGATATCTCCCAACAAGGTAGGCACCGAGTTACGATACATGAAGATTATGACAGCGTTTATATCTATGAGTTAGTCAAGGTTTGGAACCAAAACTATCCCATAGATGAGAAGGGCCACAGTTTCTTCAAAAGCTTGTTAGTCCAAGGAGTTCCAACAATCTTGCACTTTCTCAAACAAGAACTTGGCTAAGAAACATTTGACACCACTCCTTGTTTCCCAATTAGTTGTGATATCAAATTGTTGCAAGTGTAGTTCTTGGGCAATCTCCTCAGGTTTTGGATCTCTTTCCGTGCCGTTGAAGGGTAGTTGATTGAGAATGGTAATCTCAAGAGTTAGGAGAATTCTTCTAAAGTTGGCACAAGTTGATAATCGGGAAAAGTGAAGCAATGGTGTAGAGGATCAAAGAATTGGAAGAGCACCTTCATCATATCCTCATCAGTGTTGGAGGTAACCAAGTTTAGGAGGCGACCATGTCTTTCAGTAAATGAGGAATTTTCAGGGACCCTTGATGCTAACTCTTTGAGTTGAGGAGGAATCCTTACGATATTGACTTGAATAGTATTTCTGTGGATATAAGCCATGTCCTACAAAACAGAACAAAGATAAATCCCAAAAATCCTTGAAATGGTTAGTGAGAATGAGTATGACGTTATGATGTTTATGATGTTTATGATGTTATGTACAAGTAAGTAGATATACAAACAAGGCAAACAATTCCTTAGGTTTAGGCTTGCGTGGAGTCTCATTGGTAAGTACCCTCTTTAAGTTTATTTGTCTAAAACATGTCCTAGAAATAGTAAACGGGTTCTAAAGGATCCCAATATCACTGGTCTGTCTTCTCGGACATTGTTTCAGTGCAAGCCTCTTTCACGGTGACCGAAATATCCCAAAAATCCAAACCTCAATGAGTGTAGTATCGAGTATCTACCAACTTCGGACTCCACCAAAGTCGGTCATCTCACTATGTCCTAATGGCCAAGTTGGTCAAGTAAAGGTTCTAAAGTCAGTTAGTGTTTCATGACATCACTCAGCGTCCCCGTATTCTCCTTGACTACTCAAGGGCTACCGGTACCCACAAATATGTCACAATAGCGTAGCTATTACTTAGACCATGTTAGTATACCTTGCACAATTTCCATAACGTATTGCTACTTACCTATAAGGTATCTCTAAATCTGGGTAGAGGATTAGAACAAGCCCAAACAAGGAACCAAAATGTAAAGCAAACAAATCAAACAATGAAATCAAGCAAAGGTGATCTAGCCCTAAGGTAACCCCACTTTTAAGTTTATCCCCAGCATAGTCGCCAGTTTTGTGATACGGTGGGAGAACTGACTTGGGTGTTTTGCATTTTATCGCAAATGTTACGGTAAGCAAGAGTCGCCACCGACTTTTATTTTGTCCAAAAGGAAAGGTGGAAAAGAACAGGAAAGACCTTTGAGATTATTTCTTGAGTTCGGGGGGTAGATTATGAAAAGGGAAGGTGTTAGCACCCTTTTCATCCATTGTTATCTATGGGCTCTTAGTTGCTTGCTAGATCACTTGCTTTTGTTTGAAAATGTGCTTTGTATGGTTTTTGAAAGTATTTTAAAAAGGTGCCTTTGTTTAGGCAAACTTTGTAATAGTTCTCCTTCGTAAGAACGTATACAAAGTGTTGATCTTTTGAAAAAAATTCATGTTTGGGAAATGTTTTGAAAGTGTTTGGAAAGTGTTGTTATTTGTTTTTGAAAATAAGTAAGAGTGTTCGATTTGAAATTGAGCAAGAAACTAGGAACAATCTACCTACTCAAAAGTCTTTGTTCATTTCTTCCTTTCCTTTGATATTTCAATCTTACCATTGATTGGTAAGAAACCTTATCTTTGGATGTAAAGGGACGGGCGTGGGTCATCATATAGCCATGATAACAATGTTGTGAGATATCTTAGCATTTCTCTTGGAGGGACTAAGATCATTTTGAAAGGCAACATTGAAAGCGTCATCGAGGGACTATGATCTTGTATTTTTGATTGATTTTGGATAAGATATCCCACATGCATAATGTGGTTCGGTGGGAGAACTGACTTGAGGGTTTTGCGTTTGATCGCAAATGTTGCGATTAGCAAGAGTCGCCACCGACTTTTCTTTTATCCAAAAGGAAAGGTGAAAAAGCAAAGGAAAGACCTTTGAGATTATTTCTTGAGTTCAGGGGGTAGATTATGAAAAGGAAAGGTATTATCACCCTTTCCGTCCATGGTTTTCCATGGGCTCTTAGTTACTTTCTAGATCACTTGCTTTTGTTTGAAATTGTGCTTTTGTATGGTTTTTGAAAGTATTTTGTAAAGAGGCCATTGTTTAGGCAATCTTTGTAATGATTCTTGTTTGTAAGAATGTATACCAAGATGTTGATCTTTTGAAAATGTTTTCAAGTTTGTAAGATGTTTGAAAGTGTAGGTGATTATTTTGTAAAATAGCAAGGATGTTTGTTTTGAAATGGAGCAAGTAATTAGGAGCAATCTACCTACTCAAATGTCTTTCTTGTTCATTTTCTTTTCCTTTGATATTGTTGTCTTACCATTGATTTGGTAAGAAACCCTATCTTTGGATATAAATGGGACGGGCGCGGGTCATCGTATAACCATGATTAGAAATGTCGCAAGGTATCTTAGCATTCTTTTTAAGGGACTAAGATCATTTGTAAGGAAACTTAGAGAGCGTCATCGAGGGACTATGATCTTGTATTTGCTTTTTTTTACTAAGATACCTCACATGTATAATATGGCCATTTTGTATAAGGCAACCAAGTGGAATAACCCTAGGGGTGCTTGTGTGCAAATGTGTTGTTTTCATGCTTTGTTTTTGTCTTGAATATGGGTTGTCTATTTGTTGTTTTTATCTCATTACGCACACTTTAATTACTAACAATACATGAAAGCAATAAAAATGTGGAAAAGTAAAGTCCTACGCTATTACAAACGTTAGGTGGATGGGGTGTACAAATTCACAAATGGGGATTGCAAATTAAATCCTAAGTTACTATTACAACCACATTGAATGGATAAGAATGTACAAGAAATGTAAAATGGACTTGTTTTGTTTTTAAAAAAAGAAATAAGTTTGGTTTAAGAAAATATTTTGATCTTTTATGTTAAAAAGAATAAAATAAGATATGTGAATATGAAATATTTTTTTGTGTTTTTTATTAATAAAAAAATGATGGCAAAAAAAATAAGGAGAAAGGAAAACAGAATCAGCGCTTTGCTGAAATAAAAGAGGTCAGAAGTTCTGACTCTAGCATGCTGCACAAATTCAAATAAATGTTAGTAGAAACAGGAAAGGTCATAAGTTATGGGTCCGCTGAGAACAAAGAAGATTTCAGAAGTTCTTATGCCACTGGCGGAACTTCGTCTCCCTCTCCATGCTAGTCAGAGCATCTGCAACTTGGTCATTTCTCAACAAAACAGAAGATGCGCATATAACAGTTATGGAAGGTTTCATAATGTTTCAGAAACAAAAGATATCAGAACTATAAGTCAGAAGCAAGCATGAATTTGCTAATCCTAATTCTGAGTTCTAATTTCTTCAAGAAGTTCTGAACTGAAATTCTCTCTACTTAGGCTGGCAAATATATGAATCCTCAGAATGTGTACAGCATCAGAATCAGGATGTCTACATTTTATTTTGAACAAAGTTTCCTGACAATGCCTAAGTAATATGATGAGAGTCATCAGAAACTTACCTTGCATCTGGAAAATGTTCTGTGAGCTGGAGTATGGCTCTGACCGCTTGTGATGTTCTGAACAGCTTCCTCTCGTGTTCAGAAGGCTGGAAACTTTCAACTTGGGTTATGAGTGATTAGAAAATTCTGGAACAGCCAAGAAGCAAAGTTCTGACTTCTTTGAGGTGGATATTGATGGTTAGTGTGTTACAATTTGACTACAGGAGTTAGGATGGATTTTGAATGTATATCAAAAACTGTATGGGTGGTTTTGGTCAAGAAACACTTGAGAAAAAATGGAATTTGAATGCAAGAATCAAAAGCTAACAGGTTTTGTATTTTGTGTTTGTAGTTTTTGAACTCTTGGAATTTCAGCCGGGGTTCAGGGCTTTTCTTTCTCAAATTTCTGATCCTTTTACAGTTGCCAATGGCTTTCAATTTATAGGGAAAGATCTTGCAGCTTGGAGAGTACAACCATCATATGCTAGGGTGCTTCCTTGCTGTTTGAAGCAAGTATGGTGGTTAGTAGTCTTAGCAGCGCCTAAGCTGGAATTATAAGCAGGAATTAAGGAAAGGTAACTTCAAAAGCAAAAGCAACGCATGGGCCAACACACTTTTGTACAAGAGTTTACTTTTCCAAAACAGTAATGGTACTTCTATGCCACACGTGGGGAATCCTTTGAACAAAGACCCAAAAGTGGTTATGAGCATTAAATGATGATGAGATTGATCAAACCAGAAATCCTGCAACGTGAGATTTTGCATCATTGCTTAATTCTGGATTAGAAGTTCAGCTTCAACGTGACTTAGAATAGACATCCAACTTCTGATCTTTGTATTGCCTTGCTCCAGCATGTTCCGAATGAGCTCTCAGACTTTCCAGGAAGCTTGCAACACGCTTTATAACATTCTTTGAATTACCCTTGCAAACTCTGACTGAACCTTTGTGAAAACTGGCCCATAAGTTCTGACCAAACTCTGTCTTGAAGGTGTCCAGAATTTGCTGAGTGCTTTAGTTTCATGGACGTGTCTTTGAAAATTTATAACTTGAAATTCCAGCATTTCCAGAAGAAGTTTTGTTTTGTAATGTTTTAGATCTTATTGAAATCTAAAACTCTTGAGTTAGAAATTATTCAAGAATCGGCTTGCATCATGGTGATAATCTGATCAGAAGTTCTGAGCTTGTCATATTTCTTAAACACTTAGAAAAATTCTAAGTATTTAGAAATTTGACTTTTCCAAAGTAACTTTTGACTTTTGAATTTCTAGATGAAACAAACTTCATATCTCAACATGTCTTGATGAAATATGACTCTTGAAACTTGATTTTGATCAAAAGTCAAAGTTTGACTTTTCAATATGCAAATGACCATTTTACCCTCGTGAATGAGTTTCTTGGAAAATTTGTAAATGCGGGCTTGAAATTGGAGGGGAGCAAACCTGAGGATTCAGGGTGATCCTTTGAGAAATGAGAGAGAAAATTTTGGGGTACAACACATAACATGGCCATTTTAGTAAGGCAACAAAGTGGAATTACCCTAAGGGTGCAAGTGTGCAAGTGTGTTGATTTACACGCTTGTTTATCTTGGATTTGGGTTTGCTACTTGTTGATTTTAATCTTTCCATACAAACCCTAATTTACTACCATTTATATAAAGCGATAAATTGCGGAAAGTAAAAATACTAAGCAATTACATCAATAGGGGATGGGGTGTACAAATTTACAAATGGGGATTTTGCAAGAAAATTAAACCTAATTATTACAACCATATTGAATAAATGTAAAATAATTGAATAAATAATAATATACAAATGCAAATGGAAAAAGAAAAGGTTTTTTGTTTGGTTTTTCATGAAAGGGGGTTTTAACCTAATTAAGAACACGATTAATTAAAATTAAATAAAATTAACTTAAACTAATTAGGAAAAGAAAATTAACTTAAAAAAGTATTTTTTAGGGTTTTTTATGAAAAGATTTTAAATAAAAAAAAATGAAAATTAATTAAAAAAAGAAACCTAAGTTCTAAATTAATTTTAAGTAAGAAAATAAAATAATGTAATAATTAATCCTAAGTCTAAAAAATTTATTATAAAGAAATAAATCAATTTGTTAAGAAAATGTTTTTTAGTCTTTTGTTTTATTTATAAATAGAATAATAAGCATGAAAATAATAATAATAATATTTTTTGGATTTTTATTAATAAAAATAATAACGATAATAATAATAATAAAAATATTAAAGAAAATAAAAATATAATGAAAACAAAAAGAGAATGAAATAATAAAGAAAAATGGACCACAGGTGCAAAAGTGAAACAGGGGTTAACAAAAGAAAAAAAAAATGGAAAGCCCAACTGTTGGGGGCCCAGCGCCTATTTCAAACAAATAATGGAAGGAAAAATATGAAAAAAGAGCCAAAAGGGTATCGTTGGGGCTTGAACCCAGGTCCCAAAGGTTCACTGGTGTGCACTTTACCACTGGGGTGGCTATACATCCGTTTATATAAACAAAACAATAAATATATAATATAAGTCAAGTCCTGAATGAACTTCATCTTCAACCTCCAGCCAGAGAACCTGTAACTCAATCATTTCTCATCCATTCACAAAACTTCCAACATCAAACTTGTTAGAAATTTCCTCACGATTCTGAATATGTAAATAACTTAAGCTAATTCTCAAAGATGAGCATGAATTTCTAACAATACCAAATTCTGACCTAAATATTTTCAGAGGTTCAAACTCAAAATTCTCCCTACTCAAACAACATAAATGAAATCTATGGATATTATAGTTTCAGGGCAATGATGTCTATATTTTATCTTCACAAATGCAAGTCTAACAATGTCTAAATATGAAGATAGAAGTTCAAGAAAAATACCTCAAAACTAGAAATCGTGAAATTAGTTTAAGCTTGATTCAAGGCGCTTCAATGATCAGGTTAGCTTCCTTGAGTCTCTAGGAAGCTAATGCAATGCTTAGCTTGAGTTGAGAGTAGCTGAAATGGCCTGGAGAATTCCAACTACAATCCTCTATTTTTGGTTATGGAGGATGGTGGAAATGGAGTTACAGTCGTGTAACAGGGACAGGGATGGTTTGTATTTGATGCAAGGAAGCTTTAGGAACTAAAAGGCCAAAGAACGCACGAGGGAAATGGAAGCTTGAAGTTCAAAGTCAGAAACTGTGCAACAATGGAGTTTTTGGGAAATTTCTGATTTGGGGGAGTTTGGGAGTGTTTCAGGGTCTTTTTTGCTCGTCCCCTAGGTTGCATAATAGTGCTTTGATATATAGGAAAAGGTTTGGAGACTTGAGATGGTCAAAAGTACAAAATCACATGTTTTGGCTTCTTAACTTGTTTTTGCAGTAAGGTTGACAAACATGGTTTCAGTGCATAGTACAAGCATGGTCTGAGTAGTTAGAGGCTCTAGACAAGTTTCTTATGGCTTTTAGATTGTGTGTAATAAGAAGGAACAAGTGCAAAGCTCAATACAAGTTGACTTTGTGATTAAAACCTCTTTACTAGAATGGCAATGTTACTTTGTGCCATTAATGGAAATGCAACTTGGACTTTTGGAAAGCTTGTATCATCCTCTACAACCTCTATGTTCGACATTTTTTAAAATTCATCTTGGAAGTATGTGAAAAATTGCCATGAAGTTAGGTCAAAATCCTGCCTAAACTAGGGCAAAATTTCACTAAGTTTCCAAGTTTCATGAACATGTATTCTTAAAATCATAACATAAAATCCATGAATTTCTAGAAGAAGTTTTGTTCTACAATTTTTTAGATCTCATTGATATCTACAACTTTCATGTTGAAAGTTTCCTTTGAATTATCTTGCATCATGGTGAAAATTTTGCTCAAAGTTGTGAAAAAAATATGAATTTCCAACACTTAGAAAAATTTCTAAGTTTAGAAATTTTGACTTTTCAAAATGAAATCTTGAATTTTTGATTTCTTGATGAATAAGTTTCATATTTTGACATGGTTTGATTAATTATGATCTTTGACACTTGATTTTGACCAAAAAGTCAAAGTTTGACTTTTCAGTGTATAGTTGCCTGAAAATTCATCTGTCAATAAATTGATCTTGAGAAATGTTTTGAGCCATTCCATTAGGTCAAATGATGTATTTGAACCCTTAAGATCATGTACTTAAACCAATCAATCATTTGCTAGGTCAAAAAATCAAAAATTGCATCTTCTTAGTCAAAACCTTAATTTTAACCATTTTGCCCTTTTGATGATCTGATCAAATTTCTTGAGGAATTGTGATCCAAACTTGATCAAATGACATATATGAGTTCATGATGTTGATATGGATCAAAAATTATGAAGTTTGACTGTAAATTGACCATAGTTAACTTTTCCCCAATACAGTTGATTTTAGGTCAACTGATCAATTGATTGAGCAAAAATGTGATCCAAGACTTGAAACTTGACATGAGTAATCTTCAGTGTCCAAAATGATCCATGAAATTAAAATGGGGCATTAAAAGTCCATTTGTCCTTGTGCAAACCCAAACCCTAATTTTCAGTCATTAGTACTTAAGGTGTCTTGAGTTGATCAACCCTAGTGCAGTCTTGAATCCAAGGAGATCTTGTGGGAGATTACTTGAGAAATGAGAGGGAAAATTTTGGGGTACAACACCTGGTGTGATACAGTGGGAGAGAACTGACTATTTTTGGAATAATGGTTTGTGTTTTGCGTTTTGTGTTTGTTTTCGCAAAATGTCGCGGTAAGTAAGAGTCGCCACCATCTTTTATTTTATCCAACAAGGAAAGGAAAAAAGCACAGAAAAATTCCTTTTACGAGATGTTTCTCGGGTCCGGGGGGTAGATTATAGAAAGGGAAGGTGTTAATACCCTTTCTATCCGTGGATATCCACGGGCTCTTAGGTACTTGCTCAAAGTGTTTTCAAAATTTGCTTTTCTTTGTGTTTGTGGGTTTGAAAGAAGTTTTTGTTTGAAAGGTGTAAGTGCGAAAAGTTTTGTTTTGTTTTTGGAAAGAGCAAGTACTTAAGAACCATCTACCTACTCGAAAAAGGAATTAATCTGTACAAATGTCCTTTAGACAATGCTATCCCACTATTGAGGAGTAGGTAGCATCGTCGTTGAAGTTTTAAGGGTCAATTCGATTAAGGGACGTGTGGTCACTAAAGTAATGTTAGGACGTCTTAGCGGTAACCCTAATGTCTTAGATCATTTTTTCCGAGGCAACCGTTTCGAGGAAACTATGATCTTTGGACAAGAGGACGACCTCTATAACTTCCTATACTCAATGACCACGTTCGAAGGAAACCAAGTGAGGTGCACCCTAAGAGTGCGCATGTGCGAGTGTGTTATTTCGATTAATTTTATCTTTGTACATGTCATGGTGAGCTATGTTGATTTTAAGTTCATACGTTCGATCTTGTCATGCATTCCCTATTTATCAAACATCTAACAGTTTATAAGTTGCGGAAATTAAATTGCGGAAATTAAATCTAACTATTACAAGGCGTCGGGTATTTACATCGCCAAAAACAACCCTTGAAATTAAAATGCGAAAAATAAAATAAAGTGATAAAATAATAAAATTCCTAGTTTAACTATTACATTCTGGGAAATAGATACATCAATATGGCAAAATAGATCGCGTGCGAAAAGTTAAATCGAATGCGAGTTTTTTAGTGTTTTGACCCTTTTTTGAAAGAAAGTGATTTTTTTGGTTATTTTTGGATTAAAAGAAATTACATTAAGTTAATTAAATAAATTAATTAATTAATTAAAAAAAGATATTTTTGGATTTTTGGATATTTAAAGAAATAAAATAAATTTGGTCAAAGTTAGTAAAACCTAATATTCTACATTAATTTTAATTATTGCAAAAATATTAAAAGTTATACCTAATTAAAACTAAGTTAATTGATTTAATATTTATTTACAAAATAAAGTGATGAATTTAATTTTAATAAATAAAATATATTTTTGGTTTTTTTGATTTTATTAAGAAAAAAGTTTAATTGGTTAGTTTAAATAATAAAAATAATTAATAAAACAATTAAATAAAATAAATAAAAGAAATAGAAAGAAAAAGAAATAACCAACGGGTTTGGGCCCAGATCAGGGGTGAGATTAGAAGCTTTCAAGGCCCAATTTCGCTGCAAGCCTGATTGACTTTTGCAATTCCATGTGCGTTGGTTGACTAGGGCGTATGGTACACGTCTCATCTGGACCACCAGATCTGACCTGGGGCCATCTGGCAAGCACTGGAATGATGGTGTATGATGGACCATGCACTTGAGTGTATACTGGATTACCTATTGAAAAATAACACAAAGCAATATGGTGGACCTGGGATTCGAACCCAGGTCCTGCAAGCCACTGAACAACACGTCTACCACTGCGCCATTGCTTTCCATTTGTTATCATAATGGATAATAAACATAATATGGAAAAAGTAAATAAATGCCAGAAAACAAAAAAAATAACGCGCGAATTTTTGAATGGTGCAATTGGATGGGGACACATTGTCGTCCATGTCCTTGGATTTATACAGGAATTACCTGCGGATTTAAATCCGCAGCAAAAAGCATAGGTCAATTCCAAAATCCATCTCAGGCCATGTAAATGGAAGGTGATACCATGGATGAACTCATCTCGTTCCCCTTAGCAAGATGGTACCCATCTCACAAGCCAATTGTCCCTGTAATGGAAAGCCCTAAAAAAACCCTAAAAAACCTTTCGATGGCATTTTGGATTATAGGTCAGATAAATACAATCAAATAACATGGAAAGCATGGAAATTGTTTGGTGATTGCAAATATACCATTAGTTTCTTGTAATGATGCGTAAATCTTGAAACATGAAAGCAAGTTCAGAGGGAGGTTGTGTACCACTTACAGCGCATTTGAGAGGGTCTAGGAGCTTGCTTTTGATTGCTACTGACTCAGTGGATGTCCAACAATGGAATAGCATTGAGATTTGGTGTTGAAACTGCCTCTAGGAGTGATTTCAGTTTCAAGCTTTTTTGCAATTTTCTCAAGTTTGGTTCTTCTAATTTTGCAGTCTCTCCCTTCTAATTCTCGTGCCTTTGTGTTGTATATGTAACATGGAATGAATTAGGTCAAGTTTTAGACTTTGAATCTTTATGCATTGATGTTTGAAGATGTGATTTGATTCACCATTAAAAAGCTTCCAAAATTGTCCAAATTCCATATTTTTTCATGATATGGCTTGATTCGGATTTGATCATGTCCATGATGACAATTAAATCCTATATCAATAAAAAAGATCCTAAGTTATCAATATTTAGATTTTATTTGGATTTAAATTGATTTAAAATGAATTAATTCAATAAAAATAAAATAAAATAGAAAAATTAATAAATGGACATAAGGCTGAAGCTAGGACACGTGTGTAGTGTGACAAGATCAAATCAAGTGGAAAAAAGTGGGCCCATTTGAAAAAATTTGAAGTTTTGGGGATAGTTGACTTTTGGCAATTTTGGAAAAATGCCCAACTTCAACAATGCATAACTTCTTCATTTTTGAACTTTTGGAGGTGTTCTTTGACTTTTTAGAAACCTTGAGATGTCCTCTAACCAACCCATTTTGTATCATATCATTTTTATATTCCATGCTCATGTTATAAGCTTTGGAACAAAAAGTGTTTTTGTTGACTTTCAAAAATGACCTATAATGTCCAAATTTGTAACGTTTTGTGAGTGCATTTTTTGATCTTGGGGTATGAAGATGGATTGTAGGAAATTTCATTCTCTTCAAAATGAGCGTTGGTTGGGTCATTTATCATAAAGTATGAGAAAGTTATGCTTGGTCAAAGTTGAGTTGACTTTTCCTACAAAACCCTAATTTAGCAACTTTTGAGTTTTGATGAATTTTGAGAAATCCTTGATGAATCATGATCAACCCTTTATCAAATGATTAAATATCCTTCAAAATGAGAATGTTGACAAAAAATCTTGAAGTTTGACTGTTTATAGGTCACAGTTGACTTTTGCCCTAGCATAGTCGATTTTTGGGCCTCTTGAGCAATTGACTGACCAAAATTCCTCCGCAAGGCTTGAAATTTGACATGGATGACCTTGAGAAAATATTATGACATTGGGAAGCATTTGAGATCATTTGGATGTAAGGACCTTGATGCAACACAAAACCCTAATTTGAGATTGACTACCTTAGGAGATGATTTGACTGTCCAACTCTTGAGCAATCTTGAACCACTTGGAGGTTATTCTTGCAATGTCTTGAGAAATATGGGAGGGAAAATTTTGGGGTACAACAGCTTCCCCTATTCAATTTTCTAAAACCTGAGGATATAGATTGGCTTTCGGGCCTTTCGTGATCCGAAGGTGGAAGATGATTGAACACTAGAGTGCCCAGAAATTTGTGCTCGCATGAAGTGGTATCAGCCTTGTGATGTCAGGAATGGGCTTACAGATGCCATTTGGAGATTGTTGGTAGGTGGTCTTAACTTCAACTAGAATACGAATCAGGAAGATCTTATCGGCGATCTGACTGAACTAGAGGAGGTCTTGGATTAACTTTGACTGGATCGACATCAGAAAAATCTTTAGGAATTGATTTAACTGGACCAGAGGAGGTTTTGTCTTATTTGAATGGATTGGCATCAGAAAAATATTTAGGAATCGATTTAACTGGACTAGAGGAGGTTTTGTCTTCTTTGACTGGATTGGCATCAGAAAAATCTTTAGGAATCGATTTAACTGGACCAGAGGAGGTTTTGTCTTCTTTGACTGGATTGGTATCAGAAAAATCTTTAGGAATCGATTTAACTGGACCAGAGGAGGTTTTGATTTCTTTGACTGGATTGGCATCAGAAAAATCTTTAGGAATCGATTTAACTGGACCAGAGGAGGTTTTGTCTTCTTTGACTACGTTCGTATGAGAAAAATCTTTAGGGATCGATTTAACTGGACCAGAGGAGGTGTTGTCTTCTTTGACTGCGTTCGCATCATAAAAATCTTTAGGAATCAATTTAACTGGACTAGAGGAGGTCTTGTCTTCTTTGACTGCGTTCGCATCAGAAAAATCTTTAGGAATCGATTTAACTGGACCAGAGGAGGTCTTGTCTTCTTTGACTGGATTGGCATCAGAAAAATATTTAGGAATCGATTTAACTGGACCAGAGGGGTTTTTGTCTTCTTTGACTGGATTGGCATTAGGAAAATCTTTAGGAATCGATTTAACTGAACCAGAGAAGGCCTTTGACTGGATCGGCATCAGAAAAATCTTTAGGAATCGATTTAACTGGACCAGGCAAGGTCTTGGAATCTTCAACTGGATCGGCATCAGGAAAATCTTTTGGAATCGATTTAACTGGACCAGAGAAGGTCTTTGACATAGCTGAGAACTTAACTAGATCTTTCCTGAAAGGTAAAGGTCAGTCATATGCAATGCATGATATGGATCAAGCAATGATGTTCTCAACATAAATAAGATTGTATGGTATGATGTGTTTATGCATGTATTATGATGTATGGAAATGTGATGTTTTAGCTGGGGAAAATAAATCCCGGAGCTGCTGGAGAGTAGAGTTGAATTCTTCGTTTCCACTGGGGATGATGAACGAAGGTGATTGCAAGAATAAATCTACAAGAGAGGAGAACTTTGTTGGGGAATAAACTAACGAGGAGATTACTCTGTGGGGAAGAGATGTTCTGCTGAAGATTCCACTGATAAACTCTGCTGGGGATGGATTACCATTGCTAGTGGTACTGAATCTGTTGAGGATTGAATTCTGGTTTGTGAAAGGAAAGAACCTCGCTAGGGATGATCTTTCAGGTACGATTTGCTGGGGATATCCCTGTTAGACTCTTGTGGGGATAATCCTTTGAATTTGGCTGGGGAGATTTATTTTGTACTCCGCTGGGGGGTAAACTTCCAGAGTCTACTGGGGATGATGATTCAGCTCTGTTGGGGAAGCTTTTTAGACCGTGCTGGGGAAATATTGACTCCACTAGGGGTATCTTGTATTCTGCCGGGGAACATATTATACTCTGTTGGGGAATATTAAGACTGTCAGAGATATCAAGCCTTTTTAGGGCTGATGGTAGATCAACTCTGCTCGGGGAGAGCATTGCTGATTTGTTCATTCCCAATTGCAAGTCTCAGCCGGGGGAGAGCTACCATTACTGCCTTACTCTGCGGGGAGTGAAAGTATCTTAGCCATATTCTTCAGATGAACTTACCTTTGTACCTGGTGGACAGAGCAACTATACAGCTTAGATAATTCTTATTGCCCCTGTTTCTGCTATTACCAGTAATTCATCTTTTCGTTTCGCATGTAAATATTTATGAGCAACAATTAATGTCAAATGCATATATAAAAAATGAACCTTGGACGTTCTTTGCAAATCAAAATAGATAAAGAAAAAACAGTTTGAAATTTGTCTGAAAATGAATTGTATTGATTTTTGAAGTTTGACCTGTAAATAGGCGTTTTTGTACAAGAGGTTGACGTCCTAGTAAGAGAACATCACCGAATAATAGAATTTACACAATTCATGAAAAGAAAACAAAACAGTTATGTGAATGATCCCACTGGGTCCCAACTCTGCTATTGCCTTTATGTCTCTGAGCATCTCATCACTTTGCTACTGGTTAAAGATGAATCAGATTGATTAGTGCCGTCTAAGCTTGATAGTCGATACCGAAGTCTGGATGCAAGGTGATCCAATGAGACATAATTTTACGCTTATCCCTAACTTTTTCCTGGACTGCCCTTTTCGGTTTTCAGTCCACCGGGATACCCTTTTTTGCCCAAGCCTCCTTTTCAGGTTTTCGACTTGCCGGGTGTACAGATTTTTTTATTTTCATCCCTTATTTTTTCCCGAACCCTTTTGGTTCGCCGGGAAGCCCTTATTTTTGCCTAGGCCAGTCAACCTAGCGGGTCTTTGATTATGCGTTGTATCTTTTCACTATGTCTGCATTGACGAGGTGAGGAAGGTCGTCACCATCCATGGTGGTTAGAATTATAGCTCCGCCTGAGAAAATGTTCTTAACCATAAATGGCCCTTCGTAAGTAGGGGTCCATTTGCCCCTGGGATCACCTTGAGGTAGGATAATGCGGTTGATAACCAGATCCCCAACTTGATACTCTTGTCGTCTAACTTTCTTGTTAAATGCCTTGATCATCCGTTTTTGGTACGTCTGACCATGACAAATAGCAGTAAGTCTCTTTTCGTCGATTAAGTTCAGCTGATCAAGCCAGGTCTGGATCCAGTCATCTTCGCTCAAACCTGCATCCTTCATGATTCGAAGAGAGGGTATCTGAACTTCAATGGGCAAGACTGCCTCCATGCCATATACCAAGGAATAGGGTGTTGCCCCTGTTGACGTCCGTGCTGAGGTACGGTACCCATGAAGAGCAAATGGTAACATCTCATGCCAGTCTTTGTAGGTCACTATCATCTTCTGCACAATCTTCTTAATGTTTTTATTAGCCGCTTCTACAGCCCCATTCATCTTCGGCCGGTAGGGAGAAGAGATATGATGTTGTATCTTGAACTGCTCGCAGATCTCAGTGATCATCTTGTTGTTGAGATTGGTACCATTGTCCGTAATGATCCTTTCTGGTACACTGTTACGACAGATTAGATTATGCCGAATGAACCGTGCCACGATGTTCTTGGTTATGGTAGCAAAGGAAGCTGCTTCAACCCACTTTGTAAAGTAATTAATTGCTACCAAGATGAAACGATGCCCGTTGGATGCCGTAGGTCTGATCTCGCCGATCATATCAATGCCCCATATTGCAAAAGGCCAAGGAGTTGTCAAGACATTTAGAGGAACTGGAGGTACGTTCACCTTATCAGCATAGACCTGGCACTTGTGGCATGTCCGAGAATACTGATAACAGTCGGCTTCCATTGTGGATCAATAATATCCTGTCCGAAGGATTTTCTTTGCCATGGTGTGTCCACTGGAATGAGTTCCGAAAGTACCTTCATGTAACTCCGCCATGATCCTTTCTGCTTCCTTCTTATCCACACAACGTAGTAAGGTTGAATCATGGTTACGCTTGTAGAGAATGCCATTGCTGATGAAGAACTTTGCTGCGAACCTCCTTAAAAACTTCTTGTCATTAACAGATGCCCCCTCGGGTTACTCCTGAGCTTCAAGATACCTTTTTACCTCATGAAACCACGGTTTTTTTGTTAGCTCTTCAGTCTCAAGATCACAGCAATGTGCATGTTTGTCCAATCTTTCAATGATGATCCGGGGAGCTTCGTTGTCCCAATTGACTTTGAACATAGAAGACATCGTAGCCAGCGTGTCCGCCAACTGATTCTCCTCTCTAGGGAAATGTTCAAAGGTTATCTCCTCGAAATGGGGAAGCAACGTCAATACATACTCCTTGTAAGGAATAAGATTTGGGTGTTTCGTATCCCACTCGCCTTTGATCTAACTGATCACGAGAGAGGAATCTCCAAAGACACTTAGAAACTTAATCCTTAGGTCAATTGCTGCTCAAAGACCCCATAATGCATGCTTCATACTCCGCCATATTATTGGTGCAGTTGAAACATAATCGGGCGGTAAACGGAGTATGAGAGCCTTTAGGAGATATGATGACGGCGCCAATGCCATTACCCAAAGTGTTTGAAGCTCCATCAAAGTACATAGACCATCGGGATCCTTCCTCAGGTCCTTCATCCGGTCCAGGTGTCTCACAATCAGTTACCAACATGATATTCTCGTCCGAAAATTCAAAGTTCATAGACTGGTAATCATCCACTGCCTGATGTGCCAAATGGTCTGCCAACACACTTCCCTTGATTGCCTTTTGGGTCGTATATTGGATGTCATACTCAATCAAGATCATCTTCCATCTTGCTATTCTTCCGGACAAGGCAGGCTTTTCGAAGATATACTTGATTGGATCCATCTTTGATATCAACAGAGTAGTGTGAGTCAGCATATACCATCTCAGCCAGCGAGCACCCCATGCCAAAGCGCAGCAAGTTTTCTCGAGCAGTGAGTATCGGGTCTCACAATCGGTAAACTTTTTGCTAAGGTAGTAAATTGCATGCTCTTTTCAGCCAGACTCGTCATGTTGACCCAGCACACACCCCATTGAGTTGTCGAGTACTGTCAAGTATAAGATCAGAGGTCTCCCTTCAACTGGTGGCATCAGAATAGGAGGCTCTTGGAGATACTCTTTGATTCTTTCGAAAGCAGCCTGGCATTCATCGTTCCAACGTACTACTTGATCTTTCTTCAGCGGCTTGAAGATTGGCTCACAAGTAGCAGTCAGGTGCGAGATTAATCGGGCAATGTAATTCAGTCATCCCAGAAAGCCTCTGA
Organism: Vicia faba; assembly: GCA_948472305.1. Classification (NCBI taxonomy): domain Eukaryota; kingdom Viridiplantae; phylum Streptophyta; class Magnoliopsida; order Fabales; family Fabaceae; genus Vicia; species Vicia faba. The sequence goes on along the minus strand of OX451741.1, from coordinate 1,407,593,444 downwards.
CTTCTTTCTCAGTTCTGGGAGCTGGCATCTCTTGTATGGACTTCACCTTTGCAGGATCCACTTGAATACCTTTGTCGCTTACGACGAAACCCAGTAGCTTACCAGATCTCACTACGAAGGTGCACTTGTTCGGGTTTAACCTCAGCTTGTACAACTTCAGCCTGTCAAACAGCTTCTACAGATGGTCAAGGTGTTCCTCCTTAGTTTGGGACCTTGCAATCATATCGTCGACGTATACTTCAATCTCATGATGGATTATGTCATGAAATAAAACAACCATGGCACGCTGATATGTTGCCCCAGCGTTCTTCAACCCAAAAGGCATGACCTTGTAGCAAAAGGTACCCCACTGAGTAACAAAAGTTGTCTTATCCATGTCTTCAGGAGCCATTTTAATCTGATTATAACCGGAAAAACCATCCATAAAGGAAAAGACTTTATGCTGAGCGGTGTTGTCAACCAGAACGTCGATATGAGGTAGAGGGAAATCATCCTTAGGGCTCGCCCTGTTCAAATCCATGTAGTCAACACACATTCGAACCTTACCATCCTTCTTCGGCACAGGAACCACGTTGGCCACCCACTGAGGGTAAGAAGTAACTGCTAGAAAACCAGCGTCGAATTGTTTCATAACTTCAGCCTTGATTTTCTCAGACATCTCTTGGCGCATTCGGCGGACCTTCTGTTTTACTGGAGGACAGTCTTCCTTGGTAGGCAACCGGTGAACCACAATATCAGTATCCAAACCAGGCATATCTTTGTAAGACCAGGAAAAGATCTCAACATAGTCATGCAGCATCTGAACTAGCCGTTGCTTCACACTAGCTTCCAGATTGGCACCGATCTTGACTTCCTTCTTGTCTATCTCAGTACCCAGATTCACTGATTCCACCGGCTCTTCGTGCGGCTGAATAGCCCTCTCTTCTTGAAGTAACAGTCTAGCAAGTTCACCAGGCACTTCGCAATCATTTTAACCTTCGTCTTCGGCTAAGTTTATCAGATTTTCGAAGTCATAACTGGCAGTAGCAGAGCCGTTACCAGTGAGATCCAGAATGGATGTAGACCTGTATATGTGAGTGTGTGTAAAATAGTTGTTTTGCAATATATAATAAAGAAAAACAAGGAGCGCAAGATTTGAAATGCAAGAAACGTCCAATGTTTTTATTAATGATATATGAAAATGACACACATAGAGCCCTCACAAATGAAGCCACAGATTCAAAACAAAAAGTTTCATTACTGGGTAATAAAAGTAATAGGGCTGAAGTCCTTTGCTGTCCAGTTGCTTGGTCCACCGTCGATCGTAGGATAGATCCAGCTGTCGAACTCAGATTCTTCCACATCGTCTTCAGTGGCATTCACTCCCGAGTTGCTGATGAACACGGGAGGTCTTCCGATTCGTGCATTCCATACAATCCTTTGAGCTTCTGCAGTGAAACCCAAACCAAACTTGTTAGTCTTTTGTGTAAAATTAGGGAGTCGGCCCCAATTTGCACACCCACCTTTCTCAACAACAGCCCGAGTATCCTTTAAGGAAGCCATCTTCATAGGAGAATCTTCACTAACAGTTTCAGCTGATGCCAGTGTCTGAGGAACCTCTTCAAAATGTTGAAATGGGGTCTCAATGAACTCCCCATCCATCTATACGTATCGGAAAGAGTTGAGGTGGCTAACCATGTACTCTTCCTCTCCCTGTACTGTCAGAATCTTCCCTTTGACCGGGTACTTCAGCTTCCGGTGGAGCGTTGAGGTTATGGCCCCAGCTTTGTGGATCCATGGGCGACCCAGCAGACAAGAATAATATGGCTGAATGTCCATCACATAGAATGTAGAGTTGAAAACATGAGAACCAACTTTAATCGGAATATAAACTTCTCCGTGCACCATTCTCTTAGACCCATCAAAGGCCCTGACAATGATGTTGCTTGGTTTCAGCTCCAATCCTTCACAGTCCAACCAGTCCAGAGCTTTCTTCGGTAAAACGTTCAATGAGGAACCAATATCCACCAATACATGTGCAAGATTAGTGCCCCTGCATTCAATGGAGACATGCATGGCATCATTGTGATTCTTCCCCTTAGCAGTCAAGTCGGTGTCCGAGAAACCCAACCCATTATCAGCAGTCAAATTGGCCATGCAATCTGTAAACTGATCAGCTGATGTCTCTTGTGGCACGTGGGTAGTCTTTAGAAATGTAATCAGAGCCTTGGCATGGGCCTCTGAGCATAGCAGCAGTGACAACATAGAAATCTTGGACGGGGTTTGTCCCAGCTATTCAACTACATTGTAGTCACTCTTTTTAATAATTTTCAGAATCTCTTCCATCTCTTGATTAGAAGCTTCAACAGTAATCGTCTTCGGTGCCTCTGTCCGGGCAGGCTCATCAGTGGTGATCCCTTTGCCCCGAGTGTCAGATGACTCAGCAACAAGGGTAAGAATAGGAACTTGAACAGGAATAGTAGCAGGTACACTGGAAGGTGTAATAACAATGGGTTTTCGGGCAGTTGGTGGAGAAATATCAGGCGAGAAAAGTCTTCCGCTACGGGTGACTTTAGCAGGTCCAACAATATTGCTGACGTCGGTATCAACATCCAACTCTTGCTTAACTCCATGAAAATAAACATCATCCCCATAGTGCCAAGGGACAGCTTTATCAGAGGTATAGGGGATGGGCCCCAGAACAGTGATGATCACAGGTGCGATTCTTGGAACAGATGTAATTCTAACAGGCTTCCTCGAGGGAGCCTTGGAAGAATTGTCGAAAATGGTAATAATGGCAACTTCTTCAGTATGAATTAGGGGACCAACAGTCTTCTCAAACAGAATTTATTTACTATCCATCAGGCGTTGGACACCTAACTTCAAGAGATGGCAACTGGTAGGTAGAATAGAACACATACGGCAACCTTCATCACATCCCGAAAATAAACCGGCTAGCAAAAGGTTCTTCTTTACAGTCAACAGAGGGGTAACAATGTCGTTTACAGAAACCACAAACGAGTCTTCATCTATAGCATTCACTCCATGCTTGGGCATAGGAGCAGTCACAACATTAGGTCTTTCGGGCGCCTCGAACTAAATCTCCTTCGCATCAATCAAGTCTTCTATCTTATTCTTCAAAGTCCAATAATCATCTGTATTATGCCCCGGGCTATCAGAGTGATAAGCACAGCAGGCATTAGGGTTATACTTCGGTAATGTTGTATTTGGATTCTTCGGGGCTTCCCTTAGAATCACCAGATTGGTTTTCAGTAACTGTGGCAGAATCTGAGACAACATCATGTTGAGACGGGTGAATTGCCTTCGAGGTCTCTCATCCTTCTGTTGATTGTTGTGTTGTGGAGCACCAGCAGGTTTTGAAATAACAACCGCATTAACAACTTGTCGATGTTCAGGTCTATTTTGTCTTCTTGAACTGTAGACAGCACTGGACTCTTTCTTAAAGGGCTTCTTCTCGGTGCTTGATGAGGCACCCTTCTGTATCTTACCAGCCTTAATACCAGCCTCAATCCTTTCACCGGTCATAATTAGCTCTATAAACCCAGAAGAAGAGCTTCCAATCAGATGGTTGAAAAATGGACCAGACAGGGTCCCCAGAAACATATCCACAAGCTCTCGATCAGCCAAGGGTGGTTGTACTCTTTCGGCGAGGTCCCTCCACTTCTGAGCATAATCTTTGAATCCTTCACCCGTTCCCATTGACATACCCTGGAGTTGGGTACGCGTGGGAGCAAGGTCGGAGTTATATTGATACTGTCTGTAGAAAGTAGTAGCCAAATCTTCCCAATTGCGGATACTGGCTCCGTCCAACTGGTAGAACCACTCAAGTTGAGTCCCTGAGAGACTGTCTTGAAAGAAATGCATCCATAGGTTCTTATCAGCGGTGTACGGATGAATCTTCCTTACATATGACCGGAGGTGCAGCTTCGGACAAGAAACTCCGTCATACTTAGCAAAGGCTGGTGCCTTGAATTTGTGGGGAATCACCACCCTAGATGATAGCCCTAGATCACCAAAGTCCAGACCAGGCACTTTCTGAACTTTCATAGCACTCAACCGGTCTTCCAGTTGCTTGTATTTATCCTCAGCAGGAGGATATTGTTCTTCATCGAAGTTCGTCTCGTTGTCGGAGACCACAGGGCTAGGAGCCCTCCTTTCCTCTTGACTATCTTTCCCTCCATATGAGGTGGTCATATCAACTTCATTCTGTAGCCTGTTTCCGAACCTGTGTCCCGTGTTAAATAGGATTGTCCTCTTCTTCTTCTTCTCTTTCAGAATCAGGGTCTTCAGGTCTTGCCGACCCTTAGCTAGATTCATGAACAAATCTTGAAACTGGGCATTCTGAGCCTGGAGGGCCTTGATGGCTTGCTCAGTTGAAGGTTCAGCAGACATGATGAGTGCTGAAATAAACAGCGAAGAAGATAAGAGACCTGTAATGGGTACCTGTTTATGAAGTGCATGGGATGAAATGCGTATGACTATGATTTGAAAGACAATCGGGAGATTCAAATTTGTAAACAAGAAAGGAAACACACTTTATTAGATAAACTTTTGGAATTCCAATTGTTCAATTGATGCCCTCAAGGCGTTACAAGAATGGAAATACTGAAAAGTAAATAAAAACTGGAAAAGAAATAAACAAAGGAAAATCAGTGCCCCCATGGTCTCTTCTTGTCGGTGTGGACATAGTCATTGAGAATCCGCTCATTCTCCAACTGCCTAGTCAGCCTCTGGATCTTCTACTCTTGCTCGTTGAACTTCTCTCGGTAAGCATCCCGTTCTTCCCTCAGTTACATCCAAGACCTTTTCAGTGCCCCAATGTCAGTGGGCATGTAAGGGTGGAGGATGGTAGGAAGAACCCCCTCTTCATTAGAAACTTCAACAATGATAGGTCGGACGACTTCATATGGAAGACCCAGCTTCTGGGCACGCATACGGACGCATCTGAGATACGGCTCCATTGGAAGGGAAGTCTTTGTCCCCAGCTCATGTGGATCCGATCTATGAACTCTATCCCAGGCCTTTATGAATATGCGACGTTGTTCATCGCTATCCCCCTGAAAATCAAAGATGATACTAGGCATTAGCATCTCATGAGGTCCTTCTCTTCTGGCACGCCCAAACTGACGTAGAGCTAAGCATGGGTTGTAAGAAATTCCTTCATGGGTTCCTAATAGTGGAACATTGGGATACTCTCCACAGCGATCAATGATAGCTTCCTCATCCATACCCTTGAGAGTCTAGATAATGTCATTATGAGAGAGAGACATGACCCTATAGGCCCAACCCATGCCTTCTTTGTTCTTCGGCACTGACTTGGGGAGGTGCGAAATAAACCACCCCGCCAATAAAGGAGCACAGCACATCAAGGTTCCACGCTTTCGGGCAGTACGAGCATAGAGCTGATAAAGAATGTCACCCAGAAGGGTGGGTACATGATTACGAGAGATGAAGATTTTCACCACATTCACATCAACAAAAGAGTCAGAGTTCAGAAATAAAACCAAGCCATATATCAGAAGAGCCAGAATATCTTCGAATGCCTTGTGTCTATACCATCCCAGAAATAATTAGCCTTACCAACCAAGAACTTAGTCAGAAAGCCCTTTGCTCCACTTCTAGTCTCCCAATTAGCCATTACCTCCTCTTTGGTCAAATGAAGGGCTGCAGCAATCTCTTCGGGCCTAAGGATCTTTTCCCAACCGGTAAACGGGGTCTGCTCCAGAATAGAGATACCGAGCAGATCAGAGAACTCTTCTAAGGTGGGAACCAGCTGGTAGTCCTAGAAAGTAAAACAATGGTACAATGGATCATAGAACTGGACTAGGACACTCATCATCTGCTCGTCCAATTTGGAGGTGACCAAACTGAGAAGATAACCATGTCTCCTGAGGAAGGAAGTAGTATTAGGCATCTTTGCAATCAGTTCCTTAAGCAAGGTGGGAACCTGGACAAAGTTGATCCGGATGGTATTCCTACGCATAGGCATCATGATGACCTACAAAACATAACAAAGATGAATCCCTCCTGTCTTTGAAATAGGTTAGTCTAATGCAAGATGTATGCAATGTTATGATGTCATGATGTCATGATAGGAAGCACACCACAAGTATCCACAAATAGCAAACATGGTAAAGGCACACAAGCCACACAGAGAGCCCTTAGATTTCAGGCCAGCAAGGAGCTTAGGTATTACCCTCTTTCAGTTCAGTTGGTTTAAACCTGCCCTAAAAATAGTAACCGGGTTCTAGAGGATCTCAATATCACTGACTACCCTCAATCGGTCATAATTCCAGTTTAGCAACCTTTTCTTGCGGCCGGAATAATCGCGGGAGTTTAGTCTCAATGAGTGTAGCATAGTGCTACTGTTCTATGGCCAAGTTGGTAAATTTAAAGGTTCTAAGGTCAGTTGGTGCTTAATGACCCCTTATATGACCCATATTCTCCTCGTTCCAACACAAGGGATATCAGTACAATCTAAAGTGCCACACCAACGTAGCTACTGCTTCAACCGTATCGGTCTAAGTCATACAGCTCCCTCACAGTTTATTGCTACTTACCTAAAGGGTATCCCCAGATCCAGGTTAGGATTTATAGTAACTCTGATACAAGCCCACAAATATAAATCAGACAAAGCATACAATTGAAAACACAATGATCTAATCCTAAGGTACACCCCACTTATAAGCGTCCCCAGCAGAGTCGCCAGTTCTGTGATACGGTGGGAGAGAACTGACTGTTTTTGGAATGCTGGTTTGCATTTTGCGTTTGTTTTTGCAAAATGTCGTGGTAAGAAAGAGTCGCCACCGTCTTTTATTTTATCCAACAAGGAAAGGAAAAAAGCACAGAAAAATTCCTTTTTCGAGATGTTTCTCGGGTCCGGGTGTAGATTATAGAAAGGGAAGGTGTTAGCACCCTTTCTATCCGTGGTTATCCACGGACTCTTAGGTACTTGCTCAAAGTGTTTTCAAAATTTTCTTTTCTTTGTGTTTGTGGGTTTGGAAGAAGTTTTTGTTTGAAAGGTGTAAGTGCGAAAAGTTTTGTTTTGTTTTTGGAAAGAGCAAGTACTTAAGAACCATCTACCTACTCGAAAAAGGAATTAATCTGTACAAATGTCCTTTAGACAATGCTATCCCACTATTGAGGAGTAGGTAGCGTCGTCATTGGAGTTTTAAGGGTCAATTCGATTAAGGGACGTGTGGTCACTAAAGCAATGTTAGGATGCCTTAGTGTTAACCCTAATGTCTTAGATCATTTTTTCCGAGGCAACCGTTTCGAGGCAACTATGATCTTTGGACAAGAGGACGACCTCTAAAACTTTCTATACTCAATGACCACGTTCGAAGGCAACCAAGTGAGGTGTACCCTAAGAGTGCGATGTGCGAGTGTGTTATTTCGGTTAATTTTATCTTTGTACATGTCATGGTGAGCTATGTTGATATTAAGTTCATACATTCGATCTTGTCATGCATTCCCTATTTATCAAACATCTAACAGTTTATAAGTTACGAAAATTAAATTGCGGAAATTAAATCTAACTATTACAAGGCGTCGGGTATTTACATCGCCAAAAACAACCCTTGAAATTAAAATGCGAAAAATAAAATAAAGCGATAAAATAATCAAAGTCCTAGTTTAACTATTACATTCCGGGAAATAGATACATCAATATGGCAAAATAGATCGTGTGCGGATAGTTAAATCGAATGCGAGTTTTTTAGGGGTTTGACCCTTTTTTGAAAGAAAGTGATTTTTTTGGTTATTTTTGGATTAAAAGAAATTACATTAAGTTAATTAAATAAATAAATAAATTAATTAAAAAAAAGGTATTTTTGGATTTTTGGATATTTAAAGAAATAAAATAAATTTGGTCAAAGTTAGTAAAACCTAATATTCTACATTAATTTTAATTATTGCAAAAATATTAAAAGTTATACCTAATTAAAACTAAATTAATTGATTTAATATTTATTTACAAAAATAAAGTGATGAATTTAATTTTAATAAATAAAATATATTTTTTGTTTTTTTGATTTTATTAAGAAAAAAGTTTAATTGGTTAGTTTAAATAATAAAAATAATTAATCAAACAATTAAATAAAATAAATAAAAGAAATAGAAAGAAAAAGAAATAAACAAGGGGTTTGGGCCCAGATCAGGGGTAAGATTAGCAGCTTTCAAGGCCCAATTTCGCTGCAAGCCTGATTGACTTTTGTAATTCCATGTGCGTCGGTTGACTAGGACGTATGGTACACGTCTCATCTAGACCACCAGATCTGGCCTGGGGCCATCTGGCAAGCACTGGAATGGTGGTGTATGATGGACCACGCACTTGAGTGTATACTGGATTACCTATTGAAAAATAACACAAAGCAATATGGTGGACCTGAGATTCGAACCCAGGTCCTGCAAGCCACTGAACAACACGTCTACCACTGCGCCACTGCTTTCCATTTGTTATCATAGTGGATAATAAACATAATATGGAAAAAGTAATTAAATGCCAGAAAACAAAAAAAATAACGCGTGAATTTTTGAATGGTGCAATTGGATGGGGACACGTTGTCGTCCCTGTCCTTGGATTTATACAGGGATTACCTGCGGATTTAAATCTGCAGCAAAAAGCATAAGTCAATTCCAAAATCCATCTCAGGCCATGTAAATGGAAGGTGATACCATGGATGAACTCGTCTCATTCCCCTGAGCAAGATGGTACCCATCTCACAAGCCAATTGTCCCTGTAATGGAAAGCCCTAAAAAACCCTAAAAAACCTTTCAATGGCATTTTGGATTATAGGTCAGATAAATACAATCAAATAACATGGAAAGCATGGAAATTGTTTGGTGATTGCAAATATACCATTAGTTTCTTGTAATGATGCGTAAATCTTGAAACACGAAAGCAAGTTCAGAGGGAGGTCGTGTACCACTTACAGCACGTTTGAGAGGGTCTGGGAGCTTGCTTTTGATTTCTATTGACTCAGTGGATGTCCAGCAATGGAATAGCATTGAGATTTGGTGTTGAAACTGCCTCTAGGAGTGATTTCAGTTTCAAGCTTTTTTGCAATTTTCTCAAGTTTGGTTCTTCTGATTTTGCAGCCTCTCCCTTCTAATTCTCGTGCCTTTGTGTTGTATATGTAACATGGAATGAATTAGGTCAAGTTTTGGACTTTGAATCTTTATGCATTGATGTTTGAAGATGTGATTTGATTCACCATTAAAAAGCTTCCCAAATTTTCCAAATTCCATCTTTTGATCATGATATGGCTTGATTCGGATTTGATCATGTCCATGATGACAATTATGACCTATATCAATCAAAAATATCCCAAGTTATCAATATTTAGATTTTATTTGGATTTAAATTGATTTAAAATGAATTAATTCAAAAAAAATTAAATAAAATAGAAAAATTAATAAATGGACACAAGGCTTAAGCTAGGACACGTGTGTAGTGTGACAAGATCAAATCAAGTGGAAAAAAGTGGGTCCATTTGACAAAATTTGAAGTTTTGGGGATAGTTGACTTTTGGCAATTTTGGAAAAATGTCCAACTTCAACAATGCATAACTTCTTCAATTTTGAACGTTTGGAGGTTTTCTTTGACTTTTTAGAAACCTTGAGATGTCCTATAACCAACCCTTTTGGTCTCATATCATTTTTATGTTCCATTATCAAGTTATAAGCTTTGGAAAAAAAAAGGTGTTTTTGTTGACTTTCAAAAATGACCTATAATGTCTAAATTTGTAACGTTTTGTGAGTGAATTTCCTGATCTTTGGGTATGAAGATGGATTGTAGGAAGTTTCATCCTCTTCAAAATGAGCTTTGGATGGGTCATTTATCATAAAGTATGAGAAAGTTATGCTTGGTCAAAGTTGAGTTGACTTTTCCTACAAAACCCTAATTTACCAACTTTTGAGTTTTGATGAATTTTGAGGAATCCTTGATGAATCATGATCAACCCTTTATCAAATGATGAAATATCCTTCAAAATGAGAATGTTGACAAAAAATCTTGAAGTTTGACTGTTTATAGGTCACAGTTGACTTTTGCCCTAGCACAGTCGATTTTTGGGCCTCTTGAGCAATTGACTGACCAAACTTCCTCTGTAAGGCTTAAAATTTGACATGGATGACCTTGAGAAAATATTAGGACATTGGGAATCATTTGAGATCATTTGGATGTAAGGACCTTGATGCAACACAAAACCCTAATTTGAGATTGACTGCCTTAGGAGATGATTTGACTGTCCAACTCTTGAGCATCCTTGAACCACTTGGAGGTTATTCTTACAATGTCTTGAGAAATATGGGAGGGCAAATTTTGGGGTACAACACCTGGGAATCAAACCCAAGTCTTCCACTTCATGCGAGTTCTTCCTTACCACCAAGCCATCTTGTCATTCGTGAATATAAATGAGATAATAATATAATATGTAAAAATTTAGTTAAGTATATTAATAAACAAAACGCGCGCAGGGAGGGTCAAACCACCCCTCGCGGTGGTTGACCGTTGTCTTCTCTGGAGAGACAAAAATTAGAACCTGCAGAATACGACGTTTCCAATCCAAAAACTTGACCTACCACCCCCCCCTAAATCATAGGCTGTGAATCCAATGGTGGTGGTCGTTTGGCCTGAAACAGCCTGCAAACGCAGATGCGAAGAAAAAGAAATCTCGTGCCCTAATAATGACACTTCCTTATTATGACGTCAAAGATTGCATGTAACGGTTCAAAACATACACAAATATGATATTAAACTCAAATATGTGCAGAGATATCATTTATATGCCATGAATCAAAATTTTGAAGTTTGAGAATTTTGCAAACCGTGAGTTATCGTATGGGGTGATTCTGTATGCTTTGGCCTTCAGGGATGGGTTTGTTCTACCACTGGGATCCTCAGAAGGATGATGGAATGCCTGGATCTGATTGAGATTGGCTAGAGAGTGAGATTTTGAATTGCACCACACTTGAATAACTTTGAAACTTTGTTCTTGGTTTGGAGGCAGCCTCTACGTCTACCTTTGGTCTAGGGTTGATGTGCTTATATAGTAAATCACTTTAGGTAAACAAATGTGGAGGAAATCCAATTAATCAATGCTCTTTTAAAGTGTTAATATTTTGATTCAAATCTTTCCAAAAGAAGAGATCCACTTCCCTTTTCACTCCACACGATTTTGATAGTTGGCTATGATATTTTTGGTTTTAAAAAGATTTTCATATTCTATATCTTACATATTCTTACATTTATTTAGTATTTATTTAATTTATTTTGAATTTATTTGAATAAAATCAAAATGAATAAACCCATCCCTAAACAACCCTTTTGGTTTCATCTCAATTCGATCTTCCATTTTCATGTAAGGAGCTTTGACCCAAAAGGTGTTTTTGTTGACTTTTTGAAAGGACCTATAACGTCTGAGCTTGTATCTTTTAACTGGGTCATTTCTTGAACTTTAGGGATGAAGAGAAGTTGTAGGGAATTGTATTCTCTTCAAAAGGAGCCTTTGTTTAAAACTTTTTGATAAAGTATGAGAAAGTTATGCCTAGTCAAAAATTGGTTTACTTTTCCTATAAAACCCTAATTAGCAATTTTTGAATTTTGATGAATTAGAAGCATTTCTTAAGGAATCATGATCAACCATTGATAAAATGATGGATCTCACCTCAAAATGTCGATGTTGACCAAAAATCTTGAAGTTTGACTGTATATAGGCCACAGTTGACTTTTGACCTAGTACAGTTGATTTTCAGGGATTTTATCTGTTTGATTAAGCAAACATGTTGTTCCAGGCATGAAATTTGGCATGGATGATCTTGAGGACATATTAGGACAATGGAGAACATTTAGGATCCTTGGGACTCACACATCTTTCTTAAAGTTGAAACCCATGTGTAGCGGTAGAAATGTTCAAGACTAAGCCATTGGATTGACTAGACTTTATACAAATCAAGAATAAAAATCATCACCGCGCTTTATCATTTCCAAAGGAATGGGAAAAGAGCGAAAAACCCAAAAAGAGGGGGAAAGATTCTAGGTAAGGGGGTTGGTTATGCAAAGGGAAGGTATTAGCACCCTAAACATCTATGGTACTCTGCAGGAACCTCTTTGTAAAATCTGTATATTGGCTATAAAAATGTGTTGTATATAAAATGGATGGTAGAGGTGAGAAAAGAAATATTTTTTTAATGATTTTTGCACCCGCCGCGGTTGAGAACCTTTAGTGCCTACGTACCACCTTTCGTGCAATAGGGGATCAGGGTACACGTAGTTCCTCTTTTAAAAATTTGAAACACAAGTGTGTTGGTTAATTTTATAAGATAAAACATCATCGTCATTGTCTGTGTGGAAAACATACTTACTACCCACAATCATGAGAAAGGAGAATTTGCATCATCTCAAAGTGGAGGATATGGCTTGGATTTTAAAATCAACAATGCCTCACTCAACACCCAAGTGGAAAATATCTCTCTTCACTACATATTATAAAAGTATAGTTGTTTGCATCACTATAAGGATTGACAAGAGTCTAATCTTTTGAGAAAAGTTTAAAGATAAAAGCCAAAGTGGCAAAATGGTTTGAAATGAAATTGATTTACTTTTAATCTTCTCACAAAAAATGTCAAGGTATTATTAAATTGATTGAAGTTTATTTATGAAAATGTTTTGAAAATGCATGGACATAAGTCCAAGTTTATTATGAAAGTGGTTCAAGTTTAGAAACAAGAAGAGTTTTCAAAAGGAGGGAGAAGATTTTTAAAATTAAAGAAGATGGGAGGAGATGAAGAGACTATCCTAAAGCATAAGGTAAAAGCTAGGGATAAGAACCATCTAACCAACAAGAAGCCAATACTTGACATTATGAGTCAATATAGAATTCTCATTCTTCGGATTGAAACCAAGCAAGAAAAGATACTAGACCTCTTGAGAGAACCAAACTTCAAGTGCTTTAAGTATTTGCAAAAATTGGGCAGAGTAACGGTTGTATACGGGTGAATTCCAGATTACAAACAAAGGGTGTAATCATAATAGCCTGCACACAAAACAAACAAACAACCTAATGTCTTGAGGTAAACCTCAAGAACTCCAGACAAAATATCAAATAAAGTCACAAAGTCTCCAAGATAGGCCAAGGTCTCTAATCCTAAGTCAAAGAAGTCCAATGCTCCATAATGCCAAGGATAGTAACCAAATAGTCCAAGTATCATTAAAGATTTTTATGGTTCATGTTGATTATTAGGTGTCTTTAAAAGGAAAAGAAAAAGCTCAAGTGAGAAAAATAAAAATGACATAAAAGTAAATGCTCAAGTGAGCAAAGATGAAAATAGCATGAAATATAAATGGTACATAAAGTAAATGGTACATAAAGCATAAAAATAAAAGCATAAAGTAAAGTCAATTGTTAGAAATTAGTGGTTAGTTGGATGACCATCTTGAAACTTGCATTTGGAACTCATTAGAGGATTGGTAGAACCAAAGCCTCCACACAACAAGTTGCATTTGCTTTTTGTCAAATATATCATCCATTTTGGAATCCTCAAAAGTAACATTTAGTGATCAACGATGTTTAAGTGATCCGCGTTGACCAAAGGTGTTGTAGATCCAATAGAGGATTGGTAGAACCAAAGCCTTCATACAATCAATCTCAAGGTTATTGGATCAAAGAGATCAAATTAACATACTTGGGCTTACAACCATAAGTTTGGGCCACGAATGATCATTTATTCGAATCGGGACAAAATTTAGCGCTATGTTAAGCAATCGTAAGTGGACTTATGTAGAAGTCGCACCTATTTTGAGGTCGGTCAATAGCAATCTATGTACTTCATGTTTGGATAAATGATATAGAGATCACCATCCCTTAACATGTAGCAAAATTAAATAATAAAAGGATAAGATGAAGAGGGAGGGGAATGATAAGCTAATTTGGATCACCATTTCAAAATTCTTTCATCTTTAAATTCAACCACTCCTCTAGATGGATTAAAGCACTAAACATATCATTAATCCAAAGCACCAAAAATGAATTAAATAATTCACTCTTAGGTAGATTTGAATTGATGAACATTTATCCAACTTCATTTACATCACAAAGTCCATTGAGTTTAAAGAGAAATTGGACATTTAAAATTGCAATCCAAACCAACAATCAAAAGGAGTGACTAGAAAAATCATTTTGGATCAAATCTGCCCCAAAATAAGGCAAAAAATGAATTATGTCCCTGTGTGAATCGATTGCACTACTGTGTAAATCGATTTACACAGTACAGTTTTCAAAAATCTGCGCGAAATTGCTTCTGTGCAATCGATTGCACTGTTACTGCAATCGATTGCACACTGTTACAGGCATCAAAACAACATTTTAAAAGGCCAAATTCTTGTTCAAACTTTCCATTAAATACCTTATGATCATGGATCCAATTGAGCTAGAAAATTCCATTAAATTATGAGAAAATAACACCATTGGAATCACAAAATAATGCTCAAAGAATCAAACCCAAAGATCAACAAGAGATCACATTGTGAAAGATGAATTATCCAACTTACCAAAGGTAGATCTAGAGAATTATCAAAACAACTTCAAGAATTGGCTTCAATTCAACCCTAAGAATCAATTGATCAAGCTTAGATGTAGAGAATTGATAAAGGAAAAGTGTTTGGATGAAGTTTTAGCTCAAAGATTAGTAAGCTTCAATGCAAAGCTTACTACCTTTTTGAAAATGGAGCTTTGAGTGAATTTGGTAGATGGAGAGAATTGAGAGATTTTTTAGCAAGGTGGAGTTGGCTATCAAAAGCTTGAAATTTGAATGAAATGAGGGCTCTATTTATAGAGTTTAGGATTGGGATTAGTGGTAATTTGGTAATTGATTCTTGGAGCCAAAATTTGAATTAATGATAATTCTTTCAAATATTAGAGCCAAAATTTGAATTAATGATAATTCTTCTTAAAAATGAAAGATTGGCACTAAAATTTGAATTAATGGTACATCTTTCAAAAATGAAGGAAAATTGGAGCCAAAATTTGACAAGTTTAAAATTGCTGTTTTTTTCAAATTTTCACGTTGTGCAATCGATTGCACTATAGTGCAAATCGATTTGCACAGTGTCTTTTTTAAAAAATGGCGCAAAATGCATTGTGTGTAATCGATTGCACTCTAAGAGAAATCGATTGCATTAGTGAAAAAAAATGAATTTTTGTTAATTTTTTTTTTGCAAATAGAGATTTTAGGAAAATAATACCAGAAATCCTTATTTGTCAGATGCTTCGACTTGGTACCTACAAAACACAAATATGCAAAGACAAAGACAAATATTTTTTGTATTTTTATTAGAAGTTAGTCAACAACACATATACAAAATACACAACTAAGGTGCTTGGAGATTCCTCAAGAGCAAACTTAAAGATAGGAGATAGAAAAAGAGGAAGAACCAACCCTAATGTAATCTTGTTATGATCGAGTTGATATGATATGATAGAGGAATCTTAGGGGCAAAAATTGGGGTACAACAGCTGCCCTTATTTAAGTGTCTTCTATCCAGAGATACGAAGGTTAAAAATCTTTGTGTCGACGCGATTGAAGATACTTAAATATAAAACAAGCCTTATTTTTGTCCCTAAGATGTCATGCAATGCTTATGATTATTAATGCATATGAACAGAACAAAAGAGACGCAAAGTAACACTGGGGATGGCACAAAAATGAAGAAACAAAGGAGCAACCCCACCAGTAAAATAAATCAATGGTGGACCAAAAGAATTGAATCAGAGAGGAAGATAACAAGAATCGACGTTCACTGCCGATGGTCTACCAACATTCACTGAAGGTAGAAAGAGAAAATATCATATCACCGCCATTCACTAACGATGAAATATCAACGTTCACTGAAGATAGAAAAAAGATAACAAACACCGGCGTTCACTGTCGATGTACTACCAACTTTCACTAAAGGTAGAGAGAAAATATCATATCATCGTCGTTCACTGACGATGAACTATCAATGTTCACTGAAGATAGCAAAAATATAACAAACACCGACATTCACTATCGATGTACTACAAATGTTCACTAAAGGTAGAGAGAGAAAATATATCATATCATCGCCGTTCACTGACGATGAACTATCAACATTCACTGAAGATAGCAAAAAGATAACAAACACTGACGTTCACTGCCGATGTACTACCAACGTTCACTGAAGGTAGAGAGAGAAAATATATCATATCACCACCGTTCAATGATGATGAACTATCAACGTTCACTGAAGATAGAAAAAAGATAACAAACACCGGCGTTCACTGCCGAAGTACTACCAACATTCACTGAAGGTAGAAAGAGAATATCATATCATCGTCGTTCACTGACGATGAACTATCAATGTTCACTGAAGATAGCAAAAAGATAACAAACACCTCCGTTCACTGCCGATGTACTACCAACATTCACTGAAGGTAGAGAGAAAATATATCATATCACCGCCGTTCACTGACGATGAACTATCAACGTTCACTGAAGATAGCAAAAAGATAACAAACACCGATGTTCACTGCCGATGTACTATCAACGTTCACTGAAGGTAGAGAGAAAATATCATATCACCGTCGTTCACTGACGATGAACTATCAACATTCACTAAAGATATCAAAAAGATAGCAAACATCGACGTTCACTGCCAATGTACTACCAACGTTCACTAAAGGTAGAGAGAAAATATATCATATCACAGCCGTTCACTGACGATGAACTATCAACATTCACTGATGATAGCAAAAAGATAAAAAAAACACCGATGTTCACTTCCGATGTACTACCAACGTTCACTGAAGGTATAAAGAGAAAATATCAAGTTATCCCAAAATTCTGGTGTTTTACCTAAAACGGGTCTCAACTTTTTCTTTAACCAAGGCATTCTTCCTGGAAAGGGTAAAATGTAAGTTGTCTCAAATAAAGAGACTTCCACTTGCAAATATTTCACAACGAGCAATTTCTATGAATTTGAAAGTCTTGCCATCCACTGGCGTAAACTGACGACAGACTGCAAACTAACCACTCATTGTGGAAATAGAAAAAACAAGTTACGTTGACTTGTACAGGGAAGAACGAGTTGCTCAAATAAAGAGACTTGTTGCTTGTTATCATGGAGGATTGTAAAAAGAAACGACTTTCTGGGGATAGAAATATGGCTTCCTGGAGAAAGAGATATGACTTCCTGGGAAAAGAGATATGACTTCCTGGGGAAATGCCACGATATTCCTGCTGAGGAAATAAAGTCTTCTCGTGCAAAATAAATGCACAAACCAAAACTCAAAGTTCTCAGAAATCCAATATTGTCATGCAACCATAAATCCAATTCAGAAATAAACTGGAGCAAGACGGCCAATGCAGATACCTCCTTTGAGAAATAAACTCAAGAGGGAAAACCAAATTCAACTAAGCAAAGAGCGATGCAGGAAGATCAGAACACAATATCAATGAACGATGTTTTTTAGCAATGCATGATGTATGTATAAATGTATGAGTGATATCGTGCATATGCTGGTAAATGTATACATAATCAGTACAAACAAACAAAACCGCCTCAGGTACTAACAACGTTGGGCCAAACTTCAACCAGAAAGATCAATCCAAGAAAGGTAAAAGCAACTGCGGAAACCAAACCTATTGATTGCCTTAACTTCACTGAGAAGAAACATAATCCGGATGTAGCCAAATCAAATAGATACCGGGATAGAACATCCTTCTTCCGCTTTCATCGAAGAATCAGTTTTTCAAAAGCAACATGCCTACTAGAGATTACAAGACCAACCTCAAATAAAGCAGACTGACGCCGACACAACCAAACCTCATTGGCGGATTAAAGTCTACCTCCCTGGAGAAAAAACTGCGGATTGAAAACTTTTCATCACGAATACTCATTCCAACAAGAGATGCCCTGGGATAACCTTCCCGGGAAATCAAGAAGTCAACACTAATGCCAATACTACAAAAAGAGCGATATCTTAGCACACCAAGGGAATAAAACCTTTCATCATATGAGGGACAACTTCGATGGGGAATCTGGGACGGAGGCTTCTGACCATGCAAACCCAAAATCAAAATCGAACCAACACTTGGCCGGGGATAATGGATTTACAAACCCAATATTGTACCTTACACCCACTAGTATCGTCTTTAACTATCTGAGAAACAAAGATTACGCACATACCAGCAAAATGACCTGAGAGAACCTTCCTGGGGAACCAAGAAGTTAACAGTACAGTAAGAAGTCAAAATTATGGGGATTTTAAATCAAACTCAACACTTGGTGAGAGAAAACCCAAAAAATTGACAATTGTCTCAACACTTCTTAGAAAATATACTGCCCTTGTGTAATACCCCAAATTTGTCCTACCCCTTTTACTTTTATCTGGTTTATGCATTGTCGCGCTTTTCTCATGTGCATATCTCCATTAGGTCATTTAACATTGCATACATTCGCTAACAACATAATTTGGCATGGAATCAGTGATATATTGGAATTAGGGTTTCTATGGCTTTGATGGTCGTCATCTTCACTCAGGCTTGAATCAGTTGGTTTCCGAGTAACTGTGGTTTATGGAACTAGGGTTTGGATTCTTAATTATTGTGAACTTCTCCCCCATCAAGCTATAAGGTTTCCATCCTCGTCAAGGGCAACATCACTAGGGTTTCACTAAAGATCTTGAATATCTTCTTCAGGGGTCCAAGACGTCGTTATTCTAGTGCTCATATAGTCGGGACATGGTACAAGATGTGGGTTGTAATCAAGGTGTCATTATTTCTAATACTTGTTGCTTGACACACAAGTTTGGTTTATATTGAGAAAGTGAATTGAATTAGGGATTCATTGAAGTTGTAATTCGATTGGAACTCGTTCATTAAGATGTGAAGAGGATTTGGGGTGAATAAAAGTTCTTAAATATTTGTGTGGGATTTCTTAGAATAAAAAGGCATGTATCAAACTCATTTGTTTCATCTAACAATCAAAGTGTCATCCAAACAGTCATTCAAGAACTCATTAAAGATTCAAGTCTCTTCGTGATTACCTCGCAAAAATTTTGGATTCGTGCCATGATTATTTGAATTCATACAAAGGCGTCTAAAGGGAATATTGAAGGGAAAGGAATTTGGAAGTTCAAAATCAATTTGAAAGTTCAAGGTTACAAATGAATTACATCATCCAATTTTCAAGTTACAATTCATTAAGGCATTTCATTCAAAGTTCAAGATCATTGGAAAAAAACAATTTGAAAATACTTCCAATCATGGTCATTCAAACTCCAAACGAGTTACAAGCTTTTGTTCCTTAACATTTGTGAAAAAATTGAAAACTACAATACATGGTGATTAACCTAAACCTAATGTTCTACATCTTCAATACTCCATAACCAACCTCCACCTTCAATCTTCTTCACGTTGCTCAAGTTCTGAGATCTACATGTACCAACATTTCAGGCCTTTCATGTTTCAAGCCTTCATCATAGTCCAAATAATCGGCCCTGCATATTTTAGAAAAATTAGAAATTAAACAAAACACCCTAACCATAATCTCCAAATATAACCCCTAACTGCCTTAAAAAGAAATTTCAGCCAAGAGAAAAAAAATAGAATTTCTTAACCGAAACAAAATTTCACCCAACCATTTTCCAAACTACCCAGTAATTGAATCCCAGCTTAACAAAAAATGACCTGCATAATGAAAAGCCAATTCAGAATTTAACCATATAACTAACTTCTATAACTGATTCCTAACAGAATTTTAGACTTAACCAATCTCAAACAAAATAACAAACCTCCTAACCACCAATAACAAACTTCCAAAAAAACCTCTAACTGGAAGAACAACCTATAACCAACTCTCATCATAACCGATTTTTTTCTCCAATTTCCAACTTCTAACCATAACAACCTCTAACTATATGCTAGCAAAAAACTTCCAACAGAACAGAAGAAACAAAAGGGATAACAGAAAAAGGCAAAGAGAGGAAGGTTCACGATTGAGAATAGAAAAAGTCAGAAAATCAGGATACTCACCTTTCAACCTCATTCTCTCGGCAAGCTACATCTCCCATCATCATCTTTGACCTCACTCTCAATCTCCATTCTCTTTCTACAAATCTCCATTCTCTTTCTGCAATTCCTCACCATCTATCCCTTCATCATCATCCTAGTTCTTCAGCCTTCATCATTTTCAATCAATGCTAGTTCTCTCAGTTTAACATCTTCTTCTTCTTTATCGCACACCTCACGCACCTCTGTAATCTCAACAACATCACAACATAAGAATCACCTTCAATCTCGTTTTCTCTCTGAAAACTACACAGCAACACCTCTTCATCACTTTCATTTCGCCTTAAGCGCTTCAACCTTCACTACAACAACCACAACAATTTCTTAGAAACGAAAATGCAATAACAAGTTTTGGAATCGCATAAAAAGAAGAAGAATTTGTAGAAGGAGATTTCGTAACAGAAAACGAGAAGAGCATGAAGACGGTTACCTGGAGACATTTTTGTTTCTATGCTTGATTTTGACGCCGTCAAAGACACGCCGGACGTTCTCCGGCAGATTTTCATAGATCCAGTTTCCGTTTTCTATTTCGAATCTCAGAATTGAGAGAATGAGGTAACTGTGACTAAAATAAAATGTTGATGAAGATCGTGTGAAACAAAGTGAATCGTGAATTGAGATGAATCTTGACGAAGGTGAATCAGATCGAGGAGAACAGAGGCAGAGGTAAATCGCTGAAGCCATGAAGGAAGGATGATGGTAGCAAGCGCGATGATGGCGTCTTGCTGAGACGATGAAAGAAGGCTGAAGCGGATCAAAGATGGCGATTGAAGTGAGACGGCGTCGGAGAGAAGCAGGGGAGTTTGAGACGACGATCTGAGAACGAAGCAGTCGCCCAACCCTAATCCCTTTTTATTTTCATGTTTTTTTTAATTTTATCAGTTTTAATTTTTATTTTATTTTTAATAGCATAACAATGAAGAAAAATTGAGTTCAATAAACAAACAAAGTTGGACTGGGTTGATAGTCCATTTGAGGTTGGGCCGATTTTCTCCCCGGCTAGGCCCATCACTTTTTTCTGGTGGTCTTTTATTTGCAAAAATGGCTTATTGGACTATTCCCTATGGCCCTAGCACCCTTGCTACACTACACACCTAATCCAGATTTTAACACCCCTCTGTTTTAGATTTAATTGTTTTTTCTCCTTAGTATACTCTTCTCATAACATTGATGATAAGAGACATACAAAAATAGTAGAAATTCTTATTGATTTTAGAAATCCTCTTTTAGAATTTTCATTAGAGTTTTCTATTATTTTCATGTTTAATAATAATTTTGTTGTCATGTTTTGCTAAGAGTTCGTGATAGTATCGATGTAATCTTTCGCGATTGGGAATATTTGGAGATTAATTTTTGATCACTCATGCGGAGCAACTTCTGTAGAGTTTTCTTATCACTTGCGTGGCTTCGAAGAGGCAACAAACCTTCTTCGTTCGGTATCGTTATGTATCTATTTTATTCTTCATTTCCGCATTTTACCGCTTTCTAGATATCATGTGAAGTAGGAAATAAAGAGCGTGCGCTCGAAGTCGCTGTTTAAAGACCTGTAGCAGGCATTCCACACTTCATTTGCTATATGTGTTGTGCTTGTGTTTGTTTACGTTCTTGTTGATCGATGAGTCACTCAATTTAGCAATTGAGATCACGACTTCGCTCTCAGTGCATGCTCCCTATAGGATTTTATCGCTTTCCATCCTTTCTTGTTGATCGATGAGTCACTCAATTTAGAAATTGAGATCACGACTTCGCTCTCATTGCATGCTCCCTATAGGATAGTTTTTTAGACTTTTCTTCAACATACTAACCTAGGCAGGATCTCTTTAGGTGTGATTTTTTGATAGCTTGCTTGCTTCATCCATGTACATACCATGTTCCCTTAGGATGCGCTTGCTCCGTTCGGACGCAAGATAGACCTTAGATTGCAAACCATGCATGCTAACATTAGGTAGAAATTTCCCCTTTCATCCTTGACGTAGGTTTACCATTGCATGATAATATTAGGTTAGAGATAGGCTAGTCTCCCATAGACTCTTTTCTTTCCCTTTTGCATGTGCATTCAAAACAAAAACTTCTTTTCTTAGAAAATCAAAACATGCTAATCATACTTAAACCCTTTTTCAAGGTAACAAAACACAAAACAAATTCAAACCATTTTGTGCGCTCCAGCACCTTTTCTCTAAAACCCTTTTCGGGTAAGGACATGATTAGTTTACTTCTGTGCCAACGCATAAGTCTCCAAAGGTCGAGCTGCGACAGAAGGCGGGATTAACATTGTCCATAAAAAACATAAACAAACAAAACATATAAGCCGAACTACGGTAGCTATGATTCCTCAAAAAGGATACGTAGGCATTGGGGTAGGGCCCAGGCGAGCACAATTTTATTTTCCCTACATTCTTTTCTCCTTTATTTTGCATGCATTCCTTTCAGTAGTATAGTAAACAGTAAGCATAGATTAAACACACCCATAAGATAGACAACAAGAGTGGATACCGTAGAGTACTACGGGCGTGTGGGGTACTAATACCTTCCCCTCGCGTAATAGACTCCCTTACCCGATCTCTCGGTCGCAAGACCGTGACTTCTCCCTTTTCAGGTTTTCTCGATGTTTACCTTTCCCTACATGTGGGATAAAAGATGTTCGATGGCGACTTCATTATTTTGATGATTTTCAGCCGGTTGTTTCACCTTGTCTATCTACTTGGGAAGAACATAATGTTTTACCCCAAAATTTTCCCTCCCATATTTCTCAAAACATTGCAAGAAAGATCCCTAAGTTGCTCAAGGTTGCTCAAGAGTTGGTCAGACAAGCTATCTCCTAAGGCAGTTTACCCCAAATTAGGGTTTTGTGTTGCATCAATACCCTTTAATCCAAATGACCCCAAGTGCTCACCAATGTCCTAATATGTTCTCAATATCATCCATGTCAAGTTTCAAGCCTTGCAGAGAAAGTTTGCTCAGTCAATTGCTCAAAAGTCCAAAAATCGATGGTGTTAGGGTAAAAGTCAACTGTGACCCAAATACAGTCAAACTTCAGGATTTTTGTCAACATTATCATTTTGAAGGATATTTCATCATTTGATCAAGGTTTGATCATGATTCATCAAGGATTGCTCACAATTCATCAAGATTCAAAAGTTGCTAAATTAGGGTTTTGTAGGAAAAGTCAACCCAACTTTGACCAAGCATAACTTTATCATACTTTATGAGAAATGACCCATCCAAAGCTCATTTTGAATAGGATGCAAATCCCTACAATCCATATTCATACCCCAAGATCAAAATATCCACTCACAAGAAGTTGTGAATTTGGACATTATAGGTCATTTTGAAAAGTCAACAAAAACACCTTTTTTATCAAAGCTCATAACTTTAGCATGGAATATTAAAATGATATGAGACCAAAAAGGTTGATTAGAGGACATCTCAAGCTTTCTAAAAAGTCCAAGAACATCTCCAAAAGTTCAAAATTTAAGAAGTTATGCATTGTTCAATTTGGACTTTTTTGAAAAATTGCCAAAAGTCAACTATCCCCAAAACTTCAAATTTTGCCTAATGGGCCCATTCTTTTCCACTTGATTTGAGTTTGCATTATTGCCCACGTGCCCTAGCTCCAGCCATGTGTCCATATCACATTTTTATTTTTTAAATTTGATTTTTATTTGCATTAATCCATTTTAAATCAAATAAAATCACATAAAATCTAAAGCATTGATAACATATGATTTTTTTGGATATTTCAGGCTCCAAATACAGCTACTATTTCAATTGAATTCGTATCAAAGGAATTGGTTACAAGAATATATTATTTGGATCAAATTTGGAAAGGTTTTCATGGAGAATCAAATCAAATATGCAATCATCACTGTGGGAAGATTTGGACCAAGTTTTTCACCCTAATCCAATGTACAATACATAAGGAAGCAAAGCACACGAAAATCAGGGTTGGCAATCACTTGTAGAGGCTGAACAACTTTGCAAAAAATCACAAAAAAGTTGGAGATCGAAATCAAAGTTAGAGGCGTTTTCAGGACTTGAGACTTGTCTCAATCTATTGTTGGTCGTCTCCACAAGCTAACTCGATCCAAACCACGCTTCTCAGGCCCTTATACGCATTGTAAGTCCTTCGGAAAACCGTCCTGTTCTTGTTTTCGATTCGCATGATTCTGGCATCCATTTAGTGAAATAATTGTATATTTGTGATCACAAGAACATTTGCAGGCTTTTGGCATCGTTTAATTTCATTTATCTGATATGTATTGCAATCCACCATAGCTAGGGTTTGCTTGGAAATTTTGGGAGTTTTTGTTTCAGGTAAAATTGAGACACATGATGGACATGGTTGTATCCAGGAGGATGAGACGAACACGACCATGTCCTTAGAAATTGTTTTCATGGCCTGGAGTGGATTTTAGAACAAGGCTGTGCTTTTAGCTGCGGATACAAATCCGCAGGTAAATTTACAGTGTTTAAGAGGACAGGGACGATGAGGTGTCCTCCGTCCATTGGGCTATTCAAAAGTTGCACGCGTTTTTTGTTGTTCTGTCCATTGACTTTTTTTTAATATTATTATTTCATTGTATTATTAATAACAAAACAACAACGTGCTTCAGCGGTTGCCACATAGGCCATAAAGGACCCAAAGGCTGGAGGTCAGGGGTTCGAGCCCTTCCTCCAGCAATTTGTGTTTTCTCATTATTTTTCAGGTTATCACATGTGCGCTCAGGCTTGATCCACACCATGCTCCCTCACCAAACCAAGAGTCAGATGGCCAATGGCCAGATCTAATGCTCATTGATTGGAGGTCCACCAAGGTGTCAGTTAACTCATGTGTACCAGATCCAAAAAGTCAAACGAGCCAGCACTATTGGGCCTACAAAAATGACTTTCAGCACCTCCAAAAAAAAGCCCATCTGTTTCTTTTCATTATGTTTTCTCTTTTTAATTTAGTTATTTTATTTAATTTCAATTAATTACTAACTAATGTTTTTTTCCTTTTATCAAATAAAATCACAAAAATACTTTTTTTATCCAATCAAATTTTAAAACTTTTATTTTTATTAATAAACTCATCAATTAATTAGGATATTAATTAGGAAATTTTAACTTATTTGTATAAATAAATAAAATTAATTAGACTTAATTAGGTTTTAACTACTAATTTAATTATTTTTATTTTCTTTCTTAAAATAATAAAAACCCAAAAAATATGTCATAAATTATTTTTCATTAATTAATTTAATTAATTTAATTTAGTTATTTAATTTAGGATTTAATTTATTTCCTTAAATAAAAACGACAAAAAAAAAAGAAAGACATTTCTTTTAAAAAAGGGGGTCAAAACCCTAATCTTGCATCCGATTTAATTTTGTGGCGCGCTTTATTTTTCTTTATCCAATTATGTATCTGCTTCCGGTATGTAATAGATAATTAGGACATTTTATTTACCGTTTATTTTATTTTATTTTCAAAGGGTTGCTTTTGGCGATGTAAATACCCAACGCCTTGTAATTTAATTTCCGCATTTTTATTCCGCAAATTATATAACTGCTAAGATGTTTGATAATAGGGTTTGCATGACAAGACTGAATGCTTAATTCTAAAATCAAATTAGATCACCCTTAACATGTGCAAAGATAAAAATAACTGAAAACGACACACTCGCACATGCGCACTCTTAGGGTACACCCCACTTGGTTTCCTTCATACACGATCATTGAGTATAGGTCTTTTTAGAGGTTGCCCTCTTGTCCAAAGATCATAGTTGCCTCGAAACGGTTGCCTCGGATATTGTTGCCTCAAACAAATGATCTAAGACATTAGGGTTACCGCTAAGGCGTCCTAACATTGCTTTGGTGACCGTATGTCCCTCATTCGAATTGACCCTCAAACTCCAACGACGGTGCTACCTACTCATCAATAGTGGGATATCATTGTCTAAAGGAAATTAGCGTAGAACAATTCCTTTTTCGAGTAGGTAGATGGTTCTTAGATACTTGCTCTTTCAAAACAAAAACTTTTCACACTTACACTTCTTTTCGAACAAAGTTTTCAAAAACACTTCATTACACTCTTGAGGACAGAAGCAAGAGTTAAAATTGAAGTTTCAAACAAAAAAAAAACTTTCCAAACCTACAAGCACAAAGAAAACAATTTTGAAAACAATTGAGTAAGTACCTAAGAACCCGTAGATAACTACGGATAGAAAGGGTGCTAATACCTTCCCTTTCTATAATATACCCCCCGAACCCGAGAAACATCTCGAAAAAGGAACTTTTTTGTGCTTTTTTCCTTTCCTTGTTGGATAAAATAAAAGCCGGTGGTGACTCTTGCTTACCGCGACTTTTTGCGAAAACAAACGCAAAACGCAAACCAACATTCTAAAAAATAGTCAGTTATTTCCATCGTATCACACATAACAACAATAATTCCGTAACAGGAGAAAGCATTGTTCTACAAGAGATTTCATATTAATAAAAGGGAGAAAGAACTCCATCAAATGAGAAAATGCTTCATAACTCTTTTTAATCTCTGTTTGATCACCATCTGGCTGGGTAAAGAATCACACTCAGCTGGAGATGTCTGCAGCAAGACTGGAAAAATGGGATTATAAACCCAACACCATAACATAACCTGTAGGAAACCCTTTAATTGATCATTAATTGTTAGAGGAAGCCAGACACACATCTATAAAACAGATCACAAGAAACAATCCTGCTTGAGGAAGATTCTCGATTTGGGGTAGACATAGTAGCTATCTTGATGAAATCTGGATATGCCCTTGGAAACCAATATGGTGTCTCAAGCTTACCGTGATGATCAAGGTAACTTTTGTAACTTGCCTTTGGCTGCATGCTTTTAGGATAACCTTTATGACCAAATGGCTTTTAGAGATTTGTCGAATCTTGACGTAACTGCCCTAGATTGGCTGAATGTTACATCCTCTTTGCTCCACAACTCTTCTCGGCAACATGCCTTTTGCTGATACTCAAATGTAAACTTTCATTATATCAAGTAGTTGTTTTACAAGCAGAAAATGTTTATTCTAAGACTGAAAATTCTAATGCAACAATTATGTAAGTCTTGAAGATTTTATTTGAAAAGATGTCGTAAAACCTTATGAACGAATCACTAGCAAGGATGCGACATTGATTTTTTTGCACGAAAGATAACAAAATAAATATGATACCAATCATAATAATTTGGCAAAATTAATGGGAGTCAAGAAACACTATCTCATTGGAGTATGCTTTCGAAATAAACCATGTTTCAATTAGGACTTTTGAGGGTTGTAACGTGGCCAAGTTCACGGTTTTAGAAAAATAGATTTAAGGCTCAAAAATATTTGGTGCCCACCCCCTTCATGATGTTCTTCGGTCCTAAGTTCAATTAACTTGACACGAACATTCATCTCTCAAAAGAAATTTCGAGATAGTTGAGGAATCAAACAAGGTTTTCTTTGGACATACAAGTCACTCATTCCTGCTTCTTTTGGGTTTCTTGTCACGCGACTCTGTTCTTTGCTGCGGATTTCACATTGTAATCCTTTATCGCATTTTAGGATTTCCATTTCTTCCTTTCCTTCTGGACAAATTCCTTTTGACTTTGACTCTGAAGTGCAGCAGGATGCCCTGACTTTTGCCTAAGCGACTTGTTTTTTCAAGTTCCGACTTAGCGGGGCTTTTTGTCTCTTTATTTTTCATCATAATTTTTTTATTCATATTATCTTTTTCTTTTTCTTTTTGAACATGTCACATGACTTCGAGTCATTTGTGACTAGTTGGAAGAATTGTGACTGCCCTATTTCTGAGTAGATGAAGGATAACCATTATTGTATCATCATCTGTTGAATTCCTGATATGTGAGAGATACCCATTGGGATAACATCTTCTTTTGATGCACACTACTGATATGAGGTGATTAAACATTGCGGTTTTGAATTCCCTCAACCTCTTGAAAGATAACCATTATTGTATCCTTAGATGTGCACTCTTGATGAGATTTGAATACTCAATCAGATTAACTGAACACTACCCTGTCCCGGGTTTAACAAAATGAGGGTTTTTTTCTGAATAGAAAAAGAAACTCCTACTTGAAGGCTCAAAGGGGTTAACAAAGGTCTCACTCCCTTATATCTCCGGTGTTTGAGGATTTGAAACAATGTATGTACATCATCAACAGGGTTTTATCCAAAAGCATACAACCAGAAAATTTGTGTTTTAATATCATCATCCTCCTCCCAATCTCTGCCTAGGCAAGAGAATAGGTAACAAGTTGGTATCATAAAGCAATTTAAAATTGAAAACAAATACGAGTGAAACGAATTAATTTCTTCAAGACAAACATACTCATTGTATTAAGATTAAACATTCAAATGCAAACAAGTTCTTACATGCAAACAGTGCAATGATAAACAATAAAAATTACAAATGAGAAAGCAGTAAAAATACTAATAAACTGAGAAGGTTAATCATCCTTAAACTCCAAGGCATTCTTCAATCAAGTTTATTCTTCGACAAATATTTGACTTAAACCTTAAGACAAATATCCTTAAATGACAAGATACCACTTCGTACCAACCTCTGAACTTCAACCTTCAAAGCAATGCAATCTTCCAAATCGTGCCCAGGAGCATCCTGATGAAAGGCACAAGAAGCATCAGCCTTAAATCCTCTTGGCAGTTTTTTAGGAACAACTGGTCGAGCTCGAGTTTGAACCAGATTCTTCTTCAACAAATACAGATACAACTCTGTGTATGTCATTGGAATTGGATCAAAGCTCATTTTCCTCTGATTTTCTTGCCCTTGATTTCCTTTTTGAGGTCCCCTCTGATATGTAACAGCAGCCGGAGTCATATTGACGACTGGAGTCACATAAGTAACTTGTTGATTCCTATTATGAGATCCCCCTTGCCTACCACGAATTATAGCGTAGGAGTATTGCTCTTTCTTTTTGGAACAACTATCACCATACTTATTATAACCATTTGATGACTCCCCGTCTTCAGATAAATGACCTTCATGGACAGCTTCCTCTAAATGGACTCCTATGCTTACCATCTCTGTAAAATCACTCGGGGCACTTGCAACCATCTTCTCATAGTAGAAGGAACTGAGAATTTTCAGGAAGATCTTTGTCATCTCCTTTTCTTCCATGGGAGGAATTACTTGGGCGGCTACCTCACGCCATCTCTACGCATATTCTTTGAATGACTCCCTGTCTTTCTGAACCATGGCCCTGAGTTGATCACGCTCGGGCTCCATGTCCATGTTGTATTTGTATTGTCTGATAAATGCTTCTCCCAAGTCATTAAAAGCATGGATGTTGGCGCTATCCAAGCTTATATACCATTTCAACGCTGCGCCGACCAAACTATCCTGAAAAAAGTGAATCAGTTGACGTTGATCATCGGTGTGGGTAGACATTCTTCTCACGTACATCACCAAGTGAGAACGAGGGCAAGTGTTGCCCTTGTACTTCTCAAATTATGGGACCTTGAACTTAGCATGCACTTTAACATTCGGGACCAAACACAGCTCATTCACATTCTGCCCAAATAACTCTTTTCCCATAAGAGCCTTCATCTCTCGTTGTATTCTATCAAACTGCTCTTGGAAATCATCCATTCTATCATAAAGACCTAAGTCTTCACTCGGCAGAGGGAAAGGAAGACACATATCTTCATTAACAAACGGAACCAAATTCACCGAAGGAGGTGTAGTAGGAATAGTATTCTGAACCACTGGAGCATCTTGAGGGCCAAGATTGAAACCTTCAGGTGCAAAATTCTCTGGCATTCTCCATGAATAACCTTGAGGCATACGGTTTTGAACAACAGCCGGAGTAGCGGATAGAGGAACGGTCAGAACTTCAGCATTTGCCCTTGTTGGTTGAGGTGTAACACTCGGTGGCTGATTCTGAGCAACCACCAGAGCTTCCATCAGAGTAGTCAAATTGTCCAAGCCAGCCTTCAAAGTGGAAACTTCCTCGCGCAGCTCGCGATTCTCTTATTCCAAGTTGTCCATCTTCTTTTTGAAATTAGCCCGAGTGTTGTAGTGATGAGTCAGCTTGCTGAATGGAGTAAAGAAGATGGGTAAGACACTGGGTATGTGTGCAAGAAATATGTGCAATATGATGCATGATATGCAATGCACATGATTATTTTTACTTCAATATTTAATATTTTAAGGGATTTAAGATTTATAGACATATTGCAAACATCCAAGTAATAAAGCTTTTGAAATACTGAAAATTTTTATTATAATAACTTCAAAATGGATTACAAGTTTCAATGATCCCAAGTACAAGATGAAAATACAATCTAAAATCCCGAGAAAAGGAACTAATGGAGATCAATCTGTACGTTGGCACTTCCCTGTGAGCTTGGCAATCTGAGCCCTCAACCTTTGGTTTTCTTCCATATGTCTGATGGCAACCTACCTCCACTCATCTGGATCAGAAAGTGAGTAATCAACACCTATTTGAGGCTTAGGGGAAAATAAATCCCCTTGCCTCTCCATAGACTCCAACGCTCGACTCTCAAGGATCTCGATCAAATTATCTTTCTCCTTCAAGTTTGCTCTGTAGGAACTTTCTAAAGTTTAGAACTTGTTCTTCCAGGCATCCCTTTCCTGTTGCATCCTAACCAAAGCGAGTTGCAGTTCTTCTAGATCATCTAATAAGGGAGGAGTGGTCTTCATAGACAAATCAGGCATGGGTGTCTCCCGAGTATACGACATCTTCAACTTAATGGCTCTCGATCGGACCCACTGAAGATATGGCTCCAAAGAAACAGCACCCCTAGGTCCCAAATCCTTCCTACTCTTCTTATGAATGTGACGCCAGGCCTTCACAATTTTCTCCCTAGATTCCCTATGGTCTTCTCCTTCCTTCAGAAAGAAACTACTCAAATGAATATTGTTCGGTTTATCCCTCATCGGATAATCGAGCTGTCGCCGTGCAAGAACAGGGTTATAGTTAATTCCTCCCTTTGTACCAAGAAGAGGTACATTGGGGAAACTACCACAACTGTCAATAATATCCACATCCTGGTAAGCTCGATGATACCAATCAATATCCGAGTGAGTAAGTTCCATGATCTTAGGAGCCCAACGGGGTTCCTTCTTGACATCCCAAAAAGCATCAGACTGAGGCATATGAGAGATGAACCACCGATATAACAGAGGCCTGCTGTTTACCGTGGTTATTGGTAAACAACCGCTGATCCTCCAAATGGTTACTTATTTGGTTACTCGCAGGATCGATCAGATTGATCCTAAGACATGGTTGATTTTGAGGTTTTGATTAAGTTGGATAATAGTTAAATGACAATAAAATAAGGAGGCTTTAAGTAAATTGCATGAAGAAGTGGACTTGATAAAATAAACGAAGGCTTGAAATAAAGGGTTTCGACAGAAAAAATAAAGAAGAAAGCAAGTAAAGTTTCTGGAAAGTAAATGACTTTGATTAATAAAAGTGGTGTTTCACACATACATTCTCAACAATTCTTTCTCACACGCTGGGTACTCGAATCTATATGAGTGACTTTGTATATAATTGTGAACACACGCGAGAAACTGCGTGACCTACTACTATTTATACTAAAACATCCCAAGTAACCGTCGGGCAGTTACACTGCTTCGAGATGACTCCACTTTGCACGTTCTCAGCGTTCGACGCTCCAGATCTTTGCACGTTGCACTTGGTAACCGCTGGAAACCGTTTTCCCTCCAAACGCTTGAATTTCAAACCGTTCCACTCTGAACCATCGAACACCTTCGTCGAGAAGCATCTTCGACGAGAAACACCTTCGACGTCGAAGGCAACCAACTTCTCCCTTGGAAGAAATCTTCTAAGTACATTGCCACCTTTTGATGGGCATTTCCACAGACCCAGCTGGTCGAAAATATCCTTCAGCTTTAATGGCTGATATTAATAAAACAAGGGTGTCGAATTTTAGAGCCAACAAATTGCCCCCCAAGAATGCCTTATTTCGACTCTGAAAGAAAAAGGCATTCTTTGAAATGCCATTCGACACCTGTCTTTTCATTCTTAGTCACAAATTAAATTGTGCACTTTTTTTTTGTCTTCTACCAACCACTGACAATCCCAAGGAAAAGCCATCATTCATCCGTACCTAAGACGTCACTTCAGTACGGCGTGCAGCGTGCCAAACGTCTTTTCACAAATTGTCATCATGACAATTCCCAAAAACGAGGGCGCACGCTGCACCCTTTCATTTCTGCAGAACGGCTACAACAACAGGGAGACGCCACGTGTCCCACTACCTTCTGCAACATTAAATGGCATTTAATGTCCTCGAATTTGGGGATTTCCCCAACTACTATAAATAGCGGTAAGTACCCATTGTGAGACTTTTTCACGCTACCTTGCTTTCAGATATCCCTTATTGCACACAAACTCTTGCAACCTTTGCAAACCATCTGTTCTTCGCTTCATCTTCAACCTTAGTATCAACAATGGCATCTGGTTCTTCCAACGCTCCTAGCACCAACACTCCCTCTGGAAATGTCAAACCCAGGATTTTCTCCACTGCTCCCGTAGTGACTCCCACAGGCCAACGAAGGGTCCCTGAGCCTTTGGACATTGCTGTACGTGATGCTTATTCACGTCACCTCATGATTCCGGTTGGATATTCCATCCAAATCTTTGCCATGTCTGGCCCATTATACCCAAGCATTGCTGAAGCCATGAAGATCAAAAGTTACTTTCCGGTACTTGAAAGACTCAAACCGGTTGGATGCTCCAAGAAAGATGCAGAGGATAATGAAGATCCTGCTAAGGAGAAAATCGACCTCCGTTTCTTCAATAGAGGTGTTAGGGCTTTCAGGTCTGGCCCTAGCCTCACTCCTGATTATAGTGCTTGGCTGGAAAAAATGGAGAAACGCCAGGCTTCGATCTGGAAAGACATGGGGATATTCGACCTGGTTATGCTGTCGAAGACAGGTCTTAACTATTCCCCAGAGATGTTGATAGCTTCTTTACTCTTCTGGGATTACACCCATTTCACCTTCCATCTTCCCTGTGGAATGCTGACTCCCACGCTCTTCGACGTGGCCGCCATCACTGGCTTTCGACCCACTGGGGACTACTTCGACCCGGAGGAAATGTCGGAGGATCAGATTGGATTCTCTGCCACAAAACCAACCTACACCACCTTCATCAATCACTACCACGATAAGTCGATGGACGCTGTGTCAGACGTAGAACATATCGCGTTTCTAGCCTTATGGCTGACACGCTTTGTGTTTTGCACCAAGTCTCTACAGGTGACCAAGAAGATGGTCACTCTCGCCACTCAACTCCACCATGGCCAAAATATCTGTTTGGCAGAATTGATTTTGGCGAGTCTGTACGAGTCGATTAGCAACGGAGCGACTCTTCTGAAGATCATCGAGAACAGAGCCAGTATGCTGCTTGCTGGACCTTTTTGGCTGCTTCAGCTGTGGCTCAATGCCACCTTCGAGTCTTTCTTGCCTCAGAAGACTCAAATAAATGAGCAGGCTCCAGAAATAGCAAATAGACGCGTCGAAGGAACCAGATTGGCTCTGTTGACTCCAACGGAAGATGGGCTGGAACTTCAACAAACTTTTACAAACTTCGTCTTGATGTTTGCTAAAAGGAAAGAGTTTGCTTCGACCATGGCTCCGTTTGCTCGACGAAAGGTTGGCCCAGAGTGGTTCACAAGGCCACATCCTAGGGCGTCGAGTGGTCCTCAGGTCGACGAACATACAACAGTGTGGGAGGCATTTCTCACACCAAGAATAATGCCCCTGCGATTCAAGAGCTCCAAGACTCACTTGAGTCTAATCGCGTATCAACCAAACCTGGTGTCTCGCCAGTTTGGTATTATTCAGACACTACCTTCTCCAATTTTTCCCAAGGAGAAGTCTATGTTATACTTCTGCAACGACTACACTGAAGACGCTACCACTAAGCATATCGGCAGATATGCTGGTCGAACAGTTCTTTCATTGTTTGACTATCAGCTTAACTTTCTCTGCTCACCATCCTTCGAGGAGTGGTGGAAAAGTTACTACACTGAGGAGTTTTTCGACGAGAAGGACTTCGTGGAAGAACTTCAGAAGTCTTTTGTCCTTGTCTTGGACAAAATAAAGAAATGTAAGTTCATCCTTTCGAATTACTTTGTCTTTCCCTTTCGACTGGTAGCCTGTTAATTATTTTGTCTACTTTCAGTTGTTCGAAAGCCTGCAGCCAAGAAGGCTGCAGAAGGCCACCAGGGAGGAGGCCCCTTAACAAAACCTCCACCGCCGACGAAGACTATAGCGCCGGCGAAGACCACAACAAACCAACAGGGGGAAGGCCCTTCGAAAAAGCCTTCTGCATCGGTAACCAGACTTTTATTATTTTCTTCTGGCTTTAACTTTCTGACTTTCGATGCAACTTCTAAATCGAACTCCAATTGGTTTTTTAGGCACCTTCTCCCAAGAAACGGCCAGCACTGACGGTCGAATCTGGGAGTGACGAAGAAGATGATTCTCCCCCTGCTCCTCTTAAAAGGTGAAAGCTGAAGAAGGACGTTCCTCTTCCTGAGGCTCGAACAATCAGAATAAAGGTTGCTGGGAGAAAGCCCAGGCCACCTCCAGTAATCATTGAAGAGCCAACGGAGGAGGAACTAAATGTTCTTCTCAATAAACCTGTCGAAAGCGACAATTCCAGCCCTGGGGCTGAAGCTCCTTTGCAGGTAATCTCTTTGATCCCTTTGTAACTCAGGTGTCGATACCCACGTTCGATTATGTCTCTTTCGAATTTAGAAGATTCTTCTTCTTCTCTTTTCAGGACACCACTGAAAGCTCAGCGCCAAGGACTTCTAAAGCATTGGATTCTGCTGAACTCAGCAGGCCACAAGAAAAAGACTTGGCGAATGATGAAGCCAATACTGAAATAAATGAAGCCAATGCTGAGACAGCAGAACAACCAACAGAAGATCCACAAACAGAAGAGCAACAACCAAAAGAGATTCAGGTGGTGGATTTGTCGGAAGAAAATCGTGACGAAGGGGACCGCGGTGACGCTGGCGAAGAGGATCAAGGTGACGCTGGCGAAGGGAACCATGATGACGCTGGTACTGCCGCAGTCCGAGTCGAAGAGATTCAAGTCGAGGCAAATGCTACTCAACAGCCTCAAACCCAAGACAACGCTGTTGCAAAGGTTGTCACCTCAACAAAGCATAGGTCGAAAGAAGACTTAGAACTCCTGAAGCAAAGTGATCCTGTTGGCTATCTGAATGCCATCATCGAGAGCAAGGGAAGTTCATCTGATGTTAGTCAGGAGGCTCCTACTCTGTCGGGGAAGTCCACTGAAACTTTTCCTCTCGATGAGGCTTTGACGAAGGTTAAGGCTCAGTTCTTCAAGAAGGATTTGATGAAAGCTTTAGAGGGGGACCCTACTGCTCCATCATACTTGGGGGCTGTTTTGAATGCCGTAGACTTGCTAGTTGTGCCTCCAGAAGTTTCAGGCTTTATCATGGAGTTACACTCCATTATTGGTCAAGTCT
Source organism: Vicia faba (assembly GCA_948472305.1). Classification (NCBI taxonomy): domain Eukaryota; kingdom Viridiplantae; phylum Streptophyta; class Magnoliopsida; order Fabales; family Fabaceae; genus Vicia; species Vicia faba. The sequence goes on along the minus strand of OX451741.1, from coordinate 1,407,557,815 downwards.
CAGCAGATTATCGGCGACAAAGGGGCTTTAATAGCCAGCTTGAAGTGTTATATGGAAAAAGCTCTTCTGCATGGACTGCTGTAGCAGAGACAACTTCTCGAATTGCGGAGTTGTCGAAGCAAAAAGCATCTAAACAAGAAGAAGTTGATGCCATCGATCGAGAGAACGCTTCCATCAAGGCGCAAATCGAAGAACTAGAGGCTAAGATGAATGCCAATACTAAGCGCAAGGAGGAACTTCTCTCGACTGTTCCAGACACTGAAAGTCAAGCTAAAATCACACAAGGCCTAGAATTTGCTGAGAAAGCTCAAGCCTTCGACGATCAAATTGCCAAGCTTGCGCAGGCGAATGCCTTGTGCAACAAAAGATTGGAGTTGCAGCAAGCTAAATACCTTCGACTCAAGGACTCCATCCCCTTCTGATTGATTCAGCCCTTTAACCATTTATTGTAATATGTATTTGACAATATTGTCATTTTGGCTAATTTATAAAAATTTTCCATTTTGGCTTATTTATGGTTAATTTAATCGTTACTTGTTATTTATTTACTCTCAAGAGCCTTTTATCTTCACCTAGCTCTTCGACTTCATAAGCTCCACCAGAAAAAGTCTGGATAACTCTGAATGGTCCTTCCCATTTAGGTGACCATTTTCCCATGCTTCGATCCCTTCGATCCATGGGAAGAATCACCTTCCAAACTAGCTCTCCAGGCGAAAATACCTTAGGTTTCACCTTTTTATTATAAGAGTCTTCTACTCTTTTCTTCTGAAGCCTGAGTAGGTCAAGAGCGCGCAATCTTTCTTCGTCTAAATCTACTAGTTCGTCTAACATCATATCCCAATAAATTTCAGAGGGAATATCGTAATGTCTCTGAACCCTTGCAGATTGAATAAAAATTTCTGCTGGCAACACTGCGTCATGGCCAAAAGTTAGCCTATATGGTGTTGTACCTATGGCTTCTTTTGGGGACGTTCGACAGGCCCACAAAATCTGGTCTAACGTCTTATGCCAATTTTTGGGCTTCTTCCCAACATGCTTTTTTATCAAGCCAATCACTACTTTGTTCGCTGCTTCGACTTGACCATTTGCCTGTGCATAATAAGGCGTTGATGTTAGGAGTTTAAAGCCCGTTTCCTGAGAGAATTCCTGCATCTTTCGACTGGTGAAAACTGATCCTTGATCAGTTGTTATAGTCTCAGGGATTCCATATCTAAAGATAATGTTCTTTTGAATAAATTCAATGACATTTTCTTGGTCCACATTGACTAAAGGGATAGCTTCGATCCATTTAGTAAAATAATCAATGCCTACCAATATATACTTCTGACTCTTTGATGATGCTGGTCGAATCTCTCCAATGAGGTCCAACGCCCATCCTCTAAAGGGCCAAGGTTTCACTATCGAGTGAAGCTCGCTTGCTGGTACATGTTGGATGCCTGTATGGACTTGACATTCTTGGCAACCTTTAGCGAACTCGACACAATCTTTCAACATGGTGGGCCAGTATAGCCCTTGTCGAAACAACAACCATTTCATCTTATGGCCTACTTGGTGAGCCCCACATGTTCCAGCGTGCGTAGTCGAAAGGGCTATGTATGCCTCAGTTTCACTTAAGCATTTTAGCAATACCCCTTCAGGCGTCTTTTTAAATAACTCATTACCCATGAGTACATAACTCAATGCCCTGTACTTTGTTTTTCGTTCTGTCGAAGCTACTGGATTTTGAAGATAATCCACAATGGGCTTCCTCCAATCTTGCTCTAACAAATTATCTATGAACGAAATTTCGAAGTTACTTTGATCAGCATATCCTAGTCTTGTCGATTCCAAGTCTGTTGGTGATAGACAAGTTGCTTTTATCTTTTCTCGAACTTCGATTGCTCTTTGTAATGTTGCTTTTGAAATCTTGTATCCAGATGCAATTTGTGCCAAGTCGTTGGCTATTTGATTTTCCAATCTGGGTATGTGTCGAATATTGACCATTTCAAATTTTTTCAATAAACGATTTGCTATCACAAAGTACATAATGAGATTTTCTCTTATGCATTTATATTCTTTTGTGACTTGCGTAATGACTAACTCTGAGTCTCCCATTATTTCGACTCGAGTTGCCCCCAATTCCAACAATATTTCAATGCCAGTAATTAGAGCTTCATACTCAGCCTCATTGTTCGAACAAGAACCTGATATCTTGTACTTGAATGTTGTTGGAATATTTTCTGGAGAAATGATCAAGACTCCTACTCCTGTTCCATCTTTATGGCTGGAACCATCGAAGTAGAATTTCCAAGGTTCTATCTCCACATAATTAAAATCCTCAACTTGAATTGAGTGGTCGACTATAAAGTCTGCAACCACTTGTCCTTTTACTGCCTTAAGAGGCATAAAGGTTAAGGAGTATTCAGTTAATGCTAATGCCCACTTGCCAATTCGACTGTGCAAGATGGGTTTCGACAACATGTAATTGAAAACATCCAAATGAGACGAAACATACACATCAACTGGTTTTATATATTGCTTGAGTTTTGTACAAGAGAAATACAGACATAGACACAATTTTTCAACTTTGCTATATCTAGTTTCTACATCGTTCAAAACTCTACTAAGATAGTAAATGGGTCTTTCGACTCCATTCTCATCTTCTTGGGCTAACATGCTTCCCAAAGTTTTGTCGGATGCAGCTATGTACAATCTCATACTCCTATTGCTACAAGGAGGCACCAAAATAGGTGGCTTGGTGAGGTACCCTTTGATTTTATCGAAGGCTTCTTGTTGCTCTTGCCCCCATTCGAATCCCTCTTTATTCAATCGAAGTAAGGGTGAAAAGGCTTGAGCTTTCCCACTTAGGTTAGATATAAATCTCCTTAAGAAATTTATCTTGCCTAACAGAGATTGCAGTTCCTTCTTATTCGATGGCGCTTTCGCTTCCAGAATAGCCTTCGTCTTGTTCTGGTTGATTTCGATTCCTTTCTTGTGGACAACGAAGCCCAAGAAATCCCCAGCTTTCACACAGAATGCACACTTCAAAGGGTTCATCTTCAGACCATGTTCTCTCATTCTTTCGAATGATTGTCGAAGGTGGTCAATATGATTCTTCCTGGAAACAGATTTTATAACAATGTCATCAATATATACTTGCATAAAAGTGTTAATAAAATCATGGAAGATAGAATTCATTGCTCGCTGGTATGTTGCCCCAGCGTTCTTTAGGCCAAAAGGCATCACTACCCATTCGTAAGTTCCTAGAGCCCCAGGGCATCGAAAAGCTGTTTTCGACACATCCTCTTCAGCAATGAATATTTGATTATATCCTGAATAACCATCGAGCATACTCAGGTATTCATAGCCAGCGGAAGAATCGACTAGCATTTCCGCCACAGGCATAGGATATTCATCTTTGGGTGTGGCAGCATTCAAATCTCTGAAATCTATGCACACCCTCAACGTACCATTTTTCTTAATTACTGGCACAATGTTTGCAATCCATTCGACATACCTTGTAACGCGTATGAATTTGCACTTCAGCAGTCTTTCGACTTCCGTTTTGATCTTCGACAGTATTTCTGGAGCGAAGCGTCTTGGACTTTGCTTGATTGGCTTCTTCCCAGGTTTGATTGGCAACTGAAGTTCTACCAATCCTCTGTCGAGACCAGGCATTTCGTCGTAATCCCATGCAAAACAGTCCTTGAACTCTTTCAACAATTGGATTACTTCCAACCTAAGTTCTGGGTCAATTTTGGCGCTGATGTAAGTTGGCTTTTTCTCTGACCCTTCGCCTAAGTTGATTTCTTCTAAAGGATCTTGCGCTAACATTTTAATGTTGTTCGCCAAGGGGTCCTTTTCGAAGCCCAAAGGCTCATCGTCATAGATGGCGTCGAGCCTCTGTTCCTGCATTCCTTCTGGCATGATATCAGGGGGTTCTGGATCGAAATCCTTTCCAGGACCTGCAGCAGATAACTGTTGATCATTGGCCTGTGTGGCCATGTACTTTACTTCGGCTTCGAGAGCCGTTATCATCTTTGTTTCGGCTACATAAGCCGAAATTCGCTTCAATGATTGTGACTCAGTCATTATCACTGAATTCACTTCCCCAACAAGTTGGTTGGATATCAGTTAACCCACTGAAGTCTATGTGGGACAAGTCTTCTCTGTCCCATTGAAAACCATGCTCAGGGTGTAGGTATAGGGAACAAAAAGTATTTGGCGCTGGCGCCAAGTCGAAGTCAGGTGTTGGACATGGCCCTATGTGAGCCAAGTTCTTGTCGAAATCTGCCAGCCCTAGGTGATTCACTTCGCCCAGGTAATAGCTTTGATCTGCTTCTATGTTTTCGACCATCCCATCTGGACGCCATAGCAGCAACCTCTGGTGCATTGATGATGGCACAACCCCAACACCATGAATCCATTCATGGCCCAACAAAAGATTGTAGTTAGGTTTGGCCGATATGACCATAAACATTGTTGGTCGAAGGATAGATCCCACCTTGATATCCAGTTGGATCACTCCCATAGTGGTCCCTATGCCGCCCTCATAGTTCGACAGGACCATGTTGTGAGGCTTGATGTCCTCATCCCTTTTGCCTATTTTCCTTAGCATAAAGTGAGGAATAATGTTGATGGTTTCCCCACAATCCACCAAGATTTTATTCACTGTAGTTTCTTCGAGTTTATCCCTTATAAATAAAGGCTTGAGGTGATTTTTCATCGCCTCTGTAGGTGGTTCGAAGAACCCATTTTGTTCCTCAGTAGTGCCATTGTCCATGACGAAATAGCACACTGGCCTATGTTTGGCCATTTCTTGCTCCACTTCCCAATCACTTGTTTTAACCTCCACCTGTCGGTTGAACTCTCTGGGCAGCACTGAGACTATATTCACCATGATGTCCAAAGTATCATCAGACTCAGAATCATCTTCGTCCTTAATTTCACCTTGGTTAGGCCAAACTAGCCTGTTGGTCACTGGCTCTCTTTCCAGAGGTTTCCTTTGCTTCCTTAGAGGAACATTTGAACTGGTTTCTTCCTTTGGTTCATTGGCAGCCTCCCTCTCAGCTTTTCGTCGCCTCTGGTATCTCCTCCATTGAGATCGAGACATGGGATTTTTCCCTTTGTAGTTGTTTGACACCTGTGCAACTTTAGGGGTAGCAACTTGAGGCTCTTTCTTTTGTGTTAAAGATGAACCCCTTGGCACATCGAAAGAGTGCCATCTCTCCTCGCTTGGCCTCTTTCGACCAGATGTTTTGTACCATGTATCTACTGGCACGTTAGTTGGAGGCCTGAAAGTCAATGGCCTCTTTTCTTGGTTTGAACCTCTTTGGGAGGCTCTTCTGGGGTCATGTTGAAGATCAACATTTTCCCTTCTCTTATTTGTTGCTCTTACGCCTTGAATATGTTCAGCAGCTTTTTTGTCAAAGATCGAACTGCATCTTGGACACAGCATCACTTCTGACTTCTTTTTCTGGCATCTTTGCAGGAAATCTGCCAGATTTTCATTCTCCCGAGGGAAAGCAGTCTTGTTAGCTTGTTCTTGCCTCATGGCCTCCTCTGATGCTTTTGGGTCAGAGACTTCGACCATGTTGACATTCATGGTATCTTTGTTGGCAAGAGTCAACTGCTTCATTTGAATCTCCAAGTCATCTGTCTGGCCTTGAACTGTGGCCAAGTGAGAACTGGGTTCTGGTCCAGTTTTTTGGGCTCCAACTGTCTCCAGCTTTGGGCTTTCGACCGCTTTCTGAACCGCTTCAATTGTCTTTCTGGATAAATTCCCAGAAAAACTGCCAAAGATTGGCATGTTGATATGGTCCTTTGAGACTTCGACCATTGTGATTCCTGGCCTCTTCGACTGGCTTCTGGATGCCTCGATCACGTTCACCTCTGAAGGTTCAGCATAGTGGGCTTCAGCCTGCAACGGATTAGAGTCCACAGCCATGGGGGTCTTGTCAGCAAACTTCAACCTCCCTTCTTCGATAGCGTCTTGCACAAGATTCCTGAAAAGAAAACATTGAGACGTTTTATGGCCCAGAAAATTATAATATTTACAAAAGCCTCTCTTCTTTCTTTGATCAAGAGGAGGCACTTTTACCCCTGGGGGTATTATCATTTGGCCATCTTTTACAAGCAAGTCAAAGATCTCATCACATTTTGTAATATCAAAACTATAAGTCTTTTTGGGGAACCTATCGTTGGTCCTTTCTGGACCAATGGGATTTTTCCCACTTGAGGGGACTAACAGTTTGCAAGAGTATGGTGGCCCTTGTTTTAGTTCCGCTAAATCGACTTCTCCTTCTTCGACAGTTATAATATCGTCGAAGGATTCTGGATCTTCGTCATCCATCTCAACATACGCTATCCTCTCTCTCTTATGAGTTTTCGTTGCCTTTGCTTTTTTAGCTTTGAGGCGTTCTACCTGTCGAACTCTATCGGCCAGTTGGGCCATGTCTCTCAGGTATTGAGTGTCTAACTTTTTCCTAATGGAATAATCTAAACCGCCTGCGGCTATTTCGACTAACTCATGTTCTGGAACTTGTGTAAAACATCTTGCTTTGAGCAACCTAAACCTATTTAGATATTCGTCTATAGGTTCAGTGAAACGTCTCTTTACACTGGCCAATTCTTTCAGGCTTATCTTGGTTTGCCCCATGTAGAATTGCTCGTGAAACAATCTTTCCAACTGGGTCCAATGATGGATCGAATTGGGGGGGGAGAGTTGTAAACCAAGTAAAAGCGTTATTTGTTAAAGAACTTGGGAAGTACTTAATCCTCAGGTTTTCATTGTTCGAAATATCTCCTGCTTCGATCAAGTATCTCGCCACATGTTCGACAGTAGATTCTGTCGTGTCCCCAGAGAACTTAGTGAATTTGGGGACTTTACATCTAGGATGTAAGTCTGTTTGTAACACGTATTCTGACAGCGGGGATGTAAAGTTGGGCCTTCGAAAGCCCATGTTCATCCCATTTTGAGTCATGATCCTTTCGATCATGGTTGCCAGATTATTTTCCAAACCCATGTTTTGGTATTGGATATGCTGAACTACTTCGTCAGCATTTTGGTTTCTGTTAACTAACCTTACCTCTGGGGTTATTACCCTAGGTTCCTCGACAGGTTGCTCTAATCGTGCCCTAAGGTTTTCTTCGACAGGCTGTTGGACTTGGTTGATAGTGGTTTCTTCCTCTAAGAATACACCCTGGTTTGCCCTTATTTCCGCCCTTTGGGGCTGTCGAATAGGTTGGGGTACTCCAAAGAAATCAGCCAAACGCGTCATTTGCGCTGTCATCTGCTGATTCGATTGAGTAGTGTTTTGTATTAGAGGGTTCAACATTGTACTTAAAGTTTGTGCCAACATTTGAACCATATCATGGTTGCTTTCGTCCATTTGTTGCCTCAAGACTGCTGTCGAGGCATTTGTAAGGCCATGTGCTACTTGGGACGTTCCTCCTAAGAGTTGGGTCCTATTTCTATTCGCCATACCTACTCCAGAACCTTGGAGTGGCGAAGAGGCACTCACTAAAGGGTCCGAAAAAGTGGACGTAGCAATCGTCAGGCTAGCCAAGTCAGAAGTTAGCATGCCATAGAGTGGTTCTCGATTATGACCGCCTGTCATAAATCCTGGGGGAACATAAGGCCTTGTGCCTAAATTTCCCCTTGGTGGGGGAGTTCCCAAAGGTACTCTGGGGCCTGTGAACGGAGGTAATGGCCCCGTTGTTGTGACCGTTACTGCTGGTGTTGAACCAGCGGTTATCGCTTCACTTACGGTCGGGATAACCGTTGCTCCTACATTCGTTTGTGGGATTTCGTTATTGTTTGGCGGATTCGCCATCTCTTCCCTTCGTCTGGCAGTATTGGTATCGTTAGTGTATATTCTACCACTTCTCAATAACATACAACACTCCTCGAAAAAGATGAGATTATGTTTAAAAGGGTTAAACTTCAACAATCAACACACAGTCCCATCAGGTGTGCCAATTTGTTTACCGTGGTTATTGGTAAACAACCGCTGATCCTCCAAATGGTTACTTATTTGGTTACTCGCAGGATCGATCAGATTGATCCTAAGACATGGTTGATTTTGAGGTTTTGATTAAGTTGGATAATAGTTAAATGACAATAAAATAAGGAGGCTTTAAGTAAATTGCATGAAGAAGTGGACTTGATAAAATAAATGAAGGCTTGAAATAAAGGGCTTCGACAGGAAAAATAAAGAAGAAAGCAAGTAAAGTTTCTGGAAAGTAAATGACTTTGATTAATAAAAGTGGTGTTTCACACATACATTCTCAACAATTCTTTCTCACACGCTGGGTACTCGAATCTATATGAGTGACTTTGTATATAATTGTGAACACACGCGAGAAACTGCGTGACCTACTACTATTTATACTAAAACATCCCAAGTAACCGTCGGGCAGTTACACTGCTTCGAGATGACTCCACTTGGCACGTTCTCAGTGTTCGACGCTCCAGATCTTTGCACGTTGCACTTGGTAACCGCTGGAAACCGTTTTCCCTCCAAACGCTTGAATTTCAAACCGTTCCACTCTGAACCATCGAACACCTTCGTCGAGAAGCATCTTCGACGAGAAACACCTTCGACGTTGAAGGCAACCAACTTCTCCCTTGGAAGAAATCTTCTAAGTACATTGCCACCTTTCGATGGGCATTTCGACAGACCCAGCTGGTCGAAAACATCCTTCAGCTTTAATGGCTGATATTAATAAAACAAGGGTGTCGAATTTAGGAGCCAACACCTGCAACAGATAATCATCCCTCCATGATAAGAATTCCGAAGATGAACAGAGTAATAAGCATCACCCAACAATGTAGGAACTGGGTTTCTAATCATGAAAATCCTGATAGCGTTAATGTCGACAAACTTGTCCACATTCGGGAATAAGAATAATCCATAAGCAAGTAAAGGAAAGATGGCCTCAAAAGCGATTGTACTCTTCATCTTGGAAAAGTAATGAGATTTCTCCAATAAGAACTGAGCTGGTATTCCTCTAATCGCTCCTTTAGTAGTCATATGGGCTTCCACCTCAGACTTCCCCAGGTGAATCAAAGCAGCAATCTCATGTGGTTTTGACTCGCCCTCCAAAGCAGTAAAAGGAACACGATTGGTAACGGGTAAATCCAATAGATAGGAATACTCCTCCAGTGTAGGCATCAACTGATAATCGGGAAAAGTAAAGCAGTGATACACCGAATCATAGAACTGGACCAAAGTTGAGAGAATACCCTCCTTCATCTTCAGCTTCATGAGAGGAATAATGGATCCATACTTCTTCCAAAAGTCTGCAGAACACTCGATCTCTAGAATTAGACTGACCAACTCATCCATCTTGGGATCCTTGAAACTGTATTTCCCGGTCTTTCTTTTTCCAGAATCCATGGTTAAAAATACCTGAGATATTCACAAATAATTAACTTTTAAATCCCTTGAAATATTGTTTTCTTCAAAAGATGCTTATGAGTGCATGGATGCATGATGCAACAATCATACACAAGATCACACATATAGGGTTCATAGGTTCAACGTCACGAGCATGAGGTCGAAGGTACTACCCATAAGGTGTTGGTCTAAAAATTTATTACTTGCCGAACAAGGTTCTAGAGGTTCCCAGAGTCTACATCCTTCCTTCGGATATTACCAACTTCCTGATTAACTCGGTAATTAGTAATATTCTCAAGAAAGACTCGTCCGAGCGTAGTATTGCGTGACAACTATTTCCGGATTACTCCGTCATAGCTTCCGCACTACACCTAAAAGGCCAAGATGGGTTAGGTAATCTACAGTCCTCAGCTTCAGCAGGCTCCCAGGTTGAAAGCAGTACGTTTTCCCGATTACTCGATAAACAACACTACAGTCAAAGGGGCCTCCACTGAGTGGGGGATCGCATGCCTCCTTTTTTTGGGATTACTCCCTCAAAGTTAACATGACTATACCGCCCGTCTTATCTTAAAGTTTGCCCAAGTCCGGGTATAGGACTTATAAGTAATCACCAAGCACCCTGAAAACCAGGAAAATCAAAACAAACATATATACAAAATATAACACATAAACAAAAAATAGCACATATACAGATATAAAAAAAGATATGCTTAACCCACTTAGGGATGGACCAGCAAGAGGTCAATCTTTCCCCAGTGAAGTCGCCATTTTTTCTGTAGCGGTAGAAATGTTCAAGACTAAGCCATTGGATTGACTAGACTTTATACAAATCAAAAATAAAAATCGCCACCGCGCTTTATTATTTCCAAAGGAATGGGAAAAGAACGAATAACCCAAAAAGAGGGGGAAAGATTCTAGGTAAGGGGGTTAGTTATGCAAAGGGAAGGTATTAGTACCCTAAACATCTATGGTACTCCGCAGGAACCTCTTTATAAAATCTGTATATTTTGGCTATAAAAATGTGTTGTATATAAAATGGATGGTAGAGGTGAGAAAAGAAATATTTTTTTAATGATTTTTTCACCCGCCGCGGTTGCGAATCTTTAGTGCCTACGTACCACCTTTCATGCAATAGGGGATCAGGGTACACGTAGTTCCTCTTTTAAAAAGTAGAAACACAAGTGTGTTGGTTAATTTTATAAGATAAAACATCATCGTCATTGTTCGTGTGGAAAACATACTTACTACACACAATCATGAGAAAGGAGAATTTGCATCATCTCAAAGTGGAGGATATGGCTTGGATTTTAAAATCAACAATGCCTCACTCAACACCCAAGTGGAAAATATCTCTCTTCACTACATATTGTAGAAGTATAGTTATTTACATCACTACAAGGATTGACAAGAGTCTAATCTTTTAAGAAAAGTTTAAAGATAAAAGACAAAGTGGCAAAATGGTTTGAAATGAGATTGATTGACTTTTAGTCTTCTCACAAAAAATGTCAAGGTATTATTAAATTGATTAAAGTTTATTTATGAATTTTTTTTGAAAATGCATGGACATAATTCCAAGTTTATTATGAAAGTGGTTCAAGTTTAGAAACAAGAAGAGTTTTCAAAAGGAGAGAGAAGATTTTTGAAATTAAAGAAGATGGGAGGAGATGAAGAGACTATCCTAAAGCATAAGGTAAAAGCTAGGGATAAGAACCATATAACCAACAAGAAGCAAATACTTGACATTATGAGTCAATATAGAATTCCCATTCTTCGGATTGAAACCAAGCAAGCAAAGATACTAGACCTCTTGAGAGAACTAAACTTCAAGTGCTTTAAATTGGGCAGAGTAACTGCTGTATACGGGTGAATTCTAGATTACAAACAAAGGGTGTAATCACAATAACCTACACACAAAACAAATAAACAACCCAATGTCGTGAGGTAAACCTCAAGAACTCCAGACAAAATATAAAATAAAGTCACAAAGTCTCCAAGATAGGCCAAGGTCTCTAATCCTAAGTCAAAGAAGTCCAATGCTCCATAATGCCAAGGATAGTAACCAAATAGTCCAAGTATCATTAAAGATTTTTATGGTTCATGTTGATTATTAGGTGTCTTTAAAAGGAAAACAAAAAGCTCAAGTGAGCAAAATAAAAATGACATAAAAGTAAATTCTCAAGTGAGCAAAGATGAAAATAGCATGAAATGTAAATGGTACATAAAGTAAATGGTACATAAAGCATAAAAATAAAAGCATAAAGTAAAGTCAATTGTTAGAAATTAGTGGTAGTTGGATGACCATCTTGAAGCTTGTATTTGGAACTCATTAGAGGATTGGTAGAACCAAAGACTCCACACAACAAGTTGCATTTTCTTTTTGTCAAGTATATCATCCATTTTGGAATCCTCAAAAGTAACATTTAATAATCAACGATGTTTAAGTGATTCGCATTGACCAAAGGTGTTGTAGATCCATTAGAGGATTGGTAGAACCAAAGCCTCCACACAATGAATCTCAAGGTTATTGGATCAAAGAGATCAAATTAACATACTTGGGCTTGCAATCATAAGTTTGGGCCACGAATGATCATTTATTCGAATCGGGACAAAATTTAGCGCTATGTTAAGCAATCGTAAGTGGACTTATGTAGAAGTCACACCTATTTTGAGGCCGGTCAATAGCAATCTATGTACTTCATGTTTGGATAAATGATATAGAGATCACCATCCCTTAACATGTAGCACAATTAAAAAAGAAAGGGATAAGATATAGAGGGAGGGAATGATAAGCTAATTTGGATCACCATTTCAAAATTCTTTCATCTTTAAATTCAACCACTCCTCTAGATGGATTAAAGCACTAAACATATCATTAATCCAAAGCACCAAAAATGAATTAAATAATTCACTCTTAGGTAGATTTGAATTGATGAACATTTATCCAACTTCATCTACATCACAAAGTCCATTGAGTTTAAAGAGAAATTGGACATTTAAAATTGCAATCCAAACCAACAATCAAAAGGAGTGAGTAGAAAAAGCATTTTGGATCAAAGCTGCCCCAAAACAAGGCAAAAAAATGCATTATGTCCCTGTGTAAATCGATTGCACTACTGTGTAAATCAATTTACACAGTACAGTTTTCAAAAATCTGCACGAAATTGCTTGTGTAATCGATTGCACTGTTACTGCAATCGATTGCACGTTGTTACAGGCAACAAAACAGCATTTTAAAATGCCAAATTCTTGTTCAAACTTTCCATCAAATACCTTATGGTCATGGATCCAATTGAGCACGAAAATTCCATCAAATTATGAGAAAATAACACCATTGGAATCACAAAATAATGCTCAATGAATCAAACCCAAAGATCAACAAGAGATCACATTGTGAAAGATGAATTATCCAACTTACCAAAGGTAGATCTAGAGAATTATCAAAACAACTTCAAGAATTGGCTTCAATTCAACCACAAGAATCAATTGATCAAGCTTAGATGTAGAGAATTGATAAAGAAAAAGTGTTTGGGTGAAGGTTTAGCTCAAAGATTAGTAAGCTTCAATGCAAAGCTTACTACCTTTTTGAAAATGGAGCTTTGAGTGAATTTGGTAGATGGAGAGAATTGAGAGATTTTTTAGCAAGGTGGATTTGGCTATCAAAAGCTTTAAATTTGAATGAAATTAGGGCTCTATTTATAGAATTTAGGATTGGGATTAGTGGTAATTTGGTAATTGATTCTTAGAGCCAAAATTTGAATTAATGATAATTCTTTCAAATATTAGAGTCAAAATTTGAATTAATGATAATTCTTCTTAAAAATGAAAGATTGGCACTAAAATTTGAATTAATGGTACATCTTTCAAAAATGAAAGAAAATTGGAGCCAAAATTTGACAAGTTTAAAATTGCTGATTTTTTTTCAAATTTTCACGTTGTGCAATCGATTGCACTATAGTGCAAATCGATTTGCACAGCGTCTTTTTTCAAAAATGGCACAAAATGAACTATGTGCAATCGATTGCACTCTAAGAGCAATTGATTGCATCAGTGAAAAAAATGAATTTTTGTTAATTTTTTTTTGCAAATAGAGATTTTAGGAAAATAATACCAGAAATCCTTATTTGTCAGATGCTTCAATTTGGTACCTACAAAACACAAATATGCAAAGACAAAGACAAATATTTTTTGTATTTTGATTAGAAGTTAGTCAACAACACATATACAAAATACACAACTAAGGTGCTTGGAGATTCCTCAAGAGCAAACTTAAAGATAGGAGATAGAAAAAGAGGAAGAACTAACCCTAATGTGATATTGTTATGATCGAGTTGATATGATATGATAGAGGAATCTTAGGGGAAAAAATTGGGGTACAACACCATGTTTGAGGTTCATTTCCTTTAGGGGGAGAGTTTGCCTGGTCAATTCTTAATCATCTTAGGGAAAGTTGGGAACCTCTAGAGGCATGTCTTGAGTACAAAGAGAGGGAAAATTTTGGGGTACACCAGCTACCCCTGTTAAATCTTCTTAAACCTTAGGATGTAGATTGGCTGGTCTGCCTTTCGTGATTTGAAGGTGGAAGATGATTGAACACTAGAGTGCTCAGAAATTTTCACTCGTCTAAAACGATACTTGACTGTGTAGATAATATCGGGAATGGGCTTACAGCTGCCATTTGGAGAAGATGACGGAAGATTATCGAAGATGGGTTTAAAGATGGCATCTGGAATAATGTTGATTTCATGAGATATTCCTTTGTGGGAATCCTTATTCTTGTTGTTGAGGAGGACTCTGTTGAGGAATGTTGGTCTTTGTTCGGGAAATAGAGTTTAGGAGCTTCTGTTATCCATTACTCTACTGGGAAGTCATCTCTATATTGATGAGACGAAAGTGAAGTGCTATCTGGTCAGGACCCAGGCTTCACAATGACTTGCTGAGGATAATAAAGTTGACTGCTATCTGGTCGTATTCCAGGCTTCACAGCGATTTATTGGGGAAACGTGAAATTAGTTGCTATCTGGTCGGACTCCAGGCTTTGCAGTTTCTTTAACTGGAATAGAAATCAAAAAAATATTAGTGTCAATTTAACTGAACCAGAGAAAGGTATTGAGTTGTCTTCAACTGGAATCGAAATCAAGAAAATCTTAGTATCGATTTAGTTTAACCAGAGGAGGGTCTTGAATTAACTTTGACTGGAATAGAAATCAGAAAAATCTTAGTATCGATTTAACTGAACCACAAAAATATCTTGGGTTGTCTCCAACTTCAACTGGAATAGAAATCAGAAAAATATTAGTGTCGATTTAACTAAACCAAAGGAAAGTCTTGGATCATCTCCGACTGGAATAGAAATCAGAAAAATCTTAGTATAGATTTAGCTAAACCAGAGGAAGGTCTTGAATTAACTTTGACTGGAATGGAAATCAGGAAAATCTTAGTATCGATTTAATTGAACCAGACAAAAGTCTTGGATTATCTTCAACTAGAATAGAAATCAGCGAGATCTTAGTATCGATCTAACTGAACCAGAAAAGGTCTTGAATTAACTTTGACTGGAATGGAAATAAAAAAAAATCAGTATCGATTTAACTGAATCAGGGGAAAGTCTTGGATCATCTTCGACTGGAATAGAAATCAGAAAAATCTTAGTATCGATTTAGCTGAACCAGAGGAAGGTCTTGAATTAACTTTAACTGGAATGGAAATCATAAAAATCTTAGTATCGATTTAACTAAGCTAGACAAAAGTCTTGGAATATATTCAACTGGAATAGAAATCAGAGAGATCTTAGCATTGATCTAACTGAACCAGAGAAGGTCTTGAGGACATATTTCTAAGGAAAATGTTGAAATAGCCCTTCATTAGACGTAGCTTTCGAGAAGACTACCAGGTCACTTAAGTAGTCAACGGTGCTTGTTGATTTGATATTTCCACGAAAAAAGGTAAAGAGTTAGTTGTATTCAATGTCATGATATATTAAATGCATTGTGTGATAATGTTCTCAAATAAATGAGATTATGCCGTATGCGATGTGTATGCGCATGCCATGATATATGAATATGGGATGCTGTTGTGATACTTCCTAGTCTGGGAAAGTGAATCCTTGACTGCTGCTAAAGAGTATTGGGAAGCTGAATCCTTCATTTCCGCTAGGGATGATGAATGGAGATGATTTGTCGGGGATTTCCTTTTTCCGTTTGAAGATATTCTGCCGGGGATTCTTACCTCCTACCTGAGAATAACTCTGTGGGGGCAGGATGCCCTGTTGGAAGATTTTACCGATGTGGAGAAATAAACTCTGTTGGGGAATAAACTTCCGCAGTTAGAGAAATAAACTCTACCCGGGAGGAGGTTTTATAAATTGTTTGAAATTATAAAACTCGGTTGGGGAATAGAGATTTCAGCTCTCTGAAGGAACTTTGCTGGAGGAGGTAATTCCTGCTTGGGAGAGAAGAGATCAAAACTTTGGTTGTTTCTACTCTGTGGGGAACATAGACGTCACTGGGTCGTATGTAGTGGTGACTTCATCTCAAAATGTCTATGCCCCTATACCATGCTGGAAAGAGTAGCTGTCGGGACTACAAATTACTTTTTTTAGACTTTTCCCCGTTTCTCAAAGTCATTAGTAACTGCCTTCCTATTTCTTATGCAATTATTTGTAAACAGTAATCATATTCAAATGCATATGTCAAAAATAATCATCGGACGTTTTTTCAAAACAAAACGGAAAAATAAAAAGACAAATGGTTTTGTACTTTCAAAGAAATGATTTGTATTGATTTCTGAAGTTCGCCTATAACAGGCATTTTGTACAAAGAGACTGACTTTCTAGTAGGAGAACTCCGTCGTAAAAAATGAAAACTACACAAAATAGTGTATAAAGAGAAAACAACTATGTGTAAGAACCACATTGAGTTTCAATTCTGCTATTTCCCCTATGTCATTAAGCGTCTCATCACTTTGCTACTAGTCTGAAGCTGACTGGATTGATCGGTACGGTTTGAGCTTGATAGTTGATACTGAAATCTGGTCACAAGATGATCTAATGGGACATAGTTGTATGCTTCAAATCCTTAAATTTTGCCTGGACCGCCTGTGATCGGTGGAAATAGAACTGACTGTTTTTAAGTTGGTTCGCGAAATGTCGCGGTAAGCAAGAGTCTCCACCGTCTTTTATGTTCTCCAACATGGAAAGGACAAAAGCACATCAAAATTCCTTTTCGAGATGTTTCTCGGTTCGGGAGGTAGATTTATAGAAAGGGAAGGTATAAGCACCCTTTCTATCCGTGGTTATCCACGGGCTCTTAGGTACTTGCTCACTATGTTTTCAAAAATGTTTGTTTTTCAAGTGTTTGTGGGTTTTGAAAAAGATTCGTTTTGAAAACTTCTAGGTAACTCTTGTATCAGTCCTCAAGAGTGTATGAAGTGTTTGTTTGAAAACTTTTTGAAAGTGTAAGTGAAAAAAGATGTTTTTGTTTTTTGAAAGAGCAAGTACCCAGGAGAAATCTACCTACTCTAAGGAATTAAGCTGTGTAAAAGTCCTTTAGACAGTACTATCCAACTATTGAGAAGTAGGTAGCACCGTCGTTGGAGTTATTCGGGTCAATTCGATTATTAGGGACATGTGTGGTCACCAAAGCAATAGTAGGACGCCTTAGCGGTAACCCTAATGTCTTAGATCCTTTTTTTATCCAAGGCAACCGTTTCGAGGCAACTGGATCTTTAGACAGGAGGGCGACCTCTAAAACACCCTATACTTGACGACCACCTCGAGGCAACCAAGTGAGGCGTACCCTAGGAGTGGCATGTCCATGTGTGTTAAGTTCAGTTCATATTATCTTTGCACATGTATTTATGAGCTACGGGTTGATTTTATTTTTAAGACATGTCTTGTATGCATTGTTAACAGTTTAATAATTTGCGGGAAATAAAGTGCAGAAGGTAAATCTACGCTATTACAAGGCGCGGGTATATACATCGCCGAAAACAAACCCTTTGGAAAAAATAAACTGCGAGAAAATAAATAAAGCGATAAAGAGGTCCTAATTACGCTATTACATTCCCGGAACAGATACATAAATATAATCAAAATAATGAATTAAAAAATGAATATGCGCGCGAAAGAATGGAATCGGGGACGTCTTTAGGGTTTTGACCCTTTTTTGAGAAATAAAGAAATTTTGGTCCTTTGCATTTAATTAAATATTAAACCTAATACTAATTAATTTATTAATTAAAAGAAAAAAGTATTTTTGTGTTTTTTATGTTTTTGATGAAAATAAAAAGAAAAGGTCAAAAGTTAGTAAAAAAACCTAAGTCTAGTTTAATTTATTTATTGTAAAAGAAAAATTAAAATTGAACCTAATTAAACTATATTAATTCATGTTAGTGTTTATTTACAAAAATAATAATTAAATTTAATTAATAAAAAATTATTTTATTTATGTGTTCTGAATTTATTATGAAAATGTTAATTAATTTGCTGGTTAGTAATTTATTAAAAACAATAAAAATAAATAAGGCAAGTGAATAATAAAATAAAAAAAATGAAATGCAAACCCAAGGGGGTTTGTGCCAGCAAGGAGGTGGATTAGCAATTCTCAAGCCCACTAAGAGCTCAGTCCATTGACTTTTCCTGATTGGCTGCGTGTTCATTGACCAGGAGTATGATGGTCACTCATCTCAGGGCCATCAGATCTTGTGAGGGTGGCCACTTGGCGCCTGGGATTGGAAAGAACATGATATACATCATTTGAAAACCTGCACAGGATTAGGTGAAGAAAAACAACAAATAATGATTTTGGGGGGACCTGGGGTTCGAACCCAGGTCCCAACGTTCAATGCCTGCTCACCTTAGCCACTGAGCCAACTGCTTCAATTGACATAATAATAATAAGTGGTTAATATATTGATGAATCAACACATATGCCTAAAAAATAAAAAAAGTGCACGATTGTTTTAAAAGGGTGAATGGGAGAACGACGTGTGGTCGTCTTTTCCAAATCCCTGGTTCAGTTACCTGCGGATTTTTATCCGCAGGAAGTTCCGTAGGCTCTTTCCTAAAACCATCCCTAGGCTTCAAAAACTCCATCCAAGCCCATGGTTATGATCGTCCATGTCCCCTGATCACATTTATGCCCTTGATTGGCTTTGATTTTCCCTGAAACAAAAATACCTAAAATGCAAGAACATGAACCCTAGAATCGGGCATCACGATTCAGGGCCTAAAAATAAAATTGGCTAATGCAGTTACGTTAGAAATCAAGCAAGGAGTATGAATATGCTAACATTTTTGAGAAAAAAATGCAAGAATAGAGAATTCAAGTTTCGTGTTCAGAGGCGAGTTTGTGATGACTTACAGCGCTGTATAGGTAGTCTTTGGACGTGGTAATGGCCGTCTTAGCTTCAGTGGATAGCAAGGAAGAAGGCCACGTTCTTATTTTGATCTGAAAACGTCTGCAAAGCTGTTCTTGATCTCTCACTTTTCCAACAATTTTCCACTTTTGCTCTGGCCGTTTTAGCAATGTCTAGGTCGTGAATCATGTTGGTACTGCTTGCTTATGTATATGAGAACAAAATTAGGTCAAAAGCTGGGCCTTAATCTTGGTGTATTGAAGTTTGGAGATTTTGTTGACCACCATTGAAGACCTTTCCATATTTGGTTCAAATCTAGGATTTTATGCACAAAAAAGGCTTAGCACGAATTGGTTAGCTGGCATATGACATATAAAAGCTATTCAAATCACAAAGATGTTATTCCATTAATTTTTAGATTTTATTTGAATTATTATGGATTTAAAATGAATTAAATCAATAAAATTAAATAAAATAGAAAAATAAAGGTTTGATCTTGAAATTAAGCATAGGACACGTGTGTGGCATGACAAGGCTGAATCAAGTGGAAGAAAGTGGGCCCTTTTATCAAAAATTGAAGTTTTAAGGATAGTTGACTTTTGCACATTCATAAAAATTTCCCAACTTCTCCAATGCATATCTTGATCAATTTTGATCATATGAACATGTTCTTGGACATTTTGGAAAGGTCTTGAAGTCCTCTAACCAATTCCTTTGGTCCCATGTCATTTGGATTTACCAATCTCAAGTTATGGTCTTTGACTTAAAATGCCTTTTTGTTGACTTTTGAAATTGACCTATAATGTAGAAATTGATAACTTTTTGTGAGAGCATTTCTTGGACTTGGAATGTGAAGATGAGTTGTAGGAAATGTCATCCCCTTCAAAATGAACATTTCATGGGATTTTTCTAATGAACCATGAAAAGGTTATGCCCTGGTCAAGTTACAGTTGACTTTTCAGCTGTCCAAAAATAGCAACTTTTGCATCCTTGATGATTTTTGAGCCATTCTTGTGGAATCATGATCAAGACTTGATCAAATGATGTTTGTGGCTTCAAAATAAGATGTTGACCAAAACTTCTGACTTTTGACTGTAAAATGACCATTTTGCCCCTGTAGTTGATTGTGAACCAAATAGGGCTTTTGACTGTGCAACTTGCCTCTGTGAGTCTTGAGACTTGGCATGTAGATGCTTGAGGATGTATGTAGGCCTATGAGACTTGATTGAGCCATTGGAAACCTAAAATTCCTTGAAGGAACCAAAACCCTAATATTGACTAGCTTATGAGGCATTTGGACTGTGCAACCCTTGAGAAATCTTGAACCATTTGAAGATGATCCTTGACAAATCTTGAAGAATATGGGAGGGCAAATTTTGGGGTACAACAGTTGCCCCTGTTCAATCTTCTTAAACCTGAGGATGTAGATTGGCTTGCGTGCCTTTCTTGATCCGAAGGTGGAAGATGATTGAACACTAGAGTGCCCAGAAATTTGCACTCGCATAGTAGAATATCAGCAATGTGATGTCGGGAATGGGCTTATAGATGCCATTTGGAGAGATGCTGGATAGGAGGATGGGCTTATAGATGCCATCTGGAGGTGTGACAGAATATTGTCGGGAATGGGCTTATGGATGCCATTTGGAGATTGTTGGTAGATAGTTGTGGAGATGGGCTTAAAGATGCCACCAGGAGATGTTGATCGCGTAAGAGATTCCTTAGCGAGAACTTGCGTACTTGAGAAAGAGAGATAATTTCCTGGCCTGTTACAGGTGTTGATATTCAAACTCTTCGTGTAGATAACTTTCCTGGCTAGATATAGGTATAGATCTACAATCAATCGTCCACAGATATGCCCTGGCTAGATACAGGTGTCGAATCAGGAATTAGTCGTCTACAGATATGCCCTGGCTGGGTACAAGTATCGAATCTCTAAACTCTCCATGCATATATGCCCTGGCTGGATACAGGTATCGAATCTACAATCAATCTCTCACAAATATGCCCTGGCTAGATACAGGTATCGAATCTGGAATTAGTCATCTACAGATATGCCCTGGCTGGATACAGGTATCGAATCTGGAATTGGTCGTCTACAGATATGCCCTGGCTGGATACAGGTATCGAATCTCTAAACTCTTCATGCAGATATGCCCTGGCTAGATACAGGTATCGAATCTACAATCAATCACTCACAGATATGCCCTGGCTAGATACAGGTATCGAATCTGGAATTAGTCGTCTACAGATATGCCCTGGCTAGATATAGGTATCGAATCTGGAACTAAAGGTTGATGGTAATCATCTTTGGATTGACCTTTTCCCGAAAAGGCAAAACATTAGTTGTATGCAATGTCATGATGTATGAAATGCATGATGTCATGATGCTCTCAAAAATAAATGAGATTGTGTCGTATGCACTTTATCATGTATGTAAGCAGGATGTATGAAATGTGAAATGTCTATGAATGTGTTTTCGACTAGGAAAATAAATCCTTGACGAATGCCGGGAGCTTGTTGAATCCTGGGCTGATGTTTGAAGAGTAGAGTTCTTCATTTCCGCTGGGGATGACGGTTGCAAGAATAAACCGGTAGGAGAAGATGACTCCATTGGGGAGTAAACTTGTTGGAGAGATTACTCTGTGGGGAATTACTCTGTGGGAAGAGATACTCTGCTGAGATTTTAACGATAACTCCGCTGGGGATTCCGTTGATAAGCTTTGTTGAGAATTTGATGAACTCCGCTGGGGGATAGGAAGAACTTCGCCGAGGACGATCTTTCCGTGGTAATTAGCTGAGGATAACCCAGTTAGACCCTGGTGGGGAATAACCTTTGAATAAAGCCGGGGAGATGCGTTCGTACTCTGCGGGGGATAAGCTTCCAGAATATACTGGGGATAAGCTTTCATAATCTACTGGGGACAGGCTTCAACTCTCCTGGGGAAACTTTTGAGACTGCACTGGGGAAGTGGCTCCACTGGGGTGTCTGGTATTTTGTCGGGGAACAATCTTATATTAAGACTGCCGGGGATGCTCGTTAAGGAATATTTGTATACTCCGCTGGGGAATATTGAGATCTTCTGGGGATATCTAACTTCCTTAAGGCTGACAGTAGACTAACTCTGCTTGGGGAGAGCGCTGCTGACTTGTTGGAGATACTGTGCCTTTTTGGGCTGATGGGAGACCAACTCTGCTCGGGGGAGAGTATTGCTGATTCTTATCTTACTCTGCGGTGAGGGAAGGTATCCTGGTTACATTCTTCAGCCGAATTTACCTTGGTACCTTGGTGGACAGAGCAGCTAGATCGCTTAGACAACTCATTATTGCCCCTGTTTCTGATGTCACCTGTAATTAATCCTTTGTTTCGTATGCAAATATTTATGAGTTAGCAATTAGTGTCAAATGCATATATCAAAAATGAACATTGGACGTTCTTTGCAAAGCAAAACAGATAAAGGAAAAACAATTGGCAATTTTTCTGAAAAGATTAACTTGTATTGATTTTGAATTTTTGCCTGTAAATAGGCGTTTTGTGTACAGGAGGCTGACGTCCTAGTAAGAGAACGTCGCCGAACAACATAGAGTTTATACAATTTGTGAAAAGGAAAACAAAACAGCTATGTGAAAAAAATAATCCCACTGGGTTCCGACTCTGCTATCGCCTTTATGTCTTCAAGTGTCTCATCACTTTGCTGCTTAGTTGAAGATGAAGCTGACTGATCGATGCCGTCTGAACCCGATAGTTGATGCCGGATTCTGGATGCAAGGTGATCCGATGAGACATAGTATTACGCTTTAATCCCTAATTTTTGCCTGGACCGCCCTTTCGGGTTTTCAGTCCACCGGGATACCCATTTTTGCCCAAGCCGCCTTTTCAGGTTTTCGACTTGCCGGATGTACAAATTTTTTTCCATTTTTCATCCCTTATTTTTTCCCGAACCCTTTTCGTTCGCCGGGAAGCCCTTATTTTTGCCGAGGTGTGTCAACCTAGCGGGTCTTTTATCATGCGTAGTATCTTTTTACTATGTCTGTATTGGCGGGGTGAGGAAGGTCGTCACCATCCATGGTGGTTAGAATCATAGCTCCTCCTAAGAAGATACGTTTAACCAAAAATGGCCCTTCGTACGTAGGGGTCCATTTTCCCCTGGGATCACTTTGAGGAAGAATGATGCGCTTGATTACCAGGTCTCCGACTTGATACTCTTGTCGTCTGACTTTCTTGTTAAATTCCCTGATCATCCGTTTTTGGTACGTTTGACCATGACAAATAGCGGTGAGTCTCTTTTCATCGATTAGATTTAATTGATCAAGTCGAGTCTGGATCCAGTCATCTTCGCTCAAACCTGCATCCTTCATTATCCGGAGAGAGGGTATCTGGACTTCAATAGGCAAGACCGCCTCTATGCCATAGACCAAGGAAAAGGGTGTTGCCCCTATTGACGTCCTTGCTGAGGTACGGTACCCATGAAGAGAAAACGGTAACATCTCGTGCCAATCTTTGTAGGTCACTGTCATCTTCTGCACAATCTTCTTGATATTCTTGTTCGCCGCTTCTACAGCCCCATTCATCTTCGGCCGGTAAGGAGAAGAGTTGTGGTGCTGTATCTTGAATTGCTCACAGAGCTCAGTGATCATCTTGTTGTTAAGATTGGTACCATTATCCATAATGATCCTCTCAAGTACACCGTATCGACACATCAGGTTGTGCTGAATGAACCGTGCCACGACGTTCTTGGTTACGGTAGCGAAGGAAGCTACTTCAACCCACTTTGTAAAGTAATCGATTTCTACCCGGATGAAGCAATGCCCGTTGGATGCCGTAGGTCTGATCTCGTCGATCATATCAATGCCCCACATTGCAAAAGGCCAAGGTGTTGTCAAGATGTTCAGAGGAACGGGAGGAATGTGCACCTTATCAGCGTAAATCTGGCATTTGTGACATGTCCGAGAATGTTGGTAACAATCAGCTTCCATTGTGGACCAGAAATATCCTGCCCGAAGGATTTTCTTTGCCATGGTGTGTCCACTGGAATGCATTCCGAAGGTACCTTCATGTAACTCTGTCATGATCCTTTCTGCTTCAGTTTTATCCACACAACGCAGTAAAGTTGAATCATGGTTTCGCTTGTAGAGAATGTCATTGCTGAGGAAGAACTTTGCCGCGAACCTTCTCAGAAACTTCTTGTCATTAACGGATGCACCCTCGGGGTATTCTTGAGCTTCCAAGTACCTCTTTACTTCATGATACCAAGGTTTTTCAATTACCTCTTCAGCCTCAAGATCACAGTAATGTGCAGGTTCATCCAATTTCCAAATGATGATCCGGGGAGCCTCGTTGTCCCATTTGACTTTGAACATGGAAGACATCGTAGCTAGCGCGTCCGCCAACTGATTCTCCTCTCTTGGGAAGTGTTCAAAAGTTATCTCCTCGAAGTGGGGATTCAACGTCAACACATACTCTTTGTAAGGAATAAGATTTGGGTGTTTCGTATCCCACTCGCCTTTGATCTGATTGATCACGAGAGCGGAATCTCCGAAGACACTCAGAAACTTGATCCTTAAGTCAATTGCGGCTTGAAGACCCATGATACATGCTCCATACTCCACTATGTTGTTGGTGCATTTGAAACATAGCCGGGCAGTAAGTGGAGTATGGGTGCCTTTAGGGGATATGATCACGGTGCCAATACCATTACCCAAAGCGTTTGAGGCTCCGTCAAAGTGCATAGACCATCGGGATCCTTCCTCAGGTCCTTCATCCGGTCCAGGTACTTCACAATCAATTGCTACCATGATATTCTCGTCTGGAAATTCAAAGTTCATCGACTGGTAATCTTCCACTTCCTGGTGTGCCAAATGGTCTGCCAATACACTTCCCTTGATTGCTTTTTGAGTCATGTACTGGGTGTCATATTCCGTCAAGATCATCTGCCATCTTGCTATTCTTCCAGACAAGGCGGGCTTTTCGAAGATATACTTGATTGGATCCATTTTTGAAATCAACAGAGTAGTGTGAGTCAACATATAATGTCTCAGTCGGCGAGAAGCCCATACCAAAGCGCAGCAAGTTTTCTCGAGCAGTGAGTATCGGGTCTCACAGTCGGTAAACTTTTTGCTAAGGTAATAAATAGCATGCTATTTTCATCCAGACTCGTCATGCTGCCCCAACACACACCCCATTGAGTTGTCCAGTACTGTCAAGTATAAGATTAGAGGTATCCCTTCAACCGGCGGCATAAGAATGGGTGGTTCTTGGAGATACTCTTTGATTCTTTCGAAAGCGGCCTGACATTCATCATTCCAACGTACTACTTGATCTTTCTTCAGCAGCTTGAAGATTGGTTCACAGGTAGCAGTTAGATGTGAGATGAATCGGGCAATATAGTTCAGCCGTCCTAGAAAGCCTCTGACATCTTTTTCTGTCTTGGGAGTTGGCATCTCTTGTATGGCTTTCACTTTGGAAGGTTCCACTTGAATACCTTTGTCGCTCACGACGAAACCTAGTAGTTTTCCAGATCTCACCCCAAAGGTGAACTTGTTCGGGTTCAACCTTAGCTTGTACAACTTTAGACGATCAAACAGCTTCTGTAGATGGTCAAGGTGTTCCTCCTCAGTTTGGGACCTTGCAATCATATCGTCGACGTATACTTCTATCTCATGATGGATCATGTCGTGAAATAAAGCAACCATGGCACGTTGGTAGGTTGCCCCAGCATTTTTCAACCCAAAAGGCATGACCTTGTAGCAAAAGGTGCCCCACTGAGTAACAAAAGTGGTCTTCTCCATGTCTTCAGGAGCCATCTTGATTTGATTATAACCGGAGAACCCGTCCATGAAGGAGAATACCTTATGCTGAGCGGTGTTGTCAACCAGAACATTGATATGAGGCAGAGGGAAATCATCCTTAGGGCTCGCCCTGTTCAAATCCCTGTAATCAACACACATTCGGACCTTACCATCCTTCTTTGGCACTGGGACCACGTTGGCAACCCACTGAGGGTAAGAAGTCACTGCTAGAAACCCGGCCTCAAATTGTTTCATAACCTCAGCTTTGATTTTCTCGGACATCACTGGACGCATACGGCGGACCTTCTGTTTTATCGGAGGGCATTCTTCCTTGGTAGGCAGGTGATGAACCACAATGTCAGTAACCAACCCAGGCGTGTCTTCGTACGACCAGGCAAAGATTTCCACGTAGTCATGCAGCATCTGAATCAACCGTTGTTTCACACTGAGCTCTAAATTGGCACCAATCTTGACTTCTTTTCTGTCTGTCTCAGTACCCAGATTTACCGTTTCCACTGGCTCTTCATGTGGCTGAATGGCCCTCTCTTCCTGGAGTAACAGTCTTGCAAGCTCACCAGGCACTTCGCAATCATCTTCACCTTCGTCTTCGGCTAAGTTGATCGGATTTTCGAAGTCATAACTGGCAGTAGCAGAGTCGTTACCAGTGAGATCCAGAGTGGATTGGAACCTGTATAGGTGAGTGTGTGTAAATATAGCTGTTTTGCAATATATATATAATAAAGAAAGAAAAGGAGCGCAAGATTTGAAATGCGAAAACGTCCAATGCTTTTATTAATGATATATGAAAGTGACACACAAAAGCCCTCACAAATGAAGCCACGGTGCCCCGGGTAAGACATCGGGCCATAAAGTTTCAAATTATTGTTCGTTACAAATTCAAAACAAAGGAGTTCATTACTGAGTGACAAAAGTAATAGGTGTGAAGTCTTTGGCAGTCCAGTCGCTTGGTCCACCGTTGGTTGTTGGGTAGATCCAGCTGTTGAATTCAGATTCCTCCACGTTGTCATCATCCCTAATAGCATTTACTCTATGGTTGGGCATGGGAGTTGTCACCACATTAGGCCTCTCGGGCGCCTCGAACTCAACCTCTTTAGCATCAATAAGGTCTTGAACCTTATTCTTTAGATCCCAACAATCATCGGTAGTATGCCCCGGGCTATCAGAGTGATAAGCGCAGCGGGCGTTGGGGTTGTACTTTGGAGAGGTTGTGTTCATAACCTTTGGAGCTTCCTTGATAGTTACCAGATTGGTTGACAGTAGTTGTGGCAATATCTGAGACAGGGTCATACTGAGCCGAGTGTACTGCCTTTTGGGTCTCTCGCCCCTTGGCTGGTTATATTGCTGAGGAGCAGCAGCAGGCTTTGAAATTACCACCGCGTTGACATCTTGGCGGTGTTCCGGTTTATTTTGTCTTCTGGGACCATACACAGCACTAGCTTCCTTCTTGAAGGGCTTCTTTTCAGCACTCGAGGAGGCACATTTCTGTATCTTCCCCGACTTGATACCAGCTTCTATCCTTTCACCAGTCAGAATGAGGTCTGTAAACCCTGCAGAAGAATTACCAATCAGATGGTTAAAGAACGGACCAGACAGGGTCCCCAAGAACATGTCCACGAGTTCACGGTCAGTCAACGGTGGCTGCACCCTGCCAGCCAGGTCTCTCCACTTTTGCGCATACTCCTTAAAACCTTCTCTCGTCCCTAGCGACATACCCTGGAGTTGGGTACGCGTAGGAGAGAGGTCGGAATTGTACTGATACTGCTTATAAAATGCAGTAGCCAAGTCCTCCCAGTTACGAATACTGGTTCCATCCAGCTGATAGAATCATTCGAGTTGAGTCCCTGAAAGACTATCCTGGAAGAAATGGATCCATAGATTCTTGTCTGCAGTGTAAGGTTAGACCTTCCTTACATATGATCTGAGATGCAGCTTAGGACAGGAAGCCCCGTCGTACTTCACAAAGGCAGGTGCCTTGAACTTGTGTGGGATCACCACCCCAGAAGATAAACCTAGATCTCCAAAATCCAACCCAGGCACGCGTTGGATCTCCATAGCACTTAACCGGTCCTCCAGTTGTTTGTACCTGTCCTCAGAAGGAGGGTACTGTTCATCATTGTAATCTGTCTCGTTGTCGGAGACCACGGGACTAGGAACCTCTCTCCCTTGTGGGCAGTCTTTCCCAACAGATGGGGTAGTCAGCTCAGCTTCATTCTGCAGTGTATTCCCATATCTTCGCCGGGTATTGAACAAGACAGTCCTCTTCTTCTTCTTCTTCAAAAGCAGAGTCTTCAATTCCTGTTGTCCCTGGGCTAAGCTCATGACCAGCTCTTGGAACTGGGCGTTCTGGGCCTGGAGGGCCTTGATAGCTTGTTCAGTAGTAGGCTCAGAAGACATGATGATTGCTGAAATAAACAGCGAAGAAGATTAAGCAACCTGTAGAAAAAGGGTACCTGTTATGCACATGATGTATGATATGCTATTTATGCAATGCATTCAAGGGTTCGAAAGTTCAAATTTGTTGTAGACAAAAAGGAACACACTATATATTAAGAAATAATCTGTTTAGTACATCAGGGCCTCATGGGCAAAACATTACAAAATACTTAATCCCAAAAGACACTGCACATCCTCTTTGGAGCAATGTAAGTGTTAAGGGTCTTTTCCTCGTGAAGTAGACGGGTGAGCTCCAAGACCTTCTTCTCACTGGCATGTAGACTGGTTTCAAGAGAATTTCGTTCTTCCTTGAGTTGGATCCAGCTTTTTTGCATTTCTTCCCAAGATGTTGGCATGTCAGGATGTTGAATGGTGTATGGCACCTCTCCTTCCAAAACTGGCTCTTTGATCACGGGGAGAACATGAGGATATGGCATCACCAGCTTCTGGGAGCGGGCTCGTACCCACTTGAGATAAGGCTCAAGGGGAATGGAGTTCTTGTGCCCCAGTGTCTTACTATCTACCCTGTTGGGCATCCTCCAAGCTCTGATGAATCTCTGGCGAAGTCCTTGTGCATCGTTGTCGAAGTCAAAAACTATGTCAGGAATCAACATGTCATGAGGGCCATCCCTCCGAGCATATCCAAACTGTCTCAAAGCCAGACATGGGTTGTAAGTAATGCCCCCTCTAATTCCAAGTAAAGGAACATTAGGAAACTCTCCGCAACGATCAATGATAGTGACATTTTCTCTGGACCGAGAACACCAATGTATATCAGCATGTGTAAGAGTCATTAACCATTGTGACCATCTCAAACCCCGCTCGTTCTTCAAAACTGATTATGGAAGGTGCGAAATAAACCACCTTGCCAGGAGAGGAGTGCAGCACATGAGAACACCTCTTTTTCTCATGGTTCGAGTGTAACATGAGTGGAGGATGTCCCCAAGCAACGTAGGTATAGGATTCCTAGACATGAAAATCTTGACAGCATTGATATCTATGAGCTCATCTGGATTCGGGAACAACACCAACCCATAGACAAGGAGTGCCACAACTTCTTCAAAGGCTTGTAGGTCAAGGGAATTCCAACATTCTTGTGCTTTCTAAAACAGGAACTTTGCCAAGAATCCTTTGATACCACTTCTGGTTTCCCAATGCCCCTTGATGTCGGATGGTTGTAGGTGTAATGCTTTAGCAACCTCTTCAAGTTTTGGTTCCTTTTCCGTACCGTTGTAGGGTAGTTGACTGAGAATGGGAACCCTCAGAAGATGACAAAACTCTTCCAAAGTAGGCACCAATTGATAATCTGGGAAAGTAAAACAGTGGTGCAAAGGGTCAAAGAACTAGAACAACACTTTCACCATATCCTCTTGAATGTTGGTATTGACCAAGCTGATGAGTCTACCATGCCTTTCACTGAAGGAGGAGTTCTTGGGAATCCTGGATGTAAGCTCCTTAAGCTGAGGAGGGACCCTTACAAGGTTGATCTGAATTGTCTTTCTGCGGATAGTTTCCATGTCCTACAAAACAAGAACAAAGATGAAGATTCGAACCCTTGAAGTGGTTAGTAAATGCATATGATGCTTTATGATGTTTTATGATGTTATGATAAAAGCACACCATAAGTATTCTTAAAAGGCAAACATGATAAGGCACACAAGTCACACCAGACAGCCCTTAGAGTTTAGGCCAGCATGAGGTCTAGGTACTACCCTCTTGAAGTTGGTGGGCTCAAAACCTGTCCTATCAAAAGTAACCGGATTCTAAGGAGCTCAATATCATTGGGTTGTTTTCTATGTTCATTGTTTTGATTTAGCCACTGAACTGGCGATCAAAATATTCCAAGAAAACAACCCTCAATGAGTGTAGTATCGAGTATCTACCAACTTCGGACTGCACCAAAGTCGGTCATCTCACTACCCCTAAAGAGGCCAGGATGGTCAAGTAAGGTTCCTAAGGTCAGTTGATGCTTCACGACACCACGCGGAGGCCCCGTACTCTCCTTGACTTGACTCAAGAGTTACCGGTACTCACCAAAGTGCCACATCAATGTAGCAACTGCTTCAACCGTGTCGGTATACCCCACACAGTTCCCTCATAGTTTGTTTCTACCTAAAAGGTATCCCCCAGATCCGGGTTAGGATCTATGAAGCTCCCAAAACAAGTCCACAATATTTAAAGCAACCAAAGCAAGCAATTGAAAACAAGAGTGGTCTAATCCTAAGGTACACCTCACTTATTAATATCCCCAGCAGAGTCGCCAGTTCTGTGATCGGTGGAAATAGAACTGACTGTTTTTAAGCTGGTTCGCGAAATGTCGCGGTAAGCAAGAGTCGCCACCGTCTTTTATGTTCTCCAACATGGAAAGGACAAAAGCACAACAAAATTCCTTTTCGAGATGTTTCTCGGTTCGGGAGGTAGATTTATAGAAAGGGAAGGTATAAGCACCCTTTCTATCTGTGGTTATCCACGGGCTCTTAGGTACTTGCTCACTATGTTTTCAAAAATGTTTGCTTTTCAAGTGTTTGTGGGTTTTGAAAAAGTTTCATTTTGAAAACTTCTAAGTAACTCTTGTATCAGTCCTCAAGAGTGTATGAAGTGTTTGTTTGAAAACTTTTTGAAAGTGTAAGTGCAAAAAGATGTTTTTGTTTTTTGAAATAGCAAGTACCCAGGAGAAATCTACCTACTCTAAGGAATTAAGCTGTGTAAGAGTCCTTTAGACAGTACTATCCCACTATTGAGAAGTAGGTAGCACCGTCGTTGGAGTTATTCGGGTCAATTCGATTATTGGGACATGTGTGGTCACCAAAGCAATAGTAGGACGCCTTAGCAGTAACCCTAATGTCTTAGATCCTTTTTTCATCCGAGGCAACCGTTTCAAGGCAACTGGATCTTTAGACAGGAGGGCGACCTCTAAAACACCCTATACTTGACGACCACCTCGAGGCAACCAAGTGAGGCGTACCCTAGGGGTGGCATGTGCATGTGTGTTAAGTTCAGTTCATATTATCTTTGCACATGTATTTATGAGCTACGAGTTGATTTTATTTTTAAGACAAGTCTTGTATGCATCGTTAACAGTTTAATAATTTGCGGGAAATAAAGTGCGGAAGGTAAATCTACACTATTACAAGGCGCGGGTATATACATCGCCGAAAACAAACCCTTTGGAAAAAATAAACTGCGAGAAAATAAATAAAGCGATAAAGAGGTCCTAATTACGCTATTACATTCCCGGAACAGATACATAAATATTATCAAAATAATGAATTAAAAAATAAATATGCGCGCGAAAGAATGGAATCGGGGACGTCTTTAGGGTTTTGACCCTTTTTTGAGAAATAAAGAAATTTTGGTCCTTTGCATTTAATTAAATATTAAACCTAATACTAATTAATTAATTAATTAAAAGAAAAAAGTATTTTTGTGTTTTTTATGTTTTTGATGAAAATAAAAAGAAAAGGTCAAAATTTAGTAAAAAAACCTAAGTCTAGTTTATTTTATTTATTGTAAAAGAAAAATTAAAATTGAACCTAATTAAACTATATTAATTCATGTTAGTGTTTATTTACAAAAATAATAATTAAATTAAATTAATAAAAAATTATTTTATTTATGTGTTCTGAATTTATTATGAAAATGTTAATTAATTTGCTGGTTAGTAATTAATTAAAAACAATAAAAATAAATAAGGCAAATGAATAATAAAATAAAAAAAAAATGAAATGCAAACCCAAGGGGGGGTTTGGGCCAGCAAGGAGGTGGATTAGCAATTCTCAAGCCCACTAAGAGCTCAGTCCATTGACTTTTCCTGATTGGTTGTGTGTTCATTGACCAGGAGTATGATGGTCACTCATCTCAGGGCCATCAGATCTTGTGAGGGTGGCCACTTGGCGCCTTGGATTGGAAAGAACATGATAGACATCATTTGAAAACCTGCACATGATTAGGTGAAGAAAAACAACAAATAATAGTTTTGGGGGGACCTGGGGTTCGAACCCAGGTCCCAACGTTCAATGCCTGCTCGCCTTAGCCACTGAGCCAACTGCTTCAATTGACATAATAATAATAAGTGGTTAATATATTGATGAATCAACACATATGCCTAAAAAATAAAAAAGCACCCGGTTGTTTTAAAAGGGCGAATGGGAGAACGACGTGTGGTCGTCTTCTCCAAATCCCTGGTTCAGTTAGCTGCGGATTTTTATCCGCAGGAAGTTCCGTAGGCTCTTTCCTAAAACCATCCCTAGGCTTCAAAAACTCCATCCAAGCCCATGGTTATGATCATCCATGTCCCCTGATCACATTTATGCCCTTGATTGGCTTTGATTTTCCCTGAAACAAAAATACCTAAAACGCAAGTACATGAACCCTAGAATCGGGCATCACGATTCAGGGCCTAAAAATAAAATTGGCTAATGCAGTTACGTTAGAAATCAAGCAAGGAGTATGAATATGCTAACGTTTTTGAGAAAAAATGCAAGAATAGAGAATTCAAGTTTCGTGTTCAGAGGCGAGTTTGTGATGACTTACAGCGCTGTATAGGTGGTCTTTGGACGTGGTAATGGTCGTCTTAGCTTCAGTGGATAGCAAGGAAGAAGGCCACGTTCTTATTTTGATCTGAAAACGTCTGCAAAGTTGTTCTTGATCTCTCACTTTTCCAACAATTTTCCACTTTTGCTCTGGCCGTTTTAGCAATGTCTAGGTCGTGATCCTGTTGGTACTGCTTGCTTATGTATATGAGAACAAAATTAGGTCAAAAGCTGGGCCTTAATCTTGGTGTATTGAAGTTTGGAGATTTTGTTGACCACCATTGAAGACCTTTCCATATTTGGTTCAAATCTAGGATTTTATGCACAAAAAAGGCTTGGCACAAATTGGTTAGCTGGCATATGACATATAAAAGCTATTCAAATCACAAAGATGCTATTCCATTAATTTTTAGATTTTATTTGAATTATTATGGATTTAAAATGAATTAAATCAATAAAATTAAATAAAATAGAAAAATAAAGGTTTGATCTTAAAATTAAGCATAGGACACGTGTGTGGCATGACAAGGCTGAATCAAGTGGAAGAAAGTGGGCCCTTTTGTCAAAAATTGAAGTTTTAAGGATAGTTGACTTTTGCATATTCATAAAAATTTCCCAACTTCTCCAATGCATATCTTGCTCAATTTTGATCATATGAACATGTTCTTGGACATTTTGGAAAGGTCTTGAAGTCCTCTAACCAATGCTTTTGGTCCCATGTCATTTGGATTTACCAATCTCAAGTTATGGTCTTTGACTTAAAATGCCTTTTTGTTGACTTTTGAAATTAACCTATAATGTAGAAATTGATAACTTTTTGTGAGAGCATTTCTTGGACTTGGAATGTGAAGATGAGTTGTAGGAAATGTCATCCCCTTCAAAATGAGCATTGGATAGGATTTTTATGATGAACCATGAAAAAGTTATGCCCTGGTCAAGTTACAGTTGACTTTTCAACTGTCCAAAAATAGCAACTTTTGCATCCTTGATGATTTTTGAGCCATTCTTGTGGAATCATGATCAAGACTTGATCAAATGATGATTGTGGCTTCAAAATAAGATGTTGACCAAAAATTATGACTTTTGACTGTAAAATGACCATTTTGCCCCTGCAGTTGATTGTGAACCAAATAGGACTTTTGACTGTGCAACTTGCCTTTGTGAGTCTTGAGACTTGGCATGTAGATGCTTGAGGATGTATCTAGGCCTATGAGACTTGATTGAGCCATTGGAAACCTCAAATTCCTTGAAGGAACCAAAACCCTAATTTTGACTAGCTTAGGAGGCATTTGGACTGTGCAACCCTTGAGAAATCTTGAACCATTTGAAGATGATCCTTGACAAATCTTGAAGAATATGGTAGGGCAAATTTTGGGTTACAACACCGCCCTTTAGGGTTTTCAGTCCACCGGGATACCCTTTTTTGCTCAAGCCGCCTTTTCAGATTTTTGACTTGTCGGGTGTACAGATTTTTTTGTATTTATCCCTAATTTTTGCCCGAACCCTTTTGGTTCGCCGAGATGCTGTTTACCGTGGTTATTGGTAAACAACCGCTGATCTTCCAAATGGTTACTTATTTGGTTACTCGCAGGATCGATCAGATTGATCCTAAGACATGGTTGATTTTGGGATTTTGATTAAGTTGGATAATGGTTAAATGACAAGAAAATAAAGAGGCTTTAAGTAAATTGCATGAAGAAGTGGGTTTGATAAAATAAAGGAAGGCTTGAAATAAAAGGGTTCGACAGGAAAAGTAAAGAAGAAAGCAAGTAAAGTTTCTGGAAAATAAATGACTTTGATTAATAAAAGTGGTGTTTCACACATACATTCTCAACAATTCTTTCTCACACGCTGGGTACTCGAATCTATATGAGTGACTTTGTATATAATTGTGAACACACGCGAAAAACTGCGTGAACTACTACTATTTATACTAAAACATCCCAAGTAACCGTCGGGCAGTTACACTGCTTCGAGATGACTCCACTTGGCACGTTCTCAGCGTTCGACGCTCCAGATCCTTGCACGTTGCACTTGGTAACCGCTGGGAACCGTTTTCCCTCCAAACGCTTGAATATCAAACCGTTCCACTCTGAACAATCGAACGCCTTCGTCGAGAAGCATCTTCGACGAGAAACACCTTCGACGTTGAAGGCAACCAAATTCTCCCTTGGAAGAAATCCTCTAAGTACATTGCCATCTTCCGATGGGCATTTCGACAGACCCAGCTGGTCGAAAACATCCTTCAGCTTTAATGGCTGATATTAATAAAACAAGGGTGTCGAATTTAGGAGTCAACAAATTGCCCCCCAATAATGCCTTATTTCGACTCTGAAAGAAAAAGGCATTCTTTGAAATGCCATTCGACACCTGTCTTTTCACTCTCAGTCACAAATTAAATTGTGCACTTTTTTGTCTTCTACCAACCACTGACAATCCCAAGGAAAAGCCATCATTTCATCCGTACCTAAGACGTCACTTCAGTACGGCGTGCAGCGTGCCAAACGTCTTTTCACAAATTGTCATCATGACAATTCCCAAAAACGAGGGTGCACACTGCACCCTTTCATTTCTGCAGAACGGCTACATCAACAGGGAGACGCCACGTGTCCCACTACCTTCTGCAACATTAAATGGCATTAAATGTCCTCGAATTTAGGGATTCCCAACTACTATAAATAGCGCCAAGTACCCATTGTGGGACTTTTTCACGCTACCTTGCCTTCAGATATTCCTTATTGCATACAAACTCTTGCAACCTTTGCAAACCACCTGTTCTTCACTTCATCTTCAACCTTAGTATCAACAATGGCGTCCGGTTCTTCCACCGCTCCTAGCGCTAACATCCCCTCTAGAAATGTTAAACCCAGGATTTTCTCCACTGCTCCCGTAGTTACTCCCACGGGCCAACGAAGGGTCCCTGAGCCCTTGGACATTGTTGTACGTGATGCTTATTCACGCCAACTCATGATTCCGGTTGGATACTCCAACCAAATCTTTGCCATGTTTGGCCCACTATACCCAAGCATTGCTGAAGCCATGAAGATTAAAAGCTACTTTCCGGTACTTGAAAAACTCAAACCGGTTGGATGCTCTAAGAAGGATGCATAGGATAATGAAGATCCTGCTAAGGAGAAAATCGACCTTCGTTTCTTCAACAGAGGTGTTAGGGCTTTCAGGTCTAGCCCTAGCCTCACTCCTGACTATAGTGCTTGGCTGGAAAAAATGGAGAAATGCCAGGCTTCGATCTGGAAAGACATGGGTATATTCGACTTGGTTATGTTGTCGAAGACGGGTCTTAACTATTCCCCAGAAATGTTGATAGCTTCCTTACTCTTCTGGGATTACACCCATTTCACCTTCCATCTTCCCTGTGGAATGCTGACTCCCACGCTCTTCGACGTGGCCTCCATCACTGGCCTTCGACCCACTGGGGACTATTTCGACCCAGAGGAAATGTCGGAGGATCAGATTGGATTCTCTGCCACAAAACCAACCTACACCACTTACATCAATCACTACCACGATAAGTCGACGGACGTTGTGTCGGATGTAGAGCATATCGCGTTTCTAGCCTTATGGCTGTCACGCTTTGTGTTTTGCACCAAGTCTTTATAGGTGACCAAGAAGATGGTCACCCTCGCCACCCAACTCCACCATGGCCAAAATATCTGTTTGGCAGAATTGATTTTGGCGAATCTATACGAGTCGATTAGCAACGGAGAGACTCTTTTGAAGATCATCGAGAACAGAGCCAGTCTGCTGCTTGCTGGACCTTTTTGGCTGCTTCAGCTGTGGCTCAATTCCACCTTCGAGTCTTTCTTACCTCAGAAGACTCATATAAATGAGCAGGCTCCGGAAATAGCAAATAGGTGCATCGAAGGCACCAGATTGGCTCTGCTGACTCCAACGGAAGATGGGCTGGAGCTTCAACAAACTTTTACAAACTTCGTCTTGATGTTTGCGAAAAGGAAAGAGTTTGCTTCGACCATGGCTCCCTTTGCTCGACGAAAGGTTGGTCCAAAGTGGTTCACGAGGCCACATCCTAAGTCATCAAGTGGTCCTCAAGTCGAAGAACATACAACAGTGTGGGAAGCATTTCTCACACCAAGAATAATGCCCCTGCGATTCAAGAGCTCCAAGACTCACTTGAGTCTAATCGCGTATCAACCAAACTTGGTGTCTCGCCAGTTTGGTATTATTCAAACACTTCCTTCTCCAATTTTTCCCAGGGAGAAGTCTATGTTATACTTTTGCAACGACTACACTGAAGACGCTGCCACTAAGCATATCGGCAGGTATGCTAGTCGAACAGTTCTTTCGTTGTTTGACTATCAGCTTAACTTTCTCTGCTCACCATCCTTCGAGGAGTGGTGGAAAAGTTACTACACTGAGGAGTTTTTCGACGAGAAGGACTTCGTGGACGAACTTCAGAAGTCTTTTGTTCTTGTCTTGGACAAAATAAAGAAATGTAAGTTCATCCTTCCAAATTACTTTGTCTTTCCCTTTCGACTGGTAGCCTGTTAATTATTTTGTCTACTTTCAGTTGTTCGAAAGCCTGCAGCCAAGAAGGCTGCAGAAGGCCATCAGGGAGGAGGCCCCTTAACAAAACCTCCACCACCGGCGAAAACTATAGCGCCGGCGAAGACCACAACAAACAAACAGGGGGAAGGCCCTTCGAAAAAGCCTTCTGCATCGGTAAGCAGACTTTTATTATTTTCTTCTGGCTTTAACATTCTGACTTTCGATGCAGCTTCTAAATCGAACTCCAATTGGTTTTTTAGGCACCTTCACCCAAGAAACGGCCAGCACTGACGGTCGAATCTGGGAGTGATGAAGAAGACGATTCTCCCCCTGCTCCTCTTAAAAGGCGGAAGCTGAAGAAGGACGTTCCTCTTCCTGAGACTCGAACAATCAGAATAAAGGTTGTTGGGAGAAAGCCCAGGTCACCTCCAGTAATTATTGAAGAGCCAACGGAGGAGGAACTAAATGTTCTTCTCAATAAACCTGTCGAAAGCGACAATTCCAGCCCTGGGGCTGAAGCTCCTTTGCAGGTAATCTCTTTGATCCTTTTTTAACTCAGGTGCCGATACCCACGTTCAATTATGTCTTTTTCTAACTTAGAAGATTCTTCTTCTTCTTTTTTCAGGAAACCACTGAAAGCTCAGCGCCAAGGACTTTTGAAACATTGGACTCTGCTGAACTTAGTAGGCCATAAGAGAAAGACTTGGCGAACGATGAAGCCAATACTGAAACAAATGAAGCCAATGCTGAGACAGCAGAACAACCAACAGAAGATCCACAAACAGAAGAGCAACAACCAAAAGAGATTCAGGTGGTTGATCTGTCGGAAGAACATCGTGACGAAGGGGACCACGGTGACATTGGCGAAGAGGATCAAGGTGGCGCTGGCAAAGGGGATCATGATGACGCTGGTACTGCCGAAGTCCAATTCGAAGAGAGTCAAGTCGAGGCAAATGCTACTCAACAGCCTCAACCCCAAGACAACGTTGCTGCAAAGGTTGTCACCTCAACAAAGCATAGGTCGAAAGAAGACTTAGAACTCTTGAAGCAAACTGATCCTGTTGGCTATCTGAATGCCATCATCGAGAGCAAGGGAAGTTCGTATGATATTAGTTAGGAGGCTTCTACTCTGTCGGGGAAGTCCACTGAAACTTCTCCTCTCGATGAGGCTTTGACGAAGGTTAAGGCTCAGTTCTTCAAGAAGGATTTGATGAAAGCTTTGGAGGGGGACCCTACTGCTCCATCATATTTGGGGGCTGTTTTGAATGCCGTAGACTTGCTAGCTGTGCCTCCGGAGGTTTCAGGCTTTATCATGGAGTTACACTCCATTATTGATCAAGTCTCAGCAGATTATCGGCGACAAAGGGGCTTTAATATCCAGCTTGAAGTGTTATATGGCAAAAGCTCTTCTGCATGGACTGCTGTAGCAGAGACAACTTCTCGAATTACGGAGTTGTCGAAGCAAAAAGCATCTAAACAAGAAGAAGTTGATGCCATAGATCGAGAGAATGCTTCCATAAAGGCGCAAATCGAAGAACTAGAGGCTAAGATGAATGCCAATACTAAGCGCAAGGAGGAACTTCTCTCGACTGTTCGAGACACCGAAAGTCAAGCTGAAATCACACAAGGCCTAGAATTTGCTGAGAAAGCTCAAGCCTTCGACGATCAAATTGCCAAGCTTGCCCAGGCGAATGCCTTGTGCAACAAAAGATTGGAGTTGCAGCAAACTAAATACCTTCGACTCAAGGACTCCATCCCCTTCTGATTGATTCAGCCCTTTAACCATATATTGTAATATGTATTCGACAATATTGCCATTTTGGCTAATTTATAAAAATTTTCCATTTTGGCTTATTTATGGTTAATTTAGTCGTTACTTGTTATTTATTTTTATCTCTTGGAGTATAGGTTTATACTTTTTCAAATATTTACCATTTACTCTCAAGAGCCTTTTATCTTCACCTAACTCTTCGACTTCATAAGCTCCACCAGAAAAAGTCTGGATAATTCTGAATGGTCCTTCCCATTTGGGTGACCATTTTCCCATGCTTCGATCCCTTCGATCCATGGGAAGAATCACCTTCCAAACTAATTCTCCAGGCGAAAATGCCTTAGGTTTCACCTTTTTATTATAAGAGTCTTCTACTCTTTTCTTCTGAAGCCTTAGTAGGTCAAGAGCGCGCAATCTTTCTTCGTCTAAATCTACTAGTTCGTCTAACATCATATCCCAATAAATTTCAGAGGGAATATCATAATGTCTCTGAACCCTTGCAGATTGAAGACAAATTTCTGCTGGCAACACTGCGTCATGGCCAAAAGTTAGCCTATATGGTGTTGTACCTATGGCTTCTTTCGGGGACATTCGACAGGCCCACAAGATCTGGTCTAACATCTTATGCTAATTTTTTGGCTTCTTCCCAACATGCTTTTTTATCAAGCCAATCACTACTTTGTTCGCTGCTTCGACTTGACCATTTGCCTGTGCATAATAAGGCATCGATGTTAGGAGTTTAAAGCCCGTTTCCTGAGCGAATTCCTGCATCTTTCGACCGGTGAAAACTGATCCTTGATCAGTAGTTATAGTCTCAGGGATTCCATATCTAAAGATAATGTTCTTTTGAATAAATTCAATGACATTTTCTTGGTCTACATTGACTAAAGGGATAGCTTCGATCCACTTAGTAAAATAATCAATGCCTACCAATATATACTTCTGGCTCTTTGATGATGCTGGTCGAATCTCTCCAATGAGGTCCAACGCCCATCCTCTAAAAGGCCAAGGTTTCACTATCGAGTGAAGTTCGCTTGCTGGTACATGTTGGATGCCTGTATGGACTTGACATTCTTGGCAACCTTTAGCGAACTCGACACAATCTTTCAACATGGTGGGCCAGTATAGTCCTTGTCGAAACAACAACCATTTCATCTTATGGCCTACTTGGTGAGCCCCACATCCTCCAGCGTGCGTAGTCGAAAGGGCTATGTATGCCTCAGTTTCATTTAAGCATTTTAGCAATACCCCTTCAGGCGTCTTTTTAAATAACTCATTACCCATGAGTATGTAACTCAACGCCTTGTACTTTGTTTTTCGTTCTGTCGAAGCTACTAGATTTTGAAGATAATCCACAATGGACTTCCTCCAATCTTGCTCTGACAAATTATCTATGAACGAAATTTCGAAGTTACTTTGATCAGCATATCCTAGTCTTGTCGATTCCAAGTCTGTTGGTGATAGACAAGTTGCTTTTATCTTTTCTCGAACTTCGATTGCTCTTTGTAATCTCGTTTTTGAAATCTTGTACCCAGATGCAATTTGTGCCAAGTCATTGGCTATTTGATTTTCCAATCTGGGTATGTGTCGAATATTGACCATTTCAAATTTTTTCAATAAACGATTTGCTATCACGAAGTACATAATGAGATTTTCTCTTATGCACTTATATTCTTTTGTGACTTGCTTAATGACTAACTCTGAGTCTCCCATTATTTCGACTCGAGTTGCCCCCAATTCCAACAATATCTCAAGGCCAGTAATTAGAGCTTCATACTCAGCCTCATTGTTCGAACAAGAACCTGATATCTTGTACTTGAATGTTGTTGGAATTTTTTCTGGAGAGATAATCAAGACTCCTACTCCTGTTCCATCTTTATGGCTGGAACCATCGAAGTAGAATTTCCAAGGTTCTATCTCCACATAATTAATATTCTCAACTTGAATTGAGTGGTCGACTATAAAGTCTGCAACCACTTGTCCTTTCACTGCCTTAAGAGGCATAAAGGTCAAGGAGTATTCAGTTAATGCTAGTGCCCACTTGCCAATTCGACTGTGCAAGATGGGTTTCGACAACATATACTTGAAAACATCAAAATGAGACGAAACATACACATCAACTGGTTTTATATATTGCTTGAGTTTTGTACAAGAGAAATACAGACATAGACACAATTTTTCAACTTCGCTATATCTAGTTTCTGCATCGTTCAAAACTCTACTAAGATAGTAAATGGGTCTTTCGACTCCATTCTCATCTTCTTGGGCTAACATGCTTCCCAAAGTTTTGTCGGATGCAGCTATGTACGATCTCATACTCCTATTGCTACAAGGAGGCACCAAAATAGGTGGCTTGGTGAGGTACCCTTTGATTTTGTCGAAGGCTTCTTGTTGCTCTTGCCCCCATTCGAATCCCTCTTTATTTAGTCGAAGTAAGGGTGAAAAGGCTTGAGCTTTCCCACTTAGGTTAGATATGAATCTCCTTAAGAAATTTATCTTGCCTAACAGAGATTGCAGTTCCTTCTTATTCGATGGCGCTTTCGCTTCCAGAATAGCCTTCTTCTTGTTCTGGTTGATTTCGATTCCTTTCTTGTGGACAACGAAGCCCAAGAAATCTCCAGCTTTCACACAGAATGCACACTTCAAAGGGTTCATCTTCAGACCATGTTCTCTCATTCTTTCGAATGACTGTCGAAGGTGGTCAATATGATTCTTCCTGGAAACAGATTTTATAACAATGTCATCAATATATACTTGCATAAAAGTGTTAATAAAATCATGGAAGATAGAATTCATTGCTCGCTGGTAGGTTGCCCCAGCGTTCTTTAGGCCAAAAGGCATCACTACCCATTCGTAAGTGCCTAGAGCCCCAGAGCATCGAAAAGCTGTTTTCGACACATCCTCTTCAGCAATGAATATTTGATTATATCCTGAATAACCATCGAGCATACTCAGGTATTCATAGCCAGCGGCAGAATTGACTAGCATTTCCGCCACAGGCATAGGATATTCATCTTTGGGTGTAGCAGCATTCAAATCTCTAAAATCTATGCATACCCTCAATGTACCATTTTTCTTAATTACTGGCACAATGTTTGCAATCCATTCGACATACCTCGTAACGCGTATGAATTTTCACTTCAGCAGTCTTTCGACTTCCGTTTTGATCTTCGACAGTATTTCTGGAGCGAAGCGTCTTGGACTTTGCTTGATTGGCTTCTTCCCAGGTTTGATTGGAAACTGAAGTTCTACCAATCCTCTGTCGAGACCAGGCATTTCGTCGTAATCCCATGCAAAACAGTCCTTGAACTCTTTCAACAATTGGAGTACTTCCAACCTAAGTTCTGGGTCAATTTTTGCGCTGATGTAAGTTGGCTTTTTCTCTGACCCTTCGCCTAGGTTGATTTCTTCTAAAGGATCTTGCGCTAACATTTTGATGTTGTTCGCCAAGGGGTCCTTTTCGAAGCCCAAAGGCTCATCGTCATAGATGGCGTCGAGCCTCTGTTCCTACATTCCTTCTGGCATGATATCAGGAGGTTCTGGATCGAAATCCTTTCCAGGACCTGCAGCAGATAACTGTTGATCATTGGCCTGTGTGGCCATGTACTTTACTTCGGCTTCGAGAGCCGTTATCATCTTTGTTTCGGCTACGTAAGCCGAAATTCGCTTCAATGATTGTGACTCAGTCATTATCACTGAATTCACTTCCCCAGCCAGTTGGTTGGATGTCAGTTAACCCACTGAAGTCTATGTGGGACAAGTCTTCTCTGTCCCATTGAAAACCATGCTCAGGGTGCAGGTATAGGGAACAAAAAGTATTTGGCGCTGGCGCCAAGTCGAAGTCAGGTGTTGGACATGGCCCTATGTGAGCCAAGTTCTTGTCAAAGTCTGCCAGCCCTAGGTGATTCACTTCGCCCAGGTAATAGCTTTGATCCGCTTCTATGTTTTCGACCATCCCATCAGGACGCCATAGCAGCAACCTCTGGTGCATTGATGATGGTACAGCTCCAACACCATGAATCCATTCACGGCCCAACAAAAGAATATAGTTAGGTTTGGCCGATATGACCATAAACATCGTTGGTCGAAGGATAGATCCCACCTTGATATCCAGTTGGATCACTCCCATAGTGGTCCCTATGCCGCCTTCATAGTTCGACAGGACCATGTTGTGAGGCTTGATGTCCTCATCACTTTTGCCTATTTTCCTTAGCATAAAATGAGGAATAATGTTGATGGTTGCCCCACAATCCACCAAGATTTTATTCACTGTGGTTTCTTCGAGTTTAGCCCTTATAAATAAAGGCTTGAGGTGATTTTTCATCGCCTCTGTAGGTGGTTCGAAGAACCCATTTTGCTCCTCAGTAGTGCCATTATCCATGACGAAATAGCACACTGGCCTATGTTTGGCCATTTCTTGCTCCACTTCCCAATCACTTGTTTTGACCTCCACCTGTCGGTTGAACTCTCTGGGCAGCACTGAGATTATATTCACCATGATGTCCAAAGTGTCATCAGACTCAGAACCATCTTCGTCATCAACTTCACCTTGGTTAGGCCAAACTAGCCTGTTGGTTACTGGCTCTCTTTCCAGAGGTTTCCTTTGCTTCCTTAGAGGAACATTTGAACTGGTTTCTGCCTTTGGTTCATTAGCAGCCTCCCTCTCAGCTTTTCGTCGCCTCTGGTATCTCCTTCATTGAGATCGAGACATGGGATTTTTCCCTTTGTAGTTGCTTGACACCTGTGTAACTTTAGGGGCAGCAACCTGAGGCTCTTTCTTTTGTGTTAAAGATGAACCTCTTGGCACATCGAAAGAGTGCCATCTTTCCTCGCTTGGCCTCTTTCGACCAGATGTTTTGTACCATGTATCTACTGGCACATTAGTTGGAGGCCTGAAAGTCAATGGCCTCTTTTCTTGGTTTGAACCTCTTTGGGAGGCTCTTCTGGGATCATGTCGAAGATCAACATTTTCCCTTCTCTTATTTGCTGCTCTTACGCCTTGAATATGTTCAGCAGCTTTTTTGTCAAAGATCGAACTGCATCTTGGACACAGCATCACTTCTGACTTCTTTTTCTGGCATCTTTGCAGGAAATCTGCCAGATTTTCATTCTCCCGAGGGAAAGCAGTCTTGTTAGCTTGTTCTTGCCTCATGGCCTGCTCTGATGCTTTTGGTTCAGAGACTTCGACCATGTTGACATTCATGGTATCTTTGTTGGCAAGAGTCAACTGCTTCATTTGAATCTCCAAGTCCTCTGTCTGGCCTTGAACTGTGGCCAAGTGAGAATTGGGTTTCGTTCCAGATTTTTGGGCTCCAACTGTCTCCAGCTTTGGGCTTTCGACCGCTTTCTGAACCGCTTCAATTGTCTTTCTGGATAAATTCCCAGAAAAACTGCCAAAGATTGGCATGTTGACATGGTCTTTTGAGACTTCGACCATTGTGATTCCTGGCCTCTTCGACTGGCTTCTGGATGCCTCGATCATGTTCACCTCTGAAGGTTCAGCATAATGGGCTTCAGCCTGCAACGGATTAGAGTCCACAGCCATGGGGGTCTTGTCAGCAAACTTCAACCTCCCTTCTTCGATAGCGTCTTGCACAAGATTCCTGAAAAGAAAACATTGAGACGTTTTATGGCCCAGAAAATTATGATATTTACAAAAGCCTCTCTTCTTTCTTTGATCAAGAGGAGGCACTTTTACCCCTGGGGGTACTATCATTTGGCCATCTTTTACAAGCAAGTCAAAGATCTCATCACATTTTGTAATATCAAAACTATAAGTCTTTTTGGGGAACTTATCGTTGGTCCTTTCTGGACCAGTGGGATTTTTTCCACTTGAGGGGACTAACAGTTTGCAAGAGTATGGTGGCCATTGTTTTAGTTCCGCTAGATCGACTTCTCCTTCTTCGACAGTTATAGTTTCGTCGAAGGATTCTGGATCTTCGTCATCCATCTCAACATACGCTATTCTCTCTCTCTTATAAGTTTTCGTTGCCTTTGCTTTTTCAGCTTTGAGGCGTTCTACCTGTCGAACTCTATCGGCCAGTTGGGCCATGTCTCTCAGGTATTGAGTGTCT
The DNA here is from genome assembly GCA_948472305.1 of Vicia faba. NCBI lineage: Eukaryota > Viridiplantae > Streptophyta > Magnoliopsida > Fabales > Fabaceae > Vicia > Vicia faba. The sequence goes on along the minus strand of OX451741.1, from coordinate 1,407,512,940 downwards.
AAGTTCTTCCTAATGGAATAATCTAAACCGCCTGCGGCTATTTCGACTAACTCATGTTCTGGCACTTGTGTAAAACATCTTGCTTTGAGCAACCTAAACCTATTTAGATATTCGTCTATAGGTTCAGTGAATCGTCTCTTTACACTGGCCAATTCTTTCAGGCTTATCTTGGTTTGCCCCATGTAGAATTGCTCATGGAACAATCTTTCCAACTGGGTCCAATGATGGATCGAATTGGGGGGAGAGTTGTAAACCAAGTAAAAGCGTTCTTTGTTAAAGAACTTGGGAAGTACTTAATCCTCAGGTTTTCGTTGTTTGAAATATCTCCTGCTTTGATCAAGTATCTCGCCACATGTTCGACAGTAGATTCTGTCGTGTCCCCAGAGAACTTAGTGAACTTAGGGACTTTACATCTAGGAGGTAAGTCTGTTTGTAACACGTATTCTGACAGCGGGGATGTAAAGTTGGGCCTTCGAAAGCCCATGTTCATCCCATTTTGAGTCATGATCCTTTCGATCATGGTTGCCAGATTATTTTCCAAACCCATGTTTTGATATTGGATATGCTGAACTACTTCGTCAGCATTTTGGTTTCTGTTAACTAACCTTACCTATGGGGTTATTACCCTAGGTTCTTCGACAGGTTTCTCCAATCGTGCCCTAAGGTTTTCTTTGACAGGCTGTTGGACTTGGTTGATAGTGGTTTCTTCCTCTAAGAATACACCCTGGTTTCCCCTTATTTGCGCCCTTTGGGGCTGTCGAACAGGTTGGGGTACTCCAAAGAAATCAGCCAAACGCGTCATTTGCGCTGTCATCTGCTGATTCGATTGGGTAGTGTTTTGTATTAGAGGGTTCAGCACTGTACTTAAGGTTTGTGCCAACATTTGAACCATATCATGGTTGCTTTCGTCCATTTGTTGCCTCAAGACTGCTGTCGAGGCATTTGTAAGGCCATGTGCTACTTGGGATGTTCCTCCTAAGAGTTGGGTCCTATTTCTATTCGCCATACCTACTCCAGAACCTTGGAGTGGCGAAGAGGCACTCACTAAAGGGTCTGAAAAAGTGGACGCAGCGTTCGTCAGGCTAGCCAAGTCAGAAGTTGGCATGCCATAGAGTGGTTCTCGATTATGACCGCCTGTCATAAATCCTGGGGGAACGTAAGGCCTTGTGCCTAAATTTCCCCTTGGTGGGGGGGTTCCAAAAGGCACTCTGGGGCCTGTGAACGGAGGTAATGGCCCCGTTGTTGTGATCGTTACTGCTGGTGTTGAACCAGCGGTTATCGCTTCACTTACGGTCGGGATAACCGTTGCTCCCACATTCGTTTGTGGGATCTCGTTATTGTTTGGCGGATTCGCCATCTCTTCTCCTCTTCTGGCAGTATTGGTATCGTTAGTGTATATCCTACCACTTCTCAATAACATGCAACACTCCTCGAAAAAGATGAGATTATGTTTAAAAAGTTAAACTTCAAAAATCAACACACAGTCCCACCGGGTGTGCCAATTTGTTTACCCTGGTTATTGGTAAACAACCGCTGATCTTCCAAATGGTTACTTATTTGGTTACTCGCAGGATCGATCAGATTGATCCTAAGACATGGTTGATTTTGGGATTTTGATTAAGTTGGATAATGGTTAAATGACAAGAAAATAAAGAGGCTTTAAGTAAATTGCATGAAGAAATGGGTTTGATAAAATAAAGGAAGGCTTGAAATAAAAGGGTTCGACAGGAAAAGTAAAGAAGAAAGCAAGTAAAGTTTCTGGAAAATAAATGACTTTGATTAATAAAAGTGGTGTTTCACACATACATTCTCAACAATTCTTTCTCACACGCTGGGTACTCGAATCTATATGAGTGACTTTGTATATAATTGTGAACACACGCGAAAAACTGCGTGAACTACTACTATTTATACTAAAACATCCCAAGTAACCGTCGGGCAGTTACACTGCTTCGAGATGACTCCACTTGGCACGTTCTCAGCGTTCGACGCTCCAGATCCTTGCACGTTGCACTTGGTAACCGCTGGGAACCGTTTTCCCTCCAAACGCTTGAATTTCAAACCGTTCCACTCTGAACAATCGAACGCCTTCGTCGAGAAGCATCTTCAACGAGAAACACCTTCGACGTCGAAGGCAACCAAATTCTCCCTTGGAAGAAATCCTCTAAGTACATTGCCATCTTCCGATGGGCATTTTGACAGACCCAGCTGGTCGAAAACATCCTTCAGCTTTAATGGCTGATATTAATAAAACAAGGGTGTCGAATTTAGGAGCCAACAGATGCCCTTATTTTTTCCCGAAACCTTTTGGTTTGCCTGGATACCCTTATTTTTGCATAGGCCAATCAACCTAACGGGTCTTTATTTACGCATAGTATCTTTTCATTATGTCCGCATTCACAGGGTGAGGAAGGTCGTCACCATCCATGGTGGTTAGAATCATGGCTCCATCGGAAAATATGCTTTTGATTACAAATGGCCCTTTGTATGTGGGTGTCTATTTTCCCCTGGGATCACCTTGTGGCAGTATGATGCGCTTGATTACTAAATCATCCACTTGATATACTTGACGTCTGACCTTTTTGTTGAAAGCCTTGATCATTCGTTTTTAATACATTTGACCATGATAGATAGTAGTAAGCCTTTTCTCATCAATCAAATTCAGTTGGTCAAGTCGAGTTTGGATCCAATCATCTTCGTTCAAACCTGCATCCTTCATGATTCTAAAAGAAGGAATCTGGACCTCAATAGGTAGGACAACCTTCATACCATACACCAGCGAATAGGGTGTTGCCCATGTTGACGTATGTGCTGAGGTGCGGTAACCATGAAGAGAAAATGGTAACATCTCATGCCAGTCTTTGTATGTCCCCATCATTTTCTGTATGATTTTCTTAATGTTCTTGTTAGCAGCTTCCACAACGCCATTCATCTTTGGTCGGTAAGGGGAAGAATTATGATGCTGGTTCTTGAATTGTTTACAGAGTTCGGTGATCGTTGTATTGTTGATATTTGTACCATTGTTTATGATGATTCTCTCTAGAACACCATACCGACAAATAAGGTTATGCTTGATAAACTGCGCCACGACATTCTTGGTAACAGTAGCAAAAGCGGCAGCCTCAACCCACTTCATGAAGTAATCAATGGCCACTAGGATGAAGCGATTCCCATTGGAAGCGGTAGGTCTAATCTCTCCGATCATGTCACTGACCCACATTTCAAATGGCCAGGGAGTCGTCAAGACATTCAAGGGAACCAGAGGTACATGTACTTTATCAGCATAGATTTGCCATTTGTGATAAGTTCGGGAATGCTGATAACAGTCTGCTTCCATAGTGAACCAATAGTATCCTGCTCGTAGGATCTTTTTTCCCATGGTGTGTCCACTAGAGTGGGTTCCAAAGGTACCTTCGTGTAAATCTTCCATAATCCTCTCTGCTTCGCTCTTGTCTACACACCGAAGTAAAGTAGAGTCATGGTTACGCTTGTAGAGGATTCCATTACTGAGGAAGAACTTTGCAGAGAACCTTCTCAGAAACTTCTTATCATTGACAGATTCTCCCTCAGGATATTCTTGAGCCTCGAGATATCTTTTTTCTTCATGGAACCAAAGTTTGTCTGTTACTTCTTCAGTATCAATCTCATAGCAATATGCTGGTTCATCCAACCTCTAGATGATGATCCGAGGAGCCTCGTTGTCCCATCTGACCTTGAACATAGATGACATGGTAGCTAACGCGTATGCGAACTGATTCTCTTCTCGTGGAAAATGTTCAAAGGTGACTTCTTCAAAGTGTGGAAGCAATGTCAGCACATGTTCTTTGTAAGGGATGAGATTAGGGTGCTTCGTGTCCCACTCCCCTTTGATTTGGCTTATTACCAAGGCTGAATCCTCGAAAACACTCAAGAACTTGATCCTCAGGTCAATAGCAGCTTTGAGACCCATGATGCATGCTTCATACTCTGCCATATTGTTGGTACAATTGAAACATAATCTGGCGGTAAAAGGAGTATTACATCCCTTAGAAGATATGATTACAGCACTGATGCCATTGTCGAGTGCGTTGGAGGCTCCATCAAAAGCCATAGTCCATCGGGATCCTTTCTCAGGTCCTTCATCTGGCCCAGGTTCTTCACAGTCAGTCACTAACATAATATTCTCATTCGGGAATTAAAAGTTCATGGATTGGTAGTCATCCACAGCCTGATAAGCCAAATGATCAGCTAGTATACTTCCCTTGATTTCCTTTTGGGTCGTTCATTGGATATCGTATTCGGTCAGGATCATTTGTCATCTTGCTATTCTTCCGGAGAGAGCGAGTTTCTCGAAGATGTACTTGATCGGATCCATCTTAGATATCAACAAAGTAGTTTGGGTCAACATATACTGTCTTAGTCGGCGAGCAGTTCATGCCAAAGTGCAACAAGTTTTATCGAGCATTGAGTATCTTGTTTCACAGTCGGTAAACTTTTCTCTAAGGTAGTATTTTGCATGCTCTTTTCGACCGGACTCGTCATACTTCCCTAGCACACACCCCATTGAATTATCTAACACTGTTAAGTACATTATCAAAGGTCTTCCTTCAATCGGAGGCATCAAAATTAGAGGCTCTTAAAGGTATTCTTTTATTCTCTCGAAGGTGGTCTGGCATTCGTCATTCCATTTTACCACTTGATCTTTCTTCAGGAGTTTGAAGATTGGCTCACAAGTAGCAGTTAAATGGGAAATGAATCTGGAAATGTAATTTAGGCATCCCAAGAAGCCTCTTACCTCCTTCTCAGTACGAGGAGCCGACATCTCTTGTATAGCCTTCACCTTTGCAAGGTCTACGTGAATGCCCTTGTTAGTAACAATGAAACCTAAGTTTACCATACCTTACTCTGAAGGTGAACTTGTTCAGATTTAACCTCAGCTTGTACGTCTTCAACCTATCAAACAGATTTTATAGATGATCAAGGTGCTCTTCCTCATTTTTGAGACCTGGCTATCATGTCATCAACATAGACCTCTATCTCGTGGTGAATCATGTAATGGAACAAAGCTACCACGGCTCACTGATAGGTTGCCCCAGCATTCTTCAATCTAAACGGCATCACTTTGTAACAAAAAGTTCCCATTGTATGACGAAGGTTGTCTTCTCCATGTCTTCAGGTGCCATCTTGATCTGATTGTAACCAGAGAAACCGTCCATGAAGGAAAAGATCTTATGTTGCATGGTGTTGTCAACCAGAACGTCAATGTGGGGAAGCGGAAAGTCATCCTTGGGGCTTGCCCTGTTGAAATCTATGTAGTCCACACACATCCGCACCTTGCCATCCTTTTTAGGCACCGGGACTATGTTAGCAACCCATTGGGGGATAAGAGGTGACAACTAAGAACCCAGTGTTGAACTATTTCATAACTTCTGCTTTGATCTCCGACATTTCAGGGCGCATACGACGAACCTTCTGCTTTACTGGAGGGTAATCTTCTTTAGTTGGCAGACGATAAACCATAATATATGTGTCTAGTCCTGGCATGTCTTCATATGACCAGGAAAAGATCTCAACATAATCATGCAACATTCGTATCAACCGTTGTTTTACACTAAGCTCCAGATTTACACCTATCTGGACTTCTTTTCTGTCCTCTTCTGTGCCCAATTTTATTGTCTCAACTGGCTCTTCATGAGGCTGTATAGCCCTTTCTTCCTACTGTAACAACCTAACAAGTTCTCCGGGTACCTCAAAATCTTCCTCACCTTCGTCCTCGGTTTGGTTGATCGGATTTTCAAAGTCATAACCGGCAATAGCAGAACTGTTATCAATGGGATCCAGAGTGGACATGGATCTGCAGTTTAATATGTGAGCGTGTGTAAGAGCATAGCTGTATAGACAAAGTAAAAAGCAGCAAAGAAAAACAGAGAGCGCAAAATTTGTATGCAAAATGTCCAATGCTTTATTAATGACATATGAGATTGAAACATGATAACACTCACAAATAAACCATTGTGCCCCAGGTAAGACACATGGCCATAGAGTTTATTTTGTTTATTACATATCTAAAAACAAGAAAAACAATTACTTCTAAATAAAAGTAATTGGTACAAAGTCTTTTTCCATCCAGTTACTGGGTCCATCGTTGGTAGTAGGGAAGATCCAGCTATCCATGTCATAGTCACCATCACTGTCTTCTAGAGCGTTGACCCCATGATTGTTGATGCATAGGGGAGGTCCTCCAGCACGAGCACGATGAAGGGCCCTTTGAGCCCCTGAAGAGAAACCCAAACCAAACATATCATATTGGTATGGAATTCCAGGGAGCTGGCCCCAGATGGTACACCCACCTTCTTTAATAACTGCTTTGGTGTCCTTGAGAGAAGCCATTTTCAAGGGAGGTCTAGTGATCTTTGGTAGATTGGTGACATATTCAGTTGCAGCCATAGTCTGAGGCACCTCTTCGAAGTTCTGACACGGAGTCTCGATGAACTCTCCATCCATTTCCACATATCTAAACGAGTTCAGGTGACTTACCATGTATTCTTCTTCACCGTGTACCGTGACAATCTTTCCTTTCACTGGGTATTTCATCATCTGATGCAAAGTGGATGTGACAGCTCCCGCCCCATGGATCCAAGGGCGACCCAATAAACAAGAATAAGATGGTCTGATATCCATCATGTAGAAGGTGGAGTCAAAGGTCTGAGAACCAACTTTGATGGGGATGTCTACCTCCCCGTGCACCATTCTTTTCGAACCATTGAAAGCCCTCACTACAATGTTGCTAGGTTTCAGGGCCAAACCTTCACAGTCTAATCTGTCCAGAGCCTTCTTGGGAAGCACGTTCAATGATGAACCAGTATCTACTAGAACATGGGCCAAAGTAGTGCCCCTGCATTCGATGGAGACATGCAGCACATCATTGTGTTTTCTTCCTCTGGGTGTCATATATGCATTAGAAAAACCCAAACCATTATCAGCTGTCAAACTGGCCACACAATCTTCAAATTGGTCAGCGGAGGTTTCTTGTGGCACATGGGCAGTTTTAAGGAATTTCACCAAAGCCTTTGCATGAGCTTCGGAGCATAATAGTATGGCTAACATTGAAATCTTAGAAGGGGTCTGCCCCAGCTTTTTGACCATGTTGTAGTCGCTCTTCTTTATAATCTTCAAGATTTATTCCATTTCCTTCTTGGAAGCCTCTGGGATAGATTCTGAATGCGCCTTCTTCTGGACAGGCTCAATCAATATGTCTTTGCCTCAAGTCTCGACCGACTCAGTGATGGGGGTGGCAACAGGGATGACAGTGGGAATTGCAGTAGGAATCTTGATAGGAGTTGCAGCAGGTTTAGCAGTAATTTTGGGAGGAGAGATCTCATGAGAGAAAACTCTAATGCTTCTTGTTATCTTATTGGTTCCAATGATGTTGCCAATGTCGGGATCAGTATTTTCAGAAGCTTGGTCTTCAACAGCTGTGATTGGTGGAAATAGAACTGACTGTTTTGAAATGCTGGTTCGCGAAATGTCGCAGTAAGCAAGAGTCGCCACCGTCTTTTATGTTCTCCAACAAGGAAAGGACAAAAGCACAGCAAAATTCCTTTTCGAGATGTTTCTCGGTTCGGGAGGTAGATTATAGAAAGGGAAGGTGTTAGCACCCTTTATATCTGTGGTTATCCACGGGCTCTTAGGTACTTGCTCACTATGTTTTCAAAAAATTTTGCTTTTCTTGTGTTTGTGGGTTTTGAAAAAGTTTCATTTTAAAAACTTCTAGGTAACTCTTGTATCAGTCCTCAAGAGTGTATGAAGTGTTTGTTTGAAAACTCTCGTTTGAAAGTGTGAGTGCGAAAAGTTTGTTTTGTTTTTGAAAGAGCAAGTACCCAGGAGAAATCTACCTACTCTAAAGAAATTAAGCTGTGTAAATGTCCTTTAGACAATACTATCCCACTATTGAGAAGTAGGTAGCACCGTCGTTGGAGTTATTCGGGTCAATTCGATTATAGGGACATGTGTGGTCACCAAAGCAATAGTAGGACGCCTTAGCGGTAACCCTAATGTTCTAGATCCTCTTTATCCGAGGCAACCGTTTCGAGGCAACTTGGATCTTTAGACAGGAGGGCGACCTCTAAAACACCCTATACTTAATGACCACGTCGAGGCAACCAAGTGAGGCGTACCCTAGGAGTGGCATGTGCGAGTGTGTCAGGTTTCATATTAAGTTATCTTTGCACATGTATTATGGTGAGCTACGAGTTGATTTTAATTTTCAGGCAAGTCTGGTCATGCATAGTTAACAGTTAATAATTGTGCGGAAAGTAAATTGCGGAAAGTAAATCTACGCTATTACAAGGCGTCGGGTATTTACATCGCCAAAAACATAACCCTTGGAAAAGTAAATTGCGAGAAAAATAAAGAAAGCGATAAAAAGTCCTAATTATCTATTACATCCTCGGAGCAATTACATAAATATGAATGAAAAATAAAATGCGCGAAAAGAAATTGAATCGGGAAAGTCCTTAGGGTTTTGACCCTTTTTTGAGAAAAGAATGGAATTTTGGTCCTTTTTGCAATTAATTCATATTAAACCTAATTAATAATTAATTAATTAATTAAAAGAAAAAAAGTATTTTAAGTTTTTTTTATGTTTTTAATTAAAATAAAATAAAAAAAGGAAAAACATGGTTAAAAGTTGTCAAAACCTAATTCTACATGGATTTTATTTATTGTGAAAATAATTACAATTAACCTAATTAAAACAACTAAATTAATTAATTACATTTATTTAAAAAAATAATAAATAAAAGGTGAAATTAATAATAATAATAATTATTATATTTTTTAGGTTTTCTGAATTTATTATAAAAATAGTTAATTTTTAAGGTAATTAAATAATAATAATAATAATTATAATTAATAAAATAATTAAATAGAAGTTAAAATAGAAAAGAAAAAGAATAAATAAACCAGGGGGTGATGGGCCAGCTTTGGGGGTTTGTTAGCAATCTTCAAGCCCATTAATCTATTCAGCCACGTTTGACTTTGGTAATTGTCCAAGGCGTTGGTTGACTGGGAGTACCATGATCACCATCTCCTGGCCATTAGATCTGTGAGGGTGGCCACTTGGCGCTTTGATGATTGAGGTACATGGTAGGTACTTTTTGGCACCCTGTATGTGAACACATAAGGAAAAAATTGAAACAATTATTTGGGGGACCTGGGATTCGAACCCAGGTCCCAATGATTCCATGCCAGCACGTCCTCCACTACACCAACTTGCACGCCTTATTAATATAATGATAAGTAAAAGTAATATACGCAAACAGATTAATAGGCTGAAAATATAAAAAACGCGCGCCCTTTTGAACTGGCTAATCATGTGCTTACACGTCCTTCGTCTTCCTCGTTTATACCTGCAAAGAACAAATAGATAGCGGGGGTTTTTAATCCCCATAACCTGCAACGATGAAAAATAGCGAGTAGGCGTATGATTAATAGAAATACTTCGCGATGGTCCCCTTAGATTCGTCTGGTCTCAACGATTCTAACCATGGGTCTTAAAGGTTCCAATTTTTCCTGGATAATAAAGCCCCAAATCCAAAGCTTATGAACCCTAAAATTTATCAATGGCAACTTTTGATTCTGCGCATTTTAATCCAATTAACTAATACCATTAGCTTTATATGAATTCAGGCAACACAAAACAATGATTAAAACATGTTAATTATGCATGAAATATGAGTTACGATTATGAGAAAATATGTCAAACCGTGAGACTGTTCTTGGTGGTTTCTTGAGCTTTAGGGCTTGATTTTGATTCCTACACGTCCCTGACACTACCTTTAAGTCTCAGAGTGCCTAAGAGGGGGGGGGGGGTGAATTAGGTCTTATAAAATTTATTCGGTTTTATGAGAATTCTTGGTAGTAATTTTTGGTTAAGTGTTTGAAGGTTTTGATTATATCTTTATCTTTTCCTGATTATGGTGATGAAAGCGATAAATGCGGAAAAGTAAAGAACACGGTGATATATCCTGGTTCCCGTCACAATCCGAGAGTACTCCAGTCCCCTTTCCAACACGAAAGAGATTTCACTATAGTTAGAATGATTGTACAGCCTATGCTTACTATCTAACCTATAGGGTGATCAAAGGTTCTTGACACCTTTAAGACCAAACAAACACTAATGTGAATGAAGAACAATCCTCTTCAAATCACAACACTTACTTCCAACAATCCTGGATAGTAAGGCAAAATCTTTAAGTAATACAATGATTTAGTTTGAAGTATATGGAGAGCTTTATCAATCTTCAATTGATCTTCTTCTTCAAGATAAAAACAATTCTAAACAATGTATATAAATGTTCACAATGTATGAATGAAACTTGTAATGATAATGAAAGTGTATATGGCAAGTTTCACAAAATTTTGAACACATGAAAGTATAATTTCAAATGTGAGTAAATGAGAAAATTGTTAATGAAGAAGTATATTTGTTAATTTGAAAATTGAAGCATTGAATTTCTTGTTTGAAAATAAGAAAATCTGCATTTTATAAAGTTACAAGAACCTCTTCATTCATGCCAATTCATATGAAAAGTTACAATGCATTCATGAAAAGATACCACTTGAAAAATGTTCAAAAAACAAAGTAAAAGCTGCATTGGTTCGCTAGGAACCGGTTCTGACACTGACAGAACCCGGTTCTTAGTGAACGTTATAAGTTGGAATTCAAATTTATCACCCAGGAACCGGTTCCCCTATTGGTACAACCCGGTTCCTGGTACAAAATCCAGGGACATGTTTTTTGAGAAATGCTGGAACCCGGTTCCCTGTTAGGGAGGAACCGGTTCCTAAAGGTTTATTTTCAAAAATACTTTTTGAAAGATATTTCAAACAAAGTTTTTCTTGATGTTAAAGTTATGGAATATGTATATGTTGATGAATGCATATTGTGAACATCTATATTCAAGATTTTAAGAATTATTTATACCATATTGACATTTGATGATTTCTTCAATAATTCTTCAATAATCTTCAAGACTTTTATTTGATGTTGATAAGCTTTTTGCACATCCTTTGAAAGTTGATGTCCATGTTGTCTTCATCAAAACACATGCTTTAAATATGACTTGAGAAGCTTGCAATTACATTCTCCCCCTTTTTGATGATGACAACCAAGTCTTGAAAATGATTCTTGAAATGTTCATGTTGTTTTGTGTAGCAAACATGTTGAGCAAATGCAAGGCTCCCCCTAAATTGTATGCTCCCCCTAAGTCCATGATTCTTTGAATTTTGGAGAGAGTTTGATATTTATTTGGGCCTGCAATTCTTTGAAACAAAACAACACACATGCATACTCTTCTCCCCCTTTGTTAACATCAAAAAGGATGGGGAAAAAGAGTGAAATAGATACATATAAAAATTAAGACGTGTATCTTAAGAGAAACATTAGATATCACCTTCATCCAAAATACCAAGTTCTCTTCGGATTTTGAAGAAAGGTTCTCGAGCAAGCGGTTTAGTGAAGATATCTGCGAGTTGGTTATGAGTATCCACAAAAGTGACTTCGACATCTCCTTTAAGTACATGATCACGGAGAAAATGATGTCGAATATCTATATGTTTGGTTCTTGAATGCATGACCGGATTCTTTGTAATATTGATAGCACTTGTATTGTCGCATCGAAGAGGAATGCATCCGAGATCAAGTCCGTAATCACATAGTTGTTGCTTGAGCCAAAGAATTTGTGCACAACAACTACCCGCTGCTATGTATTCTGCTTCGGTCGTGCTAAGAGCAACACATGCTTGCTTTTTACAAGCCCATGATACTAATGCATTTCCAATAATGTGACAAGTACCACTTGTGCTTTTACGATCAGTTTTACAACCTGCATAATCCGCGTCGGAATAACCAATTAAAGTGCAAGTACTACCTTTTGGATACCATAGGCCGACATTGATTGTTCCTTTAAGATACTTCATGATCCTTTTAACTGCCATGAGGTGTGATTCCTTTGGATTTGCTTGAAAGCGAGCGCAAAGACAAACACTAAACATGATGTCAGGACGGCTTGCCGTCAAGTATAATAAAGAACCAATCATACCTCTGTACTTTGTAATATCAATGGAGTACCGGATTCATCTTGATCAACATATGTACCGGAGCCCATTGGAGTGTTCATGGCTTTACAATTTTCCATATCAAACTTTTTCAATAATTCTTTGCAATACTTAGATTGATTGATGAAGATTCCATCTTCTAGTTGCTTGATTTGTAGTCCAAGAAAGTAGTTCATCTTTCCCATCATAGACATCTCGAATTCTCCTTGCATCATCAATGAGAATTCCTCACACATTTCTTTGTTAGTCGATCCAAAAATGATATCATCAACATAGACTTGAACCAATAAAGTGTTACTTTGGATTTTCTTAATGAACAAGGTTTTATCAACCTTACCCTTTTCGAAACCTTTTTCACACAAAAAATTGCTAAGTCTATCATACCATGCTCTTGGTGCTTGCTTTAAGCCATAAAGAGCCTTTCTCAACTTAAAGATATGTGAAGGATGTTTGAAGTCTTCAAATCCCGGGGGTTGTTTGACATAGACTTCTTCATTGATGTATCCATTCAAGAATGCGCTTTTGACGTCCATTTGAAAAAGCTGAAAATTTAATGAACAAGCATAAGCAAGTAAAAGACGTATAGCTTCTAACCTTGCAACCGGAGCAAATGTTTCTTCAAAGTCGATTCCTTCCTCTTGATTGTAACCTTGGGCAACCAACCTTGCTTTGTTTCGAACAATTAGACCATTCTCATCAAGTTTGTTCTTAAACACCCATCGGGTACCTATGATGTGTTTACCACTTGGTCTAGGAACAAGTTCCCAAACTTGATTTCTCTCGAATTGATTTAATTCTTCTTGCATAGCAATAATCCATTGATCATCTCCTAAGGCTTCATCAACTTTGGTAGGTTCAATTTGAGAAACAAACGCCATGTTTAAGCAAGCATCTTTTAGATTCAATCTTGTTGATACTCCTTGGCTAATGTCACCAATAATTTTGTCAATAGGATGGTCTCTATGAGTTCTCCATTCTTTTGGTAGATCATTGGTGTTTGAATCTTGTTGAACAATGTTTTCTGAATTTTCCTGTGATTTCTTAATTTGATCAAATGAAAGATCTTTCGGGGGTAAATCTATAGGATCATCATCATCACAAAAACCTACTTCCTCCTTAGAGGGGTTAGTTTCATCAAAAGATACATGCATAGATTCTTCAATAGTTAAAGTTCTTTTATTATAAATTCTATATGCTTTACTAGAAAGCGAATAACCAAGAAATATACCTTCGTCGGATTTCTCGTCAAACTTACCGAGATTATCCTTGTCATTGTTAAGAACAAAGCACTTGCATCCAAAAATGTGGAAGTGAGCAATATTTGGCTTTCTTCCTTTGAAGAGTTCATATGGAGTCTTCTTTATTATAGGTCTAATGATAACTCGATTTCTAACATAACATGCCGTACTAACCGCATCCGCCCAAAAATATTTAGGAAGATTTGCATCACTAAGCATTGTTCTTGCAAGTTCCACTAGAAACCTATTCTTTCTTTCAACTACTCCATTTTGTTGTGGAGTTCTAGGTGCTGAAAAATTATGAGAGATACCATGTTCTTCACAAAATTCTTCAAATTGAGCATTTTGGAATTCTCCACCATGATCACTTCTTATGGATACAATCTTTAGTGATTTTTCATTTTGGATTTGCTTAGCATACTTCTTAAAGGCTTTGAAAGCATCACTTTTCTGCACAAGAAACAAACTCCAAGAATATCTAGAAAAATCATCAATAATGACTAAAGCGTATACATTACCTCCGAAGCTTTTTGTTCTTGATAGACCAAAGAGATCCATGTGTAACAATTGTAGTGGTCTTGTAGTAGAAACCACATTCTTAGATTTGAAAGTTGTTTTGGTCTGTTTGCCCTTTTGGCATGCATTACATAATTTGTCCTTGATGAACTTCATCTTTGGTAGACCAATAACTAAGTCATGCTTAACCAATTTGTTCAAGTGCTCCATGTGAATGTGAGCGATCCTCTTTGAGTTTTACCTCATTGGTTGCCTCATCCATAATGAGACATTCATCTTTGTTGAATTTGATCTTGAACCCTCTATCGCAAAGTTGACTTATGCTAAGAAGATTGTGTTTTAATCCTTCAACATAGAGAACATCCTCAATTTGAATGGATGGAGGTGTGCCAACTATTCCAACGCCAAGAATCTTTCCTTTGGTGTTGTCTTCATAGGTGACATACCCTTTGGCTTTATGTACTAGATATGAAAATTGGTGTACATCTCCTGTCATATGCTTTGAACATCCACTATCAAGATACCAAACATTTGATGTGGATTTCAAGCATACCTACACAAACAAATTATTCTTTGTTAGGTACCCAAGTTGCCTTGGGTCCTTCATAGTTAGTTCCCTTTTTCACCCACACATAATGCCCACTTGCTATACTAAAGTTTCTAACATAGCAAGCATTAGGTGTATGGCCTTTAATACCACAATAAAAACAAGTAGGTTCAAAGTTACTTCTATATCTAGAAGGATAAGATTTCTTCTTAGGAAATGTTTTCTTTTTCGATACATTAGCCTTTTTATTTTGATGATTATGAACAACTTGCTTCTTTTCTACTTTCTTGGGATAGGAACTATTACTAGCCTTCACAAAAACAGTGGGATTGTTACTTGGTTTCTTAGAATTCACATAACCAAGACCCCTTTTATCATTTGGATAGCGTTGTTGGCTTAGTAATCCTTCCAATCCTATTTGTCCTTTTTCATATTGTTCAATGACTCTTTTCAATTGAACAATTTGAAAGGCATTTGATTCACACTTGGAGTATGCAAAGTTTTCTTTTTCTTTAATAAAATTCTGTTTTTGAAGATCAAAATCTTTAGTCATGGTGTCAATTTTTTCTAAACAACTTAGAAGTTCTTTTTCTTAATTTGACACCTTTTTGTATAAACTTTTGCATTCTTTCAAGAGTTCATCAATAGCATCTTGAACATCATCATCAAAAAGATTAAATTCATTACTAACCTCTTCTTCATTGTCGGAGTGATGTGAAGCCATTAATGCTAGATTTTCACATTCCTCGCTTTCCGAATCGGATGAAGAACTTATCTCATTATCTTCCCATGCAACATAAGCCTTTTTATTCTTGAACTCCTTTTTGCCTTTGAATTCATTTTTCTTGGAGAGTTTTGGACAATCCGGCTTTATGTGACCTTGCTTTCCACATTCATAACATGTGACATCTTGTGTTGATGTGGAGGCTTCTTTATCTTTATGATTATAAAATTTCTTCCTCTTGACAAAGTTAGCATTATGAAGATTATTTTTATGACCAAAATATTTTCCTAACCTTTTTACAAGAAGCAAGAAGTTTTCATCTTCCTCCGATGCATCTTTATCTTGACTTTCCTTTGAATCAACTTTCAAAGCAATGCCTTTGGATTTCTTCTCTAAATTTTCATGTTTTTCAAGTCTACCGAGTTCCGTTTAATATTCTTGAAGTTTTCCAAATAATGTAGCGGAAGTCATTGCGGAGAGACTCTTCTTTTCCGAGATTGTTGTTACCTTTGGTTGCACTCCCTAGTCAATGATCTAAGGATTTTCAAGTTGAGTTCATCATTTGTCAAGGTTTTACCAAGAGCATTTAAGTGATTTGTCAAATGCACAAATCTCTTTTGTAAGTCAAGAAAGGATTCTCCGGGCTGCATTCGAAATAGTTCATATTCTTGACTCAAGGTATTTAGCCTTGATATTTTTACTTCAGTCGTTCCTTCATGAGTTTGAACCAGGGTATCCCATATTTCTTTTGCTGTCTTGCAGTTCGAGACACGGAAGAATTCGTCCATACTGAGTGCACCTTGAAGAAGGTTTATTGCCTTTTTGTCATAGAGAACTTTCTTTTTATCATCATCGTCCCATGCAGTTTTGGGTTTTACAGAACCAATGCCATTGATTACTGATATTGGGATAAATGGACCATTTTCAACAGCATCCCATACTTCCTCTCCTTGTGCTTCTAAATGCGCCTTCATGCGTATTTTCCATAAGTCAAAATATTCACCACAGAATATAGGAGGCTTGTTATTACTACCACCATCTCTGAAGACTGGTTGATGATTTGCGGAAGCCATTCTGGATCTTTAGGAACAAGTTACCTATAACTTGCTCTGATACCAATTGTAAGTCTCAGAGTGCCTAAGAGGTGGAGGGGTGAATTAGGTCTTATAAAATTTATTCGGTTTTATGAGAATGCTTGGTAGTAATTTTTGGTTAAGTGTTTGAAGGTTTTGATTATATCTTTATCTTTTCCTGATTATGGTGATGAAAGCGATAAATGCGGAAAAGTAAAGAACACGGTGATATATCCTGGTTCCCCTCACAATCCGAGAGTACTCCAGTCCCCTTTCCAACACGAAAGAGATTTCACTATAGTTAGAATGATTGTACAGCCTATGCTTACTATCTAACATATAGGGTGATCAAAGGTTCTTAACACCGTTAAGACCAAACAAACACTAATGTGAATGAAGAACAATCCTCTTCAAATCACAACACTTACTTCCAACAATCCTGGATAGTAAGGGAAAATCTTTAAGTAATACAATGATTTAGTTTGAAGTATATGGAGAGCTTTATCAATCTTCAATTGATCTTCTTCTTCAAGATAAAAACAATTCTCAACAATGTATATAAATGTTCACAATGTATGAATGAAACTTGTAATGATAATGAAAGTGTATATGGCAAGTTTCACAAAATTATGAACACATGAAAGTATAATTTCAAATGTGAGTAAATGAGAAAATTGTTAATGAAGAAGTATATTTGTTAATTTGAAAATTGAAGCATTGAATATCTTGTTTGAAAATAAGAAAATCTGCATTTTATAAAGTTACAAGAACCTCTTCATTCATGCCAATTCATATGAAAAGTTGCAATGCATTCATGAAAAGATACCACTTGAAAAATGTTCAAAAAACAAAGTAAAAGCTGCATTGGTTCGCTAGGAACCGGTTCCGACACTGACAAAACCCAGTTCTTAGTGAACGTTATAAGTTGGAATTCAAATTTATCACGCAGGAACCGGTTCCCCTATTGGTACAACCCGGTTCCTGGTACAAAATCCAGGGACATGTTTTTTGAGAAATGCTGGAACCCGGTTCCCTGTTAGGGAGGAACCGATTCCTAAAGGTTTATTTTCAAAAATACTTTTTGAAAGATATTTCAAACAAATTTTTTCTTGATGTTAAAGTTATGTAATATGTATATGTTGATGAATGCATATTGTGAACATCTATATTCAAGATTTTAAGAATTATTTATACCATATTGACAATTGATGATTTCTTCAATAATTCTTCAATAATCTTCAAGACTTTTATTTGATGTTGATAAGCTTTTTGCACATCCTTTGAAAGTTGATGTCCATGTTGTCTTCATCAAAACACATGCTTTAAATATGACTTGAGAAGCTTGCAATTACACTACCAACAATGTGTTAGAATCCACAAATTGCTTTGAATCGTGCTAGAATGCAGAAAACAGTTTTCAAGTTTTCTTGATTTTTTTAATGTGGTTATGGCTTTCTTGCAGCAAATTCACGTATGCATGAATAGGGTTAGTTTGTGTATTTATAGAGGACTGGATTTAGGTCAAATCCTTGAACCAAAATCCATTGAATAATGATTTGAATATTTGATTGAAAATCAAATATTTTTGAATCTTTTTTATTGAAGAAAGTTTCCATCTTTGGAGTTTTTGATATCCTTGATTGATACACGAAATTTCCAGCATGATTAGGTCATTCTTGCTTCAAAAAAAGATTGAAAAACCATATCTTTGAATTTCCTACAATTTAAATTAATTAAATGAATTAAAATCAATTAAAAATCCAATTAATTAATAAAAATAAGAAAATAAATTCAAATAGGCTTGATGGGTCGTGCATAGGCCTTGGATAAAGTTTCAAGAAGAAATTTGAGGCCCATTAGCAAAAACAAAGTGTTTTGAGCAAAGTTGACTTTTGCAAATTCATAAAAATTTCCCAACTTCTCCAATGCATATCTTGCTCAATTTTGATCATATGAACATGTTCTTGGACATTTTGGAAAGGTCTTGAAGTCCTCTAACCAATGCCTTTGGTCCCATGTCATTTGGATTTACCAATATTAAGTTATGGTCTTTGACTTAAAGTGCATTTTTGTTGACTTTTGAAATTGACCTATAATGTAGAAATTGATAACTTTTTATGAGAGAATTTCTTGGACTTGGAGTGTGAACATGGATTGTAGGAAATGTCATCCCCTTCATAATGAGCATTGGATGGAATTTTTCTGATGACCCATGAAAAAGTTATGCCTTGGTCAAGATACAGTTGACTTTTCTGCTGTCCAAAAATAGTAACTTTTTGCATCTTGATGATTTTTGAGCCATTCTTGAGGAATCATGATCAAGACTTGATCAAATGATGATTGTGGACTCAAAATAAGATGTTGATCAAATAGGGCTTTTGACTGTGCAAACTGGCACTGTGAGTCTTGAGACTTGACATGTAGGTGCTTGAGGATGTATATGGGCCTATGAGACTTGATTGAACCATTGAAAACCTCAAATTCTTTGAAAGAAACAAAACCCTAATTTTGACTGGCTTAGGAGGCATTTGGACTGTGCAACCCTTGAGAAATCTTGAACCATTTGAAGATGATTCTTGACAAATCTTGAAGAATATGGGAGGGAAAATTTTGGGGTACAACAACAGCCAATAGGTCTTGCTTGACATTGTGGTAATAGAGTCAGCCCCATAGTTCCAGGGAACAGAATTGTCTGAGGAGTACGGGGTTGGCCCTAGCATTGTGATGATCAGAGGAGCCAACTTCAGATCAGATGTAATCCTGACGGGTCTTTTGGTGGAGACCCTGGGAGGATTGGCGGAAATGGTTATGATTTAAACACCCTTACAAGGAACAGTCGGGATGGGAGTCTTCTCAAATAAGATCTCTTTATCATCCATCAGGCGCTGAACACCTGCTTTCAACAAATAACAACCAGTCGGTAGAGATAAACATAAATGGCAATCTTCGCCACAGCCCGAAAATAAACCGACTTTCAACAAGTTCCACTTAATGGTCATGAGAGGAGTAACAAGTTCCTCAATAGAAGTAACAAACGCATCATTATCAACAACATTAACACCACGGACGTGCTTGGGCATATGAGCAGTGATAACATTCAGAATCTCAGGAGCTTCAAATTCAATCTCCTTTGCTTCAATAAGGTCTTGCACTTTGTTTTTCAAATCCCAGCAGTCATTGGTATCATGGCCTGGACTTTCTGAATGGTAAGTGCAACGAGCATTTGGGTTGTAGCGAGGAGATGCATTGTTGGTATTCTTAGGAGCTTCCCTCAAAGTAACCAGATTGGATTTCAGTAGGTGAGGCAACACTTGAGACAAAGTCATATTTATCTGGGTGAATTTCCTTACATGCCTTTCTGCTCTAGGCTGATTATTCTTTTGTTGAGTAGGTGCAGGTTTGGAGATTATAACAACCCCTATCATTGGACGGCGCTCAGTTATGCACTGATTTCGTTGATTGTGAACAGCATTGACCTCCTTCTTTCCTATGAAAGGTCTCTTTCCCACACTTGAAGCGACATCCTTCTGAATCTTGCCACTTCTAATCCCATCTTCCACTCTTTCTCCCGTCAATATCAGCTCAATTAAACCAGCTGAAGAGCTTCCGATCAGATGGTTGAAAACTGGTCCAGATAGAGTACCCAAAAACATGTCCACCAACTCCCTATCATACAGAGGGGGTTGGGCTCTTCCTGATAAGTCCCTCCACTTCTGAGCATAGTCTTTAAAACCCTCGCTCGAACCCATGGACATATTTTGGAGTTGTGTATGGGTAGGAGCAATGACTACATTATATTGAGACTTCTTGTAGAAAGCAGCAGCCATGTCTTTCCAATTATGAACGTTGGTCCCTTCCTACTAGTATAACCATTCTAGTTGAGTTCCCGATATACTATCTTGAAAGAAGTGGACCCATAAGTCCTTGTCAGCAGTGTGAGGCTGGATCTTCCTCACATAAGATCGGAGATTCATCTTGGGATATGAAACCCTATCATATTTGGCGAACACTGGCACCTTGAACTTCTGCGGGATGACAACCCCAGAAACCAAAGCTAACTCTTCAAAATCCAGCCCAGGCACCTTCTAGATTTCCATTGCACTTAGACGCTCTTCCAGCTGTTTGTATTCTTCTCAATACATGTCTCATTATAGTCAGTCTCATTATAAGATTCCCTTGGACTGGTGTCTTCCTCTCTTGTCTCCCCTTCTTGATTGTCTCCTTCTTTTGACGAAGATGTTATCTCTACCACTTGCCTTAACGGTCCTTTGAACCTCCTTCTCAAATTCACCACACCAGCTGCCTTCCTTAGCTTCTTGGTCTTCTCTTTGACAATCAGTGCTTTCAGTTCTTATTGCCACTTGGCCAGAGCCATGATCGTTTGTTGAAAATAGGCATTTTGAGTTTGTAGATCCTTCATTGTTTGTTCGAGAGCCATTGCTAAAATAAACAGCAAAGAAGATGAGAAACCTGCTTTGAAACCTGTTTATCCAATGATATGTATGATTTATGCATGCAATGTTTTCAAGGATTTATAAGACTTAAATTTTCTTAAATAGAAAGAGAACGAACTTTAATTGCATTAAGAAGTTTTAACAATCACAATGATGCTTCTTGGGCTTACAAAGGAGGTAACAAAGCAAAAATAACTCTCTAAGCAAAGAGACTCAAGCTTCCCATCGGCGCATCCTCTTTGGTGCAATGTAAGCATTTATACTCTTTTCTTCGTGAAGTAACCTGGTGAGCTCTAAAACCTTCTTCTCGCTGACATAGAATTGGGTTTCGAAGGTATCCCGTTCTTCTTTGATTTGGATCTAGGATTTCCGTAGCTCCTCGAAATCAGTTGGCATGTCAGGATGAAGAACAATGTAAGGAGTGTCTCCCTCAGCAATTGGCTCCATGCTCACAGGTAAGACGGTGCTGTAAGGCATCATAAGTCATTGAGCACGAGCTCGCACCCATTTGAGATAAGGCACAAGAGGGATGGAATTCTTGTGCCCCAGTGTCTTTCTATCAACTTTGTTTACCATGCCCCAAGCTCGAATGAACCTCTTACGATAACCCTGAACATCATTCTCATAGTCAAAGATGATTCCTTGGACGAGTGCGTTATGAGGACCATCCCTTCTAGCATAACCAAACTGCCGCAACGCCAAACAGGGATTATAAGTGATTCCTCCCCTAATGCCTAAGAGAGGGACATTACGGAATTCCCCACAGCGATCAATAATGGTAACATTCTCCAAGGATCGAGAACACCAATGAATATCCGAATGTGTGAGGGACATCAACCTATGAGACCATCTCATACCCTGCTCACTCTTCAAAACAGACCGAGGTAGGTATGAAATAAACCACCTAGCCAACAAAGGAGTGCCACTTAGAAGGTTCCCTCTTCTCTTTAAAGTGTGAGTATGCAAATAGTGTAGAATACCTCCAAGTAAAGTAGGCACCGGATTTTGAGACAGAAAAACCTTAACCGCGTTCACATCTATGAGTTGGTCGGGGTTAGGGTATAGTACCATCTCATAGATGAGAAGGGCCAACACTTCTTCAAAATCTTGTAAATCCATGGCATCCCAAAAATGGTGAGCTTTCTCAAATAAAACTTAGCTAGAAATCCTTGGACACCTCTTCTGGTTTCCCAATTTGCCACTACATCAGATTGTTGTAAAGACAGAGCTTGAGCAATCTCTTCAGGCTTTGGGACTCTTTCCATACCATTGAATGGTAACTGATTAAGGATAGAAACCCCCAATAACTGAGAAAATTCCTCCATAGTAGGCACTAACTGGTAATCAGGAAAAGTGAAGTAGTGATGTAACGGGTCAAAAAACTGAAAGAGCACCTTTAACATTTCTTCATCAGGGTTTGAAGTGACCAAGTTAAGAAGTCGACCATATTTTTCAATGAAGGGAGGGCTTTCAGGAATCTTGGATGCTAATTCCTTGAGTTGAGGAGGTACCCTCACAAGGTTGACTTGGATAGTGTTCTTGCGAGCGGATGTCATGTCCTATAAAACAAGACAAAGATAAGCCCTAGAAAATCCTTGAAATGGTTAGTATGATATGCCATGT
The DNA here is from genome assembly GCA_948472305.1 of Vicia faba. Taxonomy (NCBI): domain Eukaryota; kingdom Viridiplantae; phylum Streptophyta; class Magnoliopsida; order Fabales; family Fabaceae; genus Vicia; species Vicia faba. Next base: position 1,407,490,666 of record OX451741.1, on the reverse strand, counting down.
TATGATGTCATGATTATGCTAAGAAATCACAGATATAGCAAGCACAAGCAAATCACACAAATACCTTAGGTTTAAGGCTTGCATGGGTTTTAAGGTAATACCCTTTTGAAGTTTTGATTGGTTCAACCAGTCCTACAAATAGTAATCGGGTTCTAAGGGATCTCAATAAAACTGATCTTTACCACAAGTTTCGTTCCGATAGACAATTGACTTGCCACCAAACAAAACTCAGGAGTCAAATCTCAATGAGTGTAGTATCGAGTATCAACCGACATTGGGGATACACCAAAGACAGCTATCTTACTACGTCCTAATAGCCAAGTTGTTCAATTAAGGTTCTAAGGTCAGTTGACGCTTCATGACACCATGCAGCGGCCCCTTATTCTCTATGATTAACTCAAGGGCTACCTGTACCCACCAAAGTGTCGCATCAACGTAGCTATCGCTTCAATCGTGTCGGTATACCCCGCATAGTTTCCACGATCTATTGCTACTTACCTAAAAGGTTTACCCAAATCCGGGTGTAGGATCTATAGTAACCCAAACAATACCCTTAAAAGTAAAGCAATCAAAACAGACAAAGAAAACAGATTAGAAATGAACTAGACCCTAAGGTAAACCCCACTTTTATTATTCTCCCCAGCAGAGTCGTCAGTTCTGTGATACGGTGGTAGAACCGACAGTTAATACTGGTTTGCGTTTTTTATTTGCAAATGTTGCGATAAGCAAGAGTCGCCAGCGACTTTTCTTTTATCCAACAAAGGAAAGGGTGAAAAGAACAGAAAAAGACCTTTTTCGAGATTTTCTGAGTAAGGGGGTAGATTATGGAAAGGGAAGGTGTTAGCACCCTTTCCATCCGTAGTTATCTACGGGATCTTAGGTACTTGCTCATTTTTTAAAACTATTTTCGTGTTTGTGTGTTTTAAAATATTTTGTTTGCTTTATAATAACTCTTGTATCAGTCCTCAAGAGTGTGATAAAGCGTTTTTTAAAAGAATTTTGAAAGCATGTAAGTGTAAAAAGGAATCAGATTTGAGCAAGTACTTAACAACTATCTACCTACTCGAAAAAGGATGTTCTTTTCCTCCTACCCTTTAGATAGTGTTATCCTACTATTAATGAATAGGTAGCCCTATCGTTGGATGTTGAGAGACTATCGTAAGGGACGTTTATGGTCATTGAAAGCCACATGTAGTGACACCTTAGCATTTTAAAGGGACTGTCATCATATATTCGTAGGCAACATCGAGGGACAAGATCATTTTTCGTAGGCAGCTCGAGGGACATTTAGGGACTATGATCTTTATGATGACTATAAACTGAGGGTCTTTTCTAAGAGTATCCCTACGTTTGAGGTACATGACCATTTTCGAAGGCAACCAAAGTGTGAAATACCCTAGGGGTGCAAGTTTGCAACAGTGTGCTTTTTTCAGGTATTTTTATCTTGATGTTAGTGATCTAATGATTGATTGATTATTTATTGTCATACATGCCTAATTTACTAGCAGTTTATATACATGCATATAATATAGTGTGAAAAGTAAAAACCTACAGCTATTACAAGGCTACGGGGCAATTACAATTATATATGACTGAAAAGTAAAGTGCAGAAATTAAAAAAACCTAATTAAACTATTACAAACCGGGCACAGTTAAATAATAAAAAATAATCATATAAAAAACAAAAATGCACAAAAATTAAGACGGGCATACGTTTGAAACCCTAAAAATCTAATTGCTTATTAAATATTGTATAAAAAAATTTGAAATTTAACCTAATCTCTAATTAATTTTAAATTAAAGAAAACAAATTAAAGTTAATTAAATTAATTTGCAAAAATTAATTTTATTAAGAAAAACTGTAAGTCCTATTTTTATGATTTTATGATTTTATGATTTTATGATTTTAAAAAAATGAATTTTAAAAAAAAAATATTCTAAAAAAAAGAAAATAAAGTAATAAAAAAGAATAGGCCAGGAGTAAAAAGTCCAAATTGGGGGGTGCATTACTGAATTTTGCTAAGGCCCAGATTTGGTAGCCCACTACAGTGTTGGATCTAGTAGTGTTGCATCTGGAAGGTCCACCATGGAGCTGCATGCTCGGAAGCGTTGGAGTCAGGTCACTTGGATCTGATGGTGATGGTGCAAAGGCTTATGATGAAACCTTGTATCTGGTTGCACTGGATCCATGTGAAACCTGTTAGAAAAATAAAACTCCAGACCTAGGAATTGAACCCAGGTCTTCCACTTCATGCGCGTTCTTCCTTACCACCAAGCCATCTTGTCATTCGTGAATATAAATGAGATAAATATGTAATATGTAAAAATTTAGTCAAGTATATTAACAAACAAAACGCGCGCGTGAAGTGGGACTCTGGATTTCAAATGAGCCAATAAAAGAAAGCTATCTAGCCATACCAACGCAGGAAGGGTCAAACCACCCCTCATGGTGGTTGACCATTGTCTTCTCCGGCGAGACAAAAATTGGAACCTGTAGAATACGACGTTTCCAATCCATAAACTTGACCTACCCCCCCCCCCTAAATCATAGGCTGCGAATCCAATGGTGGTGGTCGTTTGGCCTGAAATAGCCTACAAACGCAGATGCGAAGAAAAAGAAATCGTGTGCCCTAACAATGGAACTTCTTGATTCTAATGTCAAAGCTTGCATGTAACGGTTCAAAACATACGCAAATATGATATTAAACTCAAATATGTGAAGAGATATCATTTATATACCATGAATCGAAAGTTTGAAGTTTGAGAATTTTGCAAACCGTGAGTTATCGTAGGGGATAATTCTATATGCTTTGGCCTTCAGGGATAGGTTGGTTCTACCCCTGGGACCCTCAGAAGGATGATGGAATGCCTATCTGGTTAAGATTGGCTGGAGAGTGAGATTTTGAATTGCACCACACTTGAATAATTTTGAAACTTTTTTCTTGGTTTGGAGGCAGCCTCTACGTTTACCTTTGGTCTAGGGTTGATGTGCTTATGTAGTAAATCACTTCAGGTCAACAAATGTGGAGAAAATCCAATTATTCTCTTTTAAAGTGTGAAGATTTTGATTCAAATCTTTCCAAAAGAAGAGATCCACTTCCCTTTTCACTCCACACGATTTTTATAGTTGTCTATGATCTTTTTGGTTTTAAAAAGATTTGCATATTCTATATCTTACATATTCTTGCATTTATTTAGTATTTATTTAATTTATTTTGAATTTATTTGAATAAAATCAAAATGAATAAAATAAAATAAAATAAAAATAATGCATGAACATGTTTAGAGATCCTTAGATACATCATTAACACGTTTGGACTCTAAAAATTCGGCCCAATAGCTCAAAAATGCAAATTTGCCCAATTGAGACTTCATGCATTCCTTGAAAATTTCCCAACTTGTGCAATACTTACCTCTCTCAATTTTAACCCTAATAGGGTTTTCTTTGACTTTTTAGAGAGCTTATAATATCCTCTAAACAATCCTTTGGTTTTATCTCAATTGGATCTTCCATATTCGTGTAAGGAGCTATGACCCAAAAGGTGTTTTTGTTAACTTTTTGAAAGGACCTATAATGTCTGAGCTTGTATATTTTATCTAGTTCATTTCTTGAACTTTGAGGATGAATATAAGTTGTAGGGAATTGGATTCTCTTCAAAATGAGCCTTGGTGGAAAAATTTCTGATAAAATATGTGAAAGTTATGCCTGGTCAAAGTTTGGTTGACTTTTCCTATAGAAACCCTAATTAGCAATTTTTGACTTTTGATGAATTAGGAGCATTTCTTGAGGAATCATGATCAACCATTGATCAAATTATGGATATAACTTCAAAATGTTGATGTTTACCAAAAATCTTGAAGTTTGACTGCATATAGGCCACAGTTGACTTTTGACCTAGTATAGTTGATTTTCAAGCATTTAAGCAGTTTGACTGAGCAAACTTGTTGTTCAAGGAATGAAATTTGGCATGGATGATCTTGAGGACATATTACGATAATGGAGAACATTTGGGATCCTTATGACTCACACATCTTGCTTAAAATTGACACCCTAGTTTGAGGTTCATTGCCTTTAGGGGGAGAGTTTTCCTGGTCAATTCTTAGTCATCCTATGGCAAGTTGGGAACCTCTAGAGGCATGTCTTGAGTAGAAAGAGAGGGAAAATTTTGGGGTACAACAACCCCTGTCTATGGAATTTATGAAAGGATCATTGCCAAACAGAAGACCGAAATATTCGTGTTGCAATACGATATGAGGTGGCCTACCCTAATCTCTTGTGTCACGAAATAAACTACTCTTGATTACAGCTTTCTTGGAGATATTTGTCAAATCTCGACGTAACCTCCCCAAGTTAAATGAATTCCGAGTAGATTTCTCGACGTTATTGCCCCAGGTTGATGGCAACTTAAAGAGTTTTGTCGAGGATGGACTCTGATCGATGGAAATTTAAGATTTATCGACGTAATGGCTTCTGATTGATCAAGCTTGAAGAGATTTATTGACGCGGTAGTCTCTAATTAACTGAACTCTTACTCAACGAAGTATTCTCGTGCTGGTCTTCTTTTACTCAACATAGTCACTAAAAGGTCTTCCCGAGAATAAGATCATTCTTTAAGATGATTTTCTTTTCGACAGATTTCTGAAGCCTTCGTCTCTTGGAATAATCAAGTTTTCATTTGATGCTCATTGTGCAAGCTTACTTTATGCTTAAACATTCATTAACATGCAAATAATGTTTGTCTAAGAATGATAATTCTAATGCAAATCCTATGCTTGTCTCGAAGTTAAAAACTTTTATTGAAAAGATGTTGAAGCATCAAGTTTTTCTTGTATGAAAGACAATAAAAAATGGAGTTATACCAACTCAAAAATTTTAGCAAACCTCCTAGGAGTCAAATTACCGTACTCTCGTTACAGTGCGTTTTCGAATTAACTCATGCTTCAGTTAGGACTTTTAAGGGTTGTAATGTGGCCTGGTTCACAGTTTTAGAAAAAAGGATTTGAGGCTCAAAATTATTAGGTGCCCACCCATTCTCCATGATGTTTTCCATTCCTATGTTCAGTTAAATTCGATATTATTGTACCCCAAAATTTTCCCTCTCATTTCTCAAGGCATTTCTCACAAGGATTCTCAAAATTCAAGCTTGCAAAAGTATAATTGGATTTTCCAGCATCAAGTTAAAGAGGAAACTGTTAAAAAGGGGGAAAACAAATAAAAATAATCTTTTTGACAAAATTGTAGAAAAGGCAAGTCTTCTTCGATTCACATTCTTCGATTGGCCTTTTGGCCTTTTTTCGATGGAAGCTTGGCTTGTATCCTTCGACTGGGCATTAACCTCTGACACGCTGGATTTGATTTGGAAGGCAGGAGCTTCCTGCATGCAACCTTCGATTGCATCATTTAGCCTCGCATGGTTCACAATACAATGGTTGCATATATGCTTGCTTCGATTGGACGTTTGATGCCTACATTCCTATGTTGATTAGACAAATATTTCCCTTTATGTTTGCTTTGATCCACAAAGTAATGCTTGGCTGCATGCAGCCTTCGATTGAGCCATAGCTCCCTTCTTGCGTGCAAGAGGTGCGCACCAGGCTAGAAGGCACAAGGCAAGAGCCTCTTGTAGCCTCCTTCGATTCCAAGGCAAAAAGCCTCCTTTTGGCATCCTTCGATTGCACATTTTTGCTTCCTGCATGCCTCTTTCGTCTGGGCATCTTTGTTTCTTGCATGCCCTTCATTTAGGCATGTGGCCCCTTTTGTTGCAAGCTTTGTTTGTTCCCTTTACTTCCTGCATGCTTTCTTAATTTGGGCGTATGGATTTCTTCAATACAAGCTTGAGGTTACATTCTTCGTTTGGACTTGTGGTTTCCTTCAATTGCAAGTTCGTTTGGACATATGGACCTTTGGTAGGCAAACTTTCGTTTGAGCAAACGCCTCTTGAATGTTTTGTTTGAAGTCACAAAGCAAGGGCCTCCTGCAATTCCCCTTCGGCTCAGAAGCCATTGGTTTTCTAAGTTTGCCTTTGACACCACAAAGCTAGGATTTCCTTCATGCTAGCACCCCAAAGCAGAGACTTCCTGCATACACCCTTTCATTTGGCCATGTGACCTCTGGCAGGCAAGCCTTCGACTGGACAAAAGCCATCTTCACACAAGGCTTCGATTGGAATTTTGATTCCCTTTGAATCAGCATATTTCGAACCCAACTCTGGACCCTTCGAAGCAAGTTTAAGCAAATCTCATAGCCTTACCCTCCAAATCTTACTTGTCAGGCTATGTTGCTTCCAAATCTTTACATAATCATGGGCTTACACAAAGGTTTGAAGCTTTGTCTACTGGATAATACCATTCTTGGTTAAAATAGCGAAAGGCTACGTACCCTTTTTTTTCATAAAGAGTACTTTTATCACAAAATCAGCTCCCAATCTGATTGTGTCTGAACGAAAGCAGTGCCAAAGACATATGTCTAATCTCTTGCCAGCAGGCCCCCACTTGTACTTAAAACTTGGGATCAACGAAAAGGGACTAAACTTTTTTCATTTTCAACCAAACCATTGTTTGTTATCCTACAAATCTGGTTACTTCAAACACCTTCCGCCTTTTCTCTATAAATAGAGAAACATTTGCAAACTAAGGGGGGACTCTTTTTAGGGTGGTGGAACGAATCTTCAAGAAATCTTAAAAACTTCCAAAAACTCTTAAAACTCTTAAGATTTATAAATATTAAACACAAACCCAGAATCTAAACACTTGCTTCTTTCGAATCTGAAGTAATCCCCCACACTTTGCTTTCCTTCGAATCTAGTAGAAAGAACATCACACTTGTTCTTCTCCTTCGAATCCAACATTAGAAACGTCACCTTCGTTTCTTCCCTTTGAACCTAGGAGTATCCAAGGAAGCAGCTAAAGGTCCAGCTCACATACCCCTAACTTCAAGCAAGGTAAGTCACTCTTAACCTTGAACCTTTCGTTTCTAACATAACATGTGAATAATATTCCCTTTCATTTCAAACATGTACATCACATTTATTTCCTTTTCGTTTCCACCCTTTTAACTTGTATTCATTGCTAACCTCTTTGGTTTTGTTTCTTGATTTATTAAATATTCTTTAAGAACTAGCCTGGTCATAAGACAATGCTAGCATGGCCTCAGGCCATGTTGCTATTTAAAATCTCAAACGAAAGAAACAGGAGGAAGGAAGTATGAAACTAAGCCTTAGGCTTCCACGCTAACTTCCAGGTCCAAACGAAAGAGGCAGCCAGAAACTCAGGCTATACCTCACTACTTCCATACCCCAATCAAAGGAAGCAGAAAGTCAGGCTACACCTCACTACTTCCAGGCCCCAGTCGAAGGAAGGAGAAAGTCAGGCTACACCTCACTACTTCAAGGCCCCAATCGAAGGAAGCAAAAAGTCAGGCTACACCTCACTACTTCCAGGCCCCAGTTGAAGGAAGCAGAAAGTTAGGCTACACCTCACTACTTCCAGGCCCCAGTCAAAGGAATCAGAAAGGTGAAGAGTGCATTTCATGTTGATTCTAGGCCCAGTCGAAAGGCACGCCCACACTGACTTCCAGGCCTTAGTCGAAGGAAGCAGAAAGGCATACTGCATCTCATGCTGATTCCAAACCCAATCGAAAGGCACGCCTTCACTACTTCCAGACCAAATCGAAGGGAGCCAGAGAAGCAGAATCGAAGGGTTCTGCTGCCCAAATCAAAAAGCCCATTTTTCTTTGTTCATTTTATTTTGTCTTTATATTTTTTTGCTATTCAATATGGTTGTAATAGTGTAGGATTTATTTTTTTATTGCTTTTTTAAAAATGTTAGTAATTAGGATGTATGGCAAGATGAAAAACCAACAAGTAGACAACCTAAAATTCAAAGACAAAATGCATGCAAATCAAACACACAATTCACACATGCACCTCTAGGGTAATCTCACTTGTTGCCTCGGAAAAATAGTCATGTCCCTCGAATATGGGCGTTTTAGAAAAGACCCTTGATAAAAGATAGTAGTCCCTCGATGACCCTCAATGTTGCCTATGGTAAACGATCTAGTCCCTAAACGACATTGCTAAAATGTCCCATAGGTTGCCTTCTATGACTATACAAACGTCCCACGCTCGTCCCTTCACATCCAATGATGGGGCTTCATACCAAATCAATGGTAAGATAGCAACATCTAAAGGAGGAGGAAAAGAACATTAAGACATTTTGAGTAGGTAGGATGCTCCTAGTTTCTCGCTTGCTCACAACAAAAACATTTTATACACCAACACTTTCATTTTGAAACATTTTCAAAAGACAAGGCTTTTTGTACGCGTTCTTATAGAAACGAGAACCATTACAAAGACATTTTTCAAAAACACATTCCACAATTTTTCCTGGACAAATTCTTTTAAATTTTGATTTGGGAGTTCAGCAGGATGTCCTAACTTTTGCCTATGCGACTTGTTTTCAGGTTTCGACTTAGCGAGGCTTTTGTTTCTTTCTTATTCATACTTTCCCTTTTGAACAAGTCATTGATCTTTACGTTGTTTTCGATATGTTGGAAGTGCTTGTGACTGCCTGAGTCCTTGGTAGATGAAGGATGTTGTACACCAAAATTTGCCCTCTCATATTTTCCCAAGATTTTTCTCTTACATAGGTGTTTACAAACACTTGATTAAAGAAAAATAAATTTTTGAAGATAAACAAGGTCTTTCGATTGGATGAACAAGGTGTCTTTCAATTGATATTTTAATGGGCTTCGATTGAGCGCCTAACCTCTCCAAGCTTGCCTCAAATTTCCAAGCTTCGATTAACGCCTTGGTTTTTTGCTTGTTTACTGCACACCAGCTTCGACTGGTCATGTTTTCCCTTTGAAACAGCTTCCTTCGATCCCAAGGGGAAGGGCCTCTTGTTAGGGATCCTTCGATTACACCATTGGCTATGCATGCTGGCTTGATTCACAAATGCAATGGCTACCTGCATGCAAGATGGATTCCTGCTTCGATTGAGTATTTGGTCTCTTTGGAGCAAGCTTAATTCTTGCTTCGATTGGGCATTTGATGTCTTTGGAGCAAGCTTCATTCCTGCTTCAATTAGGCAAATTATCCCCCTGCGCGTGCTTGCAGCGCACAAAGTAAGAACTTCTTCAAACTGGCCTTCGATTCACAAAGCTCCCACTGGGCAAAAGTCCCCTCAGCTTGTGACCAGCGCACGTATGCTTCTTCATGCTCGCCTGGGTTTCACAAGGAAAAGACCCAACAACATGCTTTCAACTCACGAGGAAAAAGGCCTAAGACTTGCCTTCGATCCATAAGGCCAAGGCCCCTTCAACTTGCCTCTGTGTTTGCTTTCGACCCACAAGAAAATAACTTCCTTTGGGCTTGCCTCCAATGCGCAAGGAAATGGTTTCCCTTCATGCCAGCACCCATAAAATAGCTCTTTTCTTTCATATGTGCTTCGATTCATCAAGTAATTGGCTCCCCTCATGCTAGCTTTAACTCCACCTCCAACATATTCAACACACAGTTTTTCACATTTTGAAACCTAGTGCTGGCGCATTCGAAGGACAGGCACATGGTCCATTCGAAGGACATATATTTGCCTTATTTGAAAGACATGTATTGATGGATTTAAAGGGGCATACGTGGGTGTTCCATTCTAAGGATTTACTTTGTTGGCCCATTCAAAGGAATGGCAAGTGATGTATACAAATGATGCATGGTTTCCCTTCAAGAGAGCACACACATTGGTTCAAAGAAGCCTGCTGGCCCAAAAGCCAACATACTGCCAGTTTCTAACCAACGTGCACAAGCACATTCATGCCAAAAGAAGCTTCAATTGGCCAAGAAAGAGATTTCCTTTGGGCTAGCTGAATAGGGGTTCAAACGAAGAAGCCCTAGTGATGAGAACATGAGCCAGTCGAAAGGTACACAAATGGTCCATTCGAGGAGGCAACCAAAGGCCCATTTGAAGGGCACACAAATGGTCCATTCTAAGGACCCATTCGAATGCTATACAAGAATTCCAATCAAAGGGTAGGAATTAGAGGCATTCGAAGGAGCCAAAATGTCCACATACATTCAAATTTCAAAAAGGTCAAGATTCCATGTTTTTGGCCAGCGTTACAAATTTTCATTCATGGCTTTCAAGAACATGATCAAGGTTGTTTAAACCATTATCTTCTTGACCCCTCCCTTCTACTCTATATAAGAAGCGTGCTTGCAAGCCAAATACACGCTTACACGCCTATACATCCTAGAGAGGACACTACCAAATTGCAAAAGAAAAATTCTTAAAGTTGTCCATATAGAAACCTCTGATCCAGCCAGATTCAAATATTTCCAAGAACTCTATCAACATCTCAAGTTTCCCAGGAGCACGTACCACCTTCCATTCAATCTGACTCACGCCCAGAATTGCTCCATCGAACCTCACTTTTTTGGTAAATTTTGTGACTTTCAAACTTTTAAATCATGCCATATAAATCTTTCTTAAGCTTATATTCATGTTATTAATTATGCTTGCTGATTTTATAACGTGTTTCATGAGAGAAATAATTCCAGAACCATGGATCACCATGGGTAGGGGGTCGAAACATGGAGGTTTTCGTTTTCAAGGATGGAGATATTTTAGTTCAAGCTAGGATCATGGTTTGACCTTCCCAGAGCCTGCGTGTCAAAAAGTTATATTTTGATTAGCCCATTCAAAATAGAGGGACCCTACTAGAGGGAGCATGTTTACCAAATCAGTATGTTCATTTGTTCTACATTATATACATTTCTTTGTGCTTATACTAACGGATGTAAAGTCGTCCCAACGGTTGAGTGTGTGAGTGTTAAGGTGTTATGTGTGTGACAGGTCAGGGGTTCGACCCTGGCGTCTTGCAGATTACTTTTTCCATTTTATTTTTGCAGATCCAATACAGTCAGGTCATATACGCGCACCATGTAGCATCAGATTTACACCTTTCAATATCAATGCAGTCAGATCCAAGAGCTTCAATGTGAGACTCACCATGCGCCCTCAAGGCTTCTCTTTACTGGATCCCAATACATCCTCTGGGTTCCCTCACCCTTGGGCCTAGCATTTTTTTCAATCAGCACCCCCCATTTAATTTTGCTATCCTGGCCCATTTAATTTTTCTTTACTTTTTTTTTATTATTTATTTCTTTTACTTTGTTTATGATTAATCAAATACTAAAAAAATCACAAAAAAAAACTTAGGACTATTTTTTCCTTAATTAAATGATTAATTTCTTTAATTGATTAATTAATTAAACTTTAACCTTTTCTTAATTTAAAATAAAATAGAATTAGGTTTAATTTATATGTTTAAATTATTTTCTTTTTATAACAAAAAACAATAAAAAAAACTTAGACTATTTTTTTAAAATTAACTTTATTTTATATATAGATTTTAGGGCAATTTTCATTGTTTTCTTAAATCAAAAATCAAAAACAATCAAAAATATTTTTACTTAGCAATTCCCTAGATTTCTTTTAGACATAATATTCATTTCGCGCGCATTATTTTGTTCTCGCTTTTTTTATAATAATGTAACTGTATACTGGTATGTAATAGACTAAGTAGGACTTTTTTATCGCTTTCTTTATTTTACCTTTCCCCCAGTTTTGTACATTGTAAATATCCCTTCCCGGAAGCCATGTAGTAGCGTAGGTTATATTTTCACACTTTATTTTCTGTACATGTTAATTTCTAGTAACTAGGCATGTATGGCAATACTGAAATTAAACGCTAGCAAACTTAACAAAAAGACAAAAATAACTGAACATAGCACACTTGCACATATGCACCTCTAGGGTATTCCACTTTGGTTGTTACTATAGCACATTTCATTATGTGTTTTTATGCTTTACTTTTAAGGGTTTGTTTGGGTTGTTACTATAGATCCTACACCCGGATCTGGGGAACCTTATTAGGTAAGTAGCAATAAATCATGGAAGTTGTACGGTATAGACGGATATGGACAAAGTGATAGCTATGTTAGCATGATACTTTGGTTTGTACTAATGTTCCTTGAGTCAGTCAAGGATAACATTAGGCTTCCTTAGTGTCATTAAGCGCTAACTGACCTTTGGAACCTTTAATTGACTCATCCTAATCCATTAGAAAGTAGTGAGATGGTCGGCTTTGGTTCCGACCAAAGATTGGTTGATACTCGATACTACACTCATTGAGACTAGACTTTTGGGATATTTTGGCCGCAATACTTCGGTGCTTGAGCTAGAATAATGCCTAAAAGAAAGGTCAGTGATATGAGTCTCCTTAGAACTCTTTTACTATTAATAGGACAAGTTGAGCCAACTGAAACTTCAAGAGGGTACTTACCTTTAAAAGTCATGCAATCCTTTAAACCTAAGGTCTCTGTGTGACTTGTTTGTGTTTGATATACTTGTGATTTCAAAGAATAATCATAACATCATAAATAGCATAACATGTCATGTACACTAACCATTTCAAGGGCTTGTGGATTTATCTCTTATCTGTTTTGTAGGTCATGGATTCAGCTCGCAGAAAAACCATCTGAATCAATTTTTTAGAGATCCCTCCCAAACTCAAAGAATTGGTTTCCAAGGTTCCCGAGAGTTCCTCATTCAACAAGAGATATGGCTACTTGCTCAGTTTGGTATCTACCGGTTTTGACGAAGGTTTGATGAGTGTCTTATTCCAGTTCTTTGAACCTAAGCACCACTGCTTCACATTTCCAGTCTATCAGTTAGTGCCTACGTTGGAAGAATTCGCTAAAATGCTCGGTTTGCCTATATTGGAGCAGATACCCTTTACCGGTTTAGAACAAGATCCAACTGCTGAAGATGTTGCCATAGCTTTGCATTTGAAGCCATCTGACATTGAGTCCAATTGGGAAAGAAGGAGTGGGGTTAAGGGCCTCCTCACAAGTTTCCTGATGAAGAAATCCCAAGTATTCCTAGACGCTATGAGTTACCATGCCTTTGAAGATGATTTAGCTCTTTTGACCTACGGATTGGTTATGTTCCCTGATTCAGACCAGTTTGTAGATGTCAGTGCTATCAACATTTTCCTTGCTCATAATTCAGTGCCTACATTGGTCGAGGATATTATGCACTCACACCATACACGTACCATGAAGAAGCGAGGGACTCTTATGTGTTGTATACCTCTACTCTATAGGTGGTTTATTTTGCACCTTCCCCGGTCAGTAATGAAGAATGAATTAGGTTTAATATGGAACCAGAGATTAATGTCTCTTTCTCACTCTAACATCTACTGGTGCCTTCGCTCCCAAGAAGACATCTCTTTCATTGATCGCTGCGGAGAATTCCCCAATGTGCCACTCCTTGTCATTAAAGGAGACATCACCTACAACCCCTCTTTGGCTTTACGTCAGTTCAGTTACGCCCGGAGGGATGGTCCTCATGATATACTCATTCAAGATATTGTGTTCGACTATTCAAATGATCTGCAAGGCTATCATCAGAGGTTCATATGTGCTTGGGGAATGGTTAAAAAGACTGATAGTCGGACACTAGGGCACAAGAACTCCATGCCTTTGGAGCCATACCTCAAATGGGTGCGAACTCGTGCTCAATATCTCATGATGCCGTATGTTTCTATCCTATCAGTGGTTTCAGAACTTATTGTTCAAGGGGTCGAGTCTCGCATCATTCTTCGTCCTGATATGCCAACAAACTTCGAAGAACTACAAAAATCTTAGATACAGCTCAAATAAGAACGAGATACCTTTGATTCCCAATTCTATTCCAGTGAGAAAAATGTGTTGGAATTGACAAAGCGGCTTCACGAAGAGCAGAATCTCCATGCCTACATTAGCACCAAAAGGAAGTATCCTTGGGAGACTTAGAAGTTTTAGAAGTTTCTTATTTGTTATTCCTTTGTAAACTTTGATTTCATTTGAGATTACTAATAAAAAGTCTATGTTTTTGTTTTGGTTAAAAGAGTTTAAATCCTATAAGGCCCTTGAAAACATTGCATACATATATCATACATATCATTGCATAAATAGGTTTCAGGTCAGGTTTCTTATCTTCTTCGCTGATTATTTCAGCAAGAAGAAATGGCTCTTGAATAGACAGTAAAGGATCTCCAAACTCAAGATGTTTAATTCAAAGAAATATTCCCGAGTCTAGCCAAGGGGCAAGAAGAATTGAAGGCACTCCTTGTTGGGAACTTGACGAAGAAAAATCCTGACGACAATAAGGATGAACAGTTGGAGAAATTGCAAGCTGAGATGGAAAGGATGAAAATCCAGATGATCAGTCAAGTGGCTCTTATCCAAAGCTTAGCTCGGGGACAAGAAGAGATAAGAGTCCTCGTTAGCAAACTTCATCAAGACGGTTGCCACTATATGAAACAAACGGTCGAGGATGGGGACAAGTTATTAATCAGCCCCTGATGAGACAAGGAATTGGCTGGGTGGAGAGTGGACCTTTCCAATTTGTTGCTACATCACGAGCCCAACAACAACCTCGACAATAGCAATGGGGTAATCAGTGAGGGCAAGACAAGCCCAGGAGGCAGTTTACTAAAATCAGCATGACGTTATCTCAAGCTTTGCAACACATGTTAAGGATGAATCTGACTAGAGTGATAGGACCTCATCCAAACCCCAAAACTTCTTCCCCTCACTATAAGCCTGATGCAAGGTGTGCCTATCATGATGTCGGTCCTGGACATGATACAAATGACTGTTGGGCATTGAAAAATAAGATTAAAGACCTGATCAATGAAGGAGTGCTAGAGTTCACACAAGGTGATCAGACTGAAGTCTTCTGCCATCCCTTAAAGGCACACCATCTGAAGTTACAAGTTCAGACAAAGGGGCTTTTTGTTCATTTGAATTTTTCAAATTGTAATTTTCTTTTTGTTCGGACACTTATTTATGTCAAACTTTGTTATTTCATCAATGCATCACATATGTTTGTCTTGAATCAATTCATTTGTATTCACTATTTCAAAACTGCATTCTTACTTCCTTTTTGTGATATTCGACTCTTGATTAAAAGTTTTAAGCCTTTAGAGGTAGGATGACGAAAATGATACCACCACCTCTACAATATGCTTTTGAACAGACCCCGTTGACAATGTACATGCATTGTTTCAAATCCTAAACAGTGGAGTCATAAGGAATATACTCCCTAGCCAACCCCTTTGAGCCTAAGAAGTGGGAGTTTTTCTTCTCACAAATTAAAACCCTTAATCATAACCTGGGGCAGGGTAGTTTTCTCAGTTAATTCAGATGTGCATTCAGTCGCAAGATCTACTTTCATACACGACAAATGGTATAGAAGATGCTTTCCAAAAAGATTGTGATGGTTCCATATAATCATCAAGACAGGTAGTTACTATTTTTCAAAATAAAAAGCCCGTTAAGTCAAAACCTATGAAGGGGACTTAAGAAAAAATTGGGGTATTCCGCTGACTGTAATCACAAAAGAAACAGTTCAGGCAAAAGACAAGGATAACAAAATCAAAAAAAAGAGAGGTCATATAAATTCTCAACAAAAAGAAGGTTACAAAATGACTGCCTTCTCAAATAAGCGTTCAATTCCTGAACCATCACCAAATATCAGAGCAAAGATCCCAGACTCAATTGAGATCTAAATGCACAATTAGCTGAGCAGAGGATTGAAGAACATCACGAAGAACGGGTTGGGTACAAATAAATTTTGAGCCTTTATCCTTTGTTTCTTAAACCGTGAACCAGGCCACATTATAACCCTTAAAAGTCCTAGCTGAAGCATGGGTTAGTTCGAAAGCATATTGTTACAAAAGGTATCCTGACTCCTATAAGGTTTGCTATAAATCCTGAGTTGATATCATACTCTTGCAAAATTTGTTTATTTTACTAAAAATGAATTTTCAAAATACAAGACAGACATAAGCTTTGCATTCTTTAAATAACATTGTTTACATATAGCTAATTGTTTAAACAGTAGAGAAATTCACACAACGAATATTCAGTGAACGAAGATCCTCTTAATGGACAGAATCACCTCAGACGGAAAAGAAATTTCCAATAACAGACCCTTCATAATCAAGGGGCATGGCACGGTATCCATATAATTTGGGGCAGTCAAGTCAAGATTCGAGGAATCTCTCAAAAATGCCAAATAGTCAGGAGCATACCTCCATCTGAATCACTTGGGGCATTAGACATCAGCAACGAATCATGTGCGATCAAGCAAACATCTTCTAGCAGTATGGCAATGTGTACTACTATGGACAATGACAATTCTCCACACCCGGTAAATGCAGACATAGTCAGAAAATACTGCGCATGAATAAAGACCCGTTAGGTTGACTGGCCTAGGCAAAAAAATAAGGGCATCCTGGATAACCAAAATGGTTCGGGCAAAAATTAGGGATATACATAAAAAAAATATGTACACCCAGCAAGTCGAAAACATGAAAAGGCGGCTTGGGCAAAAAGGGGTATCCCGGTGGACTGAAAACCTAAAAGGGCAATCCAGGAAAAAGTTAGGGATTAAAACGTATGACTACGTCCCGTCATCTCGTCACTTGTCTATCAGTAGAAGGTTTATTACCCTGATCAACATACACAAAGGACTCCAGGAGTTGGGATGACACTCAAACCATCCACAAAACCTCCACAGATACTTCCTCCAACAGGTATAGAGGCCGGGGCATCCTACTAAAAGGTCACTGCCATATCCTCAGCTTATAGCCTTGTGATGTCAGGTGTTCTTGTATCCCCGGAAGAGCAAGAATCTCCAATCACTGATCTGGCATCTTAAAAATGCCCCAGCCTAGTTCGTCTAGCTTTTCATGTTCCTCAACGAATTTCCTCTCAAAACAAAAAAAAACAGGAACTCCCAGCGAAAACATTCTAAAGTAGATTCTCATATAGAAATGGTTCAAGTATGATCCAGAGGCATATGTCATCCTGACACTTACTCCATATTTTATTCTAGAAACAGTTCAGATAAGCTCTAGATATGGACGCCATTATGATACTCATTCAGATTCAGCTTTCAGATACAGTTCAGATATGCTCAAGATACGGATGCCATTCTGATACTCTTTCAGATTCAGCTTTCAGATATAGTTCAGATACGCTCTAGATACGGATGTCATTCTGATACTCATTCAGATTCATCTTTTAGATACACTTCAGATACGCTCTAGATACGGATGCCATTTTGATACTCATTCGGATTTAGATTTCATATACAGTTCAGATATACTCCAGATACGGATGCCATTTTGATACTCATTCAGATTCAACTTTCAGATACAGTTCAGATACGCTCCAGATACGGATGCCACTCTGATACTTATTCAGATTCAGCTTTCAGATGCAGTTCAAATACGCTCTAGATACGGATTCCATTCTGATTTAGCTTCAAATATAGTTCAAATACGCTCCAGATATGGATGCCATTCTGATACTCATTCCGATTCAGCTTTCAGATACGCTCTAGATACGGATGCCATTATGATACTCATTCAGATTCAATTTTCAGATACAGTTCAGATACGCTCCAGACACGAATGCCATTATGATAGTCATTCAGATTCAGCTTTCAGATATAGCTCAGATACGCTCCATCTACGGATGCCATTCTGATACTCTTTCAGTATATCTTTCCGTTCAGATACAATCACAACATAGATTCATTCTGACACTCCCTCACACAGATGCTAGATACATTAGGACACGAGTTCATTCTAGTATACTTCTCATTCCATGAGGTACAAAAACAGGGACATCTTCTTGTCACATCCTCAAGCAGAAGTCGAAGATCCCCAACAGAGTTTTTTTTTTAAATCTCAAGCAGATTATAAAGTCTCATCCCCGGCAGAGCAAAAATTTCCAATTACTGATCCAAAATTCCTCAGTGAAGTCGCCAAGCTTCTCAAGATTCCCCTACGAGATTTCAGTAAAATCCCCAAGCAGTTTATAGAGTTCACCTTCCGCAACAGATTTTTATAAATCTCAAGTAGTTTATAAAGACTTATCCCCAGTAGAGTTTATTTCTCTAGCTACGGAAGTTCATCCCCCAACAAAGTTTATTTCTCCAAATTGGTGAAATCTTTCAACAGAACTCTTCTCCCCGGAAAAATCATTCTCAAACAGAAGTCGAAGATCCTTGGCAGAGAAAGGGAATCGCCAACAAAACTATCTTCATTCACTATCCCCAGCAGAAATTGAAGAATCACTTTCTTCACTCACCAACAGCAGTCCGGGATTTAACTCCCCAGTACTCTTCAGCAGCCGTCAGGGATTTATTTTCCCAGACAAAGATATTGCACAACCGCATTAAATGTTCATACATCATCGCATGTGCATACAAATACGTATATCATTATCTCATTTATTTTGGGAGAATCATACAAATACATATATCATTATCTCATTTATTTTGGGAGCATCATGCAATTCATACATCATGACATCGCATGAAACTGATTTTACCTTTTCAGGTTAAATCAGCAGACAGACAAACACTATCAACTTTTACAGCAGGTCAATGATTAATGCTCGAAACTAGACGGGGAAACTATATGTACGACCAAGTGGTATGAATTCTCGAAACAAGACGGCTTTACCCAAAACTAGATAGGGAAACTATTTATGTGACCAGCGAAACAAGTTCCAGATTAATACCTGTAACCAGCCAGGAGAACTATCTGTGGACAACCAACTATTGATTAATACCTGTAACAAGACAGGAAAACTATCTACATGAAGAGATTGAAGATTAATACTTGTAACAAGCCAAGAAAACTATTTGTCTTTCTCAGGTCAGAGATTAATACATGTAACAAGCAAGGACAACTATCTCAACGACCGAAAATTTTCAAGTTCCAGATTAACACCAGTAACAGGCCAGGAGAACCATCTGTGGACGACCGAATGTGGATTAATACCTGTAACAAGCAGGAAAACTATCTACATAAAAAGATTGAAGATTAACACCCGAACTCATACGGGAAAACTATCTTTATTTCTTGGGTTAGAGATTAATACCTGAAACCAGATAGGACAACTATCTCAACAACCAAACAAAAACATAGCTCCAGATTAATACATGCAACAAGCCAGGACAACTATCTGTGGACGACTATCAATTTCAAATTCCAGATTAATACCTGAAACTAGACAGGACAACCATCTGCGAACAGCTGATTTGTAGATTAACACCTGGAACCAGACAGGAAAACTATCTACACGACCAGACAAAGTAATCTTATACGGGTTCCTTCTCATATATCTCTGGGTGCAGATTAACACTGACTCATCTTGAAGCATCCCTACACAGGCTCTTTCTAATACATCTCCATATAACAGTTAATTCCATTATCCCTAGCAAATCACTAAAAAACCTGGACTTCAACCAGAATACAGAAAACTATTATCTCTCCAGAGATAACTCTTCAGCAGAACCTTGGACAATTGAAGTTCCTAGACTATATTCCCCCATGGAGTTTTCCTCAAGAAGGAGAACTCCAGAAACCCACATTCCCCAACGGACTCCTCCTCAGACAGCAGGAACAGGAACCCTCAAAGGAACCATATGTGAAATTAGCCCCTACTTTTGATGGCATCTTTAAGCCTATCCCCGACAGCTCTCTGTCATCTCCTCCAAATGGCATATGTAAGCTCATTCCCTAAATCATCAATCATCAGCATTATTTCATGTGAGTGCAAATTTCTGGGCACTCTAGTGTTCAATCATCTTCCACCTTCAGATCACAAAAGGCAGACAAGCCAATCTAAATCCTCAGGTTTAAAAAGATTGAACAAGGGCAGCTGTTGTACCCCAAAATTTTCCCTCTCATATTTTCCCAAGATTTTTCTCTTACATAGGTGTTTACAAACACTTGATTAAAGAAAAATAAATTTTTTGAAGATAAACAAGGTCTTTCGATTGGATGAACAAGGTGTCTTTTGATTGATATTTTAACGGGCTTCGATTGAGCGCCTAACCTCCTCCAAGCTTGCCTTAAATTTCCAAGTTTCGATTGAAGCCTTGGTCTTTTGCTTGTTTGTTGCACACCAGCTTTGACTGGGCATGTTTTCCCTTTGAAACATCCTCCTTCGATCCCAAGGGGAAGGGCCTCTTGTTAGGGCTCCTTCGATTGTACCATTGGCTATGCATGCTGGCATGATTCACAAATGTAATGGCTACTTGCATGGAAGCTGGATTCCTGCTTCGATTGAGTATTTGGTCTCTTTGGAGCAAGCTTAATTCTTGCTTCGATTTGGAATTTGATGTCTTTGGAGCAAGCTTGATTCTTATTTCAACTAGGCAAATTATCCCTTTGTGCGTGCCTTCAGTGCACAAAGCAAGAACTTATTCAAACTGGCCTTCGATTCACAAAGCTCCCACTGTGCGTTCCATTCGAAGGATTTACTTTGTTGGCCCATTCGAAGGAATGGCAAGTGATGTATACAAATGATGCATGGTTTCCCTTTAAGAGAGCACACACATTAGTTCAAAACGAAGGGTATTTCTAGCCAAAACGAAAGAAAAATATTCAAAGAAGCCTGCTGGCCCAAAAGCCAACATACTTCTAGTTTCAAACCAACACACATAAGTGCGTTCATGCCAAAAGAAGCTTCATTTGGCCAAGAAAGAGTTTTCATTTGGTCTAGCTGAATAGGGGTTCAAACGAAGAAGCCCCGGTGATGAGAACATGAGCCAGTCGAAAGGTACACAAATGGTTCATTCGAGGAAGCAACCAAAGGCCCATTCGAAGGGCACACAAATGCCCCATTCTAAGGACCCATTCGAAGGCTATACAAGAAGTCCAATCGAAGGGCATGAATTAGAGGCATTCGAATGAGCCAAAATGTCCACATACATTCAAATTTCAAAAAGGACAAGATTCCGTGTTTTTGGCCAACGTTAGAAATTTTCATTCATGGATTTTAAGAAGATGATCAAGGTTGTTTAAACCATTGTCTTCTTGTCCCCTCCCTTCTACTATATATAAGCAGCGTGCTTGTAATACAAATACATGCTTACACGCCTATACAGCCTAGAGAGAACACTACCAAATTGCAAAAGAAAAATTCTTAAAGTTGTCCAAATCGAAACCTCTGATCCATCCAGATTCAAATCTTTCCAAGCACTCTATCAACATCCCAGGGTTCCCAGGAGCACGTACCACCTTCCATTCAACCTGTCTCACGCCCAGAAGTGCTCCACCGAACCTTACTTTTTTGGTAAATTTTGTGACTTTCAAACTTTAAAGTCATGCCATATAAATCTTTCTTAAGCTTATATTCATGTTATTAATGATGCTTGTTAATTTTATAATGTGTTTCATGAGAGCAATAATGCCAGAACCATAGATCACCATGGGTAGGGGGTCGAAACATGGAGGTTTTCATTTTCAGGGATGGAGATGTTTTAGTTCAAGCTAGGATCATGGTTTGACCTCCCCAGAGCCTGCGTTTCAAAATGTTATATTTTGATTTGCCCGTTCAAAATAGAGGGACCCTACTGGAGCGCGCGTGTTTGCCAAATCAGCATGTTCATTTGTTCTACATTATATACATTTATTTGTGCTTATACTAACGGGTGTAAAGATGTCCCAACAGTTGAGTGCGTGAGTGTTAAGGTGTTATGTGTGTGAGAGGTCAGGGGTTCGACCCCTTCCTCTTGTAGATTATTTTTTCCATTTTCTTTTTGCAGATCCAATACAATCAGGTCATATATGCGCACCATGTAGCATCAGATCTACACCTTTCAATGTCAATGCACTCAGATCCAATAGCTTCAATATGTGATGCACCATGCGCCTTCAAGGCTTCTCTTCATTGGATCCCAATACAGCCTTTGGGTTCCCTCATCCTTAGGCCTAGCGTTTTTTTCAAACCAGCACCCCCCATTCAATTTTTCTATCCTGGCCCATTTAATTTTTCTTTACTTTTGTTTTATTATTTATTTCTTTTAATTTGTTTATCATTAATCAAATACTAAAAAAATCAAAAAAAAAAAACTTAGGACTATTTTTTCCTTAATTAAATAATTAATTTCTTTAATTGATTAATTAATTAAACTTTAACCTTTTCTTAATTTAAAATAAAATAGAATTAGGTTTAACTTATATGTTTAAATTATTTTCTTTTTATAACAAAAAACAATAATAAAAAAACATAGACTATTTTCTTAAAATTAACTTTATTTTCTAAATAGGTTTCAGGGAAATTTTCATTATTTTCTTAAATCAAAAATAAAAAACAATCAAAAAGATTTGTACTTAACATTTCCCTAGGTTTCTTTTAGACATAATATTTGTTACGCGCGCATTATTTTATTCTCACATTTTTTATAATAATGTAACTGTATACTGGTATGTAATAGACTAAGTAGGACTTTTTATCGCTTTCTTTATTTTACCTTTCCCCCAGTTTTGTACATTGTAAATTATAAATATCCCCTCCCTGAAGCCATGTAATAACATAGGTTACATTTTCGCACTTTATTTTCTATACATGTTAATTGCTAGTAACTAGGCATGTATAGAAAGACTGAAATCAAATGCTAGCAAACATAACAAAAAGACAAAAATAACTGAATATAACACACTTGCACATATGCACCTCTAGGGTATCACACTTTGGTTGTCTTCGGAAATAAAGCAGTCATGTCCCTCGAAACGGGGACGCTTTAGCAAAGACCCGTAAATCAAAAAGATCACAGTCCCTTGATGATCCTACAGTTTCCTTCTCGATAAATGATCTAGCCCCTAAACAAAATTGCTAAAGCGTCTCCATAAGTTGCCTTGGTGACAGTAACTTCCCTTCGAATGTCCCTTATACATCTAACGATAGGGCTACCTACTCACTAGTAGTAGGATAGCACTGTCTAAAGGATAGGAGGAAAAGAACTACCTTTTCGAGTACAAAGTAGATAGATGTTAGAAGTTTGCTCAAAAAACAATTTGCACTTACACAAATACTACTTTTCAAAAACAATTTTCAAAAACATTTGCTTTGTTAACACTCTTGAGGACTGATACAAGAGTTAAACGCAAAGTAAATCACCGCACTAAGGAATTTTCCAAACATTTTCAAACACACAAACCATAAAGGTATTTCAAAATGAGTAAACCTCTAAGAGCCCATAGATAACTACGGATGGAAAGGATGCTAACACCTTCCCTTTCCATAATCTAGCCCCCTTACTCAGAAAACTCTCGAAAAGGTCTTTTTCTATTCTTTTCCCCCTTTCCTTAATTTGGATAAAAGAAAAGTCGGTGGCGACTCTTACTTACTGCAACATTTGCAAACTTAAAATGCAAAACTAGTATATAACACTCGGTTCTTCCACCGCATCACAAAGGATAACCATTGTTGTATCGCCATCTTTGATCCTCCTGACGCGCGAGAGATACCCACTGGGATATTTCTCTCTGATGCATGTTGCTTATAGATGAGGGTTAGCCATTAAGGTTTTGACTTTCCTTAACCTTTTGAAGGATAACCAATGTTTTATCCTTAGATGCACACTCTTGATGAGTTCTGAGCGCTTGATCAGATTAACTGAACACTACTGCCCCAGGGTTAAAATGAGGGTTTTTTCTGAAGAGAAAAGAAACTCCTACTCTAAAGGCTTAAAGGGGTTAACAAGGGTCTATCTCCATTATATCTCTAGTGTTTGGGGATTTAAACAATGCTTGTACATCATTAGCAGGGTTTCACTCAAAAGCATACCGTTTGATATTTTAGGTATATTTCTTATCATCCTCTCTCCAGAGTTATTTTGCTTTATTTAACAAGAGTTGAGTATAAAAAGCATAGTAAAAAAAATAAGAGTGATAGCGAATGGATTAATTTATTAAAATCATATTCAATGAATTGTGATTTAATATTAAAAAACAAAAAGTTCTGCATACAAGAAAGTATTGAACAAAACAAGAAAGATTGCAAATGAGAATACAAATGAAAGTGGAAATTGTCGTGTTGAGGATACTTCTTCGGGCTTATCCCTAAGTATTAACACAATTTATTTCTAACTTCATATACCATTCTAACGGTGCCCCGGTCAGGCTGTCTTGAAAGAAGTGCATGAGAAATGGTTCATTATTGGCATGAGCTCCCATCTTGCTACAGTAGTGACGAAGATGAGCTTCTGGACGACTATCGCCTTTGTATTTGTCAAAATCGGGAATCTTGAAATCTGAAGCGATAACAATCTCAGGTAATAGGCATATGGTAGTGGCATTGAAACCATAAGTATTAGAAGTTTCCATGGCATCAAGACGCTCCTTAGTAACATGATGCATTTTAGTAGTTTCAGCAGGATCAACAGTGGGATCACCTGGTGGTCCATTAAGATCAATGACGTTGTCATAGTTGTCAACTACTTTCTTTTGAAACATTAGATTATCAGGAGTAATCCCAACAATAGCGGATTAGGAAATCCCATTAGGAGGATTAAGATACCCATTAAAAGTGAAAGAGAAAGCCTCTGCGATCTTGGCAACACTCTGACGAAGCTCTTATTGCCCTTTAATAACAGCTTGAAGAGTCTCGAAAAGTTGATCCATTTTGTTGCTCATAATGTCCATATCCCGAAGGAGAGCATTCTGATTCTGTTCAAAGAGATCCATAAGTCTTCATTGATTGGCGCGAGTGCAGTGCGAATGTAGAGAAGTCATTGCCATTGATTCAGAACTCTGAATGAAAAGAAGGTCCCCAATAAGCTTATGATACGAACAATGAAATGCATGATATTATGAGTTCATGTGTCATTCTTCATTTCCAAAGAACTCAAAGACTAGTCAATCCATAAATATCCTTTTTGTGGTGTTTCTCTTAGAAAGCTCAATTGGAGGAGACTTGTCTTTAGAATTCCATAGAAATGGGATGTATATACATAATGGTAAATGATGTTATGGTATGCAACAGTCATTAGATCAAGGCTCCACGGAATTGGGATAACCATTGTACTGTTTCCGTACATGCCACATATCTCAGGATCAAGGGTCTGGAACATAACCCAGAAAAACCTCATGAACATCAAATCAGAAACTCAAAAAGTAAATCTGAGGACGTCATAGTCACCAACAAAAAACGTTACCAATGGTACATGTAATAATCATCCCTCCCCACTCACGAGAGAAACTATGTCAGGGTAAGGCAAAGGTGACTTGGAATCACGGGTCCGCCTGAAAGTACTACTGCCTTACCCACATAGGTGGGTGTCGATAGTAATTCATTTGAACCTCAACCAAGCACAGACCATATGAATATGCTAGTGAGGATCTGTGTCCAATAGCCATCATGCTCCACTCTATTCCTAGTGTCCTAGTGCACTCTGGTCTGGGTACTGGGCCTTTTACCTTAATAGTAACACCAACCCAATCAAGAAGCAGACCTAGTACAACAGTAGTATGTGGAAAATAGTATGATGCAATTCATACATATGCTCAGGTAATCATGTATGGATGAATAAACTGAAAGCATAAAAATAAACACCCTAAAGAAAAGAAAACAAGAGATAGGAGCGACTCGAGGATGGACCAGCAATTGATTGATCTTTCCCCAATGAAGTCACCAATTGAAACAACCAGCTGAAAATCATCAAACAATGAAGTCGCCATCAAACGTCTTTTATCCCACATGAAGGGAAAGGGAAACATCGAGAAACCTAATAAGGGAGAAGTCATGGTCTTGCGACTGAGAGATCAAGTAAGGGAGTATGTTACGTGAGGGGAAGGTATTAGCATCCCACACGTCTGCACTACTCTACAGTATCCACTCTTGTTATCTATCTTATGGGTGTGTCTAATCTATGCTTACTGCTTATTACTGAGGAAGAATGCATGCAAAATAAAAGAGAAAATAATGCAGGGAAAATAACGTTGTGCTCGCTTGGGCTCTACCCCAATGCCTACATATCCTTTTTGAGGAATCACAATTATCGTAGTTCGGCTCACATGATTTTGTTTGTTTTGTGTTTTTTATGAACAATGTTAATTCCTCCTTCTGACGTAGCTCGACCTTTGGAGACTCACGCGTTGGCACAAAAGTAAATTAACATGTCCTTACCTGAAAATGGTCTTGAGTTACGTCCTCAAGGCAAGATGCCACATTTGATTGGTTTGTGTTTTGTTACCTTGAAAAGGGGTTTAAGTGTGATTACCATGTTTTATGATTTGCTAAGAAAATGGAAGTTTTAGTTTTAAATGCAAGAATGCATAAAGTAGAAAACAACTAAGGGAGACAAGCCTAGTAATATCCCTTATGTTATCATGCAATGATGGTCCTAAAGTTTGGATTAACAAAAGGGAAACGTCTAACTAATGTTAGCAAGCATGGTTTGCAACCTAAGGTCTAACTTGCACCCGAAAGGAACAAGCACGTCCTAATGGAACATGGTATAGAAAGTGAGTAAGCAAACAAGCTCGAAAGAGCACACACATAAAATGATAAAGAAAAGTAGTGAAATGCTTTAGTCAAGGGGAGTGTATCACCCGAGACAAACAAGCGGGAGTGAGATGAAAAAACAAAAATATGATGTCCAAAGCGACTGAGCACCTAACCAAGATATAGGAGATCGAGGTAGGCGACAGAAGGAAATATGAAAAATTACAAAGTGTATGCATTGGCCAATGTAAAATCCTGACAACGCTTGAGGGTTCGATTACGGAACACTTTTCCACTTGACAACTCAATAACAAGAGTAGGCACAACTCCGAAGAATCATGTTGCGTCATGAGCTAAGGATGACACATACAAAATTGTGGGAGTTTATTGCTAACCCTTTTCTGCCCGCCTCCTTTTGAGGACTTCAATAAGGGATGGGGGAATAATGCGGGCACAAATGTAAACACACCTGCAAAATACCTACACAAAGGTAGGGTTTTAAACAAACCACACACAAGTAGAACACAATGGAAAGCAATGCAGAATTTCCCTAAACGGGTCTTTAAATAAACCAGAGGGGTTCCTGACATGATCAGTAATGGAGACCCCTGTCATACATCTCTATCCCTACTTCTCATGGCATCAGAAAGCAGTAAAGTTCCTACCTCTCGTGATAGCTAGGAAAGCGATAAAGAAATGCGAAAATGAGGAATAAAATAAAGTTACGATGATACCTAATGGAGAAAGTCAGTTGCCCCTTCGAAACCATGCAAGCAAAAAGAAAACTCTACAGAAGTTTCTTTGCACAGGTGATCACATGAGTTAATCTCCAAGCACTCCTCAGCATAAAAGTTACATCAATACTATCACAAATTCTTAGCAAGATAATGATAACAAAAATGATTATCAAACATGAAAATAATAGAAAACTTTAAAGAAAATTCTAAAGAGAGACCTTAAAGGATTCTAAAATATTCTATTATTTTTGTATCATTTTCATCATTAAAATCATGGAAAAAAATGAAGCTAACATTAAAAAATGGAAATGTAAAAGTATAGCAAAAACAAAGGAGGTGTATTGCTTAGCCCATGAAGTATTGAAAGGAATTGATGTTAAGCCTGTCAGATTTGGTCCACCACCATTTTTGTACATTGATATGAGGCTTCAAAAAGAACAACACATCAATGGGCTGGGAGGGAGTGTGGTTCGATCTAGAATAAGTTTTTTGTACTAATTTCCAAAAATATCAACATGCCTGAGTGCATCAAAGGCCAACGCGTATAGCCACAGAATCCAACATTTTATTGTTGATGCTAGGGTTCAAAAACGGCTATTCTGCTTCCATCTATAAATGTGAATCCCAGGCGTGGTGTTCTTATTTTCTTCCTCTCTGACACGATGGCACCCAACTTAAGCTTCATTCTTCATTTTCCCCAGTGATTTCGCTGCCGGAATTCCACACTATATTGTCGTGTCATGATTGTTCAATCTTCTCTCTGCCGTCTCCGTCTCTCGTTCTTCTCAACATTCTCTCTGGTTCAATCTTATATCATTATCATTAACCTAATTTGAAATGAAAAGGGAAGGAAACTACTACACCGCGTATCGTATGCCACGAATTCAGGCTAAATTTATACGCTTCAGAAATTTGGAGAACAAATGGAGAGATTTGAAGTGCAAGACCGCTTACCTTCCGGAGACGAGTCTGGTGCTTCTTCAACATATTGCAAACGTAGTGCAAACCAAGAATATGAAGGTAAACCTCTTCTTACTTGTTGGCTTCTTCTTCTTCTAAATTTTTTACTTTATCTACGCTTTCTTCACGTTACCGTGTTACGTAACGATTGTGAGACTGCATGAAACCGTGTGGTTGTAACAATGATCTCATACTGATGCGTATTATTGAGAATGTAGATGTGATTGATAAATTGACGCGTATTGTTGAGATTGAAGAGAACTGTATGAAGATAAATAAAGGATTTGTAAATGAAGATGATGATGATGGCATACAAATTTTGACGTTGTTTGAAGTGAAGAACGCAAAGAGGTTTTTGAGAGAGCTTCTTGCATAATTTTCTTTGGTAAGTTTCATTCGTTTCTTCTACGAACTTCTTGTGTGAGTTTCTGAAAATCATGAATCAAATGCGATTTTTTTTGGTTTTTCTCTATGATTCTTATCTCTCTAGAGTGATAAATTAATCGTGTATGAATGGTTCCGTCTTGAAATTTGGAGGGAGTTCTGAATATATAGGTTGGTTGAGTGTGAGAAGCAGTTAGGGGAGAATAGATCCGAGCCACTGATTTTGAGAGATTCAGTTAGTGAATGAATGGTGAGATGAGAGTTTGTTAAACTCTGTTGAAGTTTTTGTTATATGTAGTTTAGATTGTGTTATGCGGTTAGGATTAGTTTGAAGGTTGGTTAGTGATGAATGAAACAGTTTTTTCTGTTAGCTTGTTTATTAGATTAGTGAATTTTTTCTGCTAGTTATTTGCTTTCCACTTTTTTCTGAACTTTTCTTTAAACTAATGCAGGGCTATTAGTTAGTTCAGGAGCAGGTTTATGGATATAGTGCAGAGCTGAAGTACAGGGCTACGATGTTAGTTTCTACTATTGTGAAACTATGTTAGCTCTATTACCATTTTTCTATTACGCTAAACTGTATATAGGTGAATATTGATTGATCTGGAACTGTTTTGGATGAACTGATATTAATGGAAATGTTAACTATTTTTTTGTTATATAAATGTGCAAGAATTGCTTTGGATTGAAACATCATGCATAGATCATGGCAGGTTATGATATGCATGTTTGGTCATGAAAAAGGTAATGAAGATGGAAGCAAACTAAAGTTTCATTGCAAACAAGGTAGGGCCATGCAGAAAGCGATGATGAGAATCAAAGTAAAGAGTCAATGGTCAACTGGTTGCCAAATGTGCATCTTTAAATGTATTTCTCATTTTTGTAGTATATTTTTGGATATTGTAAATGGTGTTGGATATTTGTAATGAATGTAATTGAATGGAATTGGCATATTTATAAATGCTTGTTTTTTTTAAAGTTCCATGATATCTTCAAATACTCAAAGTATTTATCTTCCGAATTGCACTTGTAATTCTAAGTCTTTCTTCCTCTTTTGACTATTTGAAATAATCACCATGCCTAAATTCCCCTTAAGAGAATGAATGGTCCTTATTAGAACCGTGATAAATTTTGCATCATGACTTCGTATGAGGCCTTGAACTTTGATAACTTGGGATGGATGAAAAGTGAAGTTTTCCTTTGTTTTTTTTAATACCAAGAAATTCACCTAAAACATTCAATCTTGCATGAATCGAATCTTGACAACTTTGATCAAACTTTGAGTTTGACTTATCACTTTGTGATACGGTGGGAGAACTGACTTGGTTGTTTTGCATTTTATCGCAAATGTTGCGGTTAGCAAGAGTCGCCACCGACTTTTCTTTTATCCAAAAGGAAAGGTGAAAAAGCACAGGAAAGACCTTTGAGATTGTTTCTTGAGTTCGGGGGGGTAGATTATGAAAAGGGAAGGTATTAGAACCCTTTTCATCCATGGTTTTCCATGGGCTCTTAGTTACTTTCTAGATCACTTGCTTTTATTTGAAATTATGCTTTGTGTGGTTTTTGAAAGTATTTTGAAAAGGCGTCGTCGTTTAGGCAAAACTTTGTAATGATTCTCGTTCGTAAGAATGTATACAAAGTGTTGATCCTTTGAAAATGTTTTCAAGTTTGAAAGATATTTTTGAAAGTGTTGGTGTTTGTTTTTGAAAATAGCAAGGATGCTTTTGGTTTTGAAATTGAGCAAGAAACTAGGAACAATCTACCTACTCAAAAGTCTTTCTTGTTTGTTTCCTCTTTCCTTTGACATTGTCATCTTACCATTGATTTGGTAAGTAACCCTATCTTTGGATGTAAATGGGACAGACGTGGGTCATTGTATAACCATGATTAGCAATGTTGCAAGGTATCTTAGCATCTTTCTTTAGGGACTTAGATCATTTTGAAAAGGCAACATAGATAGCGTCATCGAGGGAATATGATCTTGTATTTTTTCTTGTTTTTGCTAAGATACCTCACATGCATAATATGGCCATTTTTATAAGGCAACCAAGTGGATTTTACCCTAGGGGTGCTTGTGTGCAAATGTAGTGATTTTCATGCTTTGTTTAGTCTTTGATTAGGGTTTACTACTTGTTGATTTTATCTTCTCATACAAACCATAATTACTAGCATTTATATAAAGTGAAAAATTGTGAAAAGTAAAATTACTACGCTATTACATTATAAGGGAGGGGGTGTACAAATTTACAAATGGGAATTGCAAGAAAATTAAACCTAATTATCTATTACAACCATATTGAATATTGTACAAAATTGAAAATAAAATGCAAGAATATAAACGGAAAAAATAAATGATTTTTGTTGTTTTTTATGAAAGGGGTTTTGTCTTGACCTAATTAAAGAAAATGATTAATTAAAATATTAAACAAAACTAAAACTAAATTAATTAACAAAGAAAATAAGTTAAAAAATTATTTTTTTAGGTTTTTTATGAAAAGGTTTTAAATTAATAAAAATAATAATGAAAATTAATTAATTAAAGAAAAACTAAATTCTAAGTTAATTTTAATTTAAAATAAAATAAGATAATAATTAAACCTAAGTCTAAATATTTATTAATCAAAAAAAGGAAATTAATTTGTTTAAGAAAATGTTTTTAGTCTTTTTTTTTTGTTTTATAGAGAAAATAAAATATATAAGTGTGAAAATAATAATAATAATAATTTTGGAATTTTTATTAATAAAAATAATAATAATAATAATAATAATAATAATAATAATAATAATAATAATAATAATAATAATAATAATAAAAACAATAATAATAATAATAATAATAATAATAAAATAAAAAAAAGGAAAATTGAAAGTGAAAATAAAATAAGAAAAGAAAATAAATAAAAATATAAAAAAAGGTAAGGCCAGGTGTGCAATAGTAAGACAGGGGGTTAGAGTCAGCAAAAAGACAAGGCTCAACTGTTTGGAGGCCCAGCGCATCTGTTATGTGGCAAAAACAAGAGAAAATGTGAAAAATAAGGAAAAGTGGCAGCGTTGGGGCTTGAACCCACGCCCTTAGCGTGAAACGCGCGCTGCTTTACCACTGGGGTGGCTATACATCTGTTGATATAAACAAAAGAATAAATATATAATCTAAGTTATGCCCTGAATACAACTTCATCTTCAACCTCCAGCCATGGATCCTGTAACTTCACCATTTCTCAACAAAAATGAAAGATGCAAACATGAAAGTTGCTCCATTTTTCCATACGAATCCAACCATATAAATATCATAAGCTATAAATCAAATATGAATGAGAATTTCTAAAAGTGCCAAATTCTGACCTAAATATTTCAGAAAGTTCAAACTCAAAATTCTCCTAGCTCAATCAAAATAAATGAAATCTATGGACATGTATAGTTTCAGGGCAATGATGTCTACATTTTATCTTCACAAGTGCAAGCCTAACAATGCCTAAATATGAAGATAGAAGTTCAAGAAAAATACCTCAAAACTGGAATTTATGAAATGGATTTGAGCTTGTTTCAGGAAGTGCTGATGATCAGGTTAGCGTCCTTGGACCTTTAGGAAGCTAATGCAATGGCTGGCTTGAGCTGAGAGTGGCTGGAATGATCTGGAGAAGTCCAACTGTGATGCTCTGTTTTTGAACTTGGAAATGGATGAAGATAATGTTATAGTCATGTAACAGGGATAAGGAGGGCTTATGTATGATGTTTCGAAGCTTTTGGAAGCAAAAGGCCAAGAAACTCACGAGTGAAATAGAAGTTTGAAGTTCTTGGTCAGAATATGCAACAATGGTGGTTTGTGATGCAATCCTGAGTTTTGGATAGTTTTGGAGCTTGTATATTCGTGTGCTCTCTTGCAAATAGTATCTCTATTTATAGAGGAAAGGTTTTGAGGTTTGAAATGGTCAGAAACAAAGAATCACATGTTATGAGTTTTTGACTTGTTTTTAAAGTTATCTTGACAAACATGGTTTCAATGCAAGGTACATGTCTTGCAGGGTGGCTAGCAACTTTAAACATGTTTATTCAAAGTTTATAGAGCATGCTTGTTCAGAAAGAACAAGTGCAAAGCTCCATACAAGTTGACTTTGTGATTAAAGCCTCTTTACAAGAATGGAATGGTTACTTTCTTCCAAAAATGGAAATGCAACTTGGATAATGATTCAAATGCTTGGACAATGGCTCCATATGTTGTGTAAACATTTAATTATGGAATGACAAACAAGTTTGAGGCCTTCAAAGTGAAGATTATGAAGCATAGGCTTGGATTTTAATTCTTGTTCATCATGAAATGGCTTGTAATTTAAGGTTGAAAACCCTAACTTCATCTCTTCGATTCTCCCTGCTCAAGAATGATCTAAAGGAGTTCTTGGACATTTTGGAAATCTTGTAATGTTCTCTACAACCCCTCTTTGAATCCCTTTTGAAAATTCCCATTGGAACTATATGAAAAAGTGCCATGAAGTTAGGTCAAAATCCTGACCAAAAATAGGGCATAATTTCACTAAGTGTTCAATTTCAAGACCATGACTTTATGAATTAAAAACTTGAGATCCAAGCATTTTTAGAAGAAGTTGTGTAAATAAATGTTGTAGATATCATGGATATCTACAACTTTCATGTTGAAAGTTTCTTCTGAATCATCTTGCATCATGGTGAAAAATTGGCTCAAAGTTATGAAAAACATGAAATTTTAAACACTTAGAAAAATTTCTAAGTTAGAAGACTTTGACTTTTCAAAATGAAATCTTGACTTTTTGATTTCTTGATGAATAAGTTCCATATTTTGACATGTTTTGATGAATTGTGATCTTTGACATTGGATTTTGACCAAAAAGTCAAAGTTTGACTTTTTAGTGTACAGTTGACTTTTGATCAGTTGACTGAGAATTCACTATCAATCCAATTGATCTTGAGCAATGTTTTAGGTCATGCCATCAGGTTAAAATGATGCAATTGAACTCTTGAAATCATGCTTCAAACCAATTGACCATTTGCTAGGTCAAAAATCAGAAATTGCCCTTTCTCAATCAAAAACCCAAATTTTGACCATTTTGCCCTTTTGATGATTTGATCAAATTTCTTGATGATTTAACCATTTTTCCCCTTGTGCAATCTCAAACCCTAATTTTGGTCATCAGTGCTTAAGGAGGTGTCTTGAGTTGATCAACCCTAGTGCAGTCTTGAACCAAGAGAGATCTTTGTGAGAAAATATTTGATAAGTGAGAGGGCAAATTTTGGGGTACAACAGCTGCCCATGTTCAATCTTCTTAAACCTGAAGAGTTAGATTGGAGGATCCGCCATTCGTGACTTGAAGGTGAAAGATGATTGAACACTAGAGTGCCCAGAAATTTGCACTCGAAGATGGATGGTGAATGGGCTTATAGATGCCATTTGGAGGAATGTTGGTAAACACTGGAAGAAGTATCAACATAAATCTCTTGTTGATTTATACTAAAACTTGATGTCTTACCTGTGAGAAAAAGAGTTAGTAAAATGCAGATGCCTGCATGATGTTCACCATATGTGGTATTATGTTAAATGCATATGGTATGTACATGCTATGATGTATGAATGTGAGATGTATGTTTTTGTCTGGGAAAATAAATCCCTGACTGTTGCTGAGGAAATTCTGGGGGGTTGAATCCATGACTGCCGTTGGGGATGAAGAATATGCATATCTTCAAACTTTGTTGAAAGGATGCTTTCACTGGAGAATATCTCTTGAATGTCAGATGTTATCTGGTCGGATCCAGGCTTCACAATTTGCTGAGGATGAAGTAGTCAATTGCTATCTGGTCGGATCCAGGCATCACAACAACTTATTGGGGGAAGAGAAGAATTAACTACTATCTGGTCGGATTCCAGGCTTTGCAAAAAAAATTTCTTGAAATTGAATAGTTATCTGGTCAAATCCAGGCTTCACAACAACTTGCTGGGGATACGGAAGTTAACTGTTATCTAGTCAGATCCAGGCTTCGCAGTAACTTGAAGTGGTAACTATTATCTGGTCGGGTCCAGGTTTTATGGTTTTTGGAAAGTAATACTATTATATGGTTGAGTCCAGACTTCATAGTGTCTTCCTGGGGATCATAGTTAGTTGTTATCTGGTCGGGCTCCAGGTTTCACAATAAACTGTTTGGGGATTTAGTTGTTATTTGGTCAGTTTCCAGGTTTCACAATGAATCTATGAGGGTAATTGATATCTGGTCAGATCCAGGCTTCACAACAACTTGCTTGAAAATATGAAATTAAAAACTGATATCTGGTCGGATCCAGGTTTCACAGTAATTTGTTGGGGCTGAGGCAAACTCTACTGGGGAAAAGAAGTTAAACCTTGGTCGGGTTGAGTCCAGGTTCTTCTAAATCTTTGAAGAGTTAGACTATTATTTGGTCGGGTCCAGGTTTCATAGTATCTTAAAATTGAGATCAACTATTATTTGGTCGGGTCCAGGTTTCAGATACTCAAAATGTTATCTGGTCGGGTCCAGGTTTCAGCAATTGAAGAAGTCCAACTATTATCTGGTCGGGCCCAGGCTTCAGTAATAACTTGAAAATTATGCTAATATTTGGTCGGATCCAGGCTTCATAGTATCTTTTTGGAAATAGTAAAGGCTTTGCTGACGGCTTTACTGGGGACCAGGGGTTATGGCTCTATGATTTGCAATAATCTGAAAGGAAAATTAAAACTGGAGAGTGTAGACTCAGTCGGGTAGGACAGACTCAACTTGGGGAGGATAGACTCCGTTTGGGGATAATAGCCTTGGCTGGGGAAGATATACTCAATTGGGGAAGACAGGCTCAGCTGGGGAATTTTGTGGTGTCTTGATTGTTGTATGTTGGGGAAATTTGAACTCGGCTGGGGAGTTATGCTATCTCGTCATTTGTTGGAGAAGATAGACTATTCCTGGGGAATACCGACTCGATTGGGGAGGATGTACTCGGCTGGGGAGTTTTGTGGTTCCTCGATTGTTGTTGGGGAAATAAAACCTGTTGGGGAAATAAACCCTGTTGGGGTAATAAAACCCTATTAGGGAAGGGAGTTTCTTTTTAGAAAGAGATCCACGAGGTTTCGACTTGTAAAAAATTTGACTTAGCTGGAGAGAGAGCTGCCAAGAGATTGAGACTCTGGTCGGGGGTTATCCTATGTAAAGAGACTTTGTGGGAAACTCCGTTGGGGAAAGGTTTATTGTAGCCGTCCTTATGGGGATAATGATGATGAGATAACTCTATGGGGATATTTCATATACATTAAAGAGATGCTTGTTGCTGCTTAGCAGGACACATGTGCCAAATAGTTTTAATTATATTCATATGCATATGTTCATTCAATTTTAGTCATTGGACAAATTTGCATTCAAAACAAAGACAAATATTTTGCACTTCAAAGTATATTTGTATTGATATTTTTCCCATGAATAGGTGTTTTTATACGGAGAAATGGAGATCCTAGTAAGAGGAAATCGTTGAAAGGAAAACAAAATTGAGAATGAAAACAAATAGCCATGTGAAATGATCGCATTGCCTTCCAACTCTACTATTGCCCCAATGTATTTGAATGTCCCTTGCCATTGATAGAAGTTGATTGGATTGATCTTGGACCGTTTGAACTTGGACCTTGGTAATAAAAGTGATTGTGTTGATTCCACGAGACATAGTCATACGCTTTTTATCCTTAACTTTTGCCAGGACCGCCCTTTCGGGTTTTCAGCCCACCAGGATACCCTTTTTTCCCAAGTCTCCATTTCTAGTTTTCAACTTGCCGGGTGTACAATCTTTTGCATATATCTCTAATTTTTGCCCAAACGTTTTGGTTTGTCGGTATGCCCTTATTTTGCCTAGGTGTGTCAACCTAGCGGGTCTCTTATGCGTAGTATATTTTAACTATGTCCGCGTTTATAAGATGTGGGAAATCTTCACCATCCATGGTAGTCAGCATCATGGCACCGCCAGAGAAAACTCTCTTGACAACAAGTGTCCCTTCATAGGTGGGAGTCCATTTGCCTCTAGGGTCGCGTTGTGGTAGAATGATGCGTTTTATCACCAAGTCACCAACTTGATATACTCGAGGCTTGATCTTTTTGTTGAAAGCCTTGATCATCTGTTTTTGGTACATCTGACCATGGCAAACAGCAGCTAACGGTTTTTCGTCAATCAAGTTCAGCTGATCCAATCTTGTTTGAATCCACTCGTCTTTGCCTAGGCCTACCTCATTCATAATTCTCAGTGAGGGAATCTGAACTTCCACTGACAAAACAGCTTCCATGCCATAGACTAGAGAAAAGGGAGTTGCCTCAGTTGATGTTCTAGCTAAAGTACGGTAGCCATGTAGAGCAAACGGAAACATATCATGCCAATCCTTATAGGTTACTACCTTTTTCTTCACAATTTTCTTGATATTTTTGTTGGCCACTTTGACTGTGCCATTCATTTTCGGTCTATACGGAGAAGAATTGTGATGCTTGATCTTAAACTGAGTGCAAAGCTCAGTGATCATAGCATTGTTGAGGTTAGTCCCATTGCCGGTGATGATCCTTTCGGGGATACCATAACGGCAGATGAGGTTGTGTTTGATGAATCTGGCTACCATATTCTTGGTGACTGAGGCAAACGAGGCGGCTTCGACCCATTTGGTAAAATAGTCGATAGCAACAAGAATGAAGCGATGTCCGTTGGAAGCGGTGGGTTTGATCTCTCCAATCATGTTAATGCCCCACGTTGCAAATGGCCACGGAGCCGTCATAACATTCAGAGGGATAGGAGGCACATGGACCTTGTCAGCGTAGATTTGGAATTTGTGACAAGTTCTTGAATGTCGATGGCAATCAGTCTCTATCGTTGACCAATAGTAACCAGATCTTAAGATTTTCTTAGCCATCGTATGTCCACTTGAGTGAGTACCGAAGAGAGCATCGTGCATGTCTTCCATGATTTCTTCTTCCTCCTTCTTGTCCACACATCGGAGTAGAGTTGAATCATGGTTGCGCTTGTACAATATCCTGTTACTTAGGAAAAATTTGGCTGTAAATCTTCGCAAGAACTTTCTGTCATTGATAGATGCACCCTCTGGATACTCTTGTGCTTCAAGGCATCTCATCACCTCATGGTACCATGGATTTTCTGCGTCGGTGTCAAGCTCATAGCAATGTGCAGGTTCATTGAATCTTTTAATTGTCATCATAGGGGCTTCGTTGTCCCATCTGACCTTGAACATTGAAGACATGGTTTCCAAAGCGTCAGCCAACTGGTTTTCTTCCCTAGGGAAGTGCTTAAAAGTGATCTCTTCGAAGTAAGGAATTAGGGA
Organism: Vicia faba; assembly: GCA_948472305.1. NCBI lineage: Eukaryota > Viridiplantae > Streptophyta > Magnoliopsida > Fabales > Fabaceae > Vicia > Vicia faba. Next base: position 1,407,452,896 of record OX451741.1, on the reverse strand, counting down.
AAGCACAAGTTCCTTGTAAGGGATAAGATTAGGGTGTTTAGTGTCCCAATCTCCTTTTACTAGGCTGACCACTAGGGCGGAATCCTCGAACACATCCAAATGCTTGATCCTTAAGTCAATAGCAGCTTTCAAACCTAAGATGCATGCTTCATACTCGGCCATATTGTTTGTGCAATCGAAGCAAAATCTGGCAGTGAAAGGAGTGTGGAAACCTTCAAGAGAGATGATCACAACACCAATTCCATTACATTAAGGCATTGGAAGCCCTATCGAATACCATAGTCCATCGGGGTCCTTGTTCAGGTCCGTTATATGGTCCAGGTTTTGCATAGTTGATTACCAGCATGATGTTCTCATCATGGAAGTCGAAGTTCATTGATTAATAATCATCCACAGCTTGATGGGCCAAATGATCTGCTAGTACACTTCCTTTGATGGCCTTTTGAGTCGTATATTGAATGTTGTACTCAGTCAAGATCACTTTCCATCTGGCTATCCGTCTGGAAAGGGCGGGTTTCTCGAAGATGTACTTGATTGGGTCCATCTTATAAATCAACAGAGTGGTATTAGTCAACATATATTGTCTTAGCCGGCGAGCAGCCCATGCCAGAGCGCAACAAGTTTTCTCGAGTAGTGAATATCTGGTTTCACAGTCGGTAAACTTTTTTCTCAGGTAATAAATAGCATGCTCTTTTCGGCCAGACTCGTCATGTTGGCCCAAAACACACCCCATAGAGTTCTCTAATACTGTCAAGTACATGATCAAGGGTCTTCCTTCAACTGGAGGCATGAGAATAGGAGGTTCTTGTAGGTATTCTTTGATTTTGTCGAAGGCAATCTGGCACTCATCATTCCATCTGACTATCTGATCTTTCTTCAAGAGTTTTAAGAGTGGCTCACAAGTAGCAGTCAAGTGAGATATGAAGCGAGCAATGTAATTGAGACGACCCAAGAATCCTCTGACTTCTTTTTCAGAATGAGGGACTGGAATTTCTTGGATGGCCTTTACCTTGGAAGGATCAACTTCAATGCCTTTATTGCTGACAACAAATTCTAGAAGCTTTCCAGATCATACTCCAAACGTGCATTTGTTAGGGTTTAACCTTAGTTTGTTCTTTTTCAGCCTTTCGAATAATTTGTACAAATGATCGAGATGTTCTTCTTCGGTTTGTGATCTGGAAATCATATCATCCACATATACCTCTATCTCATGATGAATCATGTCATGAAATAAAGCTACCATAGACCTTTGATATGTCGCCCCTACATTCTTTAATCTGAACGGCATGACCTTGTAGCAGAAGGTGCCCCATTTGGTAACGAAAGTAGTCTTCTCCATATCTTCGGGATCCATCCTTATTTTATTATAGCCTGAGAAACCATCCATGAAAGATAAGACTTTATGCTGATCAGTATTATCAACTAAGACATCAATATATGGTAGAGGGAAGTCATCTTTGGGGCTTTCCCTATTCAGATCCCTATAGTCTACGCACATGCGAACTTTTCCGTCCTTTTTCGGCACCTGTACCACATTGGCAACCCATTGAGGATAGGATGTCACAGCTAAGAACCCTGCATCAAATTGTTTCATCACCTCAGCTTTGATCTTTTTAGACATATCAGGCCTCACGCGACGAACTTTTTGTTTAACAGGAGGGAAGTCTTCTCTTGTCGGAAGACGGTGAACTACGATGTCGATATCCAACCCAGGAATATCTTCATAAGACCAAGCAAATACTTCCATATAATCATGCAACATCTGAACCAACAAGCTCTTGACACTGATTTCCAAATTAGCGTCGATCCTGATTTCCTTCTTATCTGACTCAGTACCCAGATTGATAACTTCAACTAACTCCTCGTGCGGTTGAATAGCTTTTTCCTCTTGTATTAAAAGTCTGGCTAGTTCTCCTGGTATGTCGCAATCTTCCTTACCTTCGTCTTCGGCTTGGTTGATAGGACATTTAAAGTCATCGTTGGTAATAGTAGAGTCATTGGTAATAGGATCCAGAGTGAATGTGGATCTGCAAGAGTGTGTGTGTGTGCATGTAAGATACATGGCTTTTTTAAATAAAAATGTATTTGCAAGAAAGGAAAGACAATGAACACAAATATTTGAATGCAAAAGAGTCCAATGTACTGAATGATCATATGATTAGATGAACATAAATAAAACCCTTGACAAATGGACCAAAGAGCCTCAGGCCAGGCAAATGGCTGAAAAGTCATTGTTAAATATTACAGACAACATGTTCTTGAATTGAAAGAAAAGCAATAACAAGTAGATTACTCCTCAATGAAGGAGGTGGGCACAAAGTCCTTTGTATGCCAATTCCTCAGCTCTGTTATAGTTGGATACACCCACTCTTCAAATGCAGCTCCTTCTTCAGAATCACCCACGGCGTTGACTTCATGGATTCCAATGCGGAGAGGTGGCTTTCCAGCACGAGCATGCCTCACTTCCTTCTGAGCTTTGACGGTGAAGCCCAAACCAAACTTGTCCGCTTTAAATGGGATATCGAGGAGTTTACCCCAAGTATCACAGTTTCCTTCTTCAATTGTTGCACGGGCGTCTTTGATTGAAACCATCTTTGGCGTGGCCTTAACAGCTTTAGACTCATCAGAAGAACATTTGGTAGCAGCAATCATCGGTGGTACAAACTCAAAGGCTTGACACGGGGTCTCAATGAATTCTCCATCCATCTCTACGTATTTGAACGAGTTAATGTGGCTTACCATAAACTCCTCTTCTCCATAGACGGTGACTATTCTACCCTTGACTGGATATTTGAGTTTTTGGTGGAGGGTTGAGGTTACTGCCCCAGCTTTATGGATCCACGGGCAACCTAACAGACAAGAATAGGAAGGACGAATATCCATAATATAGGAGGTGGAGTTGAAGATTTGGGATCCCACTTTGATTGGAAGATCTACCTCCCCATGAACAGTCCTCTTTGATCCATCAAACTCCCTTACAATGATATCACTTGGCTTCAAGACTAAATCCTCACAGTCAAGACGGTGTAACGCCCCCTTGGGTAATACATTCAGAGAAGAACCAGTGTCGACTAGCACATGTGCTAAGGTAGTCCCTTTGCACTCGATAGAAACATGTAAAGCTTTATTGTGATTCTTCTCGAGAGGTGTTAAGTCATCATCTGAAAATCCCAAGCCATTATCAACTGTCAGACTAGCCACGCAATTCTCAAATTGGTCTGTTGTTATCTCATGGGGGACATGTGCCTTTTTCAGGAACTTGATTAATGTTCGAGAAAGGGCATCAGAGCAAAGAAGCAATGACAACATTGAAATCTTAGAAGGGGTTTTCCCCAACTGTTCTACAATCTTGAAGTCGCTTCTTTTTATGATCTTCAAAATCTCGTCCATCTCGCGAGTGGAGTGTTCTTCATCAGCTACGTCCTTAGAGGGTACTTCAATCACATCAGGCTCAACAACCTTCTCCTTCCCTCTTGTATTAGTACTTGGCTTGGCAGCAGTAACGCGGATGGGCGTCCTTTTAACAACTGGTGGTGAGATATTAGGTGAAAATATTCTCCCAGTTCTAGTTACTTTGCTTGAACCAGCTATGTTACTGACATCGTCATCTTTTCCTTCTTCGATCCAAGCGTCTTGTTTAATCCCATGATATAACACCTCAGCACCATAATTCCATGGTACTGCCTTATTTGAAGAATAGGTAATCAGTCCGGGATTGGTATTTATTAAGGGAGCAACAGTGGGTTTGTTTGAAATCTTAATAGGACCTTTGGAGGTGATCCTAAGAGGCTTGTTTGAGATGGTAATAATGGAGAGGTCTTCACATTTGTTAGTCAAACTTTTGGCAAGTAGGGTCTTCTCGAATAGAATTTCGTGGCTATCCATCAGGCGTTGTATGCCTTTCTTCAGTCCGGCACATCCATTGAGTTGTCTTGTACAACATACACAGTCTTTTTCACAGCCAGGGAAGATCCCAGCTTTCAATAGATTGTTCTTGATTACATTCAACGGAGTAGTCAATTCCTCAACAAAGGCAACAAAAATTGTATCTTCAACAGCATTAACACTCTTGTCATGTTTCGGCATTGGAGCGGTAATTACATCCAGCGTTGGAGGAGGATCAAACTCAATAGTATTGTTGTCAATTAAATCCTGGATCTTGTTCTTCAAGGCCCAGCACTAGTCAGTCTCGTGCCCGGGGCTGCTTGAGTGGTAAGCACACTTAGCGTTCAGATTATACTTTGGTGATGAGGTGTCAGGGTTGGCGGGAGGATCGCGCAATGTAATTAAATTAGCCTTAAGAAAATGTTGAAGGACTTGAGACAGTGACATGCCTAACCTCGTAAATTTTCTTCTTGGAGTTTCAAAACATTGATGATTTGTAGATGGTCTTGGAGTAGTAGTTGGATTGGAGATTCGGACAGCATTGACAAACGGGTGATCATTCTTCTTGGTATGGGCCCTTTCCCCATACACATCATTGACTTCCTTCTTTGCAGCAAAAGGTTTCTTGATAGGATTGGGAGTGGAGGTATATGCCATAGAGATCTTCCCACTTTTGATGCCAATTTCAACTCTTTCTCTAGTTAAGATCAATTCGGTGAAACCAGAAGAAGAGCAGCCAACCAACAGATTAAAGAAAGGACCAGATAAAGTGCCCATGAACATGTCGATGTGATCCCTATCAATCAAGGGAGTTTGGACCCTACTAGCAAGGTCTCTCCACTTTTGCGTATATTCCTTAAATCTTTCATTCTTCCCCATGGTCATATCTTGCAACTGAACCCTCGTTGGCGCCAAGTCGGCGTTGTACTGATATTGATGGTAGAAGGCAGTAGATAAATCCTCCCAAGTATTAATACAAGAACCATCTAACTAATAAAACCATTCAAGTTGCATTCCAGCCAAGCTCTCTTGGAAAAAGTGAACCCATAGCTTCTTATCAGTAGTGTGCGGTTGTATCTTGCGCATATAAGATTTCAAATGGAGTTTTAAACAAGAAACCCCATCGTACTTTGCAAAGATTGGTATTTTGAATTTGTGGAGAATGACTACCCCAGAGATCAAACCCAAATCATCAAAATCTAAATCGAGGACGGCTTGGATTTCAACAGTTTCAATCTGTCTTCTAATTGTTTGTATTTGATATCAGCGGGTGGATACAGCTCATTGAAATAATCATCATCGAATACTTAATCATTGATATAGTCAGCCTGAGTACTCTTGACCTCACCAATCTGGTTCTCGTCCTCTTCAGATGAATCTCCTCCTACTGGGATTTGACTGACTGTCTCCTTGAACCTTCTACCCATGTTGAATAGAGATTTCTTCTTTGGCTTCTTCTTAACGGCCAGCAAAGCCATCATATCTTGTTGCCCTTTGGCTAGGGCTAGTAGAGTCTCCTGAAATTGAGAATTCTTGGTTTGGAGATCCTTCACAGTTTTCTCTAGATCCATCTTGCTGAAATAAACAGCAGGAAGATAAGGAAACCTGTTATGCGAAAACAAGTCATGTTATGAAGCACGAAGTATGTACATGCCAATGATTTCAAGGATTAATGAGATTTAAATTTGTATAGGCAAAAGAATGAACAGACATTAATTTTCATTAGACAAAACAAGAAAGGTTACATCATGCCTCTTGGGATTATAAAATAGATTTCTAAGATAAAAATATCGAACGCATCCTCTTGGGCGCGAGATAAGCGTTCACACTTTGCTCTTCTTGTAGCTGCTTCGTAAGCTCCAAGACCCTCATCTCACTAGCATATAATTGAGCCTCGAAAGTATATCGTTCTTCCTTCAGCTGGATCCAACCCTTTTGTAAGTCTTTGAGAGAGGTAGGCATGTCGGGATGGAGGATAGTGTAGGGAACATCTCCTTCGACCACTGGCTCCACAATTGACTAGTAAGATGGAGGGATAAGGCATCACAACTTTCTGAGCACGAGCTCGTACCCATTTAAGGTAAGGATCAAGGGGAATGGAATTCTTGTGTCCTAGTGTCTTGCTACCCACCTTGTTCAACATCCTCCAGGCTCGGATAAACCTCTGGCGGTAACCTTGATCGCCATTCTCATAGTCAAATACCAATTCTTGGATAAGCATCTCATGGGGACCATCCCTCCGGGCGTAACCAAACTGTCGTAGGGCTAAGAAGGGTTATAAGTGATACCTCCTCTAATGGAAAGAAAAGGGACATTAGGAAATTCTCCACAACGGTTGATGATAGTAATATTCTCCAAAGAGCGGGAACACCAATGAATGTCTGAATGTCTGAGCATCATCAACCTATGGGACCATCTTGAACCTTGCTCATTCTTCAATACAGATTGGGGAGGATGCGAAATAAACCATCTTTCCAAGAGAGGAGTGCAACACATGAGGATACCTCTTTTCCTCATAGTATGAGTGTGAAAGGAATATAGGATGTCCCCTAGAAAAGTAGGCACCGGGTTACGAGACATGAAGATTTTGACGGCGTTCATATTTATGAGTTGGTCAAGATTTGGAAACAAAACCATCCCATAGATGAGGAGAGCCACAATTTCCTCAAAGGTTTACAACTCCAAAGAGTTCCAACAGTTTTGGGCTTTCTCAAACAAGAACTTTGCTAGGAAACCTTTGACACCACTCCTTGTTTCCAAATTAGTTGTGATATCAGATGGTTGCAAGTGAAAGGCTTGAGTAATCTCTTCTGGCTTTGGATCTCTTTCCGTACCGTTGAAAGGTAGTTGATTGAGAATGGGAATCCTTAAGAGTCGGGAGAATTCTTCCAAAGTTGGTACAAGTTGATAATCGGGAAATGTGAAGCAATGATGTAAAGGATCAAAGAACTGAAAGAGCACCTTTATCATGTCCTCATCAGTGTTGGAGGTAACCAAGTTTAGCAGGAGACCATGTCTTTCGGTAAATGGATAATTTTCAAGAATCCTTGATGCTAACTCTTTGAGTTGAGGAGGAATCCTTACGAGATTGACTTGAATGGTTTTCCTGCGAATAGAATCCATGTTCTTCAAAACAGAACAAAGATAAATCCAAAAAATCCTTGAAATGGTTAGTGAGCATGAGTATGATGTTATGATGTTTATGATGTTATGTACAAGTATATATATATACAAAAAAAAGCAAACAAGTCCTTAGGTTTAGGCTTGCACGGAGTCTCATAGGTAAGTACCCTCTTGAAGTTTAGTTGGCTCAAACCTGTCCTAGTAATAGTAACCAGGTTCTAAGGAGCTCAATATCAATGGTTTGTTTCCTTGGGCATTGTTTCAGCGCAAGCCTCTTAAATGGCAATTGAAATATCCCAAAAAACCAAACCTCAATGAGTGTAGTATCGAGTATCTACCAACTTCGGACTGCACCAAATTCGATCATCTCACTACGTCCTAAAGGCCAAGTTGGTCAAGTAAAGGTTCTAAGAGTTCATTAGTGCTTCATGACATCACTCAGCGGACCTGTATTCTCCTTGACTACTCAAGGGCTACCAGTACCCACAAATATGTCGCACTAACATAGCTATTACTTAGACTGTGTCGGTATACCCCACACAGTTTCCACAATGTATTTCTACTTACCTATAAGGTATCCCAAATCCGGGTAAGGATTCAAACCCAAACAAAGAACCATAATGTAAAGCACACAAGTCAAACAAGGAAAGCAAGTAAATGTGATCTAGCCCTAAGGTAACCCCACTTTTAAAAATATCCCCAGCAGAGTCACCAGTTCTGTGATACGGTGGGAGAACTGACTTGGTTGTTTTGCGTTTTATCGCAAATGTTGCGGTTAGCAAGATTCGCCACCGACTTTTCTTTTATCCAAAAGGAAAGGTGAAAAAGCACAAGAAAGACCTTTGAGATTGTTTCTTGAGTTCAGGGGGTAGATTATGAAAAGGGAAGGTATTAGCACCCTTTTCATCAATGGTTTTCCATGGGTTCTTACTTACTTTCTAGATCACTTGCTTTTGTTTGAAATTGTGCTTTGTATGGTTTTTGAAAGTATTTTGAAAAGGCTTCATCGTTTAGGAAAAACTTTGTAATGATTCTCGTTCGTAAGAATGTATACAAAGTGTTGATCCTTTGAAAATGTTTTCAAGTTCGAAAGATGTTTTTGAAACTGTTGGTGTTTGTTTTTGAAAATAGCAAGGATGTTTTTGGTTTTGAAATTGAGAAAGCAACTAGAAACAATCTACCTACTCAAAAGTCTTTCTTATTTATTTCCTCTTTCCTTTGACATTGTCATCTTACCATTGATTTGGTAAGTAACCCTATCTTTGGATGTAAACAGGACGGGCGTGGGTCATCGTATAACCATGATTAGCAATGTTGCAAGGTATCTTACCATCTTTCTTTAGGGACTTAGATCATTTTGAAAAGGCAACATAGATAGCGTTATCGAGGGACTATGATCTTGTATTTTTGCTTGTTTTTGTTAAGATACCTCACATGCATAATATGGCCATTTTTATAAGGAAACCAAGTGGATTTTACCCTAGGGGTGCTTGTGTGCAAGTGTAGTGATTTTCATGTTTGTTTAGTCCTTCATTAGGGTTTACTACTTGTTGATTTTATCTTTTCATACAAACCCTAATCACTAGCATTTATATAAAGCGATAAATTGCGAAAAGTAAAATTACTACGCTATTAAATCATAAGGGAGGGGAGGGGGTGTACAAATTTACAAATGGGGATTGCAAGAAAATTAAACCTAATTATCTATTAAAACCATATTGAATATTGTACAAAATTGAAAATAAAATGCAAGAATATAAATGGAAAAAAGAAATGATTTTTGTTGTTTTTTATGAAAGGGGTTTGTTCTTGACCTAATTAAAGAAAATGATTAATTAAAATATTAAACAAAACTAAAAATAAATTAATTAACAAAGAAAATAAGTTAAAAAATTATTTTTTTAGGTTTTTTATGAAAAGGTTTTAAATTAATAAAAATGATAATGATAATTAATTAATTAAAGAAAACCTAAATTCTAAGTTAATTTTAATTTAAAAGAAAATAAGATAATAATTAAACCTAAGTCTAAATATTTATTAATCAAAAAAAGGAAATTAATTTGTTTAAGAAAATGTTTTTAGTCTTTTTTTTTGTTTTATAGAGAAAATAAAATATATAATTGTGAAAATAATAATAATAATATTTTTGGATTTTTTATTAATAAAAATAATAATAATAATAATAATAATAATAATAATAATAATAATAATAATAAAAAGGAAAAATGAAAATGAAAATAAAATAAGAAAAGAAAATAAATGAAAATATAAAAAAGGTTGGGCCAGGTGTGCAATAGTAAGGCAGGGGGTTAGAGGCAGCAAAAAGACAAGGCTCGACTGTTTGGAGGCCCAGCGCATCTGTTATGTGACAAAAACAAGAGAAAATGTGAAAAATAAGGAAAAGTGGCAGCGCTAGGGCTTGAACCCACGTCCTTAGCATGAAACGCACGTTACCTTACCACTTGGGTGACTATACAATTGTTGATATAAACAAAATAATAAATATATAATCTAACTTATGCCCTGAATACAACTTCATCTTCAACCTCCAGCCATGGATCCTGTAACTTCACCATTTCTCAACAAAAATGAAAGATGCAAACATGAAAGTTGCTCCATTTTCCATATGAATCCAACCATATAAATATCATAAGCTATAAATCAAAGATGAATGAGAATTTCTAAAAGTACCAAATTCTGACCTAAATATTTTAGAAAGTTTAAACTCAAAATTCTCCTAGCTCAATCAAAATAAATGATATCTATGGACATGTATAGTTTCAGGGCAATGATGTCTACATTTTATCTTCACAAGTGCAAGCCTAACAATGCCTAAATATGAAGATAGAAGTTCAAGAAAAATACCTCAAAACTGGAAATCGTGAAATGGATTTGAGCTTGTTTCAGGCAGAGCTGATGATCGGGTTAGCTTCCTTGGACCTCTAGGAAGCTAATGCAATGGCTGGCTTGATATGAGAGTGGCTGGAATGGTCTGGAGAAGTCCAACTGTGATGCTCTGTTTTTGAACTTGTAAATGGATGAATATGGTGTTACAGTCGTGTAACAGGGATAGGGATGGCTTATGTATGATGTTTGGAAGCTTTTGGAAGCAAAAGGCCAAGAAACGCACGAGTGAAATGGAAGTTTGAAGTTCTTGGTCAGAATATGCAACAATGGTGGTTTGTGATGCAATCTTGAGTTTTGGCTAGTTTTGGAGCTTGTATATTTGTGTGCTCTCTTGAAATAGTATCTCTATTTGTAGAGGAAAGTTTTGAGGTTTTAAATGGTAAGAAACAAAGAATCACATGTTATGAGTTTTTGACTTTTTTTTTGAAGTTATCTTGACAAACATGGATTCAATGCAAGGTACAGGTCTTGTAGGGTGGCTAGCAACTTTAAACATGTTTGTTCTGAGTTTATAGAGCATGCTTGTGCATAAAGAACAAGTGCAAAGCTCCATACAAGTTGACTTTGTGATTAAAGCCTCTTTACAAGAATGGAATGGTTACTTTCTTCCAAAAATGGAAATGCAACTTGGATAATGATTTAAATGCTTGGACAATGGCTCTATATGTTGTGTAAACATTTAATTATGGAGTGACAAACAAGTATGAGGCCTGCAAAGTGAATATTATGCAGCATAGGCTTGGATTTGAATTCTTGTTCATCATGAAATGGCTTGTAATTTAATTTTGAAAACCCTAACTTCATCTCTTCGATTCTCCCTACTCAAGAATGATCTCAATGAGTTCTTAGACATTTTGGAAAGCTTGTAATGTTCTCTACAACCCCTCTTTGAATCCCTTTTGAAAATTCCCCTTGGAACTATATGAAAAAGTGCCATGAAGTTAGGTCAAAATCCTGACCAAAACTAGGGCAAAATTTCACTAAGTGTTCAATTTCAATACCATGACTTTATGAATTAATAACTTGAGATCCAAGAATTTTTAGAAGAAGTTGTGTAAAGAAATGTTGTATATATGATTGAGATCTACAACTTTCATGTTGAAAGTTTCTTCTGAATCATTTTGCATCATGGTGAAAAATTGGCTCAAAGTTATGAAAAAACTTGAAATTTTAAACACTTAGAAAAATTTCTAAGTTAGAAAACTTTGACTTTTCAAAATGAAATCTTGAATTTTTGATTTTTGATGAATAAGTTCCATATTTTGACATGTTTTGATGAATTGTGATCTTTGACATTGGATTTTGACCAAAAAGTCAAAGTTTGACTTTTCAGTGTACAATTGACTTTTGATTAGTTGATTGAGAATTCACTATCAATCCAATTGTTCTTGAGCAATGTTTTAGGTCATGCCATCAAGTCAAAATTATGCAATTGAACTCTTGAAATCATGCTTCAATCCAATTGACCATTTTCTAGGTCAAAAATCAGAAATTGCCCTTTCTCAGTCAAAAACCCTAATTTTGACCATTTTGCCCTTTTGATGATTTGATCAAATTTTTTGAGGAATTATGGTCCAAACTTGATAAAATGATAAATATGAGTTTATAATGTTGATGTGGATCAAAAATTATGAAGTTTGACTGTAAATTGGCCATAGTTGACTTTTTCCCCAATACAGTTGATTTTTAGGTCAACTGCCCAATTGACTGAGCAAAAGAGTGATCCAAGGCTTGAAACTTGACATGAGTAATATTGGGGGTACATAATGATCCATGAAATTCATATGAAGCATTTAAATTTCAATTATCCTTGTGCAATCTCAAACCCTAATTTTGGTCATCAGTGCTTAAGGAGGTGTCTTGAGCTGATCAACCCTAGTGCAGTCTTGAACCAAGAGAGATCTTTGTGAGAAAATATTTGATAAGTGAGAGGGAAAATTTTGGGGTATAACACAATTTAATGAGTATTTTTAATTATCTCAAAAATCAATGAAACCTTTACTTTATTCTCAAATCCACACCAACCCTCAACCCAAATTAGCTCACATGACAAGCAACAAACAATTTGAAAGATGACGCCTTGATTACAATCCACATCTTGTACCATATCTCGACTATATGAGAAATAGAATAATAATGCCTTGATCACATTACACGTCCAAAACATCACCTTTTTACCATGATTTAAACCTTCTAATTCACTCCCCAAAGGCACCTCAATTGACAACCAATGATCTTGAAGCAAATGTCATGAGGAAAACCTTGTAGGTAGGAACAATTAGAAGCATGTGAGTGATGATGATCACAAAACCATAAGATTCCTTGAGATGCACCTTGATGGCTTAAAAGCCCGTGATGAAGACGTCCTTGTAGCTTGGTGATAAAGGAGTTCATGAATTAAAACACTGGCTTCAAACAAACTCTGATTGATGAAAGAATCAGTTGATTCAAGCTTGAGCAAAGATGAGAGCCTAAAAGCATAAAGAAACCTTAATTCCTCGAAATCCCTGATCCCATGCCAAATTATTGATTAATGATGCATGATGTGTTAGATGACCTAATGAAGGGTATGCAGATGAAATAAGAATTGCAAAATGCACAAGCCAAATAAAAGTGAAAGGGCAGGACAAATTTAGGGTATTACAATAGTCATGGTTAAGGACGACACAACTGACATCATTGATGAATTTTGAGGTTTATTTCCTTTATGTTGATAGCTATGGTTGAGGACGACACAACTGACATCATTGATGAATTTTGGGGTTTATTTTCTTCATGTTGATAATCATGGTTGAGGACGACACAATCGACATCTTCTATGAATTTGGAATTTATTTCTTCATTTTGATAGTCATGGTTGAGGACGACACAATCGACATCATTAATGAATTTGGAGTTTATTTCTTCATGTTGATAGTCATGATTGAGGACGACACAATCGACATCATCAATGAATTTGGGGTTTATTTCTTCATGTTGATAGTCTCAGTTGAGGACGACACAACCGACATCATCAATAAATTTGGGTTTATTTTCTTCATGTTGATAGTCATGGTTGAGGACGACACAATCGACATTATCAATGAACTTGGGGTTTATTTCTTCATATTGATAGTCTTGGTTGAGGGCTGACACAACCGACATCAACAGTGAATTTGGGGTCTATTTCTTCATGTTGACAGTCTTGGTAGAGGGTGACACAACTGACATCATCAATGAAATTAGGGTTTATTTCTTCATATTGATAGTCTTAGTTGAGGGTGACTGTGATCGGTGGAAATAGAACTGACTGTTTTGGAATGCTGGTTCACGAAATATCGCGGTAAGCAAGAGTCGCCACCGTCTTTTATTTTCTCCAACAAGGAAAGGACAAAAGCACAGCAAAATTCTTTTTCGAGATGTTTCTCGGTTCGGGAGGTAGATTATAGAAAGGGAAGGTGTTAGCACCCTTTCTATCAGTGGTTATCCACGGGCTCTTAGGTACTTGCTCACTATGTTTTCAATTTTTTTTTGCTTTTCTTGTGTTTTGTGGGTTTTGAAAAAGTTTGTTTGAAGACTTCGATTTAACTCTTGTATCTGTCCTCAAGAGTGTATGAAGTGTTTGTTTGAAAACTTTGTTTGAAAGTGTAAGTGCGAAAAGTATTTTTGTTTTGAAAGAGCAAGTACCTGAGAACCTCTACCTACTCAAAAGAAATTAAGCTGTGTAAATGTCCTTTAGACAGTATTATCCCACTATTGAGAAGTAGGTAGCACCGTCGTTGGAGTTTTTCGGGTCAATTCGATTAATGGGACATGTGGTCACTAAAGCAATGGTAGGACGCCTTAGCGGTAACCCTAATGTCTTAGATCGTTTTTTATCAAGGCAACCGTTTCGAGGCAACTTTGATCTTTAGATAGAAGGGTGACCTCTAAAACACCTTATACTTAATGACCACGTCGAGGCAACCAAGTGAGGCGTACCCTAGGAGTGGCATGTGCGAGTGTGTCAGGTTTTAGTTTATGTTATCTTTGTACATGTTATGGTGAGCTACGATTGATTTTAATTTAAGGATAAGTCTTGTCATGCATAGCCTAGTTAACATACATCTAACTGTTAATAGTTGCAGAAAATAAAACTAAACTATTACAAGGCGTCGGGTATTTACATCGCCAAAAACAAACCCTTGAAAAAGTAAATTGCGGGAAATTAATGAAAGCAATAAAAAGTCCTAATTAAAGCTATTACATCCTCGGAGCAAATACATAAATATGAATCAAAAATTAATAAAACAAACATACGCGCGAGAGAAAATTGAATCGGAATGTTTCTAGGGTTTTGACCCTTTTTTGAGAAAGGAAGAGTTTTTTTGGTTATTTTGCATTTAATTAAGTTAATCCTAAACTAATTAATTAATTAAATAAAAGAAATATTTTTTGAGTTTTTTATGTTTTTTAGGAAACAAATAAATAAAAAAAGTATGATCACAAGTCATCAAAAACCCTAATTCTATATTGATTTTATTTATTGTGAAAAAAAAGTTAGAATTGTCCTAGTTAAACTAAATTAGTTAATTATATTTATTTACAAAAATAATAAAAGGGTGAAATTAATAATAATAATAAAAAATATTATATTTTGGTTTTCTGATTTTATTATGAAAAAAATAATTTGGTTAATTAAGTGATAATAATAATAATTAATGGTAAAATAATTAAATGAAAAAAAAATATAAGAAGAAAAAAGAAGAATAAACCAGGGGGTGATGGCCCAATTAGGAGGTGTGTTTGGAAAATTGTGGCCTAACAAACTGCAAGCCTCTTTGACTTTTTTGGATCGTCCACACGTGCATTGACCAAGGAGTACGCCAGTCTTCCAATCTAGGCCACAAGATTTGAGTTTGAGGCCACTTGGCGCCTGGGAATTGGGAGCACATGGTAGAACATCTTTTGAAACCTACATGTGATTATATGAAACAAAATAGGATAAATGTTTTGGGGGACCTGGGATTCGAACCCAGGTCCCAAGGACTAATACTCCAATGCCTTTGCCAACGGAGCTAGGATGCGCGTTTGTTAAATGTATGGACAATGAATATTATATATAAAAAAGTAAACAATATGCTGTAAGACAAAACAACGCGCGCCCTTTTTTAAACTGGCCAACCGGACGTTAACACCTCATCATCTTCTTCATTGTACCTGCAAAAACAGAATCAGATAGCGGGGGTTTTTAACCCCCACTAACCATTGCAACGAAAAATAGCGATTAGCAGCTCAATGCATATAAATATTTCGCGATGGGTGGGTTATGTTCGTCTGGTCCTCACGAATTCAGTCATATGTCTTATAAGTCCTAATATTTCCTGGATTGTAAAGCCCCAATTCAAAGCTCGTGAACCCTAAAAATTCAACTATGGCATCTTTTGATTCAGGACATTATCATTCAATTCAATTATACCATTAGCTTCGTATGGTTCCTAGCAACACAAATCAAACACAAAAGCATGTTAAATATGCACGAATTAAGTTGTACGATTCTGAAATAAAAAAGCAAACCATGAAGCTGTGTGTGATGATTCTGTGAGCCTTAGTGCGTGAATTCAATTGCAAATCACTCCTGACACTTCCTGCAATGTGTTTGAATCAATAGAATGCCTTGAATTGGCCTGGAATGCAAAAATCAGTTTTGCAATTTTCTTGAATTTTCTCAATATGCTATGGCTTTTTTCTGCCGCTTTCTCCTGTTTTTCAAGGCCAGGGTTTGCTTCCTTGTATATAAGGCAATTGAATTAGGTCAAGAACTTGGCAAAAATCCATTGTATTGATGATTGAATCTTTGATTGGAAATCAAATATTTTTGAATCTTCATGATTGAACAAAGTTGCCAATTTTGGATTTTTTTTGCATCTTTGACTTGTGCACGAATTTTTCAGCATATCTTGACCATATTTGCTTCACAAAAAGATTGAAAAAATCAAATCTTCTATTTTCCTACAATTTAAATTAATTAAATGAATTAATATTAATTAAAAATCCAATTAATCAATAAAAAATAAGAAAATAAATTTCATTAAGCTTGATGGGTCGTGCATAGGCCATGGATGAAGTTTCAACAAGAAATTTGAGGCCCATTAGCAAAAATAAGGTGTTTTGAGCAAAGTTGACTTTTGCAAATTCATGAAAATTTCTCAACTTCTCCAATGCACAACTTGCTCAATTTTGATCATATGACCATGTTCTTGGACATTTTGGAAAGCTCTTGAAGTCCTATAACCAATTCCTTTGGTCCCATGTCATTTGGATTTACCAATCTCAAGTTATGGCCTTTGACTCAAAGTGTACTTTTGTTGACTTTTGAATTTGACCTATAATGTAGAAATTGATAACTTTTTGTGAGAGCATTTCTTGAACTTGGAGTGTGAAGATGGATTGTAGTAAATTGCATCCCCTTCAAAATGAGCATTGGATGGGATTTTTCTGACAAACCATGAAAAAGTTATGCCTTGGTCAAGATACAGTTGACTTTTCTATTGTCCAAAAATAGTAACTTTTTGCATCTTGATGACTTTTGAGCCATTCTTGTGGAATCATGATCAAGACTTGATCAAATGATGATTGTGTACTCAAAATAAGATGTTGACCAAAAATCTGACTTTTGACTGCAAAATGACCATTTTGCCCTTGTAGTTGACTGTGGATCAAAACGAGCTTTTGACTGTGCAAATTGACACTGTGAGTCTTGAAACTTGGCATGTAGGTGCTTGAGGATGTATATGGACCTATGAGACTTGATTGAACCATTGAAAACCTCAGATTCCTTGAAAGAACCAAAACCCTAATTTCAGCTGGCTTAGGAGGTGGTTTGACTGTCTACCCCTTGAGCAATCTTGAGCAATTTGAAGATCATCCCTGACATACCTTGAGGAATATGGGAGGGCAAATTTTGGGGTACAACAGTTGCCCCTGTTCAATCTTCTTAGACCTGAGGATGTAGATTGACTTGCGTGCCTTTCGTGATCCGAAGGTGGAAGATGATTGAACACTAAAGTACCCAGAAATTTGCACTCGCATGGTATAGTATCAGCAATATGATGTCGGGAATGGGCTTACAGGTGCCATTTGGAGATATGATGGATAGGAGGATGGGCTTATAGATGCCATCTGGAGATTGTTGGTAGAAGGATGGGCTTATAGATGCCATCTGAAGATTGTTGGTAGGTAATTTTGTCTTTGTTGACAGGTTGTCTTCATTGACGGGTTGTCTTCATTGACTGGATTTAAGAGAGTGACAGAATGATACCGGAATCTGGATCGTATATGGACTGTATTTGAAATTGAGATCTGTATGAGTAGCAGAATGACTTCCGTATCTGGAACGTATCTGTGCTGTAACTGGGATCTAGATAAGTGACAGAATGACTTCCGTGTCTGGAGTGTATCTGCACTTGAAGTTGATAGTTGAATCTGAATGAGAAATAGAATGGCTTCCGTGTCTGGAGCATATCTAGTCTGTATCTAATTGCTAACGTCTGAATGAATAGTAGAATGACCGCCGTGTCTGGGGTGTATCCATACTGTATCTGAATGAGTGACAGAATGACATCCGAATCTGGATCGTATCTGGACTGTCTCCTAAATGAATCTGGAATAAGTATCAGAATATCGACATGTTTGGGTCGCATCTGAACTGTCTCTGGAAGGAATCTGGAATAAGCAATAGAATAACATCCGTGTCTGGAGCATCTCTAAGTTGTCTTTAGAAGTTTGAATCTGAATAAGCAATAGAATAGCATTCGGGTCTGGAGCATCTCTAAGCTGTCTCTGAAAGGAAATCTGAATAAGCGATAGAATAGCATCCGGGTCTGGAGCATCTCTAAGCTGTCTCTGAAAGGAGATCTGAATAAGCGATAGAATATCATCCGGGTCTGGAGCATCTCTAAGCTGTCTCTGAAAGGAAATCTGGAATAAGTATCGAAATGTCGCCATGTCTGGGTCACATCTGAACTATCTCTAGCAGGAAATTTGGAATAAGTATCAGAATGTCGCCAAATCTGGGTCACATCTGAACTATATCTAGAAGGAGTCTGGAATAAGTATCAGAATGTTGCCAAATTTAGGTCACATCTGAACTATCTCTAGAAGGAGTCTGGAATAAGTATTAGAATGTCGCCATGCCTGGGTCACATCTGAACTATCTCTAGAAGGAAATCTGGAATAAGTATCGGAATGTCGCCAAATCTGGGTCACATCTGAACCATCTCTAGAAGGAATCTGGAATAAGTATCGGAATGTCGCCAAATCTGGGTCACATCTGAACCATCTCTTTCTCAATGGAGTAAACCGTTGAGGTTATAGAACTGGTACGTACTATGACGGAGGAGAACATCAAGATCTAGGAACTGACTCATGCTCAATGGAGTATACCGTTGAGGTTATAGTACTTGTCCACCCTATGATGTAGAGAAACTGTCGAGATTGAGAACCTTATCTGAACTTCAACCGAGGATAATCCGATTGAGATTTAAGAACTGGTCATATCTTCGACTAAGCTGAGAACTTAACTGCATATTTCCTGAAAGGTAAAGGTCAGTCATATGCAATGCATAAGATGGATCAAGCAATGATGTTCTCAACATAAATGAGATCGTATGATATGATGCGTATATGCATTTATCATGATGTATGAAAATGTGATGTTTTAGTTGGGGAAAATAAATCCTGGATAGCTGCTGGAGAATGATGTTGAATTCTTCGTTTCCGCTGGGGATGATGAATGAAGATGATTGTGTGAATAAACCTGTAGGAGAAAAGAACTCCGTTGGGGAATAAACCTGGTGAAGAGATTACTCTGCGGGGAATTACTCTGTGGGGAAGAGATGCTTCGCTGAGATTTTAATGATAACTCCGTTGGGGACTCCGTTGATAAACTATGTTGGGGATTTTTATTATGAACTCCGTTGGGGATAGAAAGGACTTCGCTGAGGATGATCTTTCCGTTGCAACTTGCTGAGGATAACCCAGTTAGACTCTGGTAGGGAAAAACCTTTGTACTCTGCAGGGGACACGCTTCCGGAATCTACTGGGGAGATGATTCAACTCTAACGGGGAAGCTTTTCAGACTATGCTGGGAAATGGTTCCATTGAGGGTATCTTGTATTCCGCCGGGGAACAATCTTATATTTCTGTCGAGGAATATTAAGACTGCCGGGGATGCTTGCTGAGGAATATCTGTATACCCCGCTGGGGGATATTAAGACCTATTGGGGATACCCAACTTTTTGGGCTGATGGTAGACCAACTCTGCTTGGGGAGATTATTGTTGATTCGTCCATGATTGCAGATCTCAGTGGGGGAGAGCTACCATTACTGTCTTACTCTTGGGGAGTGAAGGTATCTTGGTCATACTCTTTAACTAAATCTACCTTGTACCTGGAGGACAGCGCAACTTGTACAGTTCGGACAATTCTTATTGCCCCAGCTTCTGTGGGAGAAGGTACCTGTGGAGGTGCTTGATAACTGCCGATTGACAAATCTTCTTCTGGTAGGCAAGTGACGAGATGACGAGACATAGTCGTACGCTTTGATCCCTAATTTTTTCCTGGACCGCCCTTTCGGGTTTTTAGTCCATTGGGATGCCCTTTTTTGCCCAAGCCGCCTTTTCAGGTTTTTGACTTACCGGGTGTACAGATTTTTTTCATTTTCATCCCTTATTTTTGCCCGAACCCTTTTGGGTTCGCCGGGAAGCCCTTATTTTTGCCTAGGCCAGTCGACCTAGCGGGTCTTTGATTATGCGTAGTATTTTTTTCGACTATGTCCATGCTCTCCGGATGTAGGGAGTTGTCACTGTCAGTAGTGTTGTATTGCCATACTACCAGAAGATCTTCGTTTGATCGTGCAAGATTCGTTGCTGGAATTCATGTCTGATGCCCCAAGTGACTCAGATGGAGATTTGCCCCTGGCTATTTTGTATCTTGAGAGATTCCTTGAATCTTGACTTAACTGCCCCAGATGATGGACAATGATCATGTCTGCCCCTTGGTTGGAAGTTTTTTTTCGCTTGAGGTGACTCTTTTTGTTGAGAAGGTTTTTGTTCACTAGATATTCGTCGTGCGAATTTCTCTGCTGTTTAAACAAATAGCCATATGCAAACAATGTTATTTTAAGAATGCAAAGCTTATGTCTGTCTTGAAGTTTTTGAAAATGCAGTTTTCAATAAAACAAGCGAATTTTTGTAAAATGTGATGTCAACTCAGGATTTTACAGCAAGCCCTACAGGAGTCAGGATACCTTTTGTAACAGTATGCTTTCGAACTAACCCATGCTTCAGCTAGGACTTTTAAGGGTTATAACGTGGCCTGGTTCATGGTTTAAGAAACAAAGGATAAAGGCTCAAATTTTATTTGTACCCACCCATTCTTCGTGATGTTCTTCGATCCTAAACTCAGCTAATCGTGCATTAGATCTTGTTTGAGTCTTGGCTCTGATATTCCGGTGATGGTTCGGATACTGACAGTTTATTTTGAATAGGCAGTCATTTCTTTTTTGTTGAGGGTTTGTAGGACCTCTTTCTTTTTGATTTTATTATCCCTGTCTTTTTGCCTGAACTGTTTCTTTTGTGATTACAGTCAGCGGGATGCCCCAGTTTTGTAAGTCTCCTTCATAGGTTTTGACTTAATGAGCTTTTATTTCTGAGAGATAATGACTGCCTGTCTTTATGATTATTCGGAACCATCATGTATTTTGTTTTGGAAGGACTCCTTTGATGTCATTCATTGTGCATCTGGATCAACTGAGAAAACTACCCTGCCCCATGTTATAATTAAGGGTTTTAATTTTTGTGAAATGAAAAACTCCAACTTCTTTGGCTCGAAGGGGTTGACTAGGGATTATCTTCCTTATAACTCCACTGTTTAGGATTTGAAACAATGCCTGTACTTCATCAGCGGGGTCTGTTCAAAAGCATACTGTAAAGATCGTGGTATCGTTTTTGTTATCCTCCCTCAAAAGGTTTAGAATTTTTTTTTTAATCAAGAGTTGAACATCACAAAGAATGAAAGCAATTTGAATATAGTGGATACAAATGGATTGATTCAAAACAGACATATGCGATGCATTGATAAAGTAATAAAGTTTGACATGAATAAATGTTTGAACAATCAAAAGAAATTACAAATTGAAAATTCCAATGAACCAAAAGTCTTCTCGTCTCAGGACTTGTCACTTCAAATGGTGAACCTTGGAGGGATAGTAGAAGAACTCAGCCTGACCATCTTGTGCAAACTCCAATGCTCCTTCATCAATCAGATTTTGGATTTTGTACCTCAACTTCCAACAGTCGTCAGTATCATGCCTTGGGCTGTTAGAATGGTATGCACACCTGGCATCAGGATTGTAGTTGGGTGAAGAAGTCTTAGGATTCGGGTGAGGTCCTACCAACGTTACCAGATTCAAATTCAACAGGTGTTGCAAAGCTTGGGACAGCGGCATGTTGAGCTTGGTGAACGGCCTCAGAGTAACCCGTTGCTTATGGTCAGGTTGTTGTTGAACCTGTGAGGTAGTGGCACCCTAGGGAGGTCCATTCTTCATCAAACCAAACCTTTGACTTCTCGGAAGTTGATTAATGACTTGATCCTCATCCTTGACTATTTGCTTCATACTGTTGTATCTGTCTTGATGAAGCTGGTTGATCACGGTTCTCAACTTTTCTTGCTCCCGAGCTAAGCCTTGGATGAGAGCCATCTGCCCCAGCATCTAGGTTCTCATTGCATTTATCTCAGCTTGCAGATGTTTCAGCCGTTCTTCCTTGCTATCTTCAGGACTTTTCCTGACCAAATTCCCCATGAGGAGTGTTCTCAACTCTTCTTGCCCCTTGGATAGGTTCAGGAAGATTTCCCTGAACTGAGTCTCTTGAGTATGAAGATCCTGGTTGTCTTGTTGGAGAGCCATTGCTGAAATAAACAGCGAGAATATGAGAGACCTATATCGGATGACCTGTTATGCAATGATATGTATGATATATGTATGCAATGTTTTCAAGGATCTCGCGGGGTAAACAAGACACTGTTAGAATTTGAATCTGGTAGCTTGATTGAAGGAACTTCATGTTGCTAAGGATCCTTCTTCAAGAGTCAAGCTCACCATATCGAGTGGGTCATAGCCCCTGACTCAAGTTATCATGTTTTGATCTCCAGACAACCTTGGCTAGAGGAAAATAAATCCCCTTTTCCCCTTGCTAGACATTTGGTTCATCATGACCTGCATCACAAACCCTTGAGGTCCTTGAAATGGGTTAGTCCTTATGCAGGGTGTATGCAATGTTATGATGTTATGATGTTATGATAAAGGCACACCACGAGTATTTACAAAAGGAAAACATGGTAAAGGCACACAAGTCACACAAAAGATCCCTTAGAGTTCAGGCTAGCATGAAGTTTAGGTACTACCCTCTTTCAGTTTTAGTTGGTTAAGACCTGTCCTAGAAAATAGTAACCGGGTTCTAGAGGATCTCAATATCACTGACTACCCTCAATCGGTCATAATTCCAGTTTGGAAACCTTTTCTTGCGGCCGGAACCATCACGAGAGTTTAGTCTCAATGAGTGTAGCATACTGCTACTGTTCTATGGCCAAGTTGGTCAATTTAAGGTTCTAAGGTCAGTTGGTGCTTAATGACTCCTCAGAAGACCCATATTCTCCTCGTTCCAACACAAGGGATATCGGTACACACCAAGGTGTCACACCAACGTAGATATTGCTTCACCCGTGTCGGTCTACGCCGGACAGGTCCCTCACAGTTTATTGCTAATTACCTAAAGGGTATTCCCCAGATCCGGGTTAGGATCTATAAAACTCTGATACAAGCCCACAAAATTAAAGCATACAAGGAATACAATTGAATACATAGTAATCTAATCCTAAGGTACACCTCACTTATTATATCCCCAGCAGAGTCGCCAGTTCTGTGATCGGTGGAAATAGAATTGACTGTTTTGGAATGCTGGTTCGCGAAATGTCGCGGTAAGCAAGAGTCGCCACCGTCTTTTATTTTCTCCAACAAGGAAAGGACAAAAGCACAGCAAAATTCCTTTTCGAGATGTTTCTCGGTTCGGGAGGTAGATTATAGAAAGGGAAGGTGTTAGCACCCTTTCTATCCGTGGTTATCCACAGGCTCTTAGGTACTTGCTCACTATGTTTTCAAAAATGTTTTGCTTTTCTTGTGTTTTGTGGGTTTTGAAAAAGTTTGTTTGAAGACTTCGATTTAACTCTTGTATCTGTCCTCAAGAGTGTATGAAGTGTTTGTTTGAAAACTTTGTTTGAAAGTGTAAGTGCGAAAAGTATTTTTGTTTTGAAAGAGCAAGTACCTGAGAACCTCGACCTACTCAAAAGAAATTAAGCTGTGTAAATGTCCTTTAGATAGTACTATCCCACTATTGAGAAGTAGGTAGCACCGTCGTTTGAGTTTTTCGGGTCAATTCGATTAATGGGACATGTGGTCACTAAAGCAATGGTAGGACGCCTTAGCGGTAACCCTAATGTCTTAGATCATTTTTTATCGAGGCAACTGTTTCGAGGCAACTTTGATCTTTAGACAGGAGGGCGACCTCTAAAACACCCTATACTCAATGACCACGTCGAGGCAACCAAGTGAGGCGTACCCTAGGAGTGGCATGTGCGAGTGTGTCAGGTTTCAGTTTATGTTATCTTTGTACATGTTATGGTGAGCTACGATTGATTTTAATTTAAGGATAAGTCTTGTCATGCATAGCCTAGTTAACATACATCTAACCATTAATAGTTGCGGAAAATAAAACTAAACTATTGCAAGGCGTCGGGTATTTACATCGCCAAAAACAAACCCTTGAAAAAGTAAATTGCAGGAAATTAATGAAAGCGATAAAAAGTCCTAATTAAAGCTATTACATCCTCGGAGCAAATACATAAATATGAATCAAAAATTAATAAAACAAACATACGCGCGAGAGAAAATTGAATCGGAATGTTTCTAGGGTTTCGACCCTTTTTTGAGAAAGGAAGAGTTTTTTTGGTTATTTTGCATTTAATTAAGTTAATCCTAAACTAATTAATTAATTAAATAAAAGAAATATTTTTTGAGTTTTTTATGTTTTTTAGGAAACAAATAAATAAAAAAAGTATGATCACAAGTCATCAAAAACCCTAATTCTATATTGATTTTATTTATTGTGAAAAAAAAGTTAGAATTGTCCTAGTTAAACTAAATTAGTTAATTATATTTATTTACAAAAATAATAAAAGGGTAAAATTAATAATAATAAAAAAAAATATTATATTTTGGTTTTCTGATTTTATTATGAAAAAAATAATTTGGTTAATTAAGTGATAATAATAATAATTAATGGTAAAATAATTTAATGAAAAAAAAATATAAGAAGAAAAAAGAAGAATAAACCAGGGGGGTGATGGCCCAATTAGGAGGTGTGTTTGGAAAATTGTGGCCCAACAAACTGCAAGCCTCTTTGACTTTCTTGGATCGTCCACACGTGCATTGACCAAGGAGTACGCTAGTCTTCCAATCTAGGCCATAGGATTTGAGTTTGAGGCCACTTGGCGCCTGGGAATTGGGAGCACATGGTAGAACATCTTTTGAAACCTGCATGTGATTATATGAAACAAAATAGGATAAATGTTTTAGGGGATCTGGGATTCGAACCCAGGTCCCAAGGACTAATACTCCAATGCCTTTGCCAACGGAGCTAGGACGCGCGTTTGTTAAATGTATGGACAATGAATATTATATATAAAAAGTAAACAATGTGCTGTAAAACAAAACAACGCGCGCCCTTTTTTAAACTGGCCAACCGGACGTTAACACCTCATCATCTTCTTCATTGTACCTGCAAAAACAGAATCAAATAGCGGGGGTTTTTAACCCCCACTAACCATGGCAACAAAAAATAGCGAATAGCAGCTCAATGCATATAAATATTTCGCGATGGGTGGGTTATGTTCGTCTGGTCCTCACGAATTCAGTCATATGTCTTATAAGTCCTAATTTTTCCTGGATTGCAAAGCCCCAATTCAAAGCTCACGAACCCTAAAAATTCAACTATGGCATCTTTTGATTCAGGACATTATCATTCAATTCAATTATACCATTAGCTTCGTATGGTTCCTAGCAACACAAATCAAACACAAAAGCATGTTAAATATGCATGAATTAAGCTGTACGATTCTGAAATAAAAAAGCAAACCGTGAAACTGTGTGTGATGATTCTGTGAGCCTTAGTGCGTGAATTCAATTGCAAATCACTCCTAACACTTCCTGCAATGTGTTTGAATCAATAGAATGCCTTGAATTGGCCTGGAATGCAAAAATCAGTTTTGCAATTTTCTTGAATTTTCTCAATATGCTATGGCTTTTTTCTGCAGCTTTCTCCCGTTTTTCAAGGCCAGGGTTTGCTTCCTTGTATATAAGGCAATTGAATTAGGTCAAGAACTGGGTAAAAATCCATTGAATTGATGATTGAATCTTTGATTGGAAATCAAATATTTTTGAATCTTCATGATTGAAAAAAGTTGCCAATTTTGGATTTTTTTTTGCATCTTTGACTTGTGCACGAATTTGCCAGCATATCTTGACCATATTTGATTCACAAAAAGATTGAAAAAAAATCAAATCTTCTATTTTCCTACAATTTAAATTAATTAAATGAATTAATATTAATTAAAAATCCAATTAATCAATAAAAAATAAGAAAATAAATTCCATTAAGCTTGATGGGTCGTGCATAGGCCATGGATGAAGTTTCAACAAGAAATTTGAGGCCCATTAGCAAAAATAAGGTGTTTTGAGCAAAGTTGACTTTTGCAAATTCATGAAAATTTCCCAACTTCTCCAATGCACAACTTGCTCAATTTTGATCATATGACCATGTTTTGGACATTTTGGAAATATCTTGAAGTCCTCTAACCAACGCCTTTGGTCCCATGTCATTTGGATTTACCAATCTCAAGTTATGGCCTTTGACTCAAAGTGTACTTTTGTTGACTTTTGAATTTGACCTATAATGTAGAAATTGATAACTTTTTGTAAGAGCATTTCTTGAACTTGGAGTGTGAATATGGATTGTAGGAAATTTCATCCCCTTCAAAATGAGCATTGGATGGGATTTTTCTGACAAACCATGAAAAAGTTATGCCTTGGTCAAGATACAGTTGACTTTTCTGCTGTCCAAAAATAGTAACTTTTTGCATCTTGATGACTTTTGAGCCATTCTTGTGGAATCATGATCAAGACTTGATAAAATGATGATTGTGTACTCAAAATAAGATGTTGACCAAAATTTCTGACTTTTGACTGCAAAATGACCATTTTGCCCTTGCAGTTGACTATGGATCAAAAGGAGCTTTTGACTGTGCAAATTGACACTGTGAGTCTTGAAACTTGGCATGTAGGTGCTTGAGGATGTATATGGACCTATGAGACTTGATTGAACCATTGAAAACCTCAGATTCCTTGAAAGAACCAAAACCCTAATTTCAGCTGTCTTAGGAGGTGGTTTGACTGTCTACCCCTTGAGCAATCTTGAGCAATTTGAAGATCATCCCTGACATACCTTGAGGAATATGGGAGGGCAAATTTTAGGGTACAACAGTGACACAACCGACATCATCAATGAACTTGGTGCTTATTTCTTCATGTTGATAGTCGTGGTTGAGGATGACACAACCGACATCATCAATGAATTTGGGGTTTCTTTTCTTCATGTTGATAGTCATGGTTGAGGACGACACAACTGACACATAAATGAATTTGGGGTTTATTTCTTCATGTTGATAGTCTTGGTTGAGGGCTGACACAACCGACGTCATCGTGAATTTGGGGTTCATTGCTTCAAGCCTAGCATATTCCATTTGGTTATCGAGTCTTGGTTAAGGGCTGACACAACTGACATCGTCTTTCCAAGTTGAAAATATTTGTTTTAAAGCTCGTATTATCTATCCTCTAAGTTGTGGTAGGTATGCGAAAATCTTTGGATCATTGTGTTAGTCTCGAAGCGGCAATAAGTTATATTTCTCGGCAACATAATTCATTATGTTAGCCTACATGTGGCAATGTATTATCAAGCTCTATTTTATTCATCCCCTGGGTTGCTATGGATATACAAAATATGCGTCACAGACTTACTATATTAGTCTCCAAGCATTAGTAAGTTAGCTTTTTCAAAACATGTATCATTTACCTCTTAGGTTATGGTAAATGAGCAAGAGTATACGATCTCTTTTAAATACTGATGAGTTATACGCGTCGTCATGTCTAAGTTAAAACAAAATTTGGTTCAAACGCTGGTAAGATGACCCATCATCATCTATGCATATCCTTCATACCCATGGAAGCGTTGTACAGTGTATCCTTATAATCTTTCAGAAAGATTTTGGGGTCTTCCATTATTTAATAAATCTCTGATTCAAATGTGCGAGATCTGCATATTCTCGCACCATTCAATCGAAGAGTGATTAAATAGGGGCAGTTGTCATACCCCAAATTTTCCCTGCTAGTTTCTAAGATTTTTATTTCTATTTCTAAATATTAGTTTGCTTTATAATATATTATTCACATACTCATGGGGGTTTAAGGTTTATAAAAAGGGGTTTTTATCTTATGAAGAAATTAATAGGCCTTTCTAAATCAGAATGGCCAATTTAGATTTTAGATAAGTTGGAAAAGGTGTATAATAAATTCGTTTTGACTAAAGCCCAAAGTGTTTAAATCAATGGATGACCCATGTAAAAGTTCAAGTCTATTTCAAATAATCAAAGGAGGGGTGTGCTATTATTTGAAGGGTATGGTAATTAATTGGATCGGCCCACTAAAGGTATTGAGGCCTGTTAATAAATATAGGGGGTTTACATTATTGAGCATTCTTGGGCCCTTATAAATCAGAATGACCCATTTTAGGTTATAATTAAGTTTGAAGGGTGCATAGGTAATTTGCTTGGTTAAGACGCAGTGACATAAGTTGGCCAATTCCAGGGTTTTGTTGTGCATTGAGAGTTTGTTTGGTTTTACAATAATTGTGTACTATTATTATTAACTATATTTTAACACTTAATTAAAAAATGATATTTGTATTTGTTGACGGATGAGCAAAAAGAAACGCATGGTCCAAATTCTTCAGAGGCCCAGACCCAATTCAATTAAAGGAGAAACACTTTTGTTTCAAATCAGTAAAATGCTTGGACCAAGATCTAAAACAGTTACTGTACAAATTGATTGAAGAGTAACGCATATTTAAAGTCAGAAACTAGTACTGTACAAATCAAAACAAATCTTAATATGACCAAATCATTCAAAACAGATCTGTATATTAAATCAAACTTCATAACAATAAAAAACTAAATCAACACAAAATAAATACATTTACCTAAGCGAATCAAAACTTACGGATCGTCTATAAAAATTACAACTAAATCAAATCAATTACAAATCTTCAAATCCCTAACCTACTGAAAGTAACGACAATTACAGCTTTATTTCCTAAATCATCTAACTCAAAAAGCTATAAATACCTAAGAACTAAGACGGAAAAAAGGGGAGAAGATTTTCGCAGAGGAAAATTAGACAGAAGTTTTACATAAGGAGATTCCATGGAGAACAAGATTCTCGCTCTCTCTCTCTCGTTGCGCCGCCGTCAATTCTTATGTCCACCGCTCCTTGAAAACCTACGGTTTCAATATCTGAAACCCTAGCTTATCCTGTTGCGCCACCGCTGCTTCTTCATCACCGCCGCACCTGAGAAAAACAGAAGAGGATTAGCAATCCACGGATTTGAAGGAGAACAAACAGATTCACAAAGGAGGTAACAGAAACTTAGCCCTAGCTTTATTCGTTCTATTTTTTTAATGATTGGGTTTAGGGATTGATCGCACGGGGGGGTTAGAGACGATTGCCACCGATTAAGGCTCAAAGGTAGCAGTGGTGATTAGGATTTGGGTTTTTGTTGTTACAGTGTTTTAGGGTAGGGGAAAGACAAAGAAGGATCAGGGAGAAAAAAGGATAGCAAATGAAACGAAATAATTTATGAAACGAAGTATAAAATGTACAGTGATCCAGTACACACCACCTTATGTTCATTACCGTGCACCCTCAATGATCACCATACGATCTTAATCATACGTCCTAGAGAATGTGTGCCCACAATATTATTGTACGCTGTCTGCATATTGTCCAAGCGGATACCTCATGTTACACCCGAAAAATCATAATAAATTATTTAATTAGTTATTTGTAAATATTTGGCAATTATTATGATTTATATGATGCATTGTGGTTTTTGGTGAAGGTATGTTGTGGGGTAGTGTTGGAATAATTTAAAATAATTAGAATAATAAGTGGAATTATTTTAATTAGAATAATAAGTGTTATTTTAGTGTAGAGGAAGTAAGGGCAACATAGGAAAATATTAGGGGTCCTATTGTTAAACAAAGAAGAGGAGTAGTTATTTTGATTTGTATGATCATGAAAGAATTGGGAGAAGAGAAGAGAGAAAAGCTAGGGTACGAAGGTTTTGGAGAAATCACCATAAGAAATGCAAAGAGGAAAGTTTATCACTCAAAATCTAAGGTAAGGGGTGTTTATCATTTTTATTATAATCTATGTAAGGTTTAGATAATGGTAGGTTTGTGTTTAGTGTGTTGATTTTGATGAAGATTGATGAAATTGATGAAAAACCATGTGTTGAATGAATGAATCCTTGATGAATGTGTGATATTAGGCCCTTTAAATAAATGTTATATGTTTTTAAGAATGTTATATAATCATAGGTTTTCTAATTCTGAAACATAGACTTTTTACGGAATTGAATTCGGAGGTCCAGAAGGCCTCCAACCATGGAAAATTGCAAAAGGAGAGGTGTTGTCTAGTTAGCATCGTCAGGCGACACAGAGGCGATGCAAGTTTCGTCGGGCGACACAAAGGCTGCACCGGGCGACGGATGGCAGAAGAAATGCAGCAGAAATCTTCAAAATGTTGTAACTTGAGTTTCAGGAGTCCGTTTGACACAACGTTTGAAGCATTGGATAGCTAACGCGATGAACTATAATTATGAGGAATAAAATGGAGGATAAGAAGGATAACTCTAGTACCTAAGTTAGTATATAATTAGTTCCCTGCGTTGAATAGAAATGATGTTTTGTGATAATGAAGTATAATGATGATGTGATGTTACTATGATAGTACTTGATTATAAATATGATTACATGATGTCATATTGATTGTGTAGTTTATTTTAATGATGTATATGATGTTGTGTTGATTTATGTGATGATGTTATGATGTTGTTTTGATTCCTTTGACGATATAAGGATATTTGTGATGATTCGTGAATGGTGATACGTGTTGACTATTTGTGGTCGTGTTATTTATGATGTTGTGTATCATTGCATTCATGGCATAGTAGGACTTCGGTCCAGTGATGGTGATTAGAACTTCAGTCCAGTGGTGGTGATTAGGACTTCGGTCCAGTGGTGATGGTAGGACAATTATCCTATGAAGGCAATAATTCGATAGTGTGGATTGGATGTAACAGTGAAGTGTTATGGTTCCAAGTGGTAATTGATCTTATTGGTGTGGATCTTTGGATATTGAATATGACTAAGTCTATAGTGAAGTTTCGGTACCACATGTATGAGTCTATGATGATGCATTACATTTTATGTGACATTGCATATTGATGTTTTTTATTGATGAATGATGATACTTGTATATGGTGATGTATGTGATCATATCTTGGTGAATCGGTGAAGGTGTGAGTATAATGTGAAGTGTGATGAAGCATGATACCTTACTTATGTGTACATTTCGCTATGTATATTCCTTATGTCTTATATAATAATTATGATTTACTCACCCTTTCTGTTTGAATGTTGCCTCCACATAGGTAACGCGCATGTGATCAAGAGTAGTCTGTAGGAGCTTAGAGGATAGCTTTAGGATGTATCTTATTTTTTCCCAGTAGAATAAGTGAGCCTTTCTCTGATATGTAACATCGGTTTGGGAAACGTTTGACTTGTATATTGTGTTCCTTTTTACTGACACAATAATATAAGTAGTTCTAGTTGATTTAAGTTACTGAAATATCATGATTATGGATGATGTAAACTGATGATGTTTTGAAAGATATTATAAATGAAGTTATGTTGTGATTATGATTTTCGTTGCATAGTATTTAGAAGAATATATGTTATTGTTCCAAAAAGGATAGATGAGATAATTATTGAAAAGCTCGTGTTACGGAGCAAGATGTTTTTGTTTAAGATGTTTTATGAAGCATGTGACACCCTTGTTGGTGCTTTAATCTAATTTATTTATTAAATTACTCGTCAATTATTTGTTGAGTTTAGAAGGGTGTTATGTTAGTGGTATCAGAGCAGGTCGGTCTATCTGACCAGGTTGTTTAATGTTGTTTGTTCCTTAGTATGCGACATGTGTGTGTGAAACACTGTCGATACTTGCTTGTTTTTCTAACTGTTTGTCTGCAGAGGTTGGTTTGGAACAAGTGGAGGAGAAGCTTTTGCTTCTCTGAGATGTTTCAGGTATGGGATTTGGTGTAGTATACTGCTAAGTTGCAAGAGCACAAGGGTTGTTAGAGCTATGTTCTTTCTCAAAACTGAAGAGAGTATGGATTCATGATTTTTCCTTGCCTGCCAAGTTAGGATTGTCTTTGAGGGAGAATGATTAGGTATTGTTGATGTCTTCTTCTTGGAGAATAGAAAGAAATGTGACGGCTAGTGATATGCCAGTGTTGTGTGATTCCTGATGTTTTCCCTAAAGATATTTCCAACTTGCCCCCAGAGTGTGGATTTGAGTTGGGTGACAATAGAGGATTGGTGTTTTTATCTACTAAGCGAGTAGGATAAATCATGGGATATGAGGCCCAGATGTTTGCATGTCTGAGACAACAGTCGAATGAGGTCATATGTGGATTACTGGTAACTGATTAAGTTAATGATTGAGAGTGAGTATTCATTTAAAGGAATTGACGATTTGATGGACCAACTAGTAGGTGAGTATGTCTTCAATATAATCAAATTGAGGTCGGGTTACCTTCATATTCAGATGAAGAGTGGGGATAGTTAGAGGGGAGATTTTGGGTCTTAGGTAGGCATTAAGAATATTTGGATTAGTTTGTTGCAGTGTTTATTAAGGACATTGTGATTTAATCTAATTCAGAATAAGGAAATGTTGAATGTTGCGATTTGAATTACAGTTTCGAAAGGGAAGAAACCATATGCTAATTTGTCAAGGTGTAGATCAATGTTTGAGTAGGTGATTTTTATTGAGAATGTTGTTTTGAATGATGGTATATGAGGATCCATCCAGAATAGATGCAGTTTACATTGAGAGACTCCCAAGTCGGTTACGGAGACTAGAAGCTTCTTAGGCTTAACTAGTTATTGTTGTGACTTATTTGAGACGAGGTCAAGTATGATATGTTGTTAATGAATGAATTGAGGTAATGAGATGTTAGATACTAGGAAGGATGTGAAGATGTTGGAGAAGCGCATGGGGATGTAACTTATGCCGAGTAAGAATGATTAGAGTGACAAAGATTAATTGGACCATGGTGCTTTTGGTAGCTTTTAGCATAAGTTCTAAAGAAAACACTATTATAGTTTAGTAACAATGGTTTGTGTGCCTTCATGATTATCGTCTACCTATTGACAAATTGAGGAACTGGTCGCCTTTAATCTCTTGTTGATAGTAGACGGGATCATGTTGGATGGGATAGACTTATCTTACCAGCATGATGGTATGTAAAGTGTTTGATGTTCTATCAAGAGGATATTCGTTCACCAGTTTGGGTGAACCTAATGGATAAGTGATTGTGAAAGAGTTGGGACTTATTGAACAATTCAAAGACTTGAGATTGTATGCAAGCTAACGCCACAGAGTGGAAAGTTAAGGTTATCAAAAGTGAACAATGATTTTCTGGTGGGTACTAAAGAGAGTCAGAGGTTACAGGGAAACTTGTGAATCTGATGGTTGATGGAAATCGAAATGAGCACAATGACTTTAAGGTAGATAATCAAAGTAGCGCAACTGAAGTGTGTTGTGGTGCAGTTCGTTATGTGGGTGTGACTTGTTATGAGTTAAGGGTTAAACATTGGAAGCGTGCGGGAATGGTGCAAACCATTGAGAAATGCAGAATGGAAGGGATAAGTTAGAGATTTATATATTATTCGAGTCACCGCCATGTCAATAGATGTATCAAGTTACAAGTTCAATTGATGAATTGCAACATTGTTGTACTAATATTGTGTGTCAATGTTGTTGGTATTATGGTTATATTTATTTTCTTATGACGGTATTGTTGTGTGATGAAATGATAAAGACGGTGTTTTTGTCATGTAACTCTACATTCTTAAATTATGTTGTTGCCTCGTTTTCGGGAGTTGGAGAAGAAGATGCGAGAGTCATATCAATAGTTGTGTACATCAAGTAAATTTCGAGGATGAAAATTATTTAAGTGGGGGAGAGTTGTAACACCCCAAAAATAATAATCAATTAATTAATTAGTTATTTGTGAATATTTGGCAATTATTATGATTTATATGATGCATCATGGTGTTTGGTGATGGTATGTTGTGGGGTAGTGTTGGAATAATTTATAATAATTAGAATAATAAGTGGAATTATTTTATTTAGAATAATAAGAGTTATTTTAGTGTAGAGGAAGTAAGGGAAAGATGGGAAAATATTAGGGGTCCTATTGTTAAACAAATAAGAGGAGTAGTTATTTTATTTTGTACAATCGTGAAAGAATTTGGAGAAGAGCAGAGAGAAAATCTAGGCCACGGAGGATTTGGAGAAATCACCGTAAGAAACGCGAAGAGGAAAGTTGATCACTCAAAATCTAAGGTAAGGGGTGTTTATTATTGTTATTATAATCGATCTAAGGTTCAGATAATGGTAGGTTTGTGTTTAGTGTGTTGATTTTGATGAAGATTAATGAAATTGATGAAAAACCATGTGTTGAACGAATGAATTAATCCTTGTTGAATTTGTGATATTAGGACCTTTAAATAAGTTTTATAGGTTGTTAAGAATATTATATAATCATAGGATTTCGAATTCTGAAACCGGGACTTTTTACGGAATCGAATTCAGAGGTCCAAAAGGCCTCCAACCATGGAAAATACCAGAAGGAGAAGTGTTGTCTGGTTAGCATCGTCGGGCGATGCAGAGGAAACACAAGTTTCGTAGGGCGATGCAAAGGCTGCACCGGACGATGGATGGCTGAAGTAATGCAGTAGAAATCTTTAAAACATCATAACTTGAGTTTCAGGAGTCTGTTTGATGCGTCGTTTGAAGTATTGGATAGCTAACACGGTGAACTATAATTATGAGGAATAAAATGGAGGATAAGAAGGATAATTCTAGTACCTAAGTTAGGATATAATTAGTTTCCTGCATTGAATTGTAATGATGTTTTGTGATAATGAAGTATGATGATAATGTGATGGTACTATGATAATACTTTGATTATAAAGATGATTACATGATGTCATATTTATTGTGTATTTTGTTTTTTTGATGTTGTAATGATTTATATGATGATGTTATGATGTTGTTTTGATTCCTTTGACGATATAAGGATATTTGTGATGATTCATGAATGGTGATACGTGTTGAATAGTTGTGGTCGTGTTATTTATGATGTTGTGTATCATTACATTCATGGCATAGTGGGACTTAGGTCCAGTAATGTGATTAGGACTTCGGTCCAGTGATGGTGATTAGGACTTCGGTCCAGTGATGATGGTAGGACAATTTTCCAGTGAAGGCAATAATCCTATAGTGTGGATTGGGTACAACAGTGAAGTGCTCTTGTTCTAAGTGGGAATCGATCATGTTGGTGGAGATATTTGGAGATTAAAGATGACTAAATCGTCAAGGAAGTTTCGGTACCACATGCATGAGTCTATGATTATGCATTACTATTTATGTGACGTTGCATATTGATGTGTCTTATTGATGAATGATGATACTTGTATATTGTGATGTATGTGATCATATCTTGGTGAATCGGTGAAGGTGTGAGTATAATATGAAGTGTGATGAAGCATTATACCTTACTTATGTTTACATTTCTCTATGTATATTCCTTATGTCTTATATAATAATTATGATTTACTCACCCTTTCTGTTTGAATGTTGCCTTCACGTGGGTAATGCACAGGTGATCAAGAGTAGTCCGTAGGAGCTTAGAGGATAGCTTCAGGATGCGTCTTATTTGTTTTCAGTAGAATAAGGGAGTCTTGATCTGATATTTAATTTCAGGTTGGGAAACGTTTGACTTATATATTGTGTTCCTTTTTACTGACAGAATAATATAAGTAGTTCTAGTTGATTTAAGTTACTGAAATATCATGACTATGGATGATGTAAATTGATGATGTTTAGAAAGATATTATAAATGAAGTTATATTGTGATTATGATTTCTGCTGCATAGTATTTTTAAGAATATGTGTTATTGTTCCAAAAAGGACAAATGAGATGATTATTGAAAAGCTCGTGTTGCAGAGCAAGATGTTTTTGTTTAAGATGTTTTATGAAGCATGTGACACCCTTGTTGGTGCTTTACTCTAATTTATTTATTAAATTACTTGTGAATTATTCATTGGGTTTAAAAAGGTTTTACACTATGTCATACGGTGGCAGAACCGGCTGTTATACTGGTTTTGCGTTTGTGTTTGCAAATGTTTCCGTAAGCAAGAGTCGCCACCGACTTTTCTTTTATCCAACTAAGGAAAGGGTGAAAAGAACAGAAAAAGACCTTTTTCAAGAATTTTCTGAATAAGGGGGTAGATTATGAAAAGGGAAGGTGTTAGCACCCTTTCCATCTATAGTTATCAATGGGCTCTTAGATTCTTAGCTTATTTTTTAATACCTTGTGCTTTGTGTTTTTGAAAAGTCTTTGAAAATGCCTTAGTGCAGCGATTCGCTTTATGATAACTCTTATATTAGTCCTCAAGAGTGTTGATAAAGCATTTTTTGAAAGCGTTTTTGAAATTTTTTTGTGTAGGTGCAAAAGTTTATTTTGAGCAAGCATTTAAGAAATATCTACTTATACTCGAAAAGGTTCATTCTTTTCCTCCTACCCTTTAGATAGTGCTATCCTACTATTAGTGAGTAGGTAGCCCTATCGTTGGATGTTTTGAGGGACATTTGAAGGGACATTCAGTCATAAAGGCAACATATGGACACGCTTTATCAATTTTGTTCAAGGGAATAGATCATTTACCGAAAGGCAACACTGTAGGGTCATAGAGGGACTATGATTTACGGGTCTTTGCTAAAGCGTTCCCACTTTCGAGGGACATGACTGTTTTATTTCCGAAGGTAACCAAAGTGGGCGTACCTTAGAGGTGTACATGTGCAAGTGATTCAGTTAAGTTCATTTATCTTTGTTATTAGGTTTGCTAACGTTTTACTTTCAGTCTTTCCATACAAGCCTAGTTACTAACAGTTAATATTTTGCAGAAATATAAAGTGCGGGAATCATAAATCTTATGCTATTATAAGGCTTTGGGGAGGGGGTATTTACATGTCCAAAAAATGGGGGTAAATAAAGAAAGCGATAAAAAGCCCTAGTAATTATCTAATACATTCTGTTAGCAGATACATTAGTAAAAAAAAAGCGAGAATAAAATAACGCGCGCGAGTTTAAAATAACGTCTAAAACACTACAAAAAATTGCTAAGTAAAATAAGAAAATATTTTTGGTTTTTGTTTATATTAAGAAAATAATTAAATTAAATTAAATGAGAAAGACCAAGTTTAATCCTAATTAATTAAATAAATAAAAGAAAATTAATTCTAATATTTTTTGTATTTTTGTTAAGAAAATATTTGAATTAAAAAACCAATGTCTAACTGATTTTAAATAAAGTAAAACAAGTCAAAAATAATTAAGTTAATTAATTTACAAAATTAAAACTAATTTAAGAAAACCTAAGTCTATTATTATTGTTCTTTTTGATTTATATTATTCTAAAAAAATGATTAAATGAGAGTAAACAAATAAATAAATAAAATTTTAAATAAAAACAATTGGGCCAGATGTTATAAGCAAATGGGGGTGTATGAACTGGACAAACAGATCCAGGCCTATTTCACCAGCTCTGGATTCAGTGAGGAGAGATTTTGGGGGCACATGGTAGTCTACGCATGAGGGCGTTGGATCTGGCCACGCTAACATCTGGATCTGTAGAATAATGGTTAGAAAAACAAAATTGTGAGGCCTGGGTATCGAACCCAGGCCCTTTCGATTGCCCATATTCCTTCACCATCTGAGCTAGATTTATGACTCGAAGGAATCCACTTCACATGCCTTAGTAATGGTATCCTGTTACTTCAGACTTTACATGTAACATATTAACAATCATGCAGCATAAATATATAGTCGAAATTAAGTTGCATAGGAAATGAAATTGAGATCGAAGGTTTGTTACCAGTGGCATGCTTCGATTCTGGAAAATTTGTTGGAACTTTAGAAGTTTTGTGGAGCTATTGTGGGGAAACGTGAGCGTGTGGAAAAAAGGCCTTTGTTTGGCAACGTGTCTGCAGCTTCGATTGGTAGTAAGTATTGTGTGTGATGCAGCGTCTGGCTGATGGCGTGAGTGTGGAAAGAGTGTTTTTTATATTTGTACGGTTCTTCCTCTGCCCTTTGCAATATGCCTTAGGCATGTACTTATAGGAGTTTGATGTTCATGGAAATGTCAAGGGACAACCATTAACTAGGCTTTGAAGGCAAAAATTAGACACATTAAAATACTTCCATTTTTTAAATATTCATTCCTCTTTGAGCCTTGTGATGAACCTGGACATGCTTCACTCTTTCGAATACCTTCAGGCCATGCCCTTTGATTGTCTTGAGTTTCCTCCTTCGAATGGCTCTGGTTTCATCCTTATAGCTCCTTCGATTGAGCCTATCTAAATCAATTCGAATTTCTCAGATCTTTGATGACTCTGAATTCCAATTGTTCAGAGTTTTCCCTTATCAGAGTTTCTTCAATTAAGTCATCATCTGCTTCAATTCGAATTGCTCAGAATTCTCTTCATCAGAGCATTATTCTTTTTGATGACTCTGAATTCGAATTTGTTCAGATTTTTCCTTATCAGGGCTTCTTCGAAAGTCCCTCAGATCTTGGCTCTTCGATTGGCTATGACATGCTCCTCGTGGCTCCTTCGATTGGACCCATCTATTTGCCTTGGCTGCTTGATTCTGGAAAATTCAAATAACCCAAACGAGAACTTCATTCCGGCCAGTCGAAGCTTCTTTTGTCACTTCCTTTGAATGCCATTGCGCAGGAGGCTTGGGCCTGGCAACATGTAGGACCAAGACTCATCATAAGACAAACTTGCTTTCAATAATTATGTGTCTCCTTCGAATGGACAACCTGTATATCCTTCGAATAGACTTTCTGTGTGTCTTTCGAATAGTTCACATGTATGCCTTGTGCCTTCTTAGAATGGGCCACCAATGTGTGTCCTTCGAATGGACCTTTGGAGTTCTCTTTCGAATGGGTCATATTGTGTGTCATAGTGCAGAAACTGTGTTGAGAGTTCTTGGTGTTATGAATCCAAGACAAGTCTGAGGAAGCCTCTGCCTTGTGGATCGAAGGCCAGTTGAAAGGAGCCTTTGACTTGGTGAATCCTAGGCAAGCATGAAGAGGCCTTTTCCTAGTGAGTCGAAGGTTTCATGTAGAGGCCTTTTGCCTTGTGAATCAAAATAAACATGCAGGAGGCCACTGCTGGTGAATCGAAGGGAACTTGTAGGGGGCTACTTCTGGTGAATCGAAACAAACTTGCAGGGGGCCATATACCCAAATGAAACTTGGACCAAGGCTTGCTCGAAGGGGACCCAACGCCCAATCGAAGCTCGTGGGCCAATGCTTTATCGAAGGGTTTTAGATGCCCAATTGAAGCTTGTGAGACAAATATCGCTCGAAAGGTTTTAAAAGCCCAGTCGAAGATCCTTGTCCAGATACCAATCGAAGACCCTTTTGTTCACCTGCCAATCGAAGGATATTGTTGACATTCCTTTAAAGTACACTTTATTAAAATGCCAATTGAAAGACATATGACCA
Source organism: Vicia faba (assembly GCA_948472305.1). Taxonomy (NCBI): domain Eukaryota; kingdom Viridiplantae; phylum Streptophyta; class Magnoliopsida; order Fabales; family Fabaceae; genus Vicia; species Vicia faba. The sequence continues at coordinate 1,407,413,869 of OX451741.1, read as the reverse complement.
TCATTCAAAAAATTTCATCTTCTTCAAACAAGTGTTTGTAAACCGCCCATGTAAGAGTAAACCTTAGAAGACATGAGAGGGCAAATTTGGGGGTACAACAGCTGCCCCTATTCAATCTTCTTAAACCTGAGGATTTATATTGGCTTGTCTGCCTTTCGTGATCTGAAGGTGGAAGATGATTGAACACTAGAGTGCCCAGAAATTTGCACTCGCATGAAGCAACACTGGTAGTTGATGATGGCGGGAATGGACTTCCAGATGCCATTTGGAGAAGATGATTGGGAGCTGTTGGAGATTGGCTTAAATATGCCATCTAAAGTAGATGTTGACTTCATAATAGGTCTCTTTGTGGGGATTTCGGTTCCTTCTGTCCGAGGAGGACTCCGTTGGGGAATATGGGTTTCTGTTATTCTCCTGCTTGAGGAAAACTCTGTGGGGAATAGAGTCTAGGAGCTTCAGTTGTCCAAGACTCTACTGATGATTTATTTCTATACTGGAGAGATGAGAGTTTGCTACTTTCTGGTTTAAATCCAGGCTTCACAATAACTTGTTGGGGATAACGGAATTAACTGTTACCTGAAAATGTATTAGAAAGAGCATGTGTAAGGCTGTTTCGGGATGAGTCCGTGTTAGTCTGCATCCAGAGATATATGAGAGGGAGCCTGGGTAGGGATGCTTCATGATGAGTCCGGGTAAGACTTCATCTAGAAATGTAAGAGAAGGAACCTGGGTAGGGATGCTTCATCTGGTTATGTAGATAGTCACCCCGTCTTGTTTTGGGAATTGATCTACGATCAACTGTTCATAGACAGTTGTCCTGTCTGGTTTCAGGTATTAATCTCCGACCTAAGAGAAATAAAGATAGTTTTCCTGTCTTATTTCGGGTATTAGTCTTCAATTTGCTCATGTAGATAGCTTTCCTGTCTGGTTTCAGGTATTAATCTATAATCAGTCATCCACAGATAGTTGTCCTGGCTTGTCACAGGTATTAATCTGGAACTTGGTAATGTTGGTAGGTATGAAGCTTAACTGTGAAGTATAATGAAGGAATCTTGGACAATTACTACCTCAGCAACTGATGAAGGAATCTTGGTCGATTACTAGCTCAACAGATAGTGAAGGAATCTTGGACGATTACTACCTCAATAGATAATGAAGGAATCTTGGACGATTACTACCTCAACAGATAATAAAGGAATCTTGGATGATTACTAACTCAGTAGGTGATGAAGGAATCTTGGTCGATTACTACCTCAATAGATAGTGAAAGAATCTTGGATGATTACTACCTCACTAGGTGATGAAGGAATCTTGGATGATTACTACCTCAGCAGGTAATGAAGGAATCTTGGTCGATTACTACCTCAACAGAAAGTGAAGGAATCTTGGACGATTACTAACTCAACAGATAATGAAGGAATCTTGGACGATTACTACCTCAGCAGGTAATGAAGGAATCTTGGATGATTACTACCTCAGCAGGTGATGAAGGAATCTTGGTCGATTACTACCTCAATAGATAGTGAAGGAATCTTGGACGGTTACTACCTCAGTAGGTGATGAAGGAATCTTGGTCGATTACTACCTCAATAGATAGTGAAGGAATTTTGGATGATTACTACCTCAACAGGTGATGAAGGAATCTTGGTCGATTGCTACCTCAACAGAGTACCAGAAATTTGTATGATCATGTAAGTAGTTTACGATATTTGTCTGTTTATAGACTTTTACCTGAAAAGATAAAGGGTTAATTGTATGCAATTCCATGATGCATGAAGTGCAAATGATGCTCTCAAAATAAACGAGATTGTAATATATGCATCTGTGTTGCATATGCTATGACACTTGTAAAATGATGTATGAATGTGAAATGTTATTGAGGTGCATTTGTAAACTCGAGCATCTTTGTCCAGGGAAAATAAATCACTGACTGTCGCTGGGGATGAATATGGTAGGTCTTCAAATTTGTTGAAGTTGGACTTGCTGGGAGATGAACTTTCGTTGCTAGAGAAATAAACTCTGTTGGGGAAGGGAAATTCCGTGAGCTGCTTGGAGATTTTGTTGAAATTCTGTTGGGGAATCTTGAGAAGCTTGGCGACTTCACTGGGGAACTTTTTTTTTGGAGCAGTAATTGGAGATTTTGCTATGCCGGGGATATGAGAATACATGCCATCATTAGGTTGTATGCTGAGAATATGGTTGTGACTTTTATAGCAGGATGTCTTTGTCTCCATACCGACTGAAGAAAGTATCTGATGGAGATTTCATGAATGGTTTGAATGATATCCCAACTCCTAGAGTCTTGAGTAGATGTTGATCAGAGTGATAAATATTCTACTGATAGAAAAATGACAAGATGACGGGACATAGTCGTACGCTTTAATCCCTAACTTTTTTCTGGACTGTCCTTTCAGATTTTCAGTCCACTGGGTTATCCTTTTTTGCCGAAGTCGTATTTTCAGGTTTTCGACTTGCGGGGTGTACAATTTTTGCATATACCCCTAATTTTTTCCCGAACCCTTTTTGTTCGCCGGGATGCCCTTATTTTGCCTACACCAGTCGACCTAGCAGGTCTTTGCTCATGCGTAGTTTTTTCTGACTGTCTGCATTCACAGGGTGCGGAGAATAGTCACCGTCCATAGTAGTAAGTGTTGCCACACTTCCAGAACATGTTTGCTTGATCATACATGATTCGTTGTTGGAATTCATGTCCAATGCCCCAAGTGATTCAGACGGAGGTCATGCCCCTGGCTATTCGGCACCTTTGAGAGATTCCTTGAATCTTGACTTGACTTCCCCATATCAGCTGGATACCATGCCATGCCCCTTGATTATGAAGGGCCTATTTCAGGATGAAGTGATTCTATCCATTGAGAGGATCTTCATTCACTAAATATTCGTTGTGCGAATTTCACTGTTGTTTGAACAATTAGCCATATGCAAACAATGGCATTTAAAAAATGCAAAGCTTATGTCTGTCTTGAAGTTTGAAAATTCATTTTTTAGTAAAGCAAACAAAATTTTTAAGAGTGTGATATCAACTCAGGATTTATAGCAAGTTCTACAGGAGTCAGGATACCTTTTGTAACAATACGCTTCTGAACTTACATATGCTTCAGTTAGGACTTTTAAGGGTTGTAACATGGCATGGTTCACGGTTTAAGAAACAAAGGATAAAAGATCAAAATTTATTCGTACCCAACCCATTCTTTGTGATGTACTTCAGTCCTATACTCAGTTAACTATGCATTTAGATCCCAATTGAGTTCTGAATCTTGTCCTTGATATTTCGGTGATGGTTTGGATACTTTATTTTGAAAAGGCTGTCATTTGTGTAATCTTTTCTTTTTTGTTAAGGATTTGTTGGAACCTCTTTTTTTGATTTTATTATCCCTATCTTTTTCCTGAACTGTTTCTTTTGTGATTACAATCAACGGGATGCCCTAGTTTTTTTTCTTCAAGTCTCCTTTATAGGTTTTGACTTAGCGAGCTTTTCTTTTGAGAGGAAAACATGCATGTTTTAATGATTATGCGGAACCATCACCATCTTCTGATTTGGAAGGACGTCTTTGATGCCACTCATTGTGTATGAAATGGATTATTACGACTGAATGCGCATCTGAATTAACTAAGAAACTACCTTGCCCCAGTTTATGATTAAGGGTTTTAATTTTTGTGAAAATAAAAACTTCTTAGGCTCAAAGGGGTTGACTAGGGATTATCTTCCTTATAACTCCACTGTTTAGGATTTGAAACAACGCTTGTACATCAGCACCGGGGTCTGTTAAAAAGCATACTGTAGAGATCATGACATTATTTTCGTCATCCTCCCTCTAAAGGCTTAGAGCTTTTAATCGAGAGTTGAATATCATAAAAGGGAAGTAAAAACATAGTTTGAATATAGTGAATACGAATGAATTTATTCAAGACATGCATATGCAATGCATTGATGAAATAAAAAAAGTTTTATATGAAACAAATGTTTGAATAATCAAAAGAAATTACAAATTGAAAATTCTAAATGAACAAAAAGCCTCTTTGTCTTGGACTTGTCACTTCAGATGATTTGCCTTGGAGGGATGACAGAAAAATTCCAGTTGACCATCTTGTGCAAATTCCAATGCTCCTTCATCGATCAGGTCTTGAATCTTATTTTTCAATGCCCAACAGTCATTCGTATTATGTCCATGACTATTGGAATGGTATGCACGTGTTGCATCAAGATGATAGCTAGGAGTGGCGGTATTGAGATTATGAGGAGGATCCCTCAACATGATTAACTCCATCTTCAACACGTGTTGCAATACTTGAGCCAAGGACATCTTGATTTTGGTGAAGTACCTTTTGGGTGCACCTCTCCTATTCTGATTTCCTTATCATTGTGGTTGTACTAGTGATGGATCAGAGATCCGCACTACCCCCGCAGATTAGTTGAGATTCCTCTTATCACGGTCCTTCTGGTCGTACACAGTATTGGACTCCCTCTTTCCATGGTATGGTCTCTTCTAAGCACTTGAAGATGCAATCCTTTGACTTTCAGCGCTCCCGAGTTTACGCCTCCACATGAACACATCACCCAATTCCCTATCTGCCAAGAGGGATTGATCATTGGTTAGGCCCCAAGCTCTAGTTGTTTGCCCCAGACGGTCGTATATGTCTTGATGAAGCTTGCTGATGAGAATCCTCAACTCTTCTTGTTCCCTAGATAAACTTTGGATAAGAGCCATCTGACTATTCATCTGGATTCTCATTGTTTCCATCTCAGCTTGTAGTTGTTCCAACTGTTCATCCTTGTTTTTGTCAGGATTTTTCTTGGTCAAGCTCCCAACGAGGAGTGCTTTTAACTCTTCTTGCCCCTTAGATATATTTAGGAACATTTCCTTGACTGAGAATGTTGAGTTTAGATATCTTCGTCGTTCTGTTTGAGAGCCATTTTCTTTTTGCTGAAATAAACAACAAATGGATAAGAATCCTGTCCTTTGAATACCTGTTATGCAGTGACATGTATGATATGATTATGCAATGCTTTCAAGGATCTCGCAGGGTAAACAAGAAAATTCCAGAAGTTGAATTTCACAGCTTTGATTGAAGAACTTCGTATCGTTGAATGTCCTTCTACGAGAATCAAGCTCACCATATCAAGTGGGTCATAGCCTCTGACTCAAGTTGCCTTGTTTTGACGGTATTGGGTAGAGGAAAATAAATCCCCTTCCCTCTTGCTAGACGTCTGGTTCATCATAACCTGTACCACAGGCCCTTGAGATCCTTGAAAGGGTTAAGGAAATGTTATGGCATATTGTTATGATGTTTATGCTATGAATCAAGCAAAAGTATAAGGTGATGAAGACGAGTGTGTCTTGTAGGAAATCCAAGTTATTGAATATAGACTATAAACAAAACCTACAAGGAAATATAGACAGATCCCTACAATGAGTTCAAGTTTGTTAGATAATGAAAGCAAGTAAGTCACACAAATAGCCTTAGGTTTAGGCTTGCATGGGGTTTGTAGGTAGATACCCTCTTGAAGTATAGTTGGTTCAACTTGTCCTAGAAATAGTAATCGGGTTCTAAGGAGTCTCAATATCACTGATCTTTCTTTATCGGGCATTATTTCATCTTAGCAATCTTTTCTTGCGGCCGAAACATCCCGAAAGTCCGATCTCAATGAGTGTAGCATTGAGTATTAACAAATCCCCAGCTTTACACCAAGGCTGACTATCTCACTACTTTCTAATGGCCAAGTTTGTTCAACTAAGGTTCTAAGGTCTGTTAGTGCTTCATGACACCATACGGCGGCCCCATATTCTCCTCGATTCAACACAAGGGATACCAGTACCAACCAAAGTGTCACACCAACACAGCTATCACTTCAACCATATCGGTATATGTCGTACAGTCTCCATGATCTATTGTTGTTTACCTAAAAAGATGCCCCCAGATCCGGGTGTAGGATCTATATTAACAACCCAAACAACCCTCCAAGGATAAAGCATATAAAGCAAGCGATTAAAACAGTTTAAAATGAACTAAATCTTAAGGTAACCCCACTTTTTATTTAAATCCCCAGCAGAGTCGTCAGTTCTGTGATACGGTGGCAGAGCCGACTATTATACTGGTTTTGCGTTTGTGTTTGCAAATGTTGCGATAAGCAAGAGTCACCACCGACTTTTCTTTTATCTAACTAAGGAAAGGGTGAAAAGAACAGAAAAATACCTTTTTGAGAATTTTCTGAGTAAGGGGGTAAATTGTGGAAAGGGAAGGTGTTAGCACAATTTCCATTTGTAGTTATCTACGGGCTCTTAGATGCTTAGCTCATTTTTTAATACCTTGAAATGCCTTAGTGCGGCGATTCTCTTTATGATAACTCTTGTATCAGTTCTCAAGAGTGTTGATAAAGCATTTTTTGAAAGTGTTTTTGAAATGTTTTTGTGTAGGTGCAAAAGTTTGTTTTGAGCAAGCATTTAAGAACTATCTACTTATACTCGAAAAGGTTCGTTCTTTTCCTCATATCCTTTAGATAGTGCTATCCTACTATTAGTGAGTAGGTAGCCCTATCGTTGAATGTTTTGAGGTACATTCGAAGGGACATACAGTCATAAAGGCAACATATGGAGACACTTTAGCAATTTCGTTTAAGGGACTAGATCATTTACCGAAAGACAACATTGTAGGGTCATCGAGGGACTATGATCTTTTGATTTACGGGTCTTTGCTAAAACGTCCCCACTTTCGAGGTACATGACTGTTTTATTTCCGAAGGCAACCAAAGTGGGCATACCTTAAGGTGTATATGTGCAAGTGGGTATACCAAAGTGGGCATACCATCAATTCAATTCATTTATCTTTGTTATTAGGTTTACTAACGTTTTGCTTTCAGTCTTTCCATACAAGCCTAGTTACTAACAGTTCATATTTTGCAGAAATATAAAGTGCGGGAATCGTAAATCCTACGCTATTATAAGGCTTTGGGGGGGTATTTACATGTCCAAAAAATGGGGAAAAATAAAGAAAACGATAAAGAGCCCTAGTAATTATATATTACATTCTGTCACCAGATACATTAGTAAAAAAATGTGAGAATAAAATAACGCGCGCGAATTTAAAATAACGTCTAAAACCTACAAAAAATTGCTAAGTAAAATAAGAAAATCTTTTTGGTTTTTGTTTATTTTAAGAAAATAATTAAATTGAATTAAATGAGAAAGACTAAGTTTAATCCTAATTAATTAAATAAATAAAAGAAAACTAATTCTAATATTTTTTGTATTTTTGTTAAGAAAATATTTGAATTAAAAAACCTATATCTAATTGATTTTAAATCAATTAAACCAAGTCAGAATAATTAAGTTAATTAATTTACAAAATTAAAATTAATTTAAGAAAACCTAAGTCTATTATTCTTGTTCTTATTTATTTATATTATTCTAAAAAAATGATTAAAAGAGAGTAAACAAATAAGCAAATAAAATTATTTAAAAAAAACAATTGGGCCAGATGTTATAAGAAAATGGGGGGTGTATGAACTGAACAAATAGATCCAGACCTATTTCACCAACGCTGGATTCAGTGAATAGAGATTTTGGGGGCACATAGTAGTATGCGCATGATGGCGTTGGATCTGGCCACGCTAACATCTAGATCAGCAGAATAATAGTTAGAAAAACAAAATTGTGAGGCCTGGTGTTGTACCCCAAAATTTGCCCTCTCATATTTCTCAAAACATTGCAAGAAAAATCTCCAAGTTGCTCAAGTTTGCTCAAGAGTGGGTCAGACAAATCATCTCCTAAGGCAGTCAACCCCAAATTAGGGTTTTGTGTTGCATCAATATCCTTGAGTCCAAATGACCTAAAATGCTCCCTAATGTCCTAATATGTTCTCAAGGTCATCCATGTCAAGTTTCAAGCCTTGCAGAGGAAATTTGCTCAGTCAATTGCTCAAAGGGTCCAAAAATCGACTGTGTTATGGAAAAAGTCAACTGTGACCCAAATACAGTCAAACCTCAATATTTTTTGTCAACTTTCTCATTTTGAAGGATATTTCATCATTTGATCAAGGTTTGATCATGATTCATCAAGGATTGCTCAAAATTCATCAAGACTCAAAAGTTGCTAAATTAGGGTTTTGTAGGAAAAGTCAACTCAACTTTGACCAAGCATAACTTTCTCATACTTTATGATAAATGACCCATCCAAAGCTCATTTTGAAGAGGATGCAATTTACTACAATCCATCTTCATACCCCAAGATCATAAAATGAACTCACAAGAAGTTATAAATATGGATATTATAGGTCATTTTTGAAAGTCAACAAAAACACTTTTTTTGCCAAAGCTTATAACTTGAGCATGGAATATCAAAATGAGATGAGACCAAAAGGGTTGGTTAGAGGACATCTAAAGCTTTCTAAAAAGTCCAAGAACACTTCCAAAAGTTCAAAATTTAAGAAGTTATGCATTGTTGAAGTTGGGCATTTTTGCAAAATTGCCAAAAGTCAACTATCCCCAAAACTTCAAATTTTGTCAAATGGGCCCATTCTTTTCCACTTGATTTGAACTTGCCACATTGCACACGTGTCCTAGTTTCAGCCTTGTGTCCATTTATCAATTTTATTATTTTATTTGATTTTTTATTGAATTGTTTCATTTTAAATCAAATTAAATCAAATAAAATTAAAATATTGATTACTTGGTATCTTTTTTGCTATTTTAGGACTTAATCATCATCATGATCAGCATCAAATTCGTATCTCACCACATCACGTACAAAAAGATGGATTTTTGACAAATTAGGCAAGCTTTCAAAGTGAATCAAATCAAATCTCATGGCATTGATGTGGAAGGATTCAATACATATTTGTTAACCTAATGCATTCTATCATACATAAGGAAGCTAGAGGGCACGAAAAAAAGGCTAGAGGCTGCAAGAACAAACAGAAGAAAACTTGAAAAAAGTGACAAAAAGTTGGAGATCAAAATCAAGCTTGGAGGCACTTTCAGGACTTGGCAAGCATCACAATCGCTTCCTGGCAATTCTCAGACGCAAAACCAATCAGAATCACGCATTCTCCAGCCTCCAAGAGCACTGTAAGTATCTCACGGATCCGCCATGTTCTTGAAGTCGCAAATCCTTATTCTTGCATCCATTGTAAAAAACGATTGCATATTCTGATTCATTACATCATTTGTTAGCTTTCTGCAATAACCAATTTCATTCTCATGCTTTACATCGTAAACCACCATTGTAGGGTTTTCTAGGTTTTTTTAGGGCTTTATATTACAGGGACAATTGGCTTGTGTGAAGGGTACCATCTTGTTCAGGGGAACAAGACGAGCTCAACCATGGTGTTATCTTTCATTTATATGGCCTATGCAAGATTTTGGAACGGACATGGCCTATAGCGACGGACCTTTGTCCGTTGGTATAGGTGTTTTGATTTTTAACCACAGTCCAGCGACAGGGACGATGGCGTGTCACTCTCCAATTCGTCCATTCAAATATGGCGCGAATTATTTTGTTTTCTCATCCATTAATTTTGCTTTGTCTTATTATTATTAGTTTACAACATACTAACAAATGGAACACATTGGCCTAGTGGCAAATGAGCGCTGGCAACATCCACAGGACCTGGGTTCGAATCACAGGTCCTCCAAATTTGCATTTGTTATTTTTCTACAGGTTATCACATGCGAATCAAGCGTTGTAGCACACCATACTCCCTCACTCAATCACTTGCCAGATGGCCCCAGGCCAGATCTGGTGATCCAGGATGATGGTCCACCATGGGACCAAGTCAAAAGGCGCATAGAGAATTCACAAAGTCAACCAGGCCAGCCTGTTAATGGGCCACAAAATTGCTGAGCAAACCCCCAAAACAGGCCCAAACCCTCTCTTCTCTATATTTCTATTTTATTTTATTTTTTGATTATTTATTTATTGTTTTTATTTAATCATTAACCAATCAAATCTTTTTCTTAATAAAATTAAAACCAAAAAACATATTTTCTTTATTAAATTAAATTTCAGTATTTTATTTTTTATTAACAATATTAATTAATTAATTTAGGCCATTAATTAGGAATAACTTTAATATATTTTTCAATAATTAAAATTAACTTAGACATAATTAGGTTTTTATTAACATTGATCAATTTTATTTTTCTTTCTTAAAATCCCAAAAATATTTATTTTCATTTAATAATTAATTTAGATAATTTCTTTCTTAAAATTCAAAAACAACAAAAAAATCTTTTCTTTAATAACAAAGGGTCAAAACCCTAGAACTTGCGCCCGATTTAATTTCCCGCACGCGATCTATTTTATTCAATATTGTATTTGTTTCCAGAATGTAATAGATAATTAGAATTATTTTTATTGCTTTATTTATTTTCCGCATTTAAATTTCAAAGGGTTGTTTTTGGCGATGTAAATACCCGACGCCTTGTAATTTAATTTCCGCAATTTATTTTCCGCAAAATATAACTGTTAGATGTTTGATAATAGGAATGCATGACAAGAATGAATGTTTAACCTAAAATCAACATAGATCACCATTAACATGTACAAAGATAAAATTAACCGAAAACAACACACTCGCACATGCGCACTCTTAAGGTACATCCCACTTGGTTGCCTTCGTACGCGGTCATTAAGTATAGGTTGTTTTAGAGGTCGTCCTCTTGTCTAAAAGATCATAGTCGCCTCGAAACAGTTGCCTCGGATATTGTTTCCTCAAAAAAAATGATCTAAGACATTAGGGTTACCGCTAAGGCATCCTAACATTGCTTTGGTGACCGCATGTCCCTTATTCAAATTGACCCTTAAACTCCAACGACGGTGCTACCTACTCATCAATAGTGGGATAGCATTGTCTAAAGGAAGATAGCATAGAACGATTCCTTTTTCGAGTAGGTAGATGGTGCTTAAGTACTTGCTCTTTCAAAAACAAAACAAAACTTTTCACACTTACACTTTTCGAACAAAGTTTTCAAAAATACTTCATATACTCTTGAGGACAGAAACAAGAGTTAAATCGAAGTTTTCAAACAAAAACTTTTTCAAACCCACAAGCACAAAGAAAGCAATATTTTGAAAACAATATGAGCAAGTACCTAAGAGCCCGTGGATAACCACGGATAGAAAGGGTGCTAACACCTTCTCTTTCTATAATCTACCCCCCGAACCCGAGAAATATCTCGAAAAAGGAATTTTTCTGTGCTTTTTTCCTTTCCTTGTTGGATAAAATAAAAGTCGGTGGCGACTCTTGCTTATCGCGACATTTTGCGAACACAAACGCAAAATGCAACCAACATTCCAAAAACAGCCAGTTCTTTCCCACTGCATCACACATGGGTATCGAACCCAGGCCCTTTCGATTGTCCATATTCCTTCACCATATGAGCTAGCTTTTAGATTCGAAGGAATCCACTTCACATGCCTTAGTAATGGTATCCTATTACTTCAGACTTTACATGTAACATATTAACAATCATGCAGCATGAATATACAATCGAAATTAAGTTACATAGGAAATGAAATTGAGATCGAAGGTTCGTTACCAGTGGGATACTTTGATTCTGGAAACCTTGTTGGAGCTTTGGAAGTTTTATGGAGCTCTTGCGGGGCAACGTGCGCGTGTGGCAAAAAAGTCTTCGTTTGGCAATATGTATGCAGCTTTGATTGGTAGTAAGTATTGTGTGTGATGCAGCATCTGGCTGATGGAGTGAGTGTGGAAAGAGTGTTTTTGATATTTGTATGATTCTTTCTCCGTCCTTTGCAATGTGCCTTAGGCTTGTACTTATAGGAGTTTGATGTGCATGGAAATGGCAAGGGACAACCATTAACTAGGCTTTGAAGGCAAAAATCAGACACATTAAAAGACTTCCATTTTTGATATATTCAAGCCTCTTTGAGCCTTGGGATGAACCTGGACATCCTTCACTCTTTTGAATACCTTCAGGCCATGCCCTTCGATTGGCCTTGAGTTGCCTCCTTCGAATACCTCTGGTTTAATCTTTATAGCTCCTTCGATTGAGTCTATCTACATCAATTCGAATTGCTCAAATCTTTGATGACTCTGAATTCCAATTGTTCAGAGTTTCCCTTATCAGAGTTTCTTCAATTAAGTCACCATCTACATCAATTTGAATTTCTCAGAATTCTCTTCATCAGAGCATTGTTCTTTTTGATTACTCTGAATTCGAATATATTCAGAGTTTCCCTTATCAAGGCTTCTTCGAAAGCTCCTCATATCTTAGCTCTTCGATTGGCTATGACTTCCTCCTCATGGCTCCTTCGATTGGACCCATCTATTTGCCTTAGCTGCTTGATTCTGGAAAATTCAAATAGCCCAAACGAGAACTTCATTTTGGTCAGTTGAGGCTTCTTTTGTCACTTCCTTCGAATGCCATTGCGCAGGAGGCCTGGGTCTGGGAACATGTAGGACCAAGACTCATCATAAGACAAACTTGCTTTCAATAATTATGTGTCTCCTTCAAATGGACCACCTGTATATCCTTCGAATGAACTTTTTGTGTGTATTTCGAATAGTCCACATGTATGCCTTGTGCCTTCTTCGAATGGGCCACCAATGTGTGTCCTTCGAATGGACCTTTGGAGTGCTCTTTCGAAGGGGTCATATTGTGTGTCATAGTGAGAAACTGTGTTAAGGGGTCTTGGCCTTGTGAATCCAAGACAAGCCTGAGGAAGCCTCTGCCTTGTAGATTGAAGGCCATTTTAAAGGAGCCTTTGACTTAGTGAATTCAAGGCAAACATGAAGAGGCCTTTTCCTAATGAGTCGAAGGTTGCTTTTGCCTTGTCAATCAAAATAAACACGCAGGAGGCCACTGTTGGTGAATCGAATGGGAACTTGTAGGGGGGCTACTGCTGGTGAATTAAAACAAACTTGCAGGGGGGCATATGCCCAAATTAAACTTGGACCAAGGCTTGCTCGAAGGGGACCCAACGCTCAATCGAAGCTGGTGGGCCAATGCTTTATCGAAGGGTTTTAGATGCCCAATCGAAGCTTGTGACACAAATATTGCTCAAAGGGTTTTAAAAGCCCAGTCGAAGCTCCTTGTCCAGATGCCAATCGAAGACCCTTTTGTTCACCTGCCAATGGAAGGATATTGTTGACATTCCTTCAAAGTACACTTTATTCAGATGCCAATCGAAAGACACATGACCATCATTCAAAAAAATTCATCTTCTTCAAACAAGTGTTTGTATACCGCCCATGTAAGAGAAAACCTTGGAAGACATGAGAGGGCAAATTTTGGGGTACAACACACAAAAACCTTATGGGCCAAGCCCAGTTACCAAACCCACCCTCTATTTTTTTACTAACTAGCACAAAACATACCCCACTTAGCCTAATGGGCCAAGTCCAATATCTGGACTTGGACCCATACTCCTTGCACCCTCCATTTTACTACATAGTGTAAACCTACACCCCTTGCCTTTTGAGCCTTAGTTCAATATCTGAATTATGGGCTCTGCTATATACACCTCCCTATTTTACTAGCCCAACTAAATCCATACCGCCCTGCGTTTTATTTATTATTTTATTATTTTTTAAATTTTATATATTTTCTATTTTAATATATTATTATTATTATTATAAATCAAATACAATTTTTTAACTCATTCAAACATATTTTATTTATTGCATTAAATTATTTTTTAATCATGCATTTAAATATGATATTTTCTATAATTAATACCTTAAAAAATATTCAACCAACAACAAACTATTTTTCATAATAAATTAATCCAACAATTAATTTTCAAAAAGGATTACAGATATATTTTAATTAACTGCGCGCTTTGTCCAAAATCTCTGTTATTTACATACTCGGACTAAGTACAAGGAGAATTCAAAATATATTTGTAATCCATAAAAAAACACAAACCCATATGAACTACGAATTGGGACTCTGATTCCCCATAAGAGGATACGTAGGAATACGATAAAAATCATGGGGAATTCCCCTATTAAAAAATTAAAATCCTTACCCTAAACCTTTAAAAACTAAACCCCGGTATCTTTGTGAACAAGGTAGATGAGGGGTGTCTAACACCTTCCCTTTGTCTAAACGAAGTAAGAACCTAGAATCTCTGCATACAAAATTAGAGTTTCCTATTAGATTCTCTTCCTTAAGATAAAAACTAGTAGTGGCGACTCAATTTAAAACCAGTTACAACAAAGCGATACAGGGTAACCGGTTACCATAACTGGGTAACCGGGTTCCCTAAGACAGTTTTGAAAAATTCCTTTAAAAAAAGATGTGAAACATAAAGTTGTGAGTTCTAAAACATGTTTGAATATTTATGGAAAGCATGAAACATTGTTATGAACACTTGTATTCATATAGATAGGTTGAATACTTTATACCTTGACAATTGATTTGTTCACAAAAATATTTCTTCAAGACTTTGATAAATTTGACTTAATTAAGATGTCTTGACTTGAGCCATTTCATTTTGCAATCAATGATAGTTTGTCTTCATCAAAACTCTTTAGGAAGATTGTCTTCACATTATCCCCGTTTTTTATGATGACAACCTTTGCTTGAAAATTTTGATGTATCTTGATTTCTCTATCAATTTTGAAAACTCCCCCTAAGTCAAAAACTCCCCCTTGATCCATACATGAGAGTTTTCTTTGAAACTTTCTTGCTGCACTTTTTGTTAGAGAAAATAGAACACATACAAACAATAATTCTTCTCCCCATTTGTTATTAGCAAAAAGGAATGGAGAAAGAAGAGAGCAATATATATATATATATCATAAATATAATTCATACACAGAACACGACACATATAACATAATACAGCAGATTCTTGTTTTCTTTTAAAAATAAAAATTATTTTGAACAAAAATTTAAAGATCATGTTTTTATAGATAATAAAGCAACTTTCACACAACAAATGGGTTATAACATATGAGTAAAATGAGGTGTACCTTTGATTCATTAAAATTTAATGAGAAGAAAATTGGAAGAATCATACATCACTTTCGTCCAAAATTCCAAGTTCTCGGTAAATTTTGTAGAACGGTTCTTATGCGAGAGGCTTTGTGAAGATATCTGCTAATGATTAGGAGTATCCACAAAAGTAACTTCGGCATCTCCTTGAAGCACATGATCACGAAGGAAATGATGTTGAATATCAATGTGTTTGGTTCTTAAGTGCATGATCAGATTCTTTGTAATATTTTCGCACTAATGTTGTCACAATGTAGAGGAATGCATCTGAGACCGAGTCTGTAGTCATGAAATTATTTCTTAAGAAAAAGTATTTTTACACAACAACTACCTGCTGCTATGTATTATGCTTCGTTCGTGCTAAGAGAAACACATGCTTGTTTCTTTCAAGCCCACGATACTAATGCATTTCCAAGAATATGACAAGTGTCACTCGTGCTTTTTCTATCAGTTTTACAACCTGCATAATCCACATCAGAATAACCAATTAAGTTGCAAACACTACCTTCATGATTCGCTTGACCGGCATGAGATGTGATTCCTTTGGATTTACTTGAAAGCGAGCACAAAGACAAACACTAAACATTATGCCAGGACGTCTTGCAATTAAATATAATAAGGAACCAATCATACCTCGATATATTGTAATATCAATGAAACCACTAGATTCATCTTGATCGACATAAGTACCAGAGCCAATTGGAGTATTCATTACTTTGCAATTATCCATATCAAATTTTTTCAATAATTCTTTGCAATACTTGGATTGGTTGATGAAGATTCCATCCTTTAATTGCTTAATTTGTAATCCAATAAAATAGTTCATCTTTCCCATCATTAGCATCTCGAATTCTCCTTGCATCATTGATGAAAATTACTCACACATATCTTTGTTAGTTGACCCAAATATTATATCGTCAACATAGACTTGAACCAATAAAGTGCTACCTTTAATCTTCTTGATGAACAAGGTTTTATCAACTTTACCTTTTTCAAAACCTTTTTCACATAGAAAATTGCTAAGTCTATCATACCATGCTCTTGGTGCTTATTTCAAACCATAAAGAGCTTTTCTCAACTTAAAGACATGTGAAGGATTCTTGAAGTCTTCAAAACCCAGGGTTTATTTGACATAGACTTCTTTATTGATGTAGCCATTCAAGAATGCGCTTTTGATATCCATTTGGTATAGCTGGAAATTTAATGAACAAGCATAAGCAAGTAATAAACGGATATCTTCTAACCTTGAAACCGGAGCGAATGTTTCTTCAAAGTCGATTCCTTCTTCTTGGTTATAACCTTGGGCCATCAATCTTGCTTTGTTTCGAACAATTATACCAGTATCATCAAGTTTTTTTAAACACCCATCTAGTACCTATGATGTGTTTACCACTTGGCCTAGGAACAAGTTCCCAAACTTAATTTCTCTCGAATTGATTTAATTCCTCTTGCATAGCAATTATCCATTGATCATATCCTAAGGCTTCATCAACTTTGGAAGGTTCAATTTGTGAAACAAACGCCATGTTAAAGCAAGCATATTTGAGATTTAATCTTGTTGTAACTCCTTGATTAATATCACCAATGACTTTATCAGTTGGATGATCTATATGAGTTCTCCATTCTTTAGGTAGATCATTGTGATTTGTATTTTATTGTGAAACTTCTTCTTGATGTTCTGGTTGTTTCATACTTTGATCATTAGGAACTTCTTCCGAGGGTAGATCTATAATATCATCATCATCATCACAAACAACTATGTCCTCCTTAGAGGTGTTAGTTTCATCAAAGGAAAGATGTATAGATTCTTCAATATTTAAAGTTCTTTTATTATATATTCTATAAGCTTTACTAGAAAGAGAGTAACCAAGAAGTATACCTTCGTCGGATTTCTCGTCAAACTTATTGAGGTTGTCTTTGTCATTGTTGAGGATAAAACACTTGCATCCAAAAATATGAAAGTGAGCAATGTTTGGCTTTCTTCCTTTGAAGAGTTCATATGGAGTCTTTTTCAAGATAGGTCTAATAATAACTCAATTTTTAACATAACATGTTGTACTAACCGCATCTGCCCAAAAATATTTTGGTAGATTTGCATCACTAAGCATTGTTCTTGCAAGTTCCACTAGAAATCAATTCTTTCTTTCAACTACTCCATTTTGTTGTGGAGTCCTTGGTGCTGAAAAATTATGAGAGATACCATGTTCTTCACAAAATTCTTCAAAAGATGCATTTTGGAATTCTCCACCATGATCACTTCTTATGGATATAATCTTTAATGATTTTTTATTTTGAATTTTCTTTGCATACTTCTTAAATGCCTTGAAAGCATCACTTTTCTGCACAAGGAACAAAATCCAAGAATATCTAGAAAAATCATCAACAACAACTAAAGCATATACATTACCTCTGAAGCTTCTTGTTCTTGATGGACCAAATAAGTCCATATGCAACAATTTTAGTGGTCTTTTAGTAGACACCACAATCTTAAATTTGAAAGTTGATTTGGTTTGTTTTCCCTTTTGACAAGCATCATACAATTTATCTTTGACAAATTTTATCTTTGGTAATCCAATGACAAGATCATGTTTGGTTAATTTATTTAAATACTCCATATGTATATGGGATGCCCTTTTATGCTATAACCATGATTCATTATTGTTTACCATAATACATTTTACTTTCAAAGATAACTTATCTAAAGAAATCATAAAAATGTTGTTAATTCTTTTACCTTTGAGTTTTACCTCATTGGTAACTTCATCTATAATCAAGCATTCATATTTGGCGAGCTTGATCTTGAAGCCCTTGTAACAAAGTTGGCTTATTCTTAGAATATTATGCTTTAGTCCTTCAATATAAAGTACATCTTCAATGGATTTGAAAGGTGGTGCACCAACTTTGCTTTTACCAAGAATTTTTATCTTATTATTATCTCCATAAGTGACAAAACCCTTGGCCTTTAGCACTAGATTTGAAAATTAGTTTATGTCTCCTGTCATATACTTCAAACATCCATTATCAAGATGCCATAGATTTTGAGTGGATTTCAAGCATACCTACAAAACAAAAGAAATTATTTCTTGTTAGGTACCCAAGTTGATTTGGGTCCTTCATAGTTAGTTCCTATCTTAACCCACACATAATGTCCACTTGCCATGCTAAAATTTCTAATATAGAAAGCATTAGGTGTATGGCCAAAAATTCCACAATAGAAACAATTTGGAATAAATTTTCTTTTGTATCTAGGTACTTTCTTTTTCTTAGCAACTTTTTTCTTTTTCTTTTGATGATTATGAACATTTTGCACATTGTTGACTTTCTTGATTTCTGATTGATCACTAGCTTTTATAAAAATCATTTTGTTGACACTTGATTTATTTGATCTTGAATAACCAAGTCCACTTTTATCATTAGAGTATCTTTGTTGGCTAAGTAATCCATCCAAACCAATTTTTATCTTTTCATATCTTTCAATAACTCTCTTTAATTGAACAATTTGAAAAGTTAGGATTCACAATCTTTGCATACAAAGTTTTGTTTTTCTTTAAGGAAATTTTGTTTTTGACATTTAAAATATTTATTCATAGTGTCAATCTTTTCTTGAGAAGATAAGAGTTCCTTTTCTTGCATTGACACTTTTTTATACAAAACTTTGCATTCATTTAGAAGTTCATCAATGACACCTTGTGTATCAATATCATAAAGTATAAAATTTGTACTAACCTTTTCGTCTTCATCATTGGAATGGTGTGAAGTCATCAATGCTAGATTTTAACTTTCGTCCCTATGCGAATCGGATGAAGAACTTATCTCATTATCTTCCCATGCAACATAAGCCTTTTTATTCTTAAACTCCTTTTTGCCTTTGAATCCATTTTTCTTGGAGAGTTTCGGACAATCCGTTTTTATATGACCTTGCTTGCCACATTCATAACATGTGATATCTTGTGTTGATGTGGAGGTTTCTTTATCCTTGTTCTTTAAAAATTTCTTCCTTTTTACAAATTTAGAATTATCAAAATTATTTTTAGGGCCAAATAAGTTGCCTAACCTTTTCACAATAAGCATGAAATTTTCATCTTCTTCCGAATTATCTTCAACAGAGACTTCAGTGGATTCTACCTTCAAAATGATACCTTTTGATTTCTTTTCTTGATTTTCATGCTTAGCAAGTCTTCCAAGTTTCATCTCGTACTCTTGAAGTTTACCAAATAGAGTTGCAGATGACATATTGGATAAATTCTTTTTTCTGAAATAGCCATTACTTTCGGATGTCATTCTCTATTTAAAGATCAAAGCACATTTAGGTTGAGTTCGTCATTGGTGAGATTTTTGCCAAGAGCCTTTAAATGATTTATCAAATGAGAAAAAAATTTGCATATTGAGAATAGATTCTTCGGGTTCCATTCTAAACATCCCAGACTCTTGACTCAAGGTATTCAATCTTGATCTTTTGACTTCGATTGTCCCTTCATGTGTTTCAACCAAAGTATCCCAAATTTCCTTTGTCGTTGTGCATGCCAAAACACGAAAGAGTTCATCCATAAAAAAGTGCACCTTGAAGAATATTGATAGCTTTCTTGTTATAAAGTACTTTTTTCTTATCATCATCATCCCATGATGTTTTGGGCTTTGATGTTCCAATTCCATTGACAACACATGTCGGAGTAAACAGACCATTTTGGACAGCATTCCATATTTCTTCTCCTTGTGCTTCTAAATGAGCCTTCATGCGAATTTTCTAAAAATCAAAGTATTCACCACAAAACAATGGAGGCTTGTTGTTACTACCACCATCTTTGAAATTTGGTTGTGCGGAAGCCATTCTGGATCGAATAGGAACAAGTTACCTTAACTTGCTTTGATGCCAAGTGTAAGTATAAGAGTGCGCCTAAGAGGGGTGTGAATTAGGACTTTTAAAGTTATTTCCGGTTTTATGAATATTTGTTCTTTCTTTTCTGGTTTTTGGATAAGTGATGAAAGCGATAAAATGGGAAAATTAAATAACACAAGAATATATCCTGGTTCCCCTTACAGTCCGAGAGTTCTTCAGTCCCCTTTCAACGCGAAAAAGATTTCACTATAATTAGAATGATTGTACAGCCTATTCACACCAATGGTGATTCTTACTATCTAACTTATAGGGATATCAAAGGCTCTTAACACCTTGAAGATCTGAACACTAAGTGCAAGAAGAACAATCCTCTTCAATGCACACACTTGCTTTCAACAATCATGAATAGCAAGAGAAGTAATAATGTATTCTGAATTTTTACAAGAGATTTTGAAATATGATACAATATATCAATCTTGGATTGATCTTCTCCTTCAAGCAAAGTAATTCTCAATAATGGATACAAGTGTTCACAATGATGATATGAAACTTAGAAAATTTTTTAATGAAAAATGAGTGCAGAAAATTTCAATAAAAATTCTTGTAGAACACTTGAAATTTTGAAAGATAAAGAGTTTATGTAATTTGAATTGTAGATTGAAAGAGGTTTAAAAATAATTCTGAAATTATGAGTTTATATAGGCCTCTATACAGCCTTTTAAAATGATATGATTCAATGGAAAGATGTCATGCTTCATAAACAAAACCACACAACTTTTCTGGATAAGAGACATATAAAAATTTTATATTTTTTCGGTGGTAACTCATTCTCATAAGTGGGTACCCGGGTACCACCTTTCTCAATGTTTAAAAAATTGAAAATTAGCCTTGGGTAACCGGTTACCGTAATCGAGTAACCGGATCCCCAAAGACAGTAGCTTTTGATTTTTTGTGAAACGATACAGGGTAACCGGTTACCGTAACTGGGTAACCGGGTTCCCTAAGACAGTTTTGAAAAATTCTTTTAAAAAAAGATGTGAAACACAAAGTTGTGAGTTCTAAAACATGTTTGAAGATTTATGACAAGCATGAAACATTGTTATGAACACTTGTATGCATATAAAGAGGTTGAATACTTTACACCTTGACAATTGATTTGTTCACAAAAATATTTCTTCAAGACTTTGATAAATTTGACTTGATTAAGATGTCTTGACTTGAGCCATTTCATTTTGTAATCAATGATAGTTTGTCTTCATCAAAACTCTTTAGAGAGTTTGTCTTCACATCTTATTCCTCGCAATCGCCTCCCAAAAAGCTTTCAATTGTTTCCTCTTATGAAACTCTAATTTACAGGAACTAAAAATAAAAGTAAAAATGCATTTTGATGATATTCTTTGGTGGGAAATATATGATCCACGTGTTTAAATGAGTTTAATATAGAAAAAAGAAAAATATTTAGCCATATAAATTTTTTTTAGCAGAATTTTTTACGTTAAAAACTAACGCCAACAAAAAAGTGAAATATAAGGACTTGCATCCAAAAAAAATTTTAAAAACTAAAATTAAAACCTCGTCAATTTATATGGACCAAAAAAATATTTAAATATAAATTTATTATCTAAATTCGGTTCTAATAATATATTATTTGATCTTAAACAAGCTATCAAATTATTATTTTAATTAGAAAATAAAATAATTCATTATGTTATTATATAAATTATGTTTTTTAATATAACAAATTTTAAGTGTGATGTTATTTAAAAATAATAATAATATAATAATATATTTTTAAATAAAGTATAAATTTGAAACTATTCAAAATAATATATAAATCTTAACAAAAATACAAGTTAGTAGAATACGAGAAAATTATAAAATAAAATGTGAAATAATTAAATTTATTATACTAATATATATTATTTTACATAAAAAAATTAAATATAATATAAAAGATAAAATTTAATAGAGTGTAACTATTCAATATGTAATTTTTGAGTAAAATAATATAAAATATAACTTTTAACTGTAGAATTTTTTTTATTACACAAACCAAACAAATTATATTTAATCCATATTCCCTCTATTCTTATTTATAAATAAATTTTAATTTTTTAATTTTATTAAATAATTAATGTATTTAAACTATATATAGACTAAATATATAATTTATTCAATAAATTTAAAAAATTAAAATTTGTTTTATAAATAAAAATGAAAGTTCTTAATTATAAATAGGAATGAAGTATGTTACGGACATATATCATTTATAAACCCTTGCACAATTAAGATGTAATGTTCAAATTCCATTTAGAATCAGCCCATATAAATTAACTTTAATTGCAATTTTCAAACTCCACTTTTAGAAGCAATCCATATAAATTAACTTTAATTGTAATGTTCAAACTCCATATAGTATTTTATAGGACTTTTAGAATCGGCTCATAAAAATTAACTCATTTCATGGTTCCTATATTTTCTAAAATAAGTGTCTCTTTTGATCAAACAAATTTTATAAATAAATACATTATTATTTTATTTAATATAATATTAATTAATTTCTATCAATTTTATTCTTAATTAATTTTCCACTACTTTTAAGTTATTAAATTAAATTATCTATTTATGACAGTATAATAATTAAAGGTAATTAAAAAGCAGTTTATAAAATTATTATATTTATTTATTTATTTATTTATTACTTGCCTGGCAGTATAATAATTAAAGGTAATTAAAAAGAAGTTTATAAAATTATTTTATTTATTTATTTATTTATTACTTGTCTTAATTTATGTACAACAAATATTTCTTTTAAAAATCATTTTAAAATCGATGTAATAATAAAATAAAATAAAGTCAAATTTGAACAAATTTTGTAAGCATGCAGTCTTAACAGGAAGGAGTCACATCAAATGGAGTTAAACTAATTGGTAGCATCCCCTGGCTTGAGGGAAATCTGTTGGTTACTTGCCAACATGTCTTACCTTTGAAAAGTTTGAAATGAATTATTAATACCACTTCCAACAACAGACAATATCATAGGCGTTGTTGTACATTGTAGATAAGATCGATGTTGATGGAATTGACTAATTGAATAACATATACTAAAGTCTATTTTAATCAAAGTTTGTTACACAGATTAACTTGTTGCTATGAATTTCCTTTACAGAATCTTATCATTATTTATTCTTAGTGGTAGAATATCTCATTTAAAATTTGGCAATATCAATAAATATTATTTAGAATTCTACATGTCGTATCAAACCAAGTGAGTATTTAGTTATCTTTTCATTATTTCTAATATCTTTGGTTTTGTCGAGAGATCAATTAAAAAATTAATTTTGAAGAATACATTAAACAGTTGCAATATGATTTTGATATCAGGAGAATAAAATACACACTAAAATGATGATAGTTTGTGTGTACTTTGTGGAAACAATAATATTCCTGATGATATTCATATTCCTGAATTTCTTAACACCATTAATTCTTTAAATTTACCGACACGTGAGTTAAAATATAAAAATCATTTTTAATTATGTTGTTGAGAAATATTGATCATTAGTTAGGTTTATGTAATGGTACTCGGATAGAAATTACACAAATGAAAATTATATGTTTGAGGAAAATGTCATATCACATAGTAGTATTGAACAATATTTTATCCAGAGATTTTCTTTGGCTGCATCTAAAAATATTCATATTTTAATATAAACAAATTTATATGTTGAAGAAAAGTTTGATATCGTTCTCATTCATACTACTTATAATTGTGTCATATATATTCATTTGTTCTTCAGTCATTGTGTAAGTCAACATCTGACGCTCTAAAAATAGAATGTGACGGTCATAATTAAGTTTATCGTAAATAAGGTGGTAGTGAGATATAGAAATGAAAGACATTTATAGAGCTTAGTTGAGATATCTTTCAAGATTTTGTGTAGCTTTGCAACAATATCTCTATCTCCATCAAAGTTAAATTCTTTAATTCATCTTTTGACAAAACTAAATCTATTAGAAATAATGAAAAGATAAGATACATATAATAATAAACAAATGTAATGTTGTTGACTTCTGAATTTGACACCTACTATATTTGGTCTTTTAGACCAAAACTGGAATAAATAAAGCCAAGCTGAAGAGTGTTTCGACGTGTGAAATAATTTAGAGAAAGTATCTAAGTTATATTTTAGTCTTCGACCAGGACTCACTATCAAGAGTTCGACTGAGAAGGTCCCATGACCTTCGACTAGAAGAGAATATCCTCGCATTGACACCAAAGGCGAGGGATATTTGAATTTTGAATTATTGGAGGGAAAGACGGTTTCTCCAGTGACCAAAGGAAAGCAACGTGGCTGGAGGCTAGAGGTCGAGGGGCGTGCAGAGGACACTTGTCCTCATCTTAGCGCAGAACCACCTCTCGACGGTTACATAGTGTGATACGGTGGGAGAACTGACTAGAGGTTTTGCGTTTGTTTTCGCAAATGTTTCGGTTGAGCAAGAGTCGCCACCGACTTTTTATTTTATCCTAAGGAAAGGTTAAAAAGCACAGCAAAAACCTTTGAGATGTTTTCTTGGATTCGGGGAGTAGATTATAGAAAGGGAAGGTATTAGCACCCTTTCTATCCATGGTTATCCATGGGCTCTTAGTTACTTGCTTAGATCAACTTGCCTTAATTTTCAATTGTTTGAAATGGTGCTTTGTGTGTGGATTTTGAAAATGTTTTGAAAAGAGGCCAATGTGGTGGCAACCTTTGTAATGATCCATGTTGGGATGTATACAAAGGTGTATGTCTTTTGAAAAGGTTTTCAATGTTTTTGAAAGTTGTTTTGAAAGTGTAGTGATGTGTGGTTTGAAAAATAGGCAAGTGTTTTTGTTTTGCAAGGGGGCAAGTAACCAAGAGCTATCTACCCTACATTTCTCAAAGATCTTTGCTATGTTTTAACCCTTTTAACAATTTTGTTCCACCATTGTATTTGGTGGACAATCTTGTGTTAGGATGTGAAAGGGACGGGCGTGGGTCATCGTTTAGACCATAATTGCAATGGTGCCAAGTATCTTTGGGCAATTTTCTTTAAGGGACTTGATCATTTTTAGGCAACTTTCGAAAGCGTCATCGAGGGACTATGATCATTTGAATTGTGTTGTTTTGCCCAAAGAGACCTAACATGCAATATGGTCCATTATTGAAGGCAACAAGTGGAATACCCTAGGGGTGCAAGTGTGATTAGTGTTGTCCATTTTCATGCTTGTTTATCTTGAATTTAGGTCAAACTATTTTTGGTTAATTGATTTGCATACAAACCCTAATTCTAACATGGCATAATTAGAAAGCTTTTAAATGCAAAAAAATAAAAGGTCCTAAGTTATTACAACACAATATATGGGATGGGGGGTACAAATGTTCAAATGGGGGTATTTTGACAAGAATTAAATCCTAAGCTATTACATCAAATTGAAATTCTACAAGGTATTTAATTACACAAGTATTAAATAAAATAAAAATAAATATGCAAAATGCCAAAATGGTTTTCATATGTATGTAAAAAGTATTTATCATGTATCAAATAAATAAAAATAAATTTAATTAATTTTTGGTATTTTTATGTATCTAGGGTAAAACCCTAATTTTATAAATAAAAAGTATTTATTATATAATATATGTAATATTTATTAATTATGTACAAAAAATAAATAAAAAAAGAAAGTATATAAAAAAGGTAATTTTTAAGTTAAATATTAGTAAAAATAAAATGTATTATTTTATTGTGTTTTTAACCTAAATGTATTAATAAATACATAAATATTTATAATATTCACTAAATACTAAATATATGTATAAAAATAATAATATTTAATACTTACAAAAAAAAATGTATTTTTTATAAAAGTTTTTCAAAGGTAAAATAAAACAAAAGTCAGAAAATAAAAAGTATTTGTATTATTTTAGTATTTTAAATAAGAGAGTATTTATGTGTTATTTATATGTACAAATATCAATTTAAATAAATAAATGCTTAATAAATACAAAAATGGTTTGAAAAATATTTTTTATATTTTTAATATTATGAGAAAAAATAAATAAGTCAGAAATAACAAAAAAATGTCAAAAAATGTTTCAAATAAGCACAATGGGCCAAGGGGGTTCAAAAGTAAAAATATGGTGCAAATAAGAAGTCAACTCAGGCCCAGCCCAAGAAGACTTTGTCTCCAACCTCTGAACTTGTTTGAACAACAACAAACACGCATTTTCCTATCTCCTGATTCTTTGATCATTTGCCAAATCTTGCAACATGAAACCTGTAGAGCTTGAAGCCACGATTCTAAACATATAAAGAAGTCAATCTAACTCTCAGAAATGAGAGAGAATTTCTTCTCCCCCAATTCTTGACCTAGTTTTTGTTCAATGTTCAGACTCAAAATTCTCTAAGTACACATAACATAAACAAAAAGTAATGATATGGGCAGATTCAGGGCCATGAATATAACATAATTTCTTCACAAACCTAAACCTAAATGTGCCTGGATAGAGAGATAGGAGTTCATGAACTTACCTGTTCAGCTTGAATCGTATCTGGTAATGGAGGTGCTTTCAGTGCAAGGTGAGGATTGGTATAACTTGCTGGAGGTCCAGGGATGCTATTCCAACCTTTAGTTTGCTTTGAAACCAAGTGAATCGTGTTATGGCACTCCAACTGCAAAACAGAAAATATGAAAATGGTGATGTTGGTTAGGGGTGTTACAGGTCGTGTTTAGGGCTTGGAACAGTTTCAAGGGATGGTGTGGGATGTGTTTGAAGTGGTTTTGGCCAAGGCGCACGATGGAAATGAGCTAGCCAAGTCCAAGTGCAGAATGCCCTGTTTTTGTGCAGTTTAATGGTGATTCTGTGTTTGAGAAGGTATTGGAAGTGGTTGGCTCGTGTTTTAGGTTAGGCTTGATGTTTGGAAAAATGTTCACAATGTTTGCTTAAGCTCTTGTTGACAGGAATGAGAGTTGTCCTCTAGTTTGCAAGTTTTCTTCTCTCTTAAGCAACAAAATGTCAAGTTGTGTTTTAGACTTCTACAGGCCCCTCTATTGTGCTGCAACCTTTCCCCTTGATCAGTGTGTTTTTTTTCTGAACTTGTGCCCAAAGATATGGCCTTGTACTTCTTGATTTGAAACTTTGACATAAAGTTCAACTTTTCTAAAATGGATATAATGCTTTTTCTACTTATGGCTTAATTTTGTATACAATGTTTGAACACATAAAATAAGGTCTTGGCACAATGGGTTAGCATTAAATTTATGAGTGTAAATGAGATAAAGGACCTGTAATCAAGTTATGCAAGTTGATTTCAAAATTGCCTAAGTTATGAACATGTACATGGCCATGAATCAAAGTGACTTTTTCCAAACATGCCAAATTCGATTCTCCCTAACCATGAGGTTGTTTGATGAGTTCTTGGAAATTTTGGAAAGCTTGGAATGTGTAATATAATCCATCTTTGTAGTACAAATTGAAATTCAAAGTGGAAGTATGTGAAAAGTGGTCTTGAAGTTAGGCAAAAATCCTGCCTAGAATGGGTCAAAATTTCTCTAAGTTAAGAATGGTTTGGTACCCTTGTTCCAAAAATTGTAACTTGAGCTACAAGCTTATTTTGAGGAAACTTTGTGAATCAAAGTTGTAGATTTTGCAATGTACTAAAACTTTCATCTTTTGACTTTTGTTTGAATCCACATGAATCTTGATGAGAAAGTGGGACAAAGTTAGGAAAAAATTAGGGTTTTTCATAACTTAGAAAAATTCTAAGTTATGAAAATTCTTCATTTCAAACCCTAATTTGTGATTTTGGATTTCTTGATGAACACGTTTCATGATTTGGCATGTTTTGATGAAAAATGAATCTTGACACTTGATTTTGACCAAAAAGTCAAAGTTTGACTTTTCAGTATACAGTCAAAAATTGATCAATTGACTGGAAAATTCAACTGTCAATCCTGTGCATTTGGGATCTTTTGAACATGTTGAGTATGTCAAGACAATTCCATGGGGTCCTTGAGTCCATATGTGAGCTTGGTTTGCCATTGGCTAGGTCAAACAGTCAAAAATTGCCTTTGTATAGTCAAAACCTTAAAAAATGACCATTTTGCCCTTTTGGTGATCTGATCAAATTTCTTGTGGAATTGTGATCCAAACTTGATCAAATGGTCCGTATGAGTTCATAATGTTGATGTGGGTCAATTTTCATGAGGTTTGACTGTCAATTGGCCACAGTTGACTTTTTCCCCAATACAGCTGATTTCTAGGTCAACTGTCCAATTGACTGGGCAAAGGTTGGAATCAAGGCTTGAAACTTGGTATGGATAAACTTGGGAGTCTAACATGAAGCATGAAAGTCATCTTAGGCATTTTAGGTCAAAATATCTTTGTGCAAACACAAACCCTAATTTGGGTCAACAGTGCTAGGAGAAGTCTTGCAGAGGAAACCCTAACTGGATCTTGAGCTCCAAGGGCCTTGTGATGAGAAAATGTTAAGAAAATGGGAGGGAAAATTTTGGGGTACAACAGTTGCCCCTGTTCAATCTTCTTGAACCTGAAGAGTTAGATTGGCAAGTTTGCCTTTCGTGACTCGAGGGTAAAAGGAGATTGGACACTAGAGTGCCCTGAAATTTGCACTCGCATGCTGGAGTATCAACAATGTGATGTCGGGAATGGGCTTATAGATGCCATTTGGAGAGATGGTGGATAGGGAGATGGGCTTAGAGATGCCATCTGAAGGCGTGACAGAACCTTGTCGGGAATGGGCTTATAGATTCCATTTGGAAGTGTTGATCGCATAAGAGATTCCTTAGCGAGAACTTGTGCACTTTGAGAAAGACAGATGTTTTCCTGGCTTGTTACAGGTGTTGATCTTCAATCTCTTCATGCAGATATGCCCTGGCTAGATACAGGAATCGAATCTTCAAACTCTTCAGATGTGTCCTGGCTGGATACAGGAATCGAATCTGGAATTAGTCGTCAACAGATATGCCCTGGCTGGATACAGGAATCGAATCTTCAAACTCTTCAGATGTGCCCTGGCTGGATACAGGAATCAAATCTGGAATTAGTCGTCAACTGATATGCCCTGGCTGGATACAGGAATCGAATCTTCAAACTCTTCAGATGTGCCCTGGCTGGATACAGGAATCGAATATGGAATTAGTCGTCAACAGATATGCCCTGGCTGGATACAGGAATCGAATCTTCAAACTCTTCAGATGTGCCCTGGCTGGATACAGGAATCGAATCTGGAAACTGATCACTCACAGATGTGCCCTGGCTAGATACAGGAATCGAATATGGAATTGTGACAGTTGAAGGTAGTCGTCTTTTGGATTGTCCTTTTCCCTGAAAAGGCAAAACATCAGTTGTATGCAATGTCATGATGTATGAAACGCATGATGTCATGATGTTCAAAATGAGATAGTGTTGTATGCACTTTATCATGTATGTAAGCAAGATGTATGAAATGTGAAATGTTTATGAATGCATTTTCGTCTAGGAAAATAAATCCTTGACGACCGGCCGGGGAATTAAATCCTGGGCTGACGTTGAAGAGTAGAGTTCTTCGTTTCTGCTAGGGATGATGGTTGCCAGAATACACCGGTAGGAGAAGATGACTCCGTTGGGGAATAAACTTGTTGGAGAGATTACTCTGAGGGGGATTACTCTGTGGGAAGAGATAGTTCGTTGAAGTTTTGACGAGAGCTCCGATGAGGATTTCAATGATGGACTCCGCTGGGGATAACAATGATAAACTCCACTGGGGATTCTGTTGATAAGTTATGTTGGGGAATTTTGATGAACTCCGCTGGGGATAGGAAGAACTTCGCCGAGGGCGATCTTCCGTGGTAATTAGCTGAGGATAACCCAGTTATAAGCCCTTGTGAGGAATAAATTTTGAATGAAAACGGGGAGGGACGTTCGTATTCTGCAGGGGATAAGCTTCCAGAGCCTACCGGGGATAAGCTCCAAGACCTGCTGGGGATATGGATTCCAATTTTCTTGGGGAAACTTTCGGACTGTACTGGAAAATGGTTCCACTGGGGTGTCTGTATTCCGCCGGGGAACAATCTTAGATCAAGACTGCCGGGGATGCTTGCTGAGGAATGCCTATACTCCGCTGGGGAATGTTGATATCTTCTGGGGATACCCAACTTCCTTTAGGCTGGCCGTAGACTAACTCTGCTGGAGGAGAGTATTGCTGACTTGCTAGGGGAATAGGGTGCCTATTGTAGGGCTGATGATAGACTAAACTCTTCCTGGGGAGAGTATCGCTGAATCTTGTCTTACTCTGTGGGGAGTTGAGGTAACTTAGTCACATTCTTCAGTTGAACCTACTTTGGTACCTTGGCGGACAGAGCAACTAGACTGCCTGGACAACTCTACATTGCCCCTGTTTCTGATGTCACCTGTAATCTGTCCTTTGTTTCGCATGCAAGTATTTATGAATTAGCAATTTAATGTCAAATGCATATATCAAAAATGAACATTGGACGTTCTTCGCAAGACAAAACAAAAAAAGGAAAAACAATTGGCAATTTGTTTGGAAAAGTGAATTTGTATTGATTTTGAAATTTGCCTGTAAATAGGCGTTTTTGTACAAGAGGCTGACGTCCTAGTAAGAGAACGTCGCCGAATAACATAAAGTTTATACAACTTTGAAAAGGAAACAAAACAGCTATGTGAACAATATTCCCACTGGGTTCCAACTCTGCTATCGCCTTTATGTCTTCAAGCGTCTCATCACTTTGCTGCTTAGTTGAAGATGAAGCTGATTGATCGATGCCGAAGTCTGAGCACGATAGTTGATGCCGAATTCGGGATGCAAGGTGATCCAATGAGACATAGTGTTATGCTTTATCCCTAACTTTTGCCTGGACCGCCCTTTCGGGTTTTCAGTCCACCGGGATACCCATTTTTGTCCAAGCCGCCTTTTCAGGTTTTCGACTTGCCGGGTGTACAGATTCTTTTCATTTCATCCCTTATTTTTTCCCGAACCTTTTTGGTTCGCCGGGAAGCCCTTATTTTTTCCTAGGTATGTCAACCTAGCGGGTCTTTTATTCATGCGTAGTATCTTTTTACTATGTCTGCATTGGTGGGGTGAGGAAGGTCGTCCCCATCCATGGTGGTTAGAATCATAGCTCCTCCTGAGAAGATATGTTTAATCACAAATGGCCCTTCGTACGTAGGGGTCCACTTGCCCCGGGGATCACTTTGAGGAAGAATGATGCGCTTGATTACCAGGTCTCCGACTTGATACTCTTGTCGTCTGACTTTCTTGTTAAATGCCCTGATCATTCGTTTTTGGTACGTCTGACCATGACAGATAGCGGTGAGTCTCTTTTCGTCAATTAGGTTTAATTGATCAAGTCGAGTCTGGATCCAGTCATCTTCACTCAAGTCTGCATCCTTCATTATCCGGAGAGAGGGTATCTGGACTTCAATCGGAAAGACTTCCTCCATGCCATAGACCAAGGAAAAGGGTGTTGCCCCGGTTGACGTCCGTGCTGAGGTACGGTACCCATGAAGAGCAAATGGTAACATTTCGTGCCAATCTTTGTAGGTCACTGTCATCTTCTGCACAATTTTCTTGATGTTTTTATTTGCCGCTTCGACAACTCCATTCATCTTCGGCCGGTAAGGAGAAGAGTTATGGTGTTGTATCTTGAATTGCTCGCAGAGCTCAGTGATCATCTTGTTGTTAAGATTGGTACCATTGTCAGTAATGATTCTTTCCGGGACGCCGTACCGACAGATCAGGTTATGCCGAATGAAACGTGCCACGACGCTCTTGGTTACGGTGGCGTAGGAAGCTGCTTCCACCCACTTCGTGAAGTAATCAATCGCTACCAAGATGAAGCGATGCCCGTTGGATGCCGTCGGTCGGATCTCGCCGATCATATCAATGCCCCACATTGCAAAAGGCCAAGGTGCCGTCAGGACGTTCAGAGGAACCGGAGGGATGTGCACCTTATCAGCATAGATCTGGCATTTATGACAAGTTCGAGAATGTTGGTAACAGTCGGCTTCCATTGTGGACCAGAAATATCCTGCCCGAAGGATTTTCTTTGCCATGGTATGTCCACTGGAATGTGTTCCGAATGTACCTTCATGTAGTTCTACCATGATCTTCTCTGCTTCAGTCTTATCCACACAACGCAGTAAAGTTGAATCATGGTTTCGTTTGTAGAGAATGTCGTTGCTGAGGAAGAATTTTTCCGCAAACCTTCTTAGGAACTTCTTGTCATTGACCGACGCGCCTTCAGGGTATTCTTGAGCTTCCAAATATCTCTTCACCTCATGATACCAGGGTTTTTCAGTTACCTCTTCGGCCTCAAGATCGCAGGAGTATGCAGGTTTGTCCAACTTCCAGATAATGATCCGGGGAGCCTCGTTGTCCCATTTGACTTTGAAAATTGAAGACATCGTAGCTAGTGCGTCCGCTAACTGATTCTCCTCTCTTGGGAAGTGTTCAAAAGTTATCTCTTCAAAGTGGGGAAGCAAAGTTAACACATACTCCTTGTAAGGAATAAGATTTGGGTGTTTCGTATCCCACTCGCCTTTGATCTGATTGATCACGAGAGCGGAATCTCCGAAGACACTCAGAAACTTGATCCTTAAGTCGATTGCAGCTTGAAGACCCATGATACATGCCTCATACTCCACCATGTTGTTGGTGCAGTTGAAACATAGTCGGGCAATGAGTGGAGTATGAGTGCCTTTGGGGGATATGATCACAGCGCCGATATCGTTACCCAAAGCGTTCGAGGCTCCGTCAAAATGCATAGACCATCGGGATCCTTCTTCAGGTCCTTCATCCGGTCCAGGTACTTCACAATCAGTTACTACCATGATATCTTCGTCTGGAAATTCAAAGTTCAACGACTGGTAATCATCCACCGGTTGGTGAGCCAAATGGTCTGCCAATACACTTCCCTTGATTGCTTTTTGAGTTGTGTACTGGATGTCATATTCTGTCAAGATCATTTGCCATCTTGCTATTCTTCCAGACAGAGCAGGTGTTTCGAATATGTACTTGATTGGATCCATTTTTGAAATCAACAGAGTAGTGTGAGTCAACATATACTGTCTCAGCTGGCGAGCAGCCCATACCAGAGTGCAGCAAGTTTTCTCAAGTAGTGAGTACCGAGTCTCACAGTCGGTAAACTTTTTGCTTAGGTAATAAATAGCGTGCTCTTTTCGGCCAGACTCGTCATGCTTCCCCAGCACACACCCCATCGAGTTGTCAAGTACTGTCAAGTATAGTATTATAGGTCTCCCTTCCACTGGTGGCATAAGAATGGGTGGTTTTTGGAGATACTCTTTTATCTTTTCGAAAGCGGCCTGACATTCATCGTTCCAACGTACTACTTGATCTTTCTTCAGTAATTTGAAGATTGGCTCACAGGTAGCAGTTAGATTTGAGATGAATCGGGCAATGTAATTCAGTCGTCCTAGAAAGCCTCTGACTTCTTTCTCTGTCTTGGGAGTCGGCATCTCTTGTATGGCTTTCACCTTGGCAAGGTCCACTTGAATACCTTTGTCGCTTACGATGAAACCTAGCAATTTTCCAGACCTCACCCCAAAGGTGCATTTGTTTGGGTTCAACCTCAGCTTGTACAACTTCAGACGGTCAAACAGCTTTTGTAAATGGTCAAGGTATTCCTCCTCAGTTTGGGACCTTGCAATCATATCATCTACGTATACTTCAATCTCATGGTGGATCATGTCATGAAATAAAGCAACCATGGCACGTTGGTAGGTTGCCCCAGCATTTTTCAACCCAAATGGCATGACCTTGTAGCAAAAGGTGCCCCACTGAGTAACAAAAGTGGTCTTCTCCATGTCTTCAGGAGCCATCTTGATCTGATTATAACCGGAGAAGCCGTCCATGAAAGAGAAAACTTTATGCTGAGCAGTATTATCAACCAGAACGTCAATATGAGGTAGAGGGAAATCGTCTTTAGGGCTGGCCCTGTTCAAATCCCTGTAATCAACACACATTCGGACTTTACCATCTTTCTTTGGCACTGGAACCACGTTGGCCACCCACTGAGGATAAGAAGTCACTGCTAGAAACCCGGCATCAAATTGTTTCATAACCTCAGCTTTGATTTTCTCGGACATCTCTGGGCACATGCGGCGGACCTTCTGTTTTATCGGAGGGCAGTCTTCCTTGGTAGGCAGGTGATGAACCACAATATCGGCATCTAAACCAGGCATGTCTTCGTAAGACCAAGCAAAGATTTCCATGTAATCATGCAGCATCTGAATCAATCGTTGTTTCACGCTGAGCTCTAGATTGGCACCAATCTTGACTTCTTTTCTATCTGTTTCAGTACCCAGATTTACCGTTTCCACTGGCTCTTCATGCAGCTGAATGGCCCTCTCTTCCTGGAGTAGCAGTCTTGCGAGTTCACCAGGCACTTCGCAATCATCTTCACCCTCGTCTTCGGCTAAGTTGATCGGATTTTCGAAGTCATAATTGGCAGTAGCAAAGTCGTTACCAGTGAGATCCAGAGTGGATTGGAACCTGTATAAGTGAGTGTGTGTAAATATAGCTGTTTTGCAATATATAACAAAGAAAGAAAAAGAGCACAAGATTTGAAATGCAACAAACGTCCAATGTTTTGATTAATGATATATGAAAATGTTATACAAAAAGCCCTCACAAATGGAGCCACTGTGCCCCGGGTAGGACACCGAGCCAATAAAAGTTTCAACATATTGTTTGTTACAAATTGAAAACAAAAGAGTTCATTACTGAGTGACAAAAGTAATAGGTGTAAAATCTTTTGTCGTCCAGTTGCTTGGTCCATTGTTGGTTGTTGGGTAGATCCAGCTGTCAAATTCCGCTTCCTCTACGTCATCCTCAATAGCATTCACTCCTGGGTTAGTGATGAACACCGGAGGTTTTTCGATCCTTTCTTTGCGAACAACCCTCTGAGCCTCTGCAGTGAAGCCCAGTCCAAACTTGTCAGTCTTTGGAGTGAAGTCAGGAAGCCGACCCCAATTTGCGCACTCGCCCTTCTCAATCACAGCTCGGGCATCCTTCAAGGAAGCCATCTTCAAAGGAGGGTCTTCAATCACAGTTTCAGCCAACGCCAACGTCTGAGGCATCTCTTCAAAGTGTTGGAAGGGGGTTTCAATGAATTCCCCATCCATTTATATGTATCGGAACGAGTTCAAGTGGCTGACCATATACTCCTCTTCCCCTTGGACTGTAACAATCTTTCCTCTAACTGGATACTTAAGCTTTTGATGGAGTGTGGAGGTCACCGCTCCAGCCTTGTGAATCCAAGGTCGACCCAGCAAACAGGAATAAGATGGACGGATGTCCATCACGTAGAACGTCGAGTCAAAGACTTGAGAACCCACACGAATAGGAATGTCTACCTCACCATGAACCATCCTCTTCGACCCGTCAAAGGCTCGGACAATGATGTTGCTAGGCTTCAACTCTAGACCCTCACAATCTAGCCTGTCTAAGGCCTTCTTGGGCAATACATTCAGGGAAGAACCAGTGTCCACCAACACGTGTGCGAGAGTATTGCCCCTGCATTCTATGGAGACATGCAGGGCATCATTGTGGTTCTTTCCCTTGGCGGTAAGATCAGTATCCGAGAAACCCAAACCATTGTCAGCTGTCAAATTGGCCATACAGTCAGTGAATTGATCTGCAGATGTCTCTTGTGGCACATGGGCCGTCTTCAGAAATGAAATCAAGGCCTTGGCATGGGCCTTTGAGCACAGCAACAATGATAGCATAGAGATCTTGGAGGGGGTATGCCCCAGTTGTTCAACGACATTGAAGTCACTCTTATTAATGATTTTAAGGATTTCCTCCATCTCTTGCTGGGAGGCTTCAACATTGACAGTCTTCGGTGCCTCCATCCGGGCAGGCACATCATCAATCCCTTTTCCCCGAGTGTCAGACGACTCGGCAGCAGGGGAAGCAACTTGATCAGAAGGGGGAACAGGCGCACTTGTAGGTGTTATTATAAGAGGTCTTCGGATAACTGGTGTCGCAATGTCAGGAGAAGAGCCTGCCACTGCGAGTAATTTTGGCGGGACCAGTGATGTTGCTGATACCGGTACCGGTGTTGAACTCCTGCTTCACTCCAAGTACATATACATCTGCCCCATAGTGCCATGGGACAGCCTTGTCAGATTCGTAGGGGAGGGGCCCCGGAACAGTAATAATGATGGGTGCAACAGACATGATCTTGACTGGCTTCCTCGGGGGAGCCTTGGTAGGATTATTGAAAATTGTGACGACAGATACTTCTTCAGCGGGAACAAATGGAATAGCGGTTTTCTTGAACAAAATTTCCTTGCTATCCATCAGGCTTTGGATGTCTGACTTCAGCAACGGACAACCAGTAAGGGAAACAGCACACAGAAGGCAACCCTTGCTACAACCCGGAATAAACCGGCTAGCAACAGGTTCCTCTTAACAGTCAATATAGGGGTAGCAACATCATTCACAGAAACTGCATACAAGTCTTCATCAACAACATTTACTCCATGCTGGGGCATAGGAGCAGTCACAACGTTAGGCCTCTCAGGCGCCTCAAACTGTATTTCCTTTGCATCAATAAGGTCTTGAACCTTATTTCTCAGGGCCCAGCAATCATCAGTAGAATGCCCCGGGCTATCGGAGTGATAAGCACAGCGGGCATTTGGATTATACTTAGGAGATGCAGTATTCACGACCTTCAGAGCTTCTCTGACGGTCACCAAGTTGGTCGATAGTAGTTGCGGCAAGATTTGTGACAAGGTCATACTCAGCCGAGTGTACTGCCTTTTGGGCCTCTCACCCCTTTGTTGATTGTACTGCTGAGGAGCAGCAACAGGCTTTGAAATTACCAATGCATTGACGGCTTGGCGGCGTTCTGGCTTAACTTGTCTTCTAGGACCATAAACAGCACTAGCTTCCTTCTTGAAAGGCTTCTTCTCAGTACTCGCGGAGGCACCTTTCTGTATCTTTCCTGACTTGATACCAGCTTCTATCCTTTCACCAGTCAAGATCAAATCTGTAAACCCAGCGGAAGAATTACCAATCAGATGATTGAAGAATGGACCAGACAAGGTCCCTAGAAACATGTCAACAAGTTCACGGTCAGTCAAAGGAGGCTGCACCCTGCCAGCCAAGTCTCTCCACTTTTGTGCATATTCTTTGAATCCTTCGCCCGTTCCCAGTGACATACCCTGAAGTTGGGTACGCGTGGGAGCGAGGTCAGAATTGTACTGATACTGTCTATAAAATGCGGTATCCAAATCCTCCCAATGTCGGATACTGGTTCCATCCAGCTGATAGAACCACTCAAGTTGTGACCCCGAAAGGCTATCTTGGAAGAAATGGATCCAAAGGTTCTTGTGTGCAGTGTAAGGTTGGATCTTCCTTACGTATGATATGAGATGCAGCTTAGGACAGGAAGCCCCATCGTACCTTGCAAAGGCAGGCGCCTTGAACTTGTGTGGGATCACCACCCCAGAAGATAAACCTAAATCTCCGAAATCCAGCCCCGACACATTTTGAATCTCCATGGCACTTAAACGGTCCTCCAGTTGTTTGTATCTGTCTGCAGCAGGAGGGTACTGTTCATCATTGTAATCCGTCTCGTTGTCAGAGACTGCAGGACTAGGAGCCCTTCCCCCTTGGGGACTGTCTTTCTCTGCAGAGGAAGTAGCTTGATCAGCCTCATTATGGAGTGTATTCCAAACCTGCGTCCAGTGTTGAACAACGCAATCCTCTTCTTCTTCTTCTTCTTCTTTAGGAGCAGAGCCTTCAACTCTTGTTGACCTTGGGCCAAGCTCATGACCATCTCTTGAAATTGGGCGTTCTGGGCCTGGAGGGCCTTGATAGCTTGTTCACTGGATGATTCAGGATTCATGATGATTGTTCCAAATAAACAGCGAAGAAGATTAAGCAACCTGTAGAAAAAGGGTACCTGTTATGCACATGATGCATGAGATGCTATTTATGCAATGCATTCAAGGATTTTAGAAATTCACAATTGTTGCAGACAAAAAAGAACGCACGTCATATTAATAAGAAGAAATTTGTTAGTACATAAATGCCCCATGGTCCAAATATTACAAAAACAACTTCTCAAGGTAAAAAGACGTTGCGCATCCTCTTTGGTGCGATGTAGGTGTTGAGGGTCTCTTGCTCATGGAGTCGGCGGGTGAGCTCTAGAACCTTCTTCTCGCTGGCGTAGAAGCTGGCTTCAAAAGTGTTTCGTTCCTCCTTGAGTTGGATCCAACTCTTCTGCATCTCCTCCCATGATGTAGGCATGTCAGGATGTAGGATGGTGTAGGGAACCTCTCCTTCCTTAACGGGCTCTTTGATCACAGGGAGAATATGAGGGTAGGGCATCATTAGACTCTGGGCTCGGGCTCGTACCCATTTGAGGTAAGGCTCAAGAGGGATGGAGTTCTTGTGGCCCAGTGTCTTGCTGTCAACCTTGTTAGGCATCCTCCAGGCTCTGATGAATCTTTGGCGAAGTCCTTGCTCATCGTTGTCGAAGTCAAAAACTAGGTCTGGAATCAACATGTCGTGAGGGCCATCTCTTCGTGCATATCCAAATTGTCTCAAGGCTAGACAAGGGTTGTAGGTAATGCCTCCCCTAATGCCAAGTAATGGAACATTAGGGAACTCTCCACAACGATCGACGATGATGACATTTTCTCTGGACCGAGAACACCAATGTACATCAGAGTGAGTGAGGGTCATCAATCGTTGTGACCACCTTAAGCCTTGGTCATTCTTCAAGACAGATTGTGGAAGGTGCAAAATAAACCACCTTGCAAGGAGAGGAGTACAGCACATGAGAACACCCCTCTTTCTCATTGTTTGAGTGTAAAATGAGTGAAGAATGTCCCCAAGCAATGTTGGTATTGGATTCCTGGATACGAAAATCTTGACGGCGTTGACATCTACAAGCTGGTCAAGATTTGGGAACAAGACCAACCCATAGATGAGGAGGGCCACAATTTCTTCAAAGGCTTGTAGGTCCAATGAATTCCAACACTCTTGTGCCTTCTCAAACAAGAATTTTGCTAAGAAGCCTTTGACACCGCTTCTAGTTTCCCAATGTTCCTTGATGTCAGATGGTTGTAGATGTAGTGCTCGAGCAACATCTTCGGGCTTTGGTTCCTTTTCCGTACCGTTGAAAGGTAGTTGATTAAGGATAGGAATTCTCAGGAGTTGAGAAAATTCCTCCAAAGTGGGCACCAACTGGTAGTCGGGGAAAGTGAAACAGTGGTGAAGAGGGTCAAAGAACTGGAATAACACTTTCATCATGTCCTCTTCAATGTTGGTGTTGACTAAGCTGATCAGTCTACCATGTCTTTCACTGAAGGGAGAGCTTTCCGGAATTCTTGATGTGAGCTCCTTGAGTTGAGGAGGGATTCTCACAAGGTTGACTTGGATGGTTTTTCTGCGAGGAATTTCCATGACCTACAAAACAAGAACAAAGATGAAGATCTAAACCCCTGAAGTGGTTAGTAAATGCATATGATGTTTTATGATGTTCATGATGTATGCACAAACATATGTACAAACAATTCACACCAAACCCTAGTTTCAGGCTTGCATGGGGTTTCATATGTAAGTACCCTCTTGAGTGTAGTTGGCTTAAAAACCTGTCCTATAAATAGTAACCGGGTTCTAAGGAGCTCAATATCACTGGATTGTTTTCATTGTTCATTGTTTTGGTTTAGCCACTTAACTAGCGACCAAAATATTCCAAGAAAAAAACCCTCAATGAGTGTAGTATTGAGTATCTACCAACTTCGGACTGCACCAAAGCCGGTCATCTCACTACCCCTAATGAAAGGCCAAGATGGTCAAGTAAGGTTCTAGGTCATTAGTGCTTAGTGACATCACTCAGCGGCCCCGTACTCTCCTTGATTGAACTCAAGGGTTACCGGTACTCACAAATATGTCGCACTAATATAGCTATTGCTTCGACCGTGTCGGTATACCCCGCACAGTTTCCACAATGTATTGCTATCTATAAATGTTTCCCAAAATCCGGGTGTAGGATTGTAAACCCAAACCAGAGAGCCAAGATATAAAGCAACCAAAACAAACAATTAGTCATGCAAGAGGGTGATCTAAGCCCTAAGGTTACTCCACTTTTAAATTTTTCCCCAGCAGAGTCACCAGTTCTGTGATACGGTGGGAGAACTGACTAGAGGTTTTGCGTTTGTTTTCGCAAATGTTTCGGTTGAGCAAGAGTCGCCACCGACTTTTTATTTTATCCTAACGAAAGGTTAAAAAGCACAGCAAAAACCTTTGAGATGTTTTCTTGGGTTCGGGGAGTAGATTATAGAAAGGGAAGGTATTAGCACCCTTTCTATCCATGGTTATCCATGGGCTCTTAGTTACTTGCTTAGATCAACTTGCCTTAATTTTCAATTGTTTGAAATGGTGCTTTGTGTGTGGATTTTGAAAATGTTTTGAAAAGAGGCCAATGTGGTGGCAACCTTTGTAATGATCCATGTTGGGATGTATACAAAGGTGTATGTATTTTGAAAAGGTTTTCAATGTTTTTGAAAGTTGTTTTAAAAGTGTAGTGATGTGTGGTTTGAAAAATAGGCAAGTGTTTTTGTTTTGCAAGGGGGCAAGTAACCAAGAGCTATCTACCCTACATTTCTCAAAGATCTTTGCTATGTTTTAACCCTTTTAACAATTTTGTTCTACCATTGTATTTGGTGGACAATCTTGTGTTAGGATGTGAAAGGGACGGGCGTGGGTCATCGTTTAGACCATAATTGCAATGGTGCCAAGTATCTTTGGGCAATTTTCTTTAAGGGACTTGATCATTTTTAGGCAACTTTCGAAAGCGTCATCGAGGGACTATGATCATTTGAATTGTGTTGTTTTTCCCAAAGAGACCTAACATGCAATATGGCCCATTATTGAAGGCAACAAGTGGAATACCCTAGGGGTGCAAGTGTGATTAGTGTTGTCCATTTTCATGCTTGTTTATCTTGAATTTAGGTCAAACTGTTTTTGGTTAATTGATTTGCATACAAACCCTAATTCTAACATGGCATAATTAGAAAGCTTTTAAATGCAAAAAATAAAAGGTCCTAAGTTATTACAACACAATATATGGGATGGGAGGTACAAATGTTCAAATGGGGATATTTTGACAAGAATTAAATCCTAAGCTGTTACATCAAATTGAAATTCTACAAGGTATTTAATTACACAAGTATTAAATAAAATAAAAATAAATATGCAAAATGCCAAAATGGTTTTCATATATATGTAAAAAGTATTTATCATGTATCAAATAAATAAAAATAAATTTAATTAATTTTTGGTATTTTTATGTATCTAGGGTAAAACCCTAATTTTATAAATAAAAAGTATTTATTATATAATATATGTAATATTTATTAATTATGTACAAAAAATAAATAAAAAAAGAAAGTATATAAAAAAGGTAATTTTTAAGTTAAATATTAGTAAAAATAAAATGTATTATTTTATTGTGTTTTTAACCTAAATGTATTAATAAATACATAAATATTTATAATATTCACTAAATACTAAATATATGTATAAAAATAATAATATTTAATACTTAAAAAAAATGTATTTTTTATACAAGTTTTTCAAAGGTAAAATAAAACAAAAGTCAGAAAATAAAAAGTATTTGTATTATTTTAGTATTTTAAATAAGAGAGTATTTATGTGTTATTTATATGTACAAATATCAATTTAAACAAATAAATGCTTAATAAATACAAAAATGGTTTGAAAAATATTTTTTATATTTTTAATATTATGAGAAAAAATAAATAAGTCAGAAATAACAAAAAAATGTCAAAAAATGTTTCAAATAAGCACAATGGGCCAAGGGGGTTGAAAAGTAAAAATATGGTGCAAATAAGAAGTCAACTCAGGCCCAGCCCAAGAAGACTTTGTCTTCAACCTTTGAACTTGTTTGAACAACAACTAACACGCGTTTTCCTATCTCCTGATTCTTTGATCATTTGCCAAATCTTGCAACATGAAACCTGTAGAGCTTGAAGCCACGATTCTAAACATATAAAGAAGTCAATCTAACTCTCAGAAATGAGAGAGAATTTCTTCTCCCCCAATTCCTGACCCAGTTTTTATTCAATGTTCAGACTCAAAATTCTCTAAGTACACATAACATAAATAAAAAGTAATGATATGGGCAGATTCAGGGCCATGAATATAACATAATTTCTTCACAAACCTAAACCTAAATGTGCCTGGATAGAGAGATAGGAGTTCATGAACTTACCTGTTCAGCTTGAATCGTATCTGGTAATGGAGGTGCTTTCAGTGCAAGGTGAGGATTGGTACAGCTTGCTGGAGGTCCAGGGATGCTATTCCAACCTTTAGTTTGCTTTGAAACCAAGTGAATCATGTTATGGCACTCCAACTGCAAAACAGAAAATATGAAAATGGTGATGTTGGTTAGGGGTGTTACAGGTCGTGTTTAGGGCTTGGAACAGTTTCAAGGGATGGTGTGGGATGTGTTTGAAGTGGTTTTGGCCAAGGCGCACGATGGAAATGAGCTAGCCAAGTCCAAGTGCAGAATGCCCTGTTTTTGTGCAGTTTAATGGTGATTCTGTGTTTGAGAAGGTATTGGAAGTGGTTGGCTCGTGTTTTAGGTTAGGCTTGATGTTTGGAAAAATGTTCACAATGTTTGCTTAAGCTCTTGTTGACAGGAATGAGAGTTGTCCTCTAGTTTGCAAGTTTTCTTCTCTCTTAAGCAACAAAATGTCAAGTTGTGTTTTAGACTTCTACAGGCCCCTCTATTATGCTGCAACCTTTCCCCTTGATCAGTGTGTTTTTTTTCTGAACTTGTGCCCAAAGATATGGCCTTGTACTTCTTGATTTGCAACTTTGACATAAAGTTCAACTTTTCTAAAATGGATATAATGCTTTTTCTACTTATGGCTTAATTTTGTATACAATGTTTGAACACATAAAATAAGGTCTTGGCACAATGGGTTAGCATTAAATTTATGAGTGTAAATGAGATAAAGGACATGTAATCAAGTTATGCAAGCTGATTTCAAAATTGCCTAAGTTAAGAACATGTACATGGCCATGAATCAAAGTGACTTTTTCCAAACTTTCCAAATTCGATTCTCCCTAACCATGAGGTTGTTTGATGAGTTCTTGGACATTTTGGAAAGCTTGGAATGTGTACTACAATCCATCTTTGTAGTACAAATAGAAATTCCAAGTGAAAGTATGTGAAAAGTGGTCTTGAAGTTAGGCAAAAATCCTGCCTAGAATGGGTCAAAATTTCTCTAAGTTAAGAATGGTTTGGTACCCTTGTTCCAAAAATTGTAACTTGAGCTACAAGCTTCTTTTGAGGAAACTTTGTGAATCAAAGTTGTAGATTTTGCAATGGACTACAACTTTCATGTTTTGACTTTTGTTTGAATCCACATGAATCTTGATGAGAAAGTGGGACAAAATTAGGAAAAAATTAGGGTTTTTCATAACTTAGAAAAATTCTAAGTTATGAAAATTCTTCATTTCAAACCCTAATTTGTGATTTTGGATTTCTTGATGAACACGTTTCATGATTTGGCATGTTTTGATGAAAAATGAATCTTGACACTTGATTTTGACCAAAAAGTCAAAGTTTGACTTTTCAGTATACAATAAAAAATTGATCAATTGACTGGAAAATTTAACTGTCAATCCTGTGCATTTGGGATCTTTTGAACTTGTTGAGTATGTCAAGACAATTCCATGGGGTCCTTGAGTCCATATGTGAGCTTGGTTTGCCATTGGCTATGTCAAACAGTCAAAAATCGCCTTTGTGCAGTCAAAACCCTAAAAAATGACCATTTTGCCCTTTTGGTGATCTGATCAAATTTCTTGTGGAATTGTGATCCAAACTTGATCAAATGGTCCATATGAGTTCATAATGTTGATGTGGGTCAATTTTCATGAGGTTTGACTGTCAATTGGCCACAGTTGACTTTTTCCCCAATACAGTTGATTTCTAGGTCAACTGTCCAATTGACTGGGCAAAGGTTGGAATCAAGGCTTGAAACTTGGTATGGATAAACTTGGGAGTCCAACATGAAGCATGAAAGTCATATTAGGCATTTTAGGTCAAAATATCTTTGTGCAAACACAAACCCTAATTTGGGTCAACAGTGCTAGGAGAAGTCTTGCAGAGGAAACCCTAACTGGATCTTGAGCTCCAAGGGCCTTGTGATGAGAAAATGTTGAAAAAATGGGAGGGCAAATTTTGGGGTACAACACATAGTTTTTAGTAT
This sequence comes from Vicia faba, assembly GCA_948472305.1. Taxonomy (NCBI): domain Eukaryota; kingdom Viridiplantae; phylum Streptophyta; class Magnoliopsida; order Fabales; family Fabaceae; genus Vicia; species Vicia faba. Next base: position 1,407,369,723 of record OX451741.1, on the reverse strand, counting down.
AAAATAGGAAATCTGTGTAGTTTTTCTGGGTGTTCAACCTATTGTACTAGTTACTCAAATATTGTCCAAGTACCCGCTGTGTGAGAAAGGATAAACTGAGAAATGTACGTTGGAAACACCTCTTTTCATTAATAAAAGTCTTTTACATTGCTTTAATCTTATTCTGCAAAGTTATTTTTACTACATCTTTATCTGCATTTCTACATTTCTATTCACTTTCTTACTTTCCAAAACCACAAGTATCTTGTCTTTGGTCGAACGTGCGTTCTTCCTGGATTTCTTTTCTTACTTACATCAACCCAGTATAAAAGTTAGCATATGTTCGGGGATCAATCTGATCGATCCCGCAAGTAACCAAAAGTACTTTCCTTTTTGGAGGATCAGCGGTTGTTTACTAAAAACCACGGTAAATAAATTGGCACACCCGGTGGGACGTTGCTAATTTTTATTAAATATCTTGTTCATGTTATTGTGTTTCTTCTATACATTTGTAACATTGCATGTTATTAAGAAGTGGTAAAGTAACCAACGAGTGTACTGTTAGGAAGAAAAATAGAGAGAGTAGTATGGCTAACGAGCCAAATCATGGAGAAATACCTCCATCAACCACTGGAACAGTGGTTACTACCGTCGTCGAAGGGAACATCCCAACTTTCGTGGGATTAATATCGACGCTAACCAGAAATCAAACAGGACCCTTACTTTCTTATGTGGGTCCAAGAGGTCCATTAGGAACGCCCCCACCAAGGGCAAATCCAGGATCTCGACCATTCATGCCCCCAGGATTTTCGACAGCCTGGATGGGTCGAGAACAGCCATATGGCATGCCAACCACTGAAATGGCTAGCCTTATGAATGTTGCTTCCACTTTTTCAGAACCTTTGGTGAATGCATCACCGCCATTATAGGGACCTGGAGCCAGTATGGCAAATTTGGGTAGAAACCAATTCTTAGGAGGGCCATCTCATACAATACCAAGCCTCACAAATGCTTCGACAGCAATTTTGAGGCAACAGATGGACGAAAGTAATCATGATATGGTGCAAATGTTAGCACAAACTCTAAGTACAGTGCTAAATCCCCTAATTCAAAATGCCACTCAGTCGAACCAACAAATGACAGTGCAAATGACGCGTATGGATGAATTCTTTGGGGTACCCCAAACTATTCGACAACCCCAGAGGATACCAATAAGAGCAAACCAAGGGGCAATCATGGAAGAGGATTTGACCGTTAATCCAAACCCTCAGATACCTAGAGTAGAAATGGAACTACCGAGGGTCGAAATACCACGAAATCCCCAACCAATCCCTAGAGAAATCGATCAAGGAGTGATTATGCTAAATAGAAACCAAAATGCTGATGAATTGATACAGCAAGTTCGACACCAAAATTATGGAACAAACAATAATTTAATTTCCATGATCGAAAGGATTATGATTCAAAACGGGATGAACATTGGTTTTCACAGACCAAACTTCACATCCCCATTGTCAGAATATTTTCTGCAAACAGACTTACCCCCTAGGGGAAAGATTCCCAAGTTTACCAAATTTTCAGGGGATACGACAGAATCTACTATCGAACATGTAGCTAGATATTTGATAGAGGCCGGGGAAAGAGCAAACCACGAAAACCTTAGGATCAAATATTTCCCAAGTTCCCTAACAAAGAATGCTTTCACTTGGTTCACCACCCTCCCAGCCAATTCGATCCACAATTGGAACTAATTGGAAAGATTGTTCCATGAAAAATTTTACATGGGACAAACCAAAATAAGTCTAAAAGAATTGGCTAGTGTGAAGAGAAGATTCACTGAGCCAATCGATGAGTATTTAAATAGGTTTCGATTACTTAAAGTCAGATGCTTTACCCAAGTTCCTGAGCATGAGTTGGTCGAAATGGCAGCAGGGGAACTAGATTATTCAATTAGAAAAAAAGTTAGATACTCAATACCTGAGAGACATGACCCAACTGGCCGATAGAGTTCGACAGGTAGAACGCCTTAAAGTTGAGAAAGCTAAAGCTACAAAAACTCATCGAAGATAAAGGGTAACCTATGTCGAAATGGATGATGATGATCCAGAGATATCTAGTGATCCTGTAGATGTTGAAGAAGGCGAAATAGATTTAGCAGAATTAAAACAAGGACCACCATATTCTTGTAAATTGTTAGTGCCATCAAATGGAAAGAATCCTGTAGAGTCTGAGAAAAACAACGACAAATTCCCTAAGAAAACTTATAGTTTCGATATATCCAAATGTGATGAAATATTCGATTTATCAGTTAAAGATGGCCAGATGATAGTGCCCCCAGGGAAAAAGTTGTCTCCTTTAGAACAGAGAAAGAAAAGAGGTTTTTGTAAATACCATAATTTTTTGGGCCATAAAACCTCACAATGTTTCCTTTTCAGGGATCTTGTTTAACAAGCGCTAAAAGAAGGAAGGCTGAAATTCGCTGATAAGCCAGCGATGAAAATTGACACAAACCCACTGCAGATGGAGGCGCATTATGTTGAGCCAGTCGGTATTCACATGGTGGAAGTTTCTGAAGACTTCATTACAAAACCCATCTTTGGAAGTTTTACTGGAAACATATCCAATAAGACTATCGAAGGGGTTAGAAAGGCCACTGAAGGCCTAGATCTGAACAAGGGAGTCACTCAAGGCTCAAACAAAAAGGCCACTGAAGGCCTAAAACTGAATAAAAGGGTTACTGAAGACCCACACAAAAACAAAGGAGTTACTGAGAGCTCCAACAAAAGAACCACCACAGGTTCTTACTTGGCTGCTGTGAAGGGTTCGACCGAGAATTTAGAGGCCAAAATGCAGAAAATGAATCTTGTTGCCAAAAGTAACATGGAGGTCAACATGGTCGAAGTCTCTGACGCCAAGGCCTCAGAGGAAGCTATTCGACAGGAAGAAGTGAATAAAACGGCATTTCCAAAGGAGAACGAAGATCTGGTAGACTTTCTACACAGATGCCAGAAGAAAAAATCAGAAGTGATGTTGTGCCCTAGATGCAGCTCTATTTTCGACAAGAAAGTCGCAGAGCACATACAAGGTATGAGAATTGTGAAAGCGAAACAGGGCACTAATGCCCAACAAAAAATGGGTCCAGAAGTCAGATTCGATCCTAGAAGGGGGCATCAACAAGGATCCATGAGTCAGGTAAAGAGGCCACCAACTTTTCAGCCTCCAACTAATGTACCTAGAGATACTTGGCTTAACACCATGGAAAGAAATAGGCCAGATGAAGAGAGATGACAGGCGTTCAATGTACCAAGAGGTTCCTCTTTAGACTACATAAAGGAGTACCATGATTCTACGTCAAATAAAATGGCTCATATATCGAGCAATTACAAAGGGAAAAACCCTATGTCCCGTTCACAATGGAGAAGATTCCAAAGACGACGAAAAGCCGAAAAAGAGGCAGTTGGGCCTCACCCAGAGGTTAGCACCAATGTGCAAAGAAAACAAAGGAAGCCTCTAGAGAGGAATCTTATGGCATGGCCGGAATAATGTGGGTTGAATGATGAAGGTAACTCCGACTCTGATGACACTTTAGACATCATGGTGAATGTCATATCGGTGCTGCCTAAAGAATACAATTGTCAGGTCGAGGTTGAGGAAACTGACTTAATGGTTGAGCAAGAAATGGCCAAACACAGGCCAGTGTGTTACCATGTAATGAATAATGGCTGCGTGGAGGAACATAACGCCTTCTTCGAGCCACCAACAGAGGAGATGAAAAATCACCTAAAACCCCTGTTCATCAGAGAAAAGATAGGGGAAATAACTATAAATAAAATTCTGGTTGATTGTGGGGCGACCATAAACATCATCCCAAAATTCATGCCGGGAAAGCTAGGAAAGGGAGATGCTGACATCAAGCCCCATAACATGGTCTTGTCAAATTATGAAGGGGGCATTGGCACCACAATGGGCATCATACAACTAGACCTCAAAGTGGGATCAAACCTTCAACCCATCATGTTCATGGTGATCTCAGCAAAACTAAACTACAATTGGCTCTTGGGTTGAGAGTGGATACATGGAATCGGTGCAGTGCCATCCTAGATACACCAGAGGGTCACAGTATGGCGCCCCGATGGTATCATGGAAAACATTGAGGCAGATCAGAGCTATTAGTTAGGTGAAGTCAACAGTGTCGGAAAGAATAGTTTCGACAAAAATTTGGCTCATATAGGGCCATGTAATCCACCTGAGTTTGATCTAACTCCAGCACCTAACGCCTTCTGCTCTCTATACCTACACTCTAACTACGGTTTTCAGTGGGATAGAGAAGACTTGTCAAACATCGACTTTAGAGGAGTTGATGATATACGGCCAACAGGATGGGGAAGTGAGTTTGGTGACGATGACTGAGTCACAAACTCTGCAAACGATTTCGGCATATGTAGCCGAAAGTAGAATGATAGCGGCCTTGGAGGCTGAAGTTAAGTATATGGATCTCGAAGCCAATGAACAGGTCTCTTCTCAAAAAGGCCCTGGGAAAGATTTCGACCCAGAGCGTCCCGACTTAGAAATAAAAGACCTTCGAGATCAGAGGTTAGACGCCATCTATGATGATGAACCTCTAGGTTTCGAAAAGGACCAGTTGGCGAACAATGTTAGAATGTTAGTGCAAGACCCTTTGGAAGAGGTAAACCTAGGCGAAGGTCCTGTAAAAAAAGCCGACGTACATCAGCGCAAAGATAGATCCAGGACTCTGGGTCAAAATGATCCAATTTCTAAAAGAGTTCAAGGATTGCTTTGCATGGGATTATGACGAGATGCCTGGTCTCGACAGAAGTTTGGTAGAACTGCAATTGCCAATAAAGCCTGGAAAAAAGCCCGTCAAGCAAACTCCAAGCCGTTTTGCACCAGAGATTTTGTCAAAAATCAAAACAGAATTCGAAAGACTGCTGAGATACAAGTTCATCCGAACGACCAGGTATGTCAAATGGATTGCAAATATCATGCAAGTTATAAAGAAAAATGGTACCTTAAGGGTGTGCATTGATTTCATAGATCTGAATGCTGCAACACCCAAAGATGAATATCCAATGCTGGTGGCGGAAATGCTTGTCGATTATGTCGCTGGTTTCGAGTACATGAGTATGCTTGATGGCTACTCTGGATATAATCAAATCTTTATTGCTGAAGAGGATGTGCCGAAAATAGCATTCCGTTGCCCTGGGGCCTTAGGCACTTATGAATGGGTAGTGATGCCCTTTGGCCTGAAAAATGCAGGGGCAACATATTAGAGAGCCATGAATTCGATCTTCCATGATTTTATTGAAACGTTCATGAAGATATATATTTATGATATTGTTGTCAAATCTGTTTCAGGGAAGACTCACATGGATCATCTTTAAAAGTCTTTCGAGAGGATGAGACGCTATGGTCTGAAGATGAACCCTCTAAAGTGTGCTTTTGGTGTCAAAGCAGGAGATTTATTAGGCTTTGTGGTCCATAAAAATGGAATCGAGATAAACCAGAACAAGACCAAAGCTATCTTGGGAGCCAAAGCGCCAACTAACAAGAAGGAATTGCAGTCCTTACTTGGGAAGATAAATTTCTTAAGGAGATTTATATCCAACCTCAGTGGGAAAACGCAAGCCTTCTCGCCACTACTTCGACTCAGCAAAGGAGGATTTGAATGGGGGCAAGAACATCAAGAAGCCTTCGACAAGATCAAATAGTACCTCACCAGGCCACCTATTTTGGTACCTCCTTGTCGAAGTAGAAGCATGAGATTGTACATAGCTGCGTCTGATAAAACTTTAGGGAGCATGCTGGCTCAAGAGGATGAGCATGGTGTCGAAAGGCCCATCTATTACCTCAGTAGAGTTTTAAATGATGCATAAACTAGATATAACAAGGTTGAAAAACTATGTTTACATCTTTATTTTTCATGTACAAATCTCAAGCAATATATAAAGCCAGTTGATGTTTATGTTTCGTCTCGTTTTGATGTTTTCAAATATATGTTGTCAAAACCCATTTTGCACAGTAGAATTGGAAAATGGGCACTTGCATTAACTGAGTACTCCTTAACCTTTATGCCTCTCAAGGCTATGAAAGGTCAAGTGGTAGCAGACTTTATAGTCGACCACTCTATAAAAGAGGAATCATTGAATTATTTGGAGATTGAACCTTGGAAGCTGTACTTTGATGGTTCTAGTTATAAATATGGAACTGGAGTCGGGATCCTCATTATTTCTCCAAGCAAAATTCCAACAACATTTAAGTACAAGATAGAAGGGGAGTGCTCTAATAATGAGGCTGAATATGAAGCGTTAATCGTAGGCCTTGAAATCTTGTTGGAATTGGGGGAAACTCAGGTCGAAATAATGGGAGATTCGGAGTTAGTCCTGAAACAAATTACGAAAGAATACAAATGCATAAAAGAAAATCTTATCATGTATTTCGTAATAGCCAAACGGTTGTTGAAAAACTTCGAGGTAGTTAACATTCGACATATACCCAGATTGGAAAATCAAGTAGCTAATGATTTAGGGCAGATCACTTCCGGGTATAAAGTTTCTAAAGACAAACTACAACAAGCAATCGAAGTTAGAGGAATAGTAGCATCCATTAAGTTGTCTCCAATGGATTTGAGGACCACAACGTTGGGATGCACTGATCACAAAAATTTTGAAATTTCGTTCATAGACAATCTAACAGAACAAGATTGGAGAAAGCCTATAGTAGATTATTTACAAAATCCAATGGATTCGACAGAACGAAAAATAAGATATAGAGCACTGAGCTATGTACTGACGGGAAATGAATTATTCAAGAAAACACCTGAAGGCGTGCTCTTGAAATTCCTAAGCGAAACAGAAGCATATATAGCTCTTTCCACCATACACGCCGGGGCGTGTGGAGCACACCAAGCAGGCCAAAAGATGAAATGGTTGTTGTTTCGACAAGGACTATATTGGCCCACTATGTTAAAAGATTTTGTCGAGTTTGCAAAAGGGTGCCAAGAATGTCAAGTACATACAGGTATTCAGCATGTGCCGGCGAGTGAACTTCACTCGATTGTGAAACCTTGGCACTTTAGAGGATGGGCTTTAGATCTTATTGGAGAAATTCGACCAGCATCTTCTAAAGGCCAGAAATATATATTGGTGGGCATTGATTATTTTACAAAGTGGATTGAAGCAATCCCTTTAGTCAATGTAGACCCGGAGAGTGTCATTGAATTTATTCAAAAGTACATTATATATAGATTTGGGATTCATGAAACAATAACTACAGACCAAGGATCAGTCTTTACTGGTCGAAAGATGCAAGACTTTGCTATAGAAATGGGGTTCAAATTGTTGACTTCTACACCTTACTATGCGCAAGCTAATGGCCAGGTCGAAGCAGCAAATAAAGTAGTGATCAGTTTAATAAAGAAACACATGGGAAAGAAACCTAGAAACTGGCACAAAACGCTAGATCAAGTTATATGGGCGTGTCGAACTTGTCCTAAAGAGGCCACAGGAACAACACCATTTCGCCTAACCTATGTTCATGATACAGTGTTGCCAGTGGAAATCCACCTACAGGCGATGAGGATTCAGAAAAATCAGGATATCCCTTCTTAGGTCTATTGGAATATGATGTTAGCCGAACTAGTTGACCTGGACGAAGAAAGGTTGAGAGCTTTGGACCTTTTGAGACTGCAGAAGAAACGGGTTGAGAAATCCTATAATCGCAAAGTAAAACGTAAGACATTTCTGCCTGAGGATCTAGTGTGGAAGGTAATTCTTCCGATGGATCGAAAAGATAGAAATTTGGGAAAATAGTCTCCTAAGTGGGAAGGACCTTTCAGGATTATCCAAGCTTTCTCTGGTGGAGCCTATGAGATTGAGGAGTTAAATGAAGATCAAAGACTTCTGAGGGTGAATGGTAAATACTTGAAAAAATATAGTCCTATGCTTCAAGAGGTCAAAATAAGTAATATATAGTCACCGTCGAATAGAGAATGCCAAAATGGAAGCTTAAATTTTCATTAAAATAGCCAAAATGGCTTTGAAGTCATTACAACGAGTGATTACATAAATGAAAGAAACAATTCAAAAAGGGAGATTTTCCTTGATCTGAAGGTATTTAATTCTTTGTAATTCCAGGCGCCGATCACATAAAGCCTTCGATTGAGGAGGGTTTCAAGCTTAGCATCGAGTGATTGGGCCCGATCAGCGTGTCTTAACCCTTAAGCCAATTCCTCTTGGCTCTCTGACTCAGTGTTAACGGGGAGGAGTTCTTCTTTCTTTTTATCATTGGCAGCAATCTTAGCTTCCAACTCTTTAATTTGCGCCCACATTTGAGCAGTGTCTCGATCTATCTCTTCAGCCTCCTTCTGTCTAGCCTCCTGGGCCTTCGACAACCCTTTTACTTTAGAGGCTGATTCGGTAGAAGTGTGCCAGGCAGCAGCCATATGACCATTGGTTTCTTCAATCTCACGATTAAGAGTCCTTTGACGGTTATAGTCCGCTGACACTTGGTCAATAATGGAGATTAAATCCAAGATAACGCTGGCCACATCTGGAGAAGCAATGAGGAGATCGACAGCCCTCAGAGTAGTCTTCAGAAAGGAAGGAGCAGTGGGTTCCCCCTCCAGGGTTAGCATTAAATATCCCTTGAAGATTTGTGCCTTAACTTTTTGAAGGTCCTCGTCGAGAGGAGAGGTCGAAGTAGACTTTCCAGATGCAGTCGAGACACTGTGGTCAGAGGAACTCTCTCGACCTTCTAGAATTGCAGTCAAATAGCCTAAAGGATTTTGTTGTTTCAGCAAGGCCAAATCCTCTTTGGTTCTAGACCCTATCGAAGGGACACCTTCGTTGACAGCAGCAACTACGTTGGCTACCTGTTCTGGAATTGCTTCAGTGTTTGTAGGATTCTGGTTCCTTTCAGTAGATCCTTCTCTACCATCATCTTCTGGAATCCTTTCATCTTGATTCCCGACCTCCAATACACTTTCCCTCTCTATCACAATTTCAGCATTGAGGGTCCCTTCCTCTTCAGTTTCCTGTATGTCAACCAACGGAGCCCTAATTTCTTCATGAACTCCTATAGGGCCTTCTTCATTGACTTCCTCTATGGTTTCATTCTGAAGTTCAGAAGTTTGATTCACTTCATCAGCTGAACTCATGAAGGAGCCTTTTGCTGAAGAAGGCCTATAAGTAGGCTCTCCCTCACTATTTAATAGAGTGACAGAGCCTTCGACAGGAGTGGGGACTTGGTTAGAGGTTCCAGCAGTATCCTGAAGATTAAAATAAGTTTGTTTCTTTTAGAATTCTCATAAAGAAAAAGGGTAGTTCAAAAAGTAAGTAATTGTCTGTCGAAGCAAATACCTGAATTGGGACTTTAGCACCAGGACTGGAATTATCGCTCTCATTGGGATTATTTAGCCTGGCAGCTACTTCCTGTTCAGTAGGCTCTTTGATAACTATAGGAGGAGGCCTCATAGCTATAGTCTTAATTCTAATTCTGGGACGAGGCTCAATGGCAGGAACTGGTTTCTTTAACCTTTGTCTCTTCAGAGGTACAAGAGGAGATTCCTCTTCCTCGTCACTAGAGATTTCGATCTCCCGGACCTTCTGTTTTTTGGGGGTAGTTTTCTGAATACCCAAAAAGATAAGTCGAAGAAATCAATATCCATATCAGATGATCGTAAAGAATAAAGATATAGAAGAAAATAAATACCTTGGGAGAAGGGTTAACAGAAGGGTCTCCCCCTTTTGTGCTTTCAGCAGCCTTCTTCGAAGTGGTCCTCTTGACAGCTATACAAAAAAAAACGAAGATTAGTCGAGCATCGAATGACTAAATCCAAGGAAAAGAGAAAGAAAAGAAGTAATACCTTTCTTGACCCTGACAAGGACCAACTTAAACGCCTCACGAAGGTGGTGGGCGAAGTCCTTATCATCGAAGAACTCTTCATCATAATACTGTCTCCACCACCCCTTAAAATTGCCAGAACACAAAAAATTGAGATTAAAGTCGAACATGGTTAGTAAGGTTCGACCAAGTACCTACCAATATGCTTGGTAGCAGCATCTTCTGAGTAGTCTGCGTTGTAAAATAACAGCAGTTTCTCTCGAGGATAAATGGGTGAGGGAAGTGACTGGATAATGCCAAATTGTTAAGAGAAAAGATTTGGTTGATAAGAAATCAAGCTTAATTGATTTTTTGAGCTCTTGAGTCTCAATGGCATGATTATAGGTCGAAGAAACGACTCCCACATGCCCACGTATTCATCGTTAAAATCTTCCTCCTCAGTCGAAGGAAATGGTCTAGTAAACCACTATGGACCAACTTTTCGACTGGCAAAAGGAGCCATGGTCGAAACAAAACGCTTGCGCTCCACAAACATCATCACAAAACTTGTGAAATCCTTTTTGAAACTGTTGGCCTTCATCAGTAGGAGTTAGCAATGCAAGTCTGGTACCTTCGACCCTCCTGTTCAGGGTCTCTGGGGCCGCTTCATTGATCTTATTCTTCTGGGGAAGAAAATATTCAAAGGTGGCATTGAGCCAAAATTGGAGAGGCCAGAAAGGGCCGGAGAGCAGCAAGCTTGCCCTATCCCCTATGACCTTGAGTTGAGTCACACCGTTGCTGATGGACTCATATAGATTGGCCAAAATCAATTCGGCCAGACAGAGGGGATAGCCATGATGAAGCTGCATCGTGAGCGTAAGCATTTTCTTAGTCACCTGAAGCGACTTGGTGCAGAAGACGAAACGGGATAACCACATAGCCATAAAAGCTATATGTTCCACCTCCGACACAGTACTGGAGGATTTATCATGGAAGTGGTTGATAAAAGTGGTGTAGGTGGGTTTTGTAGCTGCAAACCTAATAGCGTCTTCAGATAGATCCTCAGGATCGAAATAATCGCCAGTCGGTCGAAGACCGGTAATCGCTGCTATGTCAAAGAGGGTTGAGGTCACCATCCCACAGGGAAGATGAAAGGTGAAGTGTGCGCTATCCTAGAAATATAGCGAAGATACCAACATGAGAGGACAATAAGATAATCCTGTCTTTGACAGCATCACGAAATCGTAAATTCCCATTTCCTTCCAAATAGAGGTTTGTGCCTTCTCCACCTTATTTAACCAATCTGAATACTCTGAAGAGAGATTAGGGCATGATTGAATGATCCTGGTCCCTTTGTTCATAAATTGAAGGTTAATGTCCTCCGTGGTCTGAATATGTTGTTGGTTGGCTGAAGTTGCATCTTCAGGATCATCCCTAGGCTTCTTCATGCAGCCTATAAGTTTGAGTCTTGGATGAGTAGGGAAGAAGGCACGGTTCTTCATAGGATTCTCGACGCATGTGGACAGAGGACCAAACATAGCGTATATGTCTTCAGAGTACCTAATGGGAATGAGGAGCTGAGAATCATATGCTTCTCGCTTCTCCCTCGTCATGGGTTCAGAAACGAACCGTAGCCGATCAGTCGAGGAAGGAGAAGGGTTGGTAGGAAAGATCTATGGTTGGCTTTGGATATTATCAGCATTTTTAGGTTTGGGGTTGTTTGGTGCATTGGAAAGGAAAGCCATTTTTGCAGATTTGAAAGAAGCGAAGTTGGAAATGCAAGGTGTTTTAAGCAGAAGACTTGGAAATACTTAGAGTTGTGAAAGTTCCAAATGAAGAGGCTCAAGAGTATTTATAGTCTTCAGAAAGGGATATGTCTCGTCAAAGCCATTTAATGCTATGAAAATAGTGGGGCACGTGGAGGAGCATGAAGCGGTTACCAGGCAGATGATGGGAAACATTTTGACATGCTTTCCTGGGTTCTAGGAATATAGTCATCATGGGAGTGTGGTAACGGCAGTTGGAAAAGACATCTTGGAAAAAGAGTAATGATGGGTTTTCAAAAGCAGCAGCTGTTGGAAGACGAAAAGCGCACATCAAGCCTTTGAGGACAGCAAGAGAGACAGGTGTCGAACGGAAAGATCAAAGAATGGCTATTTCTTTTAGCGTCGAAATAGAAATTCTTGGGGGGCAATTTGTTGGCTCCTGAATTCGACACCTACTATATTTGTTCTTTTAGACCAAAACTGGAATAAATAAAGCCAAGCTTAAGAGTGTTTCAACGTGTGAAATAATTTATAGAAAGTATCTAAGTTATATTTTAGTCTTCGACCAGGACTCACTATCAAGAGTTCAACTGAGAAGGTCCCATGACCTTCGACTAGAAGAGAATATCCTCGCATCGACACCAAAGGCGAGGGATATTTGAATTTTGAATTATTGGAGGGAAAGACGGTTTCTCTAGTGACCAAAGGAAAGCAACGTGGATGGAGGCTAGAGGTCGAGGGGCGTGGAGAGGACACTTGTCCTCATCTTAGCGCAGAACCAACTCTCAACGGTTACATAGTTTTTAGTATAAAATAGGAAATCTGTGTAGTTTTTCTGGGTGTTTAACCTATTGTACTAGTTACTCAAATATTGTCCAAGTACCCGCTGTGTGAGAAAGGATAAACTGAGAAATCTACGTTGGAAACACCTCTTTTCATTAATAAAATTCTTTTACATTGCTTTAATCTTATTCTGCAAAGTTACTTTTACTGCATCTTTATCTGCATTTCTACATTTCTATTCACTTTCTTACTTTCCAAAACCACAAGTATCTTGTCTTTGGTCGAATGCGCGTTCTTCCTGGATTTCTTTTCTTACTTACATTAACCCAATATAAAAGTTAGCATATGTTCTGGGATCAATCTGATCGATCCCGCGAGTAACCAAAAAGACTTTCCTTTTTGGAGGATCAACGGCTGTTTACTAAAAACCACGGTAAAAAAATGTAATGATAATAAAATAATATTATTTGATTAAATATTTGTTAAGAAAAAGAGTTGGGTCGGATACATCTAGTTATGAATTTGTGTTGAGAAATGGAAAAGGTCTGGAGGCAGATTCATTATATGCTTTTCTTATCATTGAGATGTTTCGTAAGTTACTTAGCACATGTCCCTAGGTCTATAGGTGTGGTTTGGTATTTCTACCTAGTGTGTTCGAGTGCACTCTAGTGATGTTACATTTTCGAGGTATCATCTAGATCGTTGATTTTTCACCTCCTCTTTTCCTTTACTCTATAACGTTTATTTGTTTGTCCCTTTTATTATAGTCGCTTTGACATTTCAGACAATTTTATGTTCCCTCTCATACTTGACCTTAACATTCTTATGACCTCTTTCTTCTTCATATTCAATAATTTGGTGATCTCTATTTCTTTCTAACTTCCTTTACTATTAGGGTTTTCGTATTTTCAATACTTTTCTACTCTAACTAGTTTCTTTGGTTCATCTTCTTGCTCAGGTACCATTATTTAACCTTGTTTCTTTCGTTTGGTGTTTATCCCCTTTTAGAATTTATCATGGCTAACTTAGGAGATGTGTCTAAGAACATAAGTGAATTTGATAATGGATTCTCCCATATTAGCAATTTATGAGAACCGTGACAACCCAAGTGCTGAACCTTTAGAAATCAATGGTCCCAACCTTAATTTTATTGTATTGGGTGATAGTTCTCGGTTTGGAAAAGGTTCTATTGAAAGTGGATATGGTCCTCTTAACTCTTCTGAAGGGGGTGGAGAGGGAGCTCTCGTAATCCGACTTGTATGGAAGTGATTGCTCGTCTTGCCTCTTCCCTCCAATCCTAAAATGAACTAGGCGTGGCCATAACGGCCCTAGATGAGCAAAAAGCCTTCTTTTATATTGAGTCTTTTAGGATGGCATGTGGTTGTGACCCTACTGATATAGAAATTAAGGGTCATCTTACCTTTAGGAATGATTATTTTGTTTATGACTGACGTCATCTTTTACATGACATCTAGGAAGAAATTATAAAATGAAGACGTGTTGATTTGGTGTCGCTGCCAAACGATGGGTCCTACCATTTGGTGGATCCTGAGTTCATGGGTACAATTTTTGTTTTTGATAGTGTAGAGAAAGTGGAAAAAGCTCGGATAAAATTGAGGCTTTCTTCTTATTAGTATGTTTCACACATTGAAGCTAATAGGAGGATTTGTTACTCTTTTGATAGGTCTAATGTCCCTTTCTGCGACTGTCTTTTCACCCAGTTGAGACTCGAGTTGGCCTTCAATGGGTTTGAAGAGGAGTTGTTGAATCACCTATATATTGCTACTTCTCACCTTTACTCGTCCACACACTTGTAAACGTTTTTCAGTACTAGTGTGTATGGATGGTAAAATGGGGCGTGGCCCTTCGGGCCGGCCTACACACCCGCCAAAGAAATGGTGGGTTAAGTTGGGATTTTGGGCCCGCTGCAGTCCGTCCCACGCACCTGTCTGGCCAGCTCGTGGGCCACTGCCCGTGCATGACTTTGTTTTGAAGTTAACATTTATATCATATTAGTTTCTTATATCATGTGTAGTCAAAATTGAAATAAGTTCTCAATTATATCATATCTATATTTATAGTTTTAAAAGCGTATCATTCAAGACTATTCTTTTTACAACATAATATTCTTATTTACATGATTTCGATTGACGTGTTTTTGAGTAAACAGATTCGTAATAGTTATTGTTATGTTTTGTGCTCAACCTGTGATAAATATATCCAAATTTGCATTTCACATATGAGCTTCTTTGTGCTCAGCCTGTCATGAATATATCCAAATTTTCTTGTGTTTAGACGTGTACTGGAAATGGAGAAAATCTTGTCTCAATTTCAATGAATTACTTCTAGAGAAAAGGTGGCTTGATTCTATATGAAGTCAATAAATTGCAGTTTTTTCTATATACACCAAATTTCCTTGTGCCAAAAACAAGTGTGGTTGTTGCTATCATTGGATGCACTGTAGTTTGAAAAAAATGTTGGCTTATCATGACATAAATGCTTGTTGTACCCCAAAATTTGCCCTCCCATTTTTACTCAAAATATGCTCCTAGAGATCCTCAATTGCTCAAGGAATGACCAAGAATTGACCAGACAAATTCTCCTCCTAAGCAATGAACCTCTAATTAGGGTTTCACTTATCATCAAGATGTGTGAGCTCCGAAGGTCTCAAATGTTTTCCATTGTCCTAATATGACTTCAAGATTGTCCATGACAAATTTCATGCCTTGCACTACAAGTTTGCCCAGTCAATTGCTCAAATGCTTGAAAATCAATTGTATTAGGTCGAAAGTCAACTGTGGCCCATGTACAGTCAAACTTCAAGATTTTTGGTCAACATCAACATTTTGAAGTGATGTCCATCATTTAATCAAAGTTTGATCATGATTCCTCAAGAAATACTCCTAATTCATCAAAAGTCAAAAATTGCTAAATTAGGGTTTCTATAGGAAAAGTCAACTGAACTTTGACCAGACATAACTTTCACATAATTCATCCTTTTTCCCTAACCAAAGCTCATATTGAAAAGAATCTCATCCCCTACAACTTATCTTCAGCCTTAAAGTCCAAGAAATGCACCACTTGAAAGATACAAGCTCATACATTACAGGTCATTTTTAGAAAGTCAACAAAAGGAACTTTTTGTCAAGACCATTTACATCAAGATAAAGTCTTCAAATGCAAAATTGATATAAATAGGGATTGAATTATACATCTTGGAACTTCCAAAAAGTCCAAGATCATTGTCATGAGATAAATATTGAGCAAGTTATGGCTTGCCTAAGTTGGGAAATTTGGGAATTTTGAAGAATGATGCATTGAACAAATTGGAAGTTTTAAGGCAAGGGTTTAATTTATTGGATTTCAAACATCTTCCTAAGATTATAGAGGACCCCTAAAACCATTTTTGCGTAGTCTTGATTTTATTTGCATTTTATATTAATTTTATTTAATTAAAAATCAAATAAATCAAAATTATTGCAAATTATATGGGTCATTATTTTTTGGGCTTGGTTTGATACATGGAGAGGCCCTATATTTCGTGTGCAACAAGGCCAGCATTGCATAGGTGAATTCAAATTTGAAAATGGACAAGATTCCTTGATTTTGGCCAAGGTTACAAATCACCATTCATGGCCTTGAAACATCATGTTTAAGGCCGTTTAAACTTTGTTTTCTTGTCTCCTCCCATCTCATCTATAAATACCAAAGCCATTGGCAAGCTTCAAGCACGCACACACAGCCTGGAAAAACTCTGCAAATTTAAAAAAAAAAACATCAAAGTTGTCAAGTTCGAATTTCAATTTCCAGTCCTCTTCAATCCAAACAAAGGATTAAAACACACTCCTGGAGGTCCCCTGAAGCATTTGCAACCATTACTAAGCTTTGAAACATTACCAAACGCATCAACTAATTCGCACTATTTGTATTTTCTTCCAATTTTATTTTGCTTGATTCATGTAACATAAATGTGTTTTGATCATACATTACTGATTATTGGAGTGTTTGCAAGCTTTTTGCATAGTTGGATTGCAGTTTTGATGCAGGTATCGCGATTTGCCATTTCTAGGGTTTGAACTTTAGAATTGGGTTTTTTCAGATCAGTCAAAATTAGGCTTAACCAGTGGTACAATCATGCTCAGGAGGACGAGGCCATTTGATCCACGGCCTCACATTTGATTTTTGTTGCGTATTATGAGTTTTATAAGTTGCAGGTGCTATAGTGGCAGACCAAAATTGTCATTATAGGTCTCAATGTCTAAGACGACGGAGGGAGGAAGAAGATGGTGCGTGGCACCCCCGCACTAGGCAATTCAAATATGTGCGCGTTTCTTTTTATTTTTTAAATAATTACCTGAAGTTTTGCATTAAATTATTTTTGTTTTATTTGGTATAACGAATGAATGGATAGCTCAGATGACAAGGAAGCGTGTATGTGAGGGAAAGGACCTGGGTTCGAGTCCCAGGTCCAGCATTTTCTTATTTCTTAATATTTTCATGCAGATCAGGTATTCCTATTGGCTTGACATCCACCATACTCCATCAAACCCTGGTCATCAGATGTACATCTGATCAAGATGGACGCATTTATGTGCAAGCTTACCAAGCACCCTCAAGACCACTCCATACCTGATCCAGCGTTGGCTTGGGCCTTCACAGCATTGGCCCCAACAAAATTCAATTCCCACCCCCAATTTCTAACCGTCTCAGGCCCATTTTGTTTTCTTTTATTTGTTTTAGTTTTTTTTATTATTTTTATTTTCTTGATTAATTATTTAATTAGAAATAAATAATATAAAAAATCACAAAAAATTAGGCTTAGACATTTTAGTTAAATAACTAATTTCTTAATTAATTGATTAATTAAATTCTAACCATTTTCTTAACTTAAAAAAAATTAGAATTTAGGACTTAATTTAGATTTAATTTTCTTTTCATAATAAAAAACCAAAAAGAACTTATTTAATTTTATTTTCCAAATATATTTTAGGATAATTTCAATTTAATTATTTTCTTAAAATAAAAACAACCAAAAAGGATTTTTTTACTTAGTATTTTCTTAAGTTTCTTTTACATGTAATATTCATTCCGCGCGCATTATTCTTGTTCTCGCATTTTTTATAATAATATAACTGTATACCAGGATGTAATAGACTAAGTAGGACTTTTAATCGCTTTCTTTATTTCATTCCCCCCCCATTTTTATACATTGTAAATCCCCTCCCCGAAGCCATGTAATAGTATAGGTTTATACTTCTGCACTTTATTTCCTGCAAAATATTACTGCTAGTAACTAGGCATGTATGGCAAGACTAAAATTAAAAGGTTAGAAAAACCTAATCATGCAAGATAAATACTTGAACTAAATACAATTGCACATATGCACCTCTAGGGTACCCCCACTTTGGTAGCCTTCGGAAAACGGTCACAATTCTCGAAACGTGAGAAGTTTTAGTGGCTGTTCTCTAGTTTGAAAGATCACAAGTCCCTCGATGACCCTCTCGATGTTGCCTCGATTAAGAGTGATCTTAGAACTTTAGGACAGTTACTAAAATTTCTTGCCAAGTTGCCTTCGTGACCGTAACATTCCTTTAGTTGTCCCTCAAACATCCAACGACAAGGCTACCTACTCACTAATAGTAGGATAGCATTGTCTAAAGGATAGGAGGAAAATAACGCCTTTTCGAGTACAAAGCAGATAGTTGTTAGAAGTTTTCTCAAAACATCTTTGCACTTAAACAAAAAATACTTTTCAAAAACATTTTCAAGACACTTTATATACTTTCTCCATATTCCAAAGAAACATTACAAAGTCTACCATACCATGGCATTTTTAAAATAAACTTTCAAATACACAAAGCACAAAGACATTTCAAAACGAGAAAACATCTAAGAGCCCGTAGAAAACTAAAGATGTAAAGGGTGCTAACACCTTCCCTTTCCATAATCTACCCCCTTACTCAGAAAATCTCGAAAAGGTCATTTTCTGTTCTTTTCATCCTTTCCTTAATTTGGATAAAAGAAAATTCGGTGGCGACTCTTGCTTACTGTAACATTTGCAAACACAAATGCAAGACCAGTATTAAATAGTCGGTTCTGCCACCGTATCACAGAACTGGTGAATCTGCTAGGGATGAAGATATAAAAAAGTGGGTGTGATACGGTGGCAGAACCAATTGTTTAATACTTGTTTTGCGTTTGTGTTTGCAAATGTTGCGGTAAGCAAGAGTTGCCACTGACTTTTATTTTATCCAACAAGGGAAAGGGTGAAAAGAACATAAAAAGACATTTTCGAGTGTTTTCTGAGTAAGGGGGTAGATTATGGAAAGGGAAGGTTTTAGAACCCTTTCCATCCGTGGTTTTCCACGGGCTCTTAGGGGTTTGCTCATTTTGAAATACCTTTGTGCTTTGTGTGTTTGAAAATGTTTTTAAAATGCCTTAGTACGGCAAACTTTGTAATGTTTCTCGGAATAGTGAAGAAAATATACAAAGTGTTTGAAAATGTCTTTTGAAAAGAATAGTATTTATGTGTAAGTGCAAAAATAGTTTGAGCAAACTTCTAACAGCTATCTACTGTTGTACTCGAAAAGGTTGTTCTTTTCCTTTTTTTTTTTCTTTAGACAATGCTATCCTACTATTAGTGAGTAGGTAGCCTTGTCGTTGGATGTTTTAAGGGACAATTGGAGGGACGTTACAGTCACGAAGGCAACTTATGGAGATGCTTTAGAAATTATGTTTTAGGGACTAGATCATTTTCTGAGAAGGAAATTGTAGGGTCATCGAGAGACTATGATCTTTTGACTTATGGGTTTGCTACAGCATTCCTGCCCCATGACTGTTTTTTAAAGGCAACCAATGTGGGATACCCTAGAGGTGCTTGTGTGCAATTGTATTCAATTCAGTTATTTATCTTTTTATCAAGTTTTTCTAGCGTTTGATTTCAGTTTTGTCATACAAACCTAGTTACTAACAGTTAATATATTGCATAATATTAAAGTGCGTGAATTTAAATCTACACTATTACAATGCTTTGGAGAGGGGATTTACATTATACAAGGATAAAGGGTGATAAAGCAGTAAATATCCTAATTTTTATCTATTACACCCAGTAAACAGATACAATAATAGTAAAAATACGAAATTAAATAAACGCGCGCAAAGTTGAAAACACGTCTGAAAATGTAAAAAGAAAATATTTTTGTTGTTTTTAGTATAAAAGAAAATAAAGCCTAAGTCTATTTAATTTTAATTTTAAGAAAAAAGATGTTAAAATAATTAATTAATTTATTCATAAATTAATTTGATTAATAAAACACTAACCTAATATTTTTTGTGATTTTTTTATTTTATTTTAAGATTGATTCAAATGATAAAGTAAAAAAAAAAGAACAAAGAATAAGAACATAAAAGGCCTCCTTCGATTGCAGGGAGAAGTGGGCCTTTCAATTGAAGTGAGAAATCAGGCTTCGATCCAAGGAATGTTGTCTTTCGATTGAAGGGTGTCATCCTTCGATCCAGGGATATATTTCCTTTCGATTGAAGGGTGCCACCCTTCAATCCAGGGAGATGCTGCCTAGAAGCCCTTGCTGGAAACTGTTTAATGGGTCCCTTGTAAGGACGTTATACTTGCAAACATGCTAGTTGTTAGAACATAGTTTGATAACCCTTGGTTAGAGTTTTGATGATAACAAATACAAAGAATAAATAAATACAAAGAACAAATATGCTCCTTAAAAATATGTTTTATGTATGCAAAAATTCTGATCAAATCAGCATCAAAAGATAAGCCATAAGTGCTACACACTGAAGCAATCAGAACATACGCTGAAGATTGATGACCTGAACCTGCACTTAATCAAAGTAAACTCTGACTCTGAACAAGAAGATATCAAACAAAGTCATCAATACTCTGAAGCGTCATCAGCAGTAAGGAGAAAAGATTCTGAAGAGTTACTGAACATTCATGACAACATCAATTCCAACGGCTTCCTTCAGACAGGATCTTCTCCAAAAGGAAAGTGTATTAATGACATTAAACTTACTTTATGATCAACGTCATTACACTGCCTATATAAACAAGTCTGCTTTCAAAAAGAAGCACGCACGTACATACAACGATTTGCAAAATTACCACTCACGCATATTCAAGCTGCAAGCAAATTCATTTTTATTCTAAGCTAAACCTGTGTAATTTATCACAGTTGTGATAAACCGTTTTTGTTAGAAAAACAACAACACATATTATTCTATCTTATTGAAAAAGAGATCATTGAGATTAACCGGATTGTGGTTGTACTCAAGAAGACTTTAACAGTTGTTAAAGTAGATTTTGTAATCTTGTTGAGATTAGTGGATTAAGACCTCGTTGGAGAGAGGCGAAATCACCTTGACGGGTGGACTGGAGTAGTTTGAGATCAAACGAACCAGGATAAAAATACTGTGTCATTAAGCTATTTTAGATCCAAGTTTTCAATTTAACCCCCCCCCCCCCCCCCCCTTCTTGTGTTTTTCACATCTTCAATTGGCATCAGAGCTCCTGGTTCTGAGCTTAAACACTTAATCCTGTCAGAACAAGATCCAAGTTTCAAAAAAACACTATGGTGGGACCAAGCTAAAACATCAGCAATGACAACAATGAAGACAGGGACAAATTCAGTGGTAAACCTCCAGTCTTTGATGGAGAAAACTCTGACTACTGGAAAGACATAATTGAGAGTTTCTTTCTGGCCCATGATGCTGATCTGTGGGACATGGTGACTGATGGATACACGTATCCTGTGGATGGACGTGGTCAGAAGATAGATAGGAAAATGATGTCTGATCAGCAAAAGCGTGAATTCATAAACCACCACAAGGCCAGAACAATTCTCCTCAGCGCCATCTCATATTCAGAATATGAGAAAATATCAAAAAGAGAAACTTCCAAGAATATGTTTGACTCTCTGAGAATGACGCATGAAGGCAACATTCAAGTCAAAGAAACCAAGGCCCTTGCGCTTATTCAGAAGTATGAGGCATTCAAGATGGAAGATAGTGAATCTATAGAAACTATGTTTTCAAGATTTCAAATTCTTGTTGCTGGACTAAAAGTTCTTGACAAAGGGTATTCTACTGCTGATCACGTTAAGAAGATCATCAGAAGCTTGCCAAAAAAATGGAGGCCAATGGTCACAACACTTAAGCTATCCAAAGATCTCAACAAAATCTCTATGGAGGAACTTGTTAGCTCCCTCAGAAGTCACGAGATAGAGCTAGAAGAAGACGAACCTTAAAAGCAAGGTAAGCCATTAGCTTTAAAATCTAACAGAAAATATGACTCCAAAGTTTTGCAGACTGTGGAAGAAACTTCTGATGGATCCTCACCAGAAGAAGATGAATTGTCTCTCCTCTCTAGAAGGGTGAACCAACTGTGGAAGCAGAGACAAAGGAAGTTCAGAAATCCCAGAAGATCAGAGAATCAGAATGAATCCTCCTCCAGATACAGAAAGTCTGAGTCATCTTCTGGACACCGAAGATCTGAAGGTTCTTCAAGATACAGAAAGCCAAACAACAAGGACATCATCTGCTATGAATGTAACGAGCAAGGACACTACAAAAGTGACTGCCCAAAGCTTCAGAAGGAAAAGCCCAAAAAGAAGTTTCTCAAGGAAAAGAAGAAAAGCCTCATGGCTACATGGGATGATTCTGACACATCTGAAGCTAACTCAGAATCAGATGATGAAAGAGAAAACATAACTCTCATGGCAAATGTAGCAGAAGACAGTGAAGCTTCTGGTTCAGATTCATAATTAGACACTGAAGAGGTATTCCCTGACTTTACCGTAAACTTTACTAAGGCTGAACTTGCTGAAAGCTTAAATGAAATTTTGGAAAGGTATCAGCAGATCAGAGTCAAATTCAGAAACCTGAAAAAGGAATCTCGCCTCTGACTCTGAAAAGACTGAGAGTCTCAGATTGGAGAATTCTGAGTTAAGAGAAAAAATTTCAAAATTGGAAAATCATTTGCAAAACTCTCAGAAGGAAACAATCTCTGAAACTCCCAGCAATGCTGATAAGATCATCAAAGAGTATGATCACAGCTTTCAGAAGTTTCTAGCTAAAAACATAGACAGAAGCAAAATGGCTTCAATGATCTATGGAGTTAGCAGAAATGGCAGAAAAGGGATAGGATATCAAGGTAAGGTACTTACACCAAAAAATGCCATGGACTTAGTTATAAAACGCACACCACTTAATTCACATTTTATATATGCACACACATGACATAAAATACACAAGTAGTGATTATTCTGTCAAACCAAAATTCAATCAGAATTTTGGTAAAACTAACAAATCAGGACCCAAGAAAATATGGGTACCTAAGGATAAAATCATACATGTGGCAGATATCTTTAGCAGCAAGGCTAAGACACCAATCATGGTACCTGGACTCTGGCTGCTCACGACATATGATGGAAGAAGGCATATGTTCCAAAGCCTGGAACTTAAGCCTGGAGGCCATGTGGGCTTTGGAGGCAATCAGAGAGGAAAGATCATTGGCTCTGGAACAGTAGGTAATGGAAATCTTCCCTCTATAAGTAATGTTTTATTAGTTGATGGATTAATGCATAACCTGTTATCCATAAGTCAATTAAGTGATAATGGTTATGATATAATCTTCAATCAAAATTCATGCAAAGCTGTTAGTTAGAAAGATGAGACTATCATATTTAATGGAAAGAGGAAAAACAACATTTATAAAATAAAACTTTCTGAACTAAAGAGTCAGAATGTAAAATGTCTACTGTCTGTTAACAACGAGCAATGGATCTGGCACAGAAGATTGGGACATGTTAGTATGAGAAGAATATCTCAGATTAACAAACTCAATCTGGTCAGAGGACTTCCTAACTTGAAGTTCAATTCAGATGCTCTGTGTGAAGCATGTCAGATAGGCAAGTTTGCAAAACCTGCTTTCAAATCCAAAAATGTTGTTTCCACCTCTAAGCCATTAGAACTTCTGCACATTGACTTATTTGGACCAGTAAAAACTGCTTCAGTCAGTGGCAAGAAGTATGGGTTAGTGATCGTAGATGACTATAGCAGATGGACATGGGTAAAGTTCTTAAGACACAAGGGCGAGTCACACTCTGTGTTTGTTACCTTCTTCAACCAAGTTCAGAATGAAAAGGATCTTAGAATTGTCAAAGTCAGAAGTGATCATGGTGGAGAATTTGAAAATAAAGATTTTGATTTATTCTTTAATGAAAAAGGCATTCTGCATGATTTCTCTTGTCCTAGAACTCCCCAGCAAAATGGAGTTGTAGAACGAAAGAACAGAACATTGCAAGAAATGGCCAGAACCATGATCAACGAGACTAATGTTGCTAAGACCTTCTAGGCATAGGCAATAAACACAGCGTGTTACATTCAGAATAGAATCTCCATAAGACCTATTTTAGAAAAGACCCCATATGAATTGTGGAAGAACAGAAAGCCCAACATTTCTTATTTTCACCCATTTGGATGCACATGTTTTATTCTAAATACAAAAAATTATTTGAACAAGTTTGACTCTAAAGCACAAAAGTGTATTATGTTAGGATACTCTGAACGCTCGAGAGGGTTCAGAGTATACAATACAGAAACACAGATTTTTGAAGAGTCAATCAGTGTTAGGTTTGATGATAAGCTTGACTCTCAAAAGTCCAAGCAGAACGAACTCCTTGCAGGTATGGAAGTTAAACTCACAGGTACTGAAGACAACCCATCAGAATTTCTCAACAGAGACACTCCCTCAACAGCAGAAAGAGTCACTGCAAGTAATCCAGCACCTTCTGTTGATCAACTCCAGAAAAGACTATCCAGAAGCAGCATTGATCACCCAGAAGATACAATACTGGGAAAGAAGGAAGATCCAATTAGAACAAGATCAACATTCAGAAACTCTAAAGAATCTCTCATGGGACTGGTTTCTCTGATTGAACCAACAACAATTGATGAAGCACTTCTGGACAATGACTGGATTCTGGCAATGCAAGAGGAACTAAATCAATTCACCAAAAATGACGTATGGGATCTGGTTCCTAAACCAAAAGGGTTCAACGTCATTGGTACAAAATGGGTGTTCAGAAACAAACTGAACGAGCAAGGTGAAGTCATAAAAAACAAAGCACGACTGGTAGCACAAGGTTATAGTCAGCAAGAGGGGATAGACTATACAGAAACCTTTGCTCCAGTCGCCAGGTTAGAATCTATCAGACTCTTAATATCATTTGCTGTTAATAAAGGCATCACTCTGTATCAGATGGATGTCAAAAGTGCATTCTTAAATGGCTATATAGATGAAGAGGTATATGTGCACCAACCCCCTGGTTTTGAGAGTTCCAAAAATCCAGAATATGTTTTCAAACTAAATAAGTCACTCTATGGTCTGAAACAAGCTCCCAGAGCTTGGTATGGAAGACTAAGTAACTTCCTGTTAGAAAAGGAATTCACCAGAGGGAAAGTAGACACAACCTTGTTCTGTAAGACAGTTAAGAATGACATGTCAGTTTGTCAAATTTATGTTGATGACATCATATTTGGATCCACTAAACCCTCTCTGGGAAGAGAATTTGCTAAATGTATGCGGGCAAAGTTTGAGATGAGCCTAATGGGGGAACTCAAATTCTTTCTGGGCATTCGGATAAATCAAACTCCAGAAGGAACTTACATTCATCAGAGCAAATATGTCAGAGAACTTCTGAAAAAATTTGATCTCTCAGAATGTAAGCCCTCAAGGATTCCAATGCATCCCACGTGCATTCTAGAAAAGGAAGAGGTAAGTAAAAAGGTAGAATAGAAGGTCTACAGAGGTATGATAGGTTCTCTTCTCTATCTGACGGCTTCAAGGTCTGACATTCTATTCAGTGTTTGCATTTGTGCTAGATTCCAATCAGATCCTAGAGAATCTCACTTAACAGCAGTTAAGCAAATTTGCAAGTATCTGAAAGGTACTGCTAATCTGGGTTTGTTTTATAGAAAATCAAGTGATTACAGCTTAGTAGGATACTGTGATGCTGACTTTGCTGGAGACAGAGTAGAACGTAAAAGCACTTCTGGAAGCTGCCAGTTTCTGGGAGAAAATCTGATCTCATGGTCCAGCAAAAGACAATCCACAATAGCACTATCAACAGTAGAAGCTGAGTACATAGCAGCAGCTGGATGTAGTACGCAAATGCTCTGGATGAAAAGTTAACTTGAGGACTTCAATATATTTGAGAGTAACATCCATATCCTCTGTGACAATACTTCTGCCATTTGTCTCAGTAAAAATCCTATTTTGCATTCTAGGGCTAAGCATATAGAAATAAAACATCATTTTATTAGGGACTATATTCAGAAAGGGATTCTTAACTTAAAATTCATTGACACAGACCATCAATGGGCTGATGTCTTTACAAAACCTCTTTCTGAAGATAGGTTTAACTTCATTCTGAAATATCTCAGCATGAAGCTTTGCCCAGAATAAATTGTTTTATTTACATATCTTAACCTTCAGAATTTTAGTTATTTTCTGTGAACTACTGATCAACCTGCCTTCAGAATTTTAGAAGTATAGATTGTATCAGAATCTATCCATGAAGATCTGAGCGTTTCATTTCAAGGATAGAAGTGTGTTGTTCACGTAAGCAAACAGTTGTCATCCATTCATCAGCTACCTTCTGAGGCTGAACACGCGTTCACTTTTCTGAAAGGTCAAAAGCGCTGATTGGGTGCATTGAGACACGCGTCATGGCTAACCGTTCCAATATCTTTCTGAATCCCCTAAAATCAGCTGTCATTAATGCTTATAATCATGACTAATTGTTTCTCTCTCTTACTGTTTATTCTTTCAAGAAAATCTATTTAAACTCAAGTTTCACTCTTTACATTCTTTCACTTTTACTCTCTCAATACCTTCTAATTGTTTTCAGTTCGTACTTTCAAAAACCCTTTCATCTTTCTCAAATTTCTTGTGTGAACATGGCTTCTTCAAGCGTCCAAAACACCAGTACTCAGGAAACTGCTTCTATGGAACAGTACAAAGAACCATACAGAATGCTACTCACTCCCATTGACAATCTGGAAGTTCTTTCAGAACTGATTGTTGATTTTGAAAGTCTTCAAGAAAACGACTTCAATCTCTCTGAAGACGTCAATGCTCAAGGATGGAACATATATTTTGACCATCTTCTAGGGCCAAAATTTCCAATTCTTGTCAACGAATTCTGGATACATGCTTCCTCCTCAAACCATCAAGGTACCTCGTATGTCATGAGGAAGAAGATTGTCATTACAGAAGACCTAATTTCAAGACATATCGGTTACAATGGTGGAGGTGTCAAATGTATTGACATGGCTGAAAGATGTTCTGATGTTGCTTCTATTGCAAAGGAAATATTCACTCTAGGTCTACCCTCCTGCAAGATTAGGGATCTGAAGGATCATCACAGAATTTGGGCTAAAATAATTCTGGGATGCATCAACAACAGGAAGCCAACTAGCTCTCCTGATTACATAAACATTGATCAGCAGTTTCTGATCTACTTTATCTCCAAGAAGACTAAGGTAAATCTCCCTCACTTGCTATTTAATCATCTGAGGACCAGTGTAAAGGAAACAAGAGAAGATGAGCGTACCAAAAGGGGCTGGATACCCTTGGGAAGACTCATATCAGATATTCTGACAGAGAATAGACTGATAGAGCATTTGACTGAAGCACATGAAATTAGCTCACTAGAAGTAACTACTGGGAAACCTCTAAACGCGAAAAATCTGAAAAATATGAAAATCATTGAGAACATCAAGAAGGAACCCAACGTTACTTATTTTGCAACCATCACTTCCAGAAGAATTCCTCTGGATGATTTTCCTCTTTTCTCTGAGATTGACTCCAAGCCTGAGATAATTGTCAGATATATGGATGCGTGTAAGGAAGATGGCACTGCACCAGAAATAAATATTCAGGACTTGCATCAGGCGGCTCCAGAAGTTGTTTTGAAGAAGACTAAGAAAAGGAAGGCAGCAGCAGAAGGATCATCCCAAAGGACTCCAAAAGCTGCGAAAAAGAAAGGTAATCCTTCCTCTGTTACTGTTTTAGAATCAATAACTATATCAACATCTGAAACCATAACTACCCAATCAGAACATCCAACCCCACAAACTTTTGATGACTTTGACATAGGGTTTGATCCATCAGAAACTCTAAGTCTAAGAAAAACTCACTCCCTTCCTACCAATCCAAATCTTGAACAAACTCAACCAGAACTTGCCAAAGTTCTGTCTGACATTGACTCTTTTGACCAAGACATTTCAGCTCCCACACCATAAAATCCAAATCCTCAAATCCCTGATAATCCTAACTTCGAAACCACAATAGATGTTCCACAACCAGATATTCCACTACCTCTCTCTCCACAACAAGATATTCCTCATCCACCATCACCTCAACCTGAACAACCAGAAGCTCAAACTTCTGAGATTCAACCATCTGAGACCCATGAACCAGAACCTTACAATGTTTCAACTAATCAATCTGAAGAACCTACTTCAGATTCAAATAAAATCCCAATCCCAGGAATCAATGAACCACTTGCCATTCGCACGCCTCTCACCATCCTGAACATTCCACAAATTCCTTCTTCTCTGGAATCCACACCACCAAATTCCCCAACCAGTCCAATCATCATACCCGACTCTCCCACTCCTTCACCCAACAGCAATCCAGCTGACAACGTAAGACTTGTCATTGATCCAATTGCATTGGAAAGACTAGCTGCTATATCTCACAAAACTGCCATTCCCAAACCAAAACCAACTAAAACCACACCAGATGTTGGTACTAGTTTTTTGATGTTTGAAATAGGAATACAAGAATGGATAACCTCCTTGAAGCATGCTAGTCTAGAGATGACTAATCCTGCTGCTTCAGATTATCTGTGGACAAGTTTCAAAAATTGGCTAAGTTCTGAAACACTAAAGCTAAAAGAACAGAGCTATGAACATGTTCAATGAAATTTCAGTGCTATGCTAAAGGTTTTTGAAGACCAAGTTCTGAGCCATCTGCTCAAGGAGGAGATTCTCCCTCTGGATAATGCTCCATGGTCAGAACATCGTCCCTTAGATGAAGTTCAACCAGAATCAGAAGGTCTCTCCCTGGCTACTGATCCAGATGAGATGATCTCAGCAGAGGAATTTGTTCACAGTGATCAAGCTGCAGAATGCTCTGAGAAGCGTCTAGATACTGAAGAATCTCCAGCTCCTTCCTATGACAGGCAAACTCTGGAAGAATTGAAGAGAGCAAATGCTGTTATCCAGGAAAGGTTGGATAAGCAGGAGGACATAAACAAAGAAATCAAGAGCATTTTGAGCAAACAAGAGGAAACTAACACCCATATCAAAGGCTTGCTGGAAGATTTGTTCACACGCCTTCCTCCTCCCCCTTAGATTCTTTTCTGTTTTAAAAATCTATTTATCTGTAATATTTGTTTTACATTGCTTCTGTTCTGGACTACTTATCATTGTTTCTTGCCGTTTAATATAAATCAACTATTTTGGCTCTGATTATATTGCCTTTTTGATAACTGACAAAAAGGGGGAGAAAGTAAGATATTTTCAATAACGGTTTACTGAGACAGAAGTCTCAAACATTCTGGACTACTAACCTCTATCTTTTGAAAAGCTTGAACAGGTACAAACTCTGATGAAAGACGCAGTTAAACTCTGATGCTCAAAGACTCAAGGAACTTAAGGGAAGTAATCAACTCAGAGGGAGTTTTTCTTCTTAATTCTAAACTTTTTATTCTTTATTTTTTAATTGAAAAATCTGGTTTTTGTCATCATAAAAAAGGGGGAGATTGTTAGAACATAGTTTGATTCTACAACCCTTGGTTAGAGTTTTGATGATAACAAATACAAAGAATAAATAAATACAAGGAACAAATATGCTCCTTAAAAATATGTTTTATGTATGCAGAAGTTCTGATCAAATCAGCATCAGAAGATAAGCCATAAGTGCTACACGCTGAAGCAATAAGAACACACGCTGAAGATTGATGACCAGAACCTGCGCTTAATCAAAGTAAACTCTGACTCTGAATAAGAACATATTAAACCAAGTCATAAATACTCTGAAGCGTCATCAGCGGTAAGGAGAAAAGATTCTGAAGCATTACTGAACATTCAAGACAACATCAATTCCAACGGCTTCCTTCAGACAGGATCTTCTCCAAAAGGAAAGTGTGTTAATGACATTAAACTTGCTTTATGATCAACTCCATTACACTGCCTATATAAACAAGTCTGCTTTCAAAAAGAAGCACACACGTACATACAACGATTTGCAAAATTACCACTCACGCATATTCAAGCTGCAAGCAAATTCATTTTTATTCTAAGTTAAACTTGTGTAATTTATCACAGTTGTGATAAACCATTTTTGTTAGAAAAACAACAACACATATTATTCTATCTTATTGAAAAAGAGATCCTTGAGATTAACCGGATTGTGGTTGTACTCAAGAAGACTTTAACAGTTGTTAAAGTAGCTTTTGTAATCTTGTTGAGATTAGTGGATTAAGACCTCGTTGGAGAGAGGTGAAATCACCTTGACGGGTGGACTGGAGTAGTTTGAGATCAAACGAACCAGGATAAAAATACTGTGTCATTAAGCTGTTTTAGATCCAAGTTTTCAATTCAACCCCCCCCCCCCCCCTTCTTGTGTTTTTCACATGTTCACTAGCAAACGAAAGACATGACCTGGGTGTCAAACCCAGGCCCCTTGATTCTGTCTAGAATGACAAATCGAATGAAACATCAAATATGGATGTGTTATGCAAATACATTGTTTGACATTTTACCCTCCCTTACCAGTAGTTGGAACCTTCGATTTGACACTTTCTGGATGTGGGTACCTTCGATCTGGGACTTCTGGGCGTGGATACTTTTGTTGAAGGGTTGCTTTTGCTTGGATTACTTATGAAAATTTTGACAACCTTTGGTGGGTTTGTGGGCAGCGTATCTCCAATCTACTCCTTTCGTCCCCCCCCCCCCCCCTTTTTTGCTTGCAAGCATGCTGCTTATGTAGAGTAAGAGGGAGGGGACAAGAGAAGTAATGTTTGTAACAGCCATTTGAATGCCATGAATACCAATATGTAACCTTGGCCAAAGTTAAAGGAGTTTGTCCATTTTTGAATTTGGCATAAATATGGACATACTGGCCTTCGAATGCTCTCTTTCGAATGGACTGATGGCCTCCTTCGAATGGCCATGATTCAGCTCCTTCAAACGGCTCTGATTCATTTCCTTCGAATGGGTCTGATTCAGTTCATTCGAATGGTTCTGGGTTCTGATTCGAAGTGTTCAAAACTTCCCTCGGCCTTAGTATGCCAATTGAAGTACAGTTCGCTCTGATGTTCCAATCGAAGGAAGCTCTGATGCTCCAAATTGAAAAAAGCTCTGATGCTCCAAATTGAAGGAAGCTCTGATGCTCCAATCGAAAGAAACTTTGATGCTCCAATCAAAGGAACCTCTGATGCTCCAAATTGAAGGAAGCTCTGATGCTCTAATCGAAGGAACCTTTGATGCTCCAATCGAAGGAACCT
This sequence comes from Vicia faba, assembly GCA_948472305.1. NCBI lineage: Eukaryota > Viridiplantae > Streptophyta > Magnoliopsida > Fabales > Fabaceae > Vicia > Vicia faba. The sequence continues at coordinate 1,407,338,750 of OX451741.1, read as the reverse complement.
ATTGCAAGGCCAATTGAAAGGCTTTGCTGAAGTGCCAATCAAAGGGCATTTTGGAGATTCCAATCGAAGGGAACTTGAAAACACTATTCATAATTTTCCTTTTTCTTAGGCAAGGGTCCGTGACCAACAATGTAGGGGAAGACCTTGGAAAAACATGAGAGGGAAAATTTTAGGGTACAACAGCTGCCCCTGTTCAATCTTCTTAAACCTGAGGATGTAGATTGGCTTGTCTGCCTTTCGTGATCGGAAGGTGGAAGATGATTGATAATGAGAAATCATATCGTATATTGCTATGTTTTTAATCCATTTTCATACTGCATTAATCCATTTATCTCCCGATTGTTCCGAGTTTTTATGTCTTTTCACAGGTACAACATGTTTCAAGTCAATTTAGTGAAAAAGATCATATGAAGAAAGTTAACATGAAAATCAGAAGAAAAGGAACAAATCTGCAAAGTTCTGCAGATTTTGATGCTGTGACAGTCGTCATAGGAGTGTTACGACCGTAACGCGCTTAGTTCATGAAGAGTGCTCTTCACACATCATTGACAAACGTAATGCGCTAATTAAGCGTCTTACGCCCGTCACCTTAGCCTTACGACCGTCACACGCTTAATTCAATGTTATGAAGAACATGGAGACATGGGCAACGTAAAGAAAGGAGTATTCACTCCTACAATCTCTCAACCTCACCAACGCCCAGTCCTGGTTTTTCTCCACAAAAGAAGTACAAAGTCCACGTTCTTATTTCTTAACTACCAATTTATCCTCTATAAATAGGAGAGATTTCAATGAATAAGGGGACAGAGTTTTATTTACAGAGAGTTTTATTTTCACAAATTCCTTGCGGAAGCTCTGCCAAATTTACGAACCATTTCCCAGTTTTCATTTTTTTTACTGTTGTTCTTGTTTTTATTTTCCTTTTACCATTTAATAGCCATTTCCAACATTAGGAAATTGTTATCTTAGTTAGATTTGTTTTTAGCCTCAAACTTCATTTCAAGTTCCGATTCCGAAGGTTCCAATCTTGCCGACTTGTGGAAGAGGGAACTTGAGGAATAGTATTATCATTCAGGTTTTAATTGCATCTAATTTAATTTAATTTAATTTTAAGTACAATTTGTTTATGTTTAATTACTGTTATTTATTTATCATGTATGTTTTACTGCTTCCCAATTATATTTCCTGTCTGTCTGTTTCAAGTACCATGGCTAGCTAAATTTCTAGAGTCGGGATGTGATAATAGTAACTGAATGGATTAAATTGTTCCTAAGCTAAAATCCAAATTAACTTCATTTCTGGCTGTGACTTTTTATAATTAAAATCAATATTTTTGTTACGAGAGTAAGAAAAGTAGAATAGGTTAGGATCAAGACCACGAGAGTGTGAGGTTTTAACCGGATAGCTAAAGTTAGGCATTTGATTTAAATACAGCGAGAGCGCTTTAAAACGAATTAGACTTTATTAAGTTTTCAAAGAGTATTTTCTAAACACTTATGGGCTAGCGAGAGCAGGCATATGGCTTTAGGGGTATAATCCGAGATAAGACCACAAGAGTGTGAGTTGAGGGTTTTTAAACTGATAATTTCTACAGAACCATTTAAGTTAAACATCTTTATATGCTTAGGTTCGATTAAATCCGCTTAGTTCACTATATTACATACCGACTGCTTTATCATTATTATTATTTCCTTAGTTCAATTTAGTTTTCCTCTACTTTAACTTCAAAAAACCAAACGTGACAACATCTGCCTTAGCTAAACTAGCAAACCTTTATAGCATTAGAGTGATTACAAAGTCCCTGTGGGTTCGACATCTTTTTATTACTACCGCGATAGGTTGTGCCCTTGCAGTTAAGATACCGTTAGACACATTAGGTCGATCGCACATCAAGTTTTTGGCGCTGTTGCCGGGGACTTTGATTTAGTCACTAGTGCACTCATAAAGTAGAACTGTATAGACTAAGGAAACTATTTATTTTTCCCTCTGTTGTATGCCAAATACTCGCTCCCTAAGCGAGCCTTTGCATCTACAAATAAACAATATCGAGCGCTATCTCAGAGTAAGACGCCGAATTCAAGAATACCATGATCTCAATAATCTTCCTCCGACTAAGCTTCCTGATATCTCAATCCCTGAGTTAATTGAAGAATCAAAGATGGCCGACGTACCAAATTCACCTCGCCTTCTTAAGGATTACGTAGTTCCTTCTCAAGCGGAACCTCACAACAGCATTACCGCTCCTACTATCGCTCGAAATGATTTCGAGCTGAAACCTTTGCTTCTATCTTCCGTTCAGCATAACCAATTTTCTAGATCTCCTACTGACGACCCAAACCTGCATTTGTCAGTGTTTGTGCAGTACGCAGACACTGTAAAAGAGAATGGTGTAAACCCCGAGGTGATACGATTGCGCCTATTTCCTTTTTCTTTAAGAGATAGAGCTCGAGCATGGCTCTAATCTCTTCCTTCAAACTCAATCACCACAAGAGATAATTTGAAGAAGGTCTTTTTGGCTAGATATTTCCCACCAAGCAAAACTGCTATGCTCAGAGCCAACATCAATGGTTTCAGACAAAAAGATAACGAATCACTTTTCGAAGCGTGGGAATGCTATAAGGACATGATTAGACTTTGTCCACATCATGGTTTAGAAGAATGGTTGATCATTCATACATTCTATAACGGTCTCTTGTACAACACAAGAATGACTATAGACGCTGCTGCTGGTGGCGCATTGATGGATAAACCATATACCGAAGCAAATCAACTTATCGAAAGCATGGCTCAGAACCATTATCAATGGGGAAGCGAAAGAGCTAATATGGAAAAAACTCAAACAAAAGGTGGCATGATTGAAGTGAATAGTCTAGATCAAGTCAACGCTAAAGTGGAAGCCCTTACCCAAAAGCTAGAAAATCTTACCACCGCTCCCTCAGCTACCGTGGTTGCAGTAGCTCAAGATTGCGATCTATGTGGTATTCAATCACATCCTGCTCCAGAATGCCCACTTCTAGCAGGAGTTCCAGCTGAACAAGCGAATTACATACAGGGAAACCCTTATAGCAATACCTATAACCCTGGTTGGAAGAATCATCCGAATTTTTCATATAAAAGCAACAATGTGTTGTACGCACCTGGACAAGCTCCTGCCACGCCACCTGGCTATCTAAAAGTTATCCCAAATCACCTCAATAATGGACCTAATACATCCAATGTCCCTAGGAAATCTAATCTTGAAATCATGATAGAACATTTCATTGCTTCTCAATCTCAGACTAATAAAGATGTTCTAAATCAGAATTTACATACTAATGAGCAGATTAAACAATTATCTAGTAAAGTTGATGCTTTGGCTACCCATAATAAGATGCTTGAAACTCAAATTTCACAAGTAGCTCTACAACAAGCACCTACTGCTGCCCCAGCTGGATTTTTGCCTGGTCAACCACAACCTAACCCAAAAGGACATGCTAACATTGTAATACTGAGAAGTGGAAAAGAACTTGACGGACCTGTTGATCCAAGACTCGAAAATCCAACCATGTACTAAAAGCAGAACAAGCCAACTGAAAATGAGAATGAACCAAAGAAAAAATAAAATGAAAACCAAGAGGCAGTGGAGAAAGAGAAGCCTTATGTGCCTCCACCACCATATAAACCACCGATTTCGTACCCTCAGAGACTTACCAATTCCAAAACGATGGGCCAATTCAAGAAATTCGTTGAACTTTTGAAACAACTGAATATCACAATACCGTTTACAGAAACTATCTCTCAGATGCCCTCGTATGCTAAATTTCTCAAGGAAATCCTATCTAACAAGAAAAAGATAGAAGACAACGGAACAGTTACACTTACTGCTGAGTGTAGCGCTATTATTCAAAATGATATGCCCCCTAAGTTAAAAGATCCAGGTAGTTTCTCTATACCTTGTGTGATACGGTGGGAGAACTGACTTGAGGTTTTGCGTTTTTGTTTGCAAATGTTTCGGTTTAGCAAGAGTCGCCACCGACTTTTTATTTTATCCAAAGGAAAGGTCAAAAAGCACAGGAAAGACCTTTGAGATGTTTTCTTGGGTTCGGGGAGTATATTATGAAAAGGGAAGGTGCAAGCACCCTTTTCATCCATGGTTATCCATGGGCTCTTAGTTACTTGTTTAGATCACTTGCTTTTTCTTTACAATTGTTTGAAATGGTGATTTGTGTGTGGTTTTGAAATATGTTTTGAAAAGAGGCCATCGCTGTGGTAACCTTTGTAATGATTCTTGTTTGAATGTATACAAAGGTGTTTTTGTCTTTTGAAAAGATGTTTCAATGTTTTGAAAGTTTGAAAGTTTGTTTTTGGGAAATGTTTTGAAATTGTGTTGTGAGGTGTGTTTAAAAATAACAAGGATGTTTTTGCAAGTTATGATCAAGTAACTAAGAGCTATCTACCCTATTTTACTCAAAGATCTTTCCTACACATTTTTAACCCTTTTGACAGTGTTGTTTTACCATTGCATTTGGTAAATAACCTTGTACTTGGATGTTAAACGGGACAGGCGCGGGTCATCGTATTGACCATGATAGCAATTGTGCTAAGTATCTTTGGCCATTTTTTGAGGGACTAGACCATTTTGTTTAGGCAACCAAGACAGCATCATCGAGGAACTATGATCTTTTGTTTTGTTCTTGTTTTGCCAAAGTACTCAACATGCATAACATGACCAATTTTAAAGGCAACAAGTGGATGAAACCCTAGGGGTGCAAATGTGCATTGTGTTGTCAATTTCCATGCTTTTTGTCTTTGTATTAGTCAAGCTATTTGTTTGATTTTGGATTTTTGCATAGAAACTCTAATCTCTAATCATGGCATAATTGAAAGCATAAATGCGTAAAATAAATCTACACTATTACAACATTTGATATGGGGAAGGGGGATACAATTTTTGGATGAGAATTATTTGCAAGAAATTAAAACCCTAATATTTACTATTATATCCAAATTGAACAATTGGTACCAATAATAAATGAGCAAGATTTAAATAAACAAAATAAATAAATATGCAAAATATTATGAATATGCAAAAAATGTTTTGTTCATTTTTATATATGTAAAAATATAATACTTAATGTAAAAGAAAGAAATAAAAAAGGATTATTTTTTTATTAAGGGCAAAAACCCTAATTTTCATTTAAGAAAGAAAATATATATTATATATTTTTTATGTACAATAAAATAATGTATATACAAAAAAAATAAAATAAGATATATTTAGAAAAAATATTATTTAGGTATAAATGATTAAAAAAAATAAAGGTACAATACTTTTATGTTTTTATTCTCAAGTTTTTATTAAATAAAATAAAAGTATGAATATATATATTAATTACATTAGTCATGTACAATAAAAATAAAATAAAATATATATAAGACAAAAATATATTTAGAACAATATTTTTGAGTATAAATAAAATAAAGAATAAAATAAAAAAAAGGTATAATATTATTATATATTATTTTCAAGTTTTCATTAAATAAAAGTATACATTAATTAAATTATTTTTATGTTAGAAAAAATAAAAATAAAATACAAAATAAATGTGAAAATTTATAAAAATATTTTTTGATATTTTTTATGTTTGAAAAATAAGAAAATAAAATCAGAAATGAAAATAAAATGGAAAAATACAAAAATATGAAGAAATAGGCCAGGGGGTGCAATCAGTAAAAGGGGGGTGCCAATAGTGAGCCAGGACCAAGCCCAGCCCACCAGACTTCATCTTCAACCTTTATCTCAAACAAAACACGCGCCCTGTACAAATCTCCAGATCCTGCATACGTGCTCTAATGCAAAAACTCAAAAACATCAAAGTTGTAGCATTTTTCAAGACGAATCCAACCATATAAAGAACTCATTCTAACTCTCAAAGACCAGAGATAATTTCTCTGGCCCTAAATCCTAACCTAATTTTTTCAGGAAGTTCATGGATCAAATTCTCTTAACACACTTAATTTAAATGAAAACTGAGCATATGTACAACTTCATGGCTATGAATACTACATTTTTTATTCACAAACCTAAGCCTAATGATTCCTAAATAGAGAGATAGAAAGTTGATAAAAACCTGTTTCAGTTGAGATCGTGTCTGACAATGTGTAGCTTTTCAATGAGGCCTGAGGTGTTTGGGACCTTACTTGAACTTCCTCTGACCTTCCCCAATGCCTAGCTTGCCTTGAATGTGCTTGAACAAGCCTGCAGAACTCAACCTGCACAAGCTGAAATAAAAAATGGCAAACCTTGTAAAGGGAGTTACTGTCAGTTTTTAAGGGTTGGGATAACTTGGATAGGTTGTATGGAAGGTGTTTGAACAGGTTTGGGGAAAAACGCACGAGCAACTTGTGAGATAGAACTCAAGATGCAGAAGCTGTCCTGTTTTTCCAATGGAAGGTGATTTTGTGCTATGGGAGGTTTCAAGACTCAAAGGCTCGTGTTTTAGGTCCAATGCAATGTGTAAAAATTGTCTCAAAAGCTTGCCCCAGTTGGTTCTCTCTGATGTTCAAGTTATGTTAATTTTGACATGTTTCTTGTATATGAAGAAAAAGTGGATAAGTGATGCAAGACAGGCCTGTACAGGCTATCTATCCTCTTGCACTCTATGCTCTTGGCCCCTCCAGTTGGTGGGTATTACGTGCAGTACAAGATATGGTTTAATGCTCAAGGATGCCATTTGACATAAAGCAAGATTTTGATAAAAATGGTAATGTACCTTTTACCATTTTTGGATTAATCTATTGTATAATCTTCTAATGAACAAAACAAAGCCCTAGACCAATGGATTTGCATTTAATTATTGAGTATGGAAGGTTTTTGAGACCTGTAATCAAGTACAAAGCAAGCTGATTAGAGTTTGCAACTTGTATCAATATGAACATGCCATGGATGAAAAGTGAGTTTTTGCCAACTTCAAGCCTTCGATTATCCCTAACCACAAATGAGTTTGGAGAGTTCTTGGACATTTTGGAAAGCTTGCAACATGATCTACAATCCATATTTGAAATGCAATTTGAGATTCCAAGTGGAACTGTGTGAAAAATGGCCATTAAGATGGATCAAAATCCTGCCTAAACTAGGAAAAAAATTTCACTAAGTTAAAAGTTTCATGGACCCTTGTTCCAAAAATCATAACTTGAGATCCAAGCTTTTTTTGAGAAAACTTTGTGAATCAAAGTTGTAGACTTTGTGGAGGACTACAACTTTCATGTTGGACGTTTTGTTTGAATCTGTTGTACCCCAAAATTTTCCCTCTCATATTTCTCAAAACAGTGCAAGAAAAATCTCCAAGTGGCTAAAGGTTGCTCAAGAGTTGGACAGTCAAATCATCTCCTAAGGCAGTCAACCTCAAATCAGGGTTTTGTGTTGCATCAAGGTACTTACATCCAAATGACATAAAGTTTTCCCCAATGTCCTAATATGTTCTCAAGTTCATCCATATCAAATTTCAAGCCTTGCAGAGGAAGTTTGCTCAGTCAATTGCTCAAAAGGTCCAAAAATCGATTGTGCTAGAGCAAAAGTCAACTGTGACCCAAAAACAGTCAAACTTCAAGATTTTTTGTCAACATTCTCATTTTTAAGGATATTTAATCATTTTATCAAGGGTTGATCATGATTCATCAAGGATTGCCCAAAATTCATCAAGACTCAAAAGTTGCTAAATTAGGGTTTTGCAGGAAAAGTCAACTCAACTTTGAACAAGCATAACTTTCTCATACTTTATGAGAAATGACCCATACAAATCTCATTTTTAAGAGGATGAAATTTCCTACAATAAATCTTCATACCCCAAGATCAATAAATGCACTCACAAGAAGTTACAAATTTGGACATTATAGGTCATTTTTGAAAGTCAACAAAAACACCTTTTTTTCCAAAGATTATAACTTGAGCATGGAATATCAAAATTCGATGAGACCAAAAGGGTTTGTTAGAGGACATCTCAAGATTTCTAAAAAGTCCAAGAACACTCCCAAAAGTTTACAATTGAAGAAGTTATGCATTGTTGAAGTTGGGAATTTTTGCAAAATTGCCAAAAGTCAACTATCCCCAAAACATAAAATTTTGTCAAATGGGCCCATTCTTTTCCACTTGATTTGATCTTATCACACTACACACGTGTCCTAGCTTCATCCTTGTGTCTATTTATCAATTTTTCTATTTTATTTGATTTTTATTTGAATTATTCCATTTTAAATCAATTTAAATCAAATAAAATCCAAATATTGATTACTTAGGATATTTTTGGTTGTTATAGATCTTGATTATCATCATGGTCAGCATCAAATTTGTATCTCACCATATCATGAACAAAAAGATGGATTTTGGACAAATTTGGCAAGTTTTCAAATGGGGATCAAATCAAATCTCCAAGCCATAATGCACAAGGATTCAGTCCAAAATTGTTGACCTAATGCATTGCTTATTACATATACAAGGCAAAGGACACAAGATTAGAGGTTAGAGGCTGCAAAATCACAAAAAGCAAACTTGAAAAATTGTCAAAAAAGCTTGAAACTGAAATCGTGCATAGAGGTAGTTTCAACACCAAAGCTCCACGTTAATCCGTTGATGGGTGTCCACTGAATCTCCTGCAATCCCTAGCAAGCTCTCTCACCCTCTCAATCGCACTGTAAGTCTCTCAAAACACCGCCCTGTATTTGAAATCGCAACTTCATGTTCTTGCATTTTTGACAAAATCTTTGCATATTCATGATCCTTATTCAATTTGCAAGCTTTCTGCATTAGCCAGATGTATTTATATGGTCTATAACCCCCTAGCCGAATCTAGGGTTCTTGGTTTGTATTTTTGGGCATTTCTTGTACAGGTGAAATCAAGGTCCAAGAATGGTATAGATTTGTTCAGGAAGCCTAGACGAGTATGACCATGGTCCTGGATTTGATTTTTATGGCCTAGAATATGATTTAGAACGCACATGCGAATTTAGCTGCGGATGTAAATCCGCAGGTAAATAACCAGGGTCAAACGGAGAAGACGAAGACGTGGCCCTTTCCAATTCGCCCATTCAAACAATTCGCGCTTTATTTTTGTATTTTCTGGCATGTTAACTTGTTTTCTATATTATTATTATTATCTAATATCATAACAACTAACGCACATTGGTCCAGCAAAGGCGTGTATGCATTGGCCTGCAGGACCTGGGTTCAAATCCCAGGTCCCCATATTATTTGTTGCATTTTTCAGCCAAGTGATTCAGTACAATACCAAGCGCGCAGTACATGATACTCCCTCATTCAAATGCTTTCCAGATGGCCCCAGGCCAGATTTGGTGGTCCAGAGTGGATGCCCACCATACTCCCAAGTCAACGTGCACACGTGGAATCAGAAAAAGTCAGCCAGGCCTACTTGTATTGGGCCACCCAAAGTTGTTAATCAACCCCCTGATCAGGCCCAAAACCCCCTTGAGTATTTCTATTTCTTTCTTTTTATTTTATTTATTTATTTGTTTGATTAATTATTTTTATTATTTAACTAACCAATTAAACATTTTTCTTAATAAAATCAAAAACCAAAAAATATATTTTATTTATTAAAATTAAATTCAGCATTTTATTTTTGTTAATAAATATTAACTTAATTAATTTAGTTTAATTAGAAAATAACTTTAATATCTTTTGCAATAATTAAAATTAATTTAGACAATTAGGTTTTATTAACTTTGATTAATTTATTTTTATTTCTTTAAATACCAAAAACTCCAAAAATGTTATTTTCATTAATTAATGAATTAGTTTGTTAATTTAATTGTTAACCTAATTTAATTTCTTTTTAATTCAAAAACAACCAAAGAAATGCTTTCTTTCAAAAAGGGTCAAAACCCTAAAAAACTCGCATTCGATTTAATTTCCCGCACGCGATCCATTTGATTTCAATATTGTATCTGCTTCCTGGAATGTAATAGTTTAATAGGACCTTTACGTTTTTATCGCTTTATTTACTTTCCGCATTTTAATTTCAAGGGTTGCTTTTGGCGATGTAAATACCTGATGCCTTGTAATAGTTAGATTTAATTTCCACAATTTAATTTCCACAACTTATAAACTGTTAGATGTTTGATAATAAGGAATGCAGGACAAGATCAAATGTTTAAACCTAAAATCAATATAGATAACCATTGACATGTACAAAGATAAAATTAACCGAAACAACACACTCGCACATGCGCACTCTTAGGGTACATCTCACTTGGTTGCCTTCGAACGTGGTCATTGAGTATAGTAAGTTTTAGAGGTCGCCCTCTTGTCCAAAGATCATAGTTGCCTCGAAACGGTTGCCTCGGAAAAATGATCTAAGACATTAGGGTTACCGCTAAGGCGTTCTAACATTGCTTTAGTGACCGCACGTCCCTTAATCAAATTGACCCTTAAAACTCCAACGACGATGCTACCCACTCATCAATAGCGGGATAGCGTTATCTAAAGGACATTAGCACAGTTTGATTCCCTTTTCGAGTAGGTAGATGGTTCTTAAGTACTTGCTTCTTCAAAACAAAAACTTTTCGCACTTACACCTTTCAAACAAAAACTTCTTTCAAACCCACAAACACAAAGAAAAGCAAATTTTTGAAAACACTTTGAGCAAGTACCTAAGAGCCCGTGGATAACCACGGATAGAAAGGGTGCTAACACCTTCCCTTTCTATAATCTACCCCCCGGACCCGAGAATCATCTCGAAAAAGGAATTTTTCTGTGCTTTTTTTCTTTCCTTGTTGGATAAAATAAAAGACGGTGACGACTCTTGCTTACCGCGACATTTTGCAAAAACAAACGCAAAACGCGAACCAGCATTCCAAAACAGTCAGTTCTCTCCCACCGTATCACAGAACTGGCGACTCTGCTGGGGAATATTAATAAGTGGGATGTACCTTAGGATTAGATCATTGTGTTTTCAATTGTTTGCTTTTTATGCTTTATATTTGTGGACTTGAATCGGAGTTACTATAGATCCTAACCCGGATCTGGGGATACCCTTTAGGTAAGTAGCAATAAATTGTGAGGGAACTGTACGACATAGACCGATATGGTTGAAGCAGTAGCTACGTTGGTGTGGCACTTTAGATTGTACCGATATCCCTTGTGTTGGAACAAGGAGAATATGGGTCTTCTAAGGGGTCATTAAGCACCAAGTGACCTTAGAACCTTTAAATTGACCAACTTGGCCATAGAACAGTAGCAGTATGCTACACTCATTGAGACTAAACTCTCGCGATGATTCCGGCCGCAATAAAAGGTTGCTAAACTGGAATTATGATCGATCGAGGGTAGTCAGTGATATTGAGGTCCTCTAGAACCCGGTTACTATTTTTAGGACAGGTTTAAACCAACTGAACTGAAAGAGGGTAGTACCTAAGCTCCTTGCCAGCCTGAAATCTAAGGGCTCTCTGTGTGACTTGTGTGCCTTTACCATGTTTGCTATTTATGGATACTTGTGGTGTGCTTTCTATCATGACATCATGACATCATAACATTGCATACATCTTGCATTAGACTAACCTATTTCAAAGACATGAGGGATTCATCTTTGTTCTGTTTTGTAGGTCATGATGCTTATGCGTAGGAATACCATCCGGATCAACTTTGTCCAGGTTCCTACCATGCTTAAAGAATTGATTGCAAAGATGCCTGATACTACCTCCTTCATCAGAAGACATGGGTATCTTCTCAGTTTGGTCACCTCCAAATTGGACGAGCAAATGATGAGTGTCCTGGTCCAGTTCTATGATCCATTGTACCATTGCTTTACTTTCCAGGACTACCAGTTGGTTCCCACCTTAGAAGAGTTCTCTGATCTGCTCGGTATCTCTATTCTGGAGCAGACCCCGTTTACTGGTTGGGAGAAGATCCTTAGGCCAGAAGAGATTGCTTCAGCCCTTCATATGACCAAGGATGAGGTAATGGCTAATTGGGAGACTAGAAATGGAGCAAAGGGCTTTCTGACTAAGTTCTTGGTTGGTAAGGCTAATTATTTTTGGGATAATCTAGACTTCAAGGCATTCGAAGATATTATGGCTCTTATGATATATGGCTTGGTACTGTTCCCGAACTCTGACTCCTCTGTTGATGTGAATGCGGAGAAAATCTTCATCTCTCGTAATCCTGTACCCACTCTCTTGGGGGACATTCTTCATCAGCTTTATGCATGTACTGCCCGAAAGCGGGGAACCTTGATGTGTTGTGCTCCATTATTGGCAAGGTGGTTTATTTCGCACCTTCCCAAGTCAGTGCTGAAGAACAAATAAGGCATGGGCTGGGCCTATAGGACTATGTCTCTCTCTCATAATGATATCATCTGGACTATCAAGGGTATGGACGAGGTGGCTATTATTGATCGATGTGGGGAGTACCCCAATGTTCCACTGAAAGGAACCAATGGAGGAATTTCTTACAATTCGTGCTTAGCCTTACGTCAGTTTGGGAGAGCCGAAAGAGAAGGACCTCATGAGCTGCTAATGCCTAGTATCATCTTTAATTTTCAAGGGGATAGTGACGAGCAACGCCGCAGATTCATAAAGGCTTGGGATAGAGTTCACAGATCTGATCCACATGAGCTGGGTCCAAAGACTTCTCTTCCAATGGAGCCATATCTCAGATGGGTCCGTATCCATGCCCAAAAGCTGGGTATGCCATATGAAGCCGTCCTGCCTATCATTGTTGAAGTTGCTAATGAAGAGGGGGTTCTTCCTACCATCCTCCATCCTTACATGCCCACTGACATTGGGGCACTGAAAAGGTCTTGGATGCAGCTGAGAGAGGAACATGATGCTTACCGAGAAAAATTCAACAAGCAAGAGCAGAAGATCCAGAGGCTGACTAGGCAGCTGGAGAACGAGCGGATTCTCAATGACTACGTCTGCACCGACAAGAAGAGACCATGGGAGCACTGATTGTCCTTTGATTATTTCCTTTCCAGTTTTTCATTTACTTTTCAGTATTTCCTTTCTTGTAACGCCTTAAGGGCATCAGTTGAACAATTTTAATTTCAAAGTTTATCTAATAAAGTGTGTTTCCTTTCTGGTTTACAAATTTGAATCTCTCGATTGTCTTTGAAATCATGTCATACGCATTTCATCCCATGCACTTCATAACAGGTACCCATTACAGGTCTCTTATCTTCTTCGTTGTTTATTTCAGCACTCATCATGTCTGCTGAACCATCAACTGAGCAAGCCATCAAGGCCCTACAGGCTCAGAATGCCCAATTCCAAGAGTTGTTCATGAATCTAGCTAAGGGTCAGCAAGATCTGAAGACCCTGATTCTGAAAGAGAAGAAGAAGAAGAAGAAGAAGAAGAAGAAGACATTCCTGTTTATACCAGGTCATAGGTTTGGAAATAGGCTACGGGATGAAGTTGATTTGACCACCTCATCTGGAGGGAAAGATAGTCAGGAAGAAAGGAGGGCTCCTAGCCCTGTGGTCTCTGACAACAAAATGGACTTCGACGAAGACCAGTATCCTCCTGCTGAGGATAGATACAAACAACTGGAAGACCGGTTAAGTGCTATGGAAGTTCAGAAGGTGCCTAGTCTGGACTTTGGTGATCTGGGTCTATCATATGGGGTGGTGATTCCCCATAAGTTCAAAGCACCAGCCTTTGCTAAGTATGACGAAATTTCTTGTCTGAAGCTGCACCTCCGGTCATATGTAAGGAAGATTTAGCCGTACATCGCTGATAAGAACCTATGGATCCATTTCTTTCAAGACAGTCTCTCAGGGACTCAGCTTGAGTGGTTTTACCAGTTGGACGGAGCCAGTATCCGCAGTTGGGAAGATTTGGCTACTGCTTTCTACAGGCAGTATCAATACAACTCTGACCTTGCTCCCACGCATACCCAACTCCAGGGTATGTCAATGGGAACGGGTGAAGGATTCAAAAATTATGCTCAAAAGTGGAGGGACCTCTCCGGAAGAGTGCAACCACCCTTGGCTGATCGAGAGCTTGTGGATATGTTTCTGGGGACCTTGTCTGGTCCATTCTTCAACCACCTGATTGGAAGCTCTTCGTCTGGGTTTACAGAGCTAATTATGACCGGTGAGAGGATTGAGCCGGTATTAAGGCTGGTAAGATACAGAAGGGTGCCTCATCAAGCGCCGAGAAGAAGCCATTTAAGAAAGAGTCTAATGCTGTATACGGTTCGAAAAGCCAGAATAGACCTGAACGCCGCCAAGCTGTTAATGCGGTTGTTATTTCAAGACCTGCTGGTGCTCCTCAGCATAATAATCAGTCAAAAGACGAGAGACCTCGAAGGCAATTCACCCGTCTCAGCATGACTTTGTCTCAGATTCTGCCGCAGCTATTGAAAACCAACCTAGTGATTCCAAGGGAAGCCCCGAAGAATCCAAATACAACATCGCCGAAGTATAACCCTAATGCCCGATGTGCTTTTCACTCTGATAGCCCGAGGCATAATACAAATGATTATTGGTCTTTGAAGAATAAGATACAAGACTTAATTAATGCTAAGGAAATTGAGTTCGAGGCGCCCGAAAGACCTAATGTTGTAACTGCTCCTATGCCCAAGCATGGAGTAAATGCTATAGAAGAAGACTCGTTTGTGGTTTCTGTGAAAGATATTGCTACTCCCTTGATGACTGTGAAAAAGAACCTTTTGCTAGCCGGTTTATTTCCGGGCTGTGACGAAGGTTGCCGTATGTGTTCTGCCCTACCAACCGGTTTCCATCTTTTGAAATCAGGTATCCAACGCCTGATGGATAGTAAAGAAATTATGTTTGAGAAGACTGTTGTTCCTTTGGTTCCTACTGAAGAAGTTTCCATCATTACCATTTTCGATAATTCTTCCAAGGCTTCCTCGAGAAAGCCTATTAGAATTACATCTGTTCCAAGAATCGCACCTGTGATCATCACTATTCCTGGGCCTATCCCCTGCACCTCTGATAAAGTTGTCCCTTGGCACTACGGGGCTGATGTCTATTTTCATGGAGTTAAACAAGAGTTGGATGCTGATACTGACGTTAGCAATATTATTGGACCTGCTAAAGTCACCCGCAGCGGAAGACTTTTCTCACTTGATATCTCTCCACCAACTGTTCGAAAACCTGTTGTTATTACCCCCGCCAGTGTACCTGCTACCATTCCTGTCAAGTTCCTATTCTTACCCATGTCGCCGAGTCCTCTGACGCTCGGGGCAAAGGGACCACCGGTGATCCTGCCCAGACGGAGGCACCAAAGACGATTACTGTTGAAGCTTCTAAACAAGAGATGGAAGAGATTCTGAAGATCATCAAAAAGAGTGACTACAATGTAGTTGAACAGCTGGGGCAAACCCCGTCCAAGATTTCTATGTTATCCCTGTTACTATGCTCAGAGGCCCATGCCAAGGCTCTGATTACATTTCTGAAGACTGCACACGTACCACAAGAGACATCAGCTGATCAGTTTAAAGATTGCGTGGCCAATCTGACTGTTGATAATGGGTTGGGTTTCTCTGACGCCGACTTGACTGCTAAGGGGAAGAATCACAACGATGCCCTGCATGTCCCCATTGAATGCAAGGGCACTACTCTTGCACATGTATTGGTGGATATTGGTTCCTCATTGAACGTTTTGCCTAAGAAAGCTCTAGACCGGTTGGATTGTGAAGGGTTGGAGCTGAAACCAAGCAACATTGTTGTTAGGGCCTTTGATGGGTCTAAGAGAATGGTGCACAGAGAAGTTGATATTCCGATTAAGGTTGGTTCTCAGGTTTTCAATTCTACATTCTATGTGATGGACATCCGGCCATCTTATTCTTGTTTGTTGGGTCGTCCATGGATCCACAAAGTTGGGGTCGTAACCTCAACGCTCCACCAGAAGCTGAAGTACCCAGTGAAAGGGAAGATTGTGACAGTACAAGGAGAGGAAGAGTACATGGTGAGCCACCTCAACTCTTTCCGATATGTAGAGATGGATGGGGAGTTCATTGAGACCCCATTTCAACATTTTGAAAAGGTTCCCCAGACACTGGCATCAACTGAGACTATTGTTGAAGATTCTCCTATGAAGATGGCTTCCTTAAAGGATGCCCGAGCTGTTGTCGAGAAAGGTGGGTGTGCAAATTGGGGCCGACTCCCTGATTTTACACAGAAGACTAACAAGTTTGGTTTGGGTTTCACTGCAGAAGCTCAAAAGGTTGTTCGGAATGCACGAATCGGAAGACCTCTCGTGTTCATCAGCAACTCAGGAGTGAATGCCATTGAAGACGATGTGGAAGAGTCTGAGTTCGACAGATGGATCTATCCTACGATCGACGGTGGACCAAGCAACTGGACAGCAAAGGACTTCATCCCTATTTCTTTTGTTACCCAGTAATGAAACTTTTTGTTTTGAATTTGTAACAGACAATGTTTTAAACTTTATGGCCCGGTGTCTTACCCGGGGCACTGTGGTTTCATTTGTGAGGGCTTTACGTGTGCCATTTACATATATCATTAATAAAAGCATTGGACGTTTCTTGCATTTCGAATTTTGCGCTCCTTGTTTTTCTTTTGTTATATATTGCAAAACAGCTATTTTACACACACTCACGTATACAGGTCTACATCCACTCTGGATCTCACTGGTAACGACTCTGCTACTGCCAGTTATGACTTTGAAAATCCGATCAACTTAGCCGAAGACGAAGGTGAAGATGATTGCGAAGTTCCTGGTGAACTTGCAAGACTGTTACTTCAGGAAGAGAGGGCCATTCAGCCGCACGAAGAGCCGGTGGAATCAGTAAATCTGGGTACATAGATAGACAAGAAAGAGGTCAAGATCGGTGCAAATCTGGAGCTTAGTGTGAAGCAACAGTTGATTCAGATGTTGCATGACTATGTTGAAATATTTGTCTGGTCTTATGAAGATATGCCTGGGTTGGACACTGATATTGTGGTTCACCGCCTGCCTACCAAGGAAGACTGTCCTCCAGTAAAACAGAAGGTCCGTCGAATGCGTCCAGAGATGTCTGAGAAAATCAAGGCTGAAGTTATGAAACAGTTTGACGCCGATTTTCTAGCAGTTACTTCTTACCCTCAATGGGTGGCCAACGTGGTTCCTGTGCCGAAGAAGGATGGTAAGGTTCGAATATGTGTTGACTATAGAGATCTGAACAGGGCAAGCCCCAAGGATGATTTCCCTCTACCTCATATCAACGTTCTGGTTGACAACACCGCTCAGCATAAAGTCTTCTCCTTTATGGATGGCTTCTCTGGTTACAATCAGATTAAAATGGCTCCCGAAGACATGGAGAAGACAACTTTTGTTACTCAGTGGGGCACCTTTTGCTACAAGGTCACGCCTTTTAGACTGAAGAATGCTGGGGCAACTTATCAGCGTGCCATGGTTGCTTTGTTTCATGACATGATCCATCATGAGATTGAGGTATACGTCGATGATATGATTGCAAGGTCTCAAACTAAGGAAGAACACCTTGACCACCTTTAGAAGTTGTTTGACAGGTTGAAGTTGTACAAACTGAGGTTAAACCCGAACAAGTGCACCTTCGGGGTGAGATCGGGTATGCTACTGGGTTTCATCGTAAGCGATAAAGGTATTCAAGTGGATCCGAAAAAAGTAAAGGCTATACAGGAGATGCCAGCTCCCAGAACAGAGAAAAAAGTCAGAGGCTTTCTAGGACGTCTGAATTACATTGCCCGATTCATCTCGCACCTGACTGCTACTTGTGAGCCAATCTTCAAGCTACTGAAGAAAGATCAAGTAGTATGTTAGAACGATGAATGCCAAGCCGATTTTGAAAGGATCAAAGAGTATCTCCAAGAGCCACCCATTCTGATGCCACCAGTTGAAGGGAGACCTCTGATCTTATACTTAACAGTACTCGACAACTCAATGGGGTGTGTGTTGGGTCAGCATGACGAGTCTGGCCGAAAAGAGCATGTTATTTATTACGTTAGCAAAAAGTTTACCAACAGTGAGACCCGATACTCACTGCTCGAGAAAAATTACTACGCTTTGGCATGGGCTGCTCGCCAGCTGAGACAGTATATGCTGACTCATACTAATCTGTTGATATCAAAGATGGATCCAATCAAGTATATCTTCGAAAAACCTGCCTTGTCTGGAAGAATAGCAAGATGGCAGATGATCTTGACTGAGTATGACATACAATACATGACCCAAAAGGCAATCAAGGTAAGTGTGTTGGTAGACCATTTGGCACATCAGGCAGTGGATGATTACCAGTCTATGAACTTTGAATTTCTGGACGAGAATATCATGTTGGTAACTGATTGTGAGACACCTGGACCGGATGAAGGACCTGAGGAGGGATCCCGATGGTCTATGTACTTTGATGGAGCTTCGAACGCTTTGGGTAATGGCATTGGCGCCGTGATCATATCTCCTAAAGGCTCTCATACTCCGTTCACCGCCCGACTATGTTTCAACTGCACCAATAATATGGTGGAGTATGAAGCGTGCATTATGGGTCTTCGAGCAGCAATTGACCTAAGGATTAAGTTTCTAAGTGTCTTCGGAGATTCCTCTCTCGTGATCAGTCAGATCAAAGGTGAGTGGGATACGAAACACCCAAATCTTATTCCTTACAAGGAGTATGTATTGACGTTGCTTCCCCATTTTGAGGAGATAACCTTTGAACACTTCTCGAGAGAGGAGAATAAATTGGCGGACGCGCTGGCTACGATGTCTTCTATGTTCAAAGTCAATTGGGACAACGAAGCTCCCCGGATTATCATCGAAAGATTGGACGAACCTGCACATTGCTGTAATATTGAGACTGAAGAGGTAACAGAAAAGCCCTGGTTTCATGAAGTGAAGAGGTATCTTGAGGCTCAAGAATACCCTGAGCGTGCATCTGTTAATGACAAGAAGTTTCTGAGGAGGTTCGCGGCAAAGTTCTTCATCAGCAATGGCATTCTTTACAAGCGTAACCATGATTCGACCTTACTGCGTTGTGTGGATAAGAAAGAAGCAGAAAGGATCATGGAGGAGTTACATGAAGGTACTTTCGGAACTCATTCCAGTGGACACACCATGGCAAAGAAAATCCTTCGGGCAGGATATTATTGGTCCACAATGGAAGCTGACTGTTATAAGCATTCTCGGACATGTCACAAGTGCCAGGTCTATACTGATAAGGTGCACATACCTCCAGTTCCTTTGAACGTCTTGACGACACCTTGACCTTTTGCAATGTGGGGCATTGATATGATCGGCGAGATCAGACCTACGGCATCCAACGGGCATCGTTTCATCCTGGTAGCAATTGATTACTTTACGAAATGGGTTGAAGCAGCTTCCTTTGCTACTGTAACCAAGAACGTCGTGGCACGGTTCATTCGGCACAATCTGATCTGTCGATATGGTGTACCAGAGAGGATCATTACGGACAATGGTACCAATCTCAACAACAAGATGATCACCGAGCTCTGCGAGCAATTCAAGATACAACATCATAACTCTTCTCCCTACCGGCCAAAGATGAATGGGGTTGTCGAAGCGGCTAATAAGAACATTAAGAAGACTGTGTAGAAGATGACAATGATATACAAATATTGGCACGAGATGTTACCATTTTCTCTTCATGGGTATCGTACCTCAGTGCGGATGTCAGCAGGGGAAACACCTTATTCCTTGGTATATGGTATGGAGGCAATCTTGCCCATTGAAGTTCAGATGCCCTCTCTTCGGATCATGAAGGATGCAGGTTTGAGCGAAGATGACTGGATTCAGACCCGACTTGATCAACTGAATTCAATCGACGGAAAGAGACTTACTGCTATTTGTCATGGTCAGACGTACCAAAAATGGATGATCAAGGCATTTAACAAGAAAGTTAGACGACAAGAGTATCAAGTTGGGGATCTGGTAATCAAGCGCATTATTCTACCTCAAGGTGATCCCAGGGGCAAATGGACCCCTACTTACGAAGGGCCATTCGTGGTTAAGAACATTTTCTCAGGTGGAGCTATGATTCTAACCACCATGGATGGTGACGACCTTCCTCACCCTGTCAATGCAGACATAGTGAAAAGATACTACACATAATCAAAGACCCGCTAGGTTGACTGGCCTAGGAAAAAATAAGGGCTTACCGGCGAGTCGAAAACCTGAAAAGGCGGCTTGGGCAAAAAAGGGTGTCCCGGTGGATTGAAAACCCGAAAGGGAGGTCCAGGCAAAAATTAGGGATCAAAGGGTAACAATATGTCTCATTGGATCACCTTGCATCCAGACTTTGGTATCGACTATCAAGCTCGAACGACACTAATCAATCTGATCTACCTTCAACCAACGGCAAAGTGATGAGATGCTCGAAGACATAAAGGCAATAGCAGAGTTGGAACCCAGTGGGATTATTCACATAGCTGTTTTGTTTAGTTTTTCACAAATTGTGTAAAATATATTATTTCGGCGGCGTTCTCTTACTAGGACGTCAACCTCTTGTACAAAAACGCCTATTTACAGGCCAAACTTCAAAATCAATACAATTCATTTTCAAAGAAATTTCAAACTGTTTTCCTTTATCTGTTTTGTTTTGCAAAGAATGTCCAATGTTCATTTTTGATATATGCATTTGACATTAGTTGCTGCTCATGAATATTTACATGCGAAACAAGAGATGATTACTGGTAATATCAGAAATAGGGGCAATAAGAATTGTCCAAACTGTGCAGATACTTTATCCACCAGGTACAAAAGTAGATTCAGCTGAAGAATCTGGCTAAGATACTTTCACTCCCCGCAGAGTAAGACAGTAATGGTAGCTCTCCCAGCTGAGACTTGCAACTATGAACGAATCAGCAATGCTCTCCCCAAGCAGAGTTGATCTACCATCAGCATTAAAAAGGCTTGATATCCCCGACAGTCTTAATATTCCCTGGAAGAGTATAAAAATGTTCCCCGGTAGAGTACAGGATACCCTCCAGTGAAGTCAGTATTTCCCCAGCACAGTCTGAAAAAGCTTCCACAACGGAGTTGAATCATCATCCCAAGTAGACTCTGGAAGTTTATCCCCAGCGGAGTACAAAATAAATCTTCCCAGCCGAGTTCAAAGGATCATTCCCAGCAGAATTCGAAGGATTATCCCCATAAAAGTCTAACAGGGTTATCCTCAACAAGTCGTAACTGAAAGATCATCCCCAGTGAAGTTCTTTCCTTTCACAAACAAGAATTCAATCCTGAACAGATTCAATATCACCTGCAACGGTAATCCATCCCCCAGTGGAGTTTATCAGTGGAATCCCCAACAGAGTATCTCTTCCCCACAGAGTAATCTCCTCATCAGTTTATTCCCCCCAACGGAGTCATCCTCTCCTGCAAGTCTATTACCCAGCGGAAACGAAGAATTCAACTTTATTCTCCAACAACTATCTGGGATTTATTTTCCACAGCTAGAAACATTACATTTCCATACATCATGATACATGCATATACGCATCATATAACACAATCTCACTTATTTTGAGAGCATCATTGCTTGATATATATCATGCATTGCATACAACTGACATTTACCTTTCAGGAAAGATACAGTTAAAGTTCTCAGCTATGTCAAAGACCTCCTCTGGTTCAGTCAGATCACCGATAAGATCTCCCTGATTCGTATTCCAGTTGAAGTTATTCCAAGACCTTGTCTGGTCCAGTTAAATCGATTCCTAAAGATTTTTCTGATGCCGATCCAGTCAAAGGTATTCCAAGACATTGTCTGGTCCAGTTAAATCGATTCCTAAAGATTTTTCTGATGCCGATCCAGTCAAAGTTAATCCAAGACCTCCTCTGGTTCAGTCAGATCGCCGATAAGATCTCCCTGATTTGTATTCCAGTTGAAGTTATTCCAAGACCTTGTATGGTCCAGTTAAATCGATTCCTAAAGATTTTTCTGATGCCAATCCAATCAAAGTTGATCCAAGGCCTCCTCTGGTTCAGTCAGATTGTCGATAAGATCTCCCTGATTTGTATTCCAGTTGAAGTTATTCCAAGACCTTGTCTGGTCCAGTTAAATTGATTCCTAAAGATTTTTCTAATGCCGATCCAGTCAAAGTTGATCCAAGACTTCCTCTGGTTCAGTCAGATCGCCGATAAGATCTCCCTAATTCGTATTCCAGTTGAAGTTATTCCAAGACCTTGTCTGGTCCAGTTAAATCGATTCCTAAAGATTTTTCTGATGTCGATCCAGTCAAAGTTAATCCAAGACCTCCTCTTGTTCAGTCAAATCGCTGATAAGATCTCCCTGATTCATATTCCAGTCGAAGTTCAGACCATCCATCAACAGTCTCCAAATGGCATCTGTAAGCCCATTCCCGAGATCACAATGCTGATACCACTTCATGCGAGTGCAAATTTCTGGGCACTCTAGTGTTCAATCATCTTCCACCTTCGGATCACGAAAGACTCGAAAGCCAATCTATATGCTCAGGTTTAAGAAAATTGAACAGGGGAAGCTGTTGTACCCCAAAATTTGCCCTCTCATATTTCTCAAAAATAGTGCAAGAAAAATCTCCAAGTGGCTCAAGGTTGCTCAAGAGTTGGACAGTCAAATCATCTCCTAAGGCAGTCAACCTCAAATCAGGGTTTTGTGTTGCATCAAGGTACTTACATCCAAATGACCTCAAGTGTTCCCCAATGTCCTAATATGTTCTCAAGTTCATCCATATCAAATTTCAAGCCTTGCAGAGGAAGTTTGCTCAGTCAATTGCTCAAAAGGTCCAAAAATCGACCGTGCTAGGGCAAAAGTCAATTGTGACCCAAATACAGTCAAACTTCAAGATTTTTTGTCAACATTCTCATTTTGAAGTATATTTAATCATTTTATCAAGGGTTGATCATGATTCATCAAGGATTGCCCAAAATTCATCAAGACTCAAAAGTTGCTAAATTAGGGTTTTGTAGGAAAACTCAACTCAACTTTGACCAAGCATAACTTTCTCATACTTTATGAGAAATGACACATCCAAATCTCATTTTTAAGAGGATGCAATTTCCTACATTAAATCTTCATACCCCAATATCAATAAATTCACTCATAAGAAGTTACAAATTTGGACATTATAGGTCATTTTTGAAAGTCAACAAAAACACCTTTTTTTCCAAAGATTATAACTTGAGCATGGAATATCAAAATGCGATGAGACCAAAAGGGTTGGTTAGAGAACATCTCAAGATTTCTAAAAAGTCCAATAACACTCCCAAAAGTTCAAAATTGAGAAGTTATGCATTGTTGAAGTTGGGCATTTTTGCAAAATTGCCAAAAGTCAACTATCCCCAAAACTTCAAATTTTGTCAAATGGGCCCATTCTTTTCCACTTGATTTGATCTTGTCACACTACACACGTGTCCTAGCTTCATCCTTCTGTCTATTTATCAATTTTTCTATTTTATTTTATTTTTATTTGAATTATTCCATTTTAAATCAATTTAAATCAAATAAAATCCAAATATTGACTACTTAGGATCTTTTTGGTTGTTATAGGTCTTGATTATCATCATGGTCAGCATCAAATTCGTATCTCACTATATCATGAACAAAAAGATGGATTTTGGACAAATTTGGCAAGTTTTCAAATGGGGATCAAATCAAATCTCCAAGCCATAATGCACAAGGATTCAGTCCAAAATTGTTGACCTAATGCATTGCTTATTACATATACAAGGCAAAGAACACGAGATTAGAGGTTAGAGGCTGCAGAATCACAAAAAGCAAACTTGAAAAATTGTCAAAAAAGCTTAAAATTGAAATCGTGCATAGAGGCAGTTTCAACACCAAAGCTCCACGCTAATTTGTTGCTGGGTGTCCACTGAATCTCCTGCAATCTCTAGAAAGCTCTCTCACCCTCTTAATCATGCTGTAAGTCTCTCAAAATATCGCCCTGTATTTGAAATCGCAACTTCATGTTCTTGCATTTTTTTGACAAAATCTTTGCATATTCATGATCCTTGTTCAATTTGCAAGCTTTCTGCATTAGCCAATTGTATTTATATGGTCTATAACCCCCTAGCCGAATCTAGGGTTCTTGGTTTGTATTTTTGGGCATTTCTTGTACAGGTGAAATCAAGGTCCAAGAATGGTATAGATTTGTTCAGGAAGCCTAGACGAGTATGACCATGGTCCTGGATTTGATTTTTATGGCCTAGAATAGGATTTAGAATGCACATGCGAATTTAGCTGCGGATGTAAATCCGCAGGTAAATAACCAGGGTTAAACGGAGAAGACGAAGACGTGGCCCTTTCCAATTCGGCCATTCAAATAATTCGCGCTTTATTTTTGTATTTTCTGGCATGTTAACTTGTTTTCTATATTATTATTATTATCCAATATCATAACAACTAACGCACATTGGTCCAGTGGCAAAGGCGTGTATGAATTGGCCTGCAGGACCTGGGTTCGAATCCCATGTCCCCATATTATTTGTTGCATTTTTCAGCCAAGTGATTCAGTACAATACCAAGCGCGTAGTACATGATACTCCCTCATTCAAATGCTTGCCAGATGGCCCCAGGCCAGATCTGGTGGTCCAGAGTGGATGCCCATCATACTCCCAAGTCAACGTGCACACGTGGAATCAGAAAAAGTCAGCCAGGCCTGCTTGTATTGGGCCACCAAAATTGCTAATCAACCCCCTGATCAGGCCCAAAACCCCCTTGAGTATTTCTATTTCTTTCTTTTTATTTTATTTATTTATTTGTTTGATTAATTATTTTTATTATTTAACTAACCCATTAAACATTTTTCTTAATAAAATCAAAAACCAAAAAATATATTTTATTTATTAAAATTAAATTCAGCATTTTATTTTTGTTAATAAATATTAACTTAATTAATTTAGTTTAATTAGAAAATAACTTTAATATCTTTTGCAATAATTAAAATTAATTTAGACAATTAGGTTTTATTAACTTTGATTAATTTATTTTTATTTCTTTAAATACCAAAAACTCCAAAAATGTTATTTTCATTAATTTGTGAATTAGTTTATTAATTTAATTGTTAACCTAATTTAATTTCTTTTTAATTCAAAAACAACCAAAGAAATGTTTTCTTTCAAAAAGGGTCAAAACCCTAAAAAACTCGCAAGCGATTTAATTTCCCGCACGCGATCCTTTTGATTTCAATATTGTATCTGCTTCCTAGAATGTAATAGTTTAATAGGACCTTTATATTTTTTATCGCTTTATTTACTTTCCGCATTTTAATTTCAAGGGTTGCTTTTGGCGATGTAAATACCCGACGCCTTGTAATAGTTAGATTTAATTTCCGCAATTTAATTTCTGCAACTTATAAACTGTTAGATGTTTGATAATAGGGAATGCAGGACAAGATCAAATGTTTAAACCTAAAATCAACATAGATATCCATTGACATGTACAAAGATAAAATTAACCGAAACAACACACTCACACATGCGCACTCTTAGGGTACACCTCACTTGGTTGCCTTCGAATGTGGTCATTGAGTATAGGAAGTTTTAGAGGTCTCCCTCTTGTCCAAAGATCATAGTTTCCTCGAAACAGTTGCCTCAGAAAAATGATCTAAGACATTAGGGTTACCGCTAAGGCGTTCTAACATTGCTTTAGTGACCGCACGTCCCTTAATCGAATTGACCCTTAAAACTCCAACGACGATGCTACCCACTCATCAATAGCGGGATAGTGTTATCTAAAGGACATTAGCACAGTTTGATTCTCTTTTCGAGTAGGTAGATGGTTCTTAAGTACTTGCTTCTTCAAAACAAAAACTTTTCGCACTTACACCTTTCAAACAAAAACTTCTTTCAAACCCACAAACACAAAGAAAAGCAAATTTTTGAAAACACTTTGAGCAAGTACCTAAGAGCCCATGGATAACCATGGATAGAAAGGGTGCTAACACCTTCCCTTTCTATAATCTACCCCCCGGACCCGAGAAACATCTCAAAAAAGGAATTTTTCTGTGCTTTTTTCCTTTCCTTGTTGGATAAAATAAAAGACGGTGACGACTCTTGCTTAACGTGACATTTTGCAAAAACAAACGCAAAACGTGAACCAGCATTCTAAAACAGTCAGTTCTCTCCCACCGTATCACAGAATCCAATTGCATCATGGTGAAAATGTTGGGCAAAGTTGGGGAAAATTAAGAAAATTTCATAACTTAGAAAAATTCTATGTTTTGAAAATTTTCAAACTTAAACCCTAATTTGCAAAATTGGGTTTCTTGATGAACAAGTTTCATGTTTTGACACATCTTGATGAAAAATAACCCTTGGCACTTGATTTTGACCAAAAAGTCAAAGTTTGACTTTTCAGTGTACAATCAAATTTTGATCAGTTGACTAAAAAATGCATCTGTCAATCCAATGTATTTGGGATTCTTTGAACCTTGTGAGTAGGTCAAGATGATGCCATTAAGTCCTTGAGTCCATGCTTGAACCTATTTTGCCATTGTCTAGGTGAAAAATCAGAAATTGCCCTTGTGCAGTCAAAACCTTGAAAATGACCATTTTGCCCTTTTGATGATCTGATCAAATTTCTTGAGGAGTTATGGTCAAAACATGATCAAATGGTTCATAGGAGCCTAGAATGTTGATGTGGATCAAAATTTATGAAGTTTGACTGTACATTGGCCATAGTTGACTTTTTCCCCAATATAGTTGATTTCAAGGTCAACTGTCCAATTGATTGGGCAAATATTTGATTCAAAGCTTGAAACTTGGTAGAGGCAATCTTAGGGATCCAAATGAAGTATGAAAGTCACTTTGAGCATTGAAAGTCCTAAAATCCCTGTGCAAATTCAAACCCTAATTTCAGGTCATCAGTGCAAGGAGATGTATTGAGCAGAGAAAACCCTAATCCTGTCTGGAGTCCCAAGAGTCTTGTGAGGGGAAATCTTGATAAATGAGAGGGAAAATTTTGGGATACAACAGCTGCCCCTGTTCAATATTCTTGAACCTGAAGAGTTAGATTGGCGAGTTTTCCTTTCGTGACTCGAAGGTGAAAGATGATTGGACACTAGAGTGCCCGTAAATTTGCACTCCTCAAAATGTAAGTTGAGGGAATGGGCTTAAAGATGCCATTTGGAGATGATAGAATCTTGCTGGAGATGGGCTTAGAGATGCCATCCAAAGTGTTTGTTGGATGTACATCAGAATGGTATCCGTGTCTGGAACGTATCTGAGTTGGATATGGAGATTGGATTCGTATGAGGAAAGGAATAGTGTCCATGTATGGAGCGTATCCGAGCTGTAACTGTATTTGATTCTTGAATGAATATCAGAATGACTGCCTTGTCTGGAGTGTATATGAACCTGAAGTTGATAGTTGAGTTTGAATGAGAAATAGAATGGCTTCCGTGTCTGGAGCGTATCTAGTTTGTATCTGATTGCTGAAGTCTGTATGAGTAGTAGAATGACCGCCGTGTCTAGGGTGTATCCGTACTCTATTTTGACTTGAAATTCTGAATGAGTAATAGAATGACTTCCATGTCTTGGAGTGTATCTGTACTGTATCTGAAATCTTTGAATAGTTGTTAAAGGTAGCTTTTAATCTCATCCTGAAAAGGGAAAAATGTTAGCTAAAACACAAAGTTATGTTGCATGACATGTATGATGCAATAAAATGTGTTCTATCAATGGTTATGATATATGAATGTAATGTATGTGCATGTAAGTTGATTAGCTGTCTTGCTGAGGAAAATAAATCCTTAATAGCTGGGGATAATGAAATCTTTGACTGCTGTCGGGGAAAATAAACCCTTGACTGCTGTTGGAGATTCAAAATCTTTGATTGTTGAGAATGAGAAATCTTTTGGACTACTGCTGGGGATTGAAAATCCTTCATGACTTTCCTGGGGAATAAGGAAAACTCACGATCTCTATTGGGGAGTTGAACCCTTAGATGCTTCTGCTGGAGAAATGAGACCGAGAATCTTCGATCTGCTGGGAAATAACCCAGTGGGGAGAATGCTTATTCTGTTTGAAGAGTTTTCAAGGGCTTGGGTTGTATGCCAATCTTCCGAGGAAGCGAGAATGAGAATCTTCATTCAGGAGTTTGGGTCAGGAGGTTGGGTGTATGCCAATCTTCTGGAGTTTCAAGAATAAGAATCTTCATTCTGTTAAGGGTATCAGGAAGTTGGGAGTATGCCAATCTTCTGGAGTTCTAAGAATGAGAATCTTCATTCTGTTAAGGGTATCAGGAGGTTGGGAGTATGCCAATCTTATGGAGTTTTAAGAATGAGAATCTTCATTTTGTTAAGGATATCAGGAGGTTGGGAGTATGCCAATCTTCTGGGGATTATCCTTGGTTGGGGATAAAACAAAAGTTAACTGTTATCTGGTTGTTTTCGATAACTTGCTGGGGAATTGGAGGAAACTGGATGGTCTTCCACCGGGGTTTAAGATTTGAAGTTTTGGACTCCGTTGGGGAAGAAAGTTTCATCTTCACTGGGGATTTGTAGTTTAAAGTTTTTTGGCTCCACTGGGGATCGGGAGTTTAGAAACTTAGCTCTGATGGGGACTTTGAAACTTGACTCCGCTGGGGATATGTATTTCAAGGCTTTAGCTCTGTTGAAGATCTGGATGATATACTGCAGGGGATTTCTTCTGGAATAGCCTAAAGACGTTTTCCTATACTTTCTACCTATCAGTAATTATCCTTTCTCATTTCGTTCTATTTGTAAGCAGTGATTATATTCAAATGCATATGCTCATTTAATAAATCATTGGACGTTTTCAAATAAAACATAAGTGTAAAAAAGAAAGAAAAGGAAAACAAATTTTTGCACTTTGAAGTATCTTTGGATTAACTTTGTGTAAGTATTTTGTACAAAGGAGACAGACATCCTAGTAAGAGAATGTTGTCATAAAAAATGAGAAAAATTTATACAAAGAAAGATGGCTATGTGTAACAATTCCATGGGGTTCCCATTCTGTTATAGCCTTCGCAATTCTGAGTATCTTGTCCATTTGTTGCTTCGTCCGCAAATGATTGAATTGATCAGAAGCTTGGAGCTTGTCCGTGAAGAGATTGTCCTTAAAGTGATCCGACGAGACATAGTCATACGCTTTAGTTCCCTAACTTTTGCCTGGACCGCCCTTTCGGGTTTTCAGTCCACCGGGAAACCCTTTTTTGCCCAAGTCGCCCTTTCGGGTTTTCAACTTGCCGGGTGTACAGATTTTTTTTAATTTATCCCTAATTTTTTCCTGAACCGCCCTTTCGGGTTTTCGATTCACCGGGATGCCCATTTTTGCCCAAGTCGCCCTTTCGGGTTTTCGACTTGTCAGGTCGTTTTATGCGTAGTATCTTTTGACTATGTCTGCATTCGCAGGGTGCGGTAGGTCATCGCCGTCCATGGTGGTCAGAATCATTGCCCCACCAGAGAAGATGTTTTTGATCACAAATGGTCCTTCGTAAGTAGGAGTCCATTCTCCCCTGGGATCACTTTGCGGTAAGATGATTCGCTTGACTACAAGGTCCCCGACTTGATATACTTGTCTCTTGACTTTCTTGTTGAAGGACTTGATCATACGTTTTTGATACGCCTAACCATGGCAAATAGCAGTAAGTCACTTCTCGTCAATCAAGTTAAGTTGATCAAGTCGGGTCTGAATCCAATCGTCTTCACTCAAACCAGCATCTTTCATGATTCTCAAGGAAGGAATCTGAACTTCCATAGGTAAAACAGCTTCCATGCCATATACCAAAGAAAAGGGGGTTGCCCCAGTTGAAGTGTGTGTCGTGGTACGGTACCCATGCGAAGCAAACGGTAACATCTCATGCCAGTCTTTGTAGGTGACTGTCATCTTTTGAATGATCTTCTTGATATTTTTGTTCGCAGCTTCGACAGCACCATACATCTTAGGCCGATAGGGAGATGAATTGTGATGTTGAATCTTGAACTGCTTGCACAGAGAGGTGATCATAGTATTGTTCAAATTTGTACCGTTGTCAGTGATGATCCTGTCGGGGATACCATACCGGCATATGAGGTTCTGCTTGATGAAGCGGGCAACCACTTTCTTCGTAATAGAGGCGAAGGAAGCTGCTTCGACCCACTTGGTAAAGTAATCAATGGCCACCAGGATGAAATGGTGTCCATTGGATGTTGTAGGTTTGATCTCTCAAATCATGTCGATTCCCCACATCGGGAATGGCCAAGGATCTGTTAAGACATTGAGATGAATTGGGAGAATATGTACCTTGTCAGCATAGATTTGGCATTTGTGACAAGTACGGGAATGTTGATGACAATCAGCTTCCATGGTAGACAAGTAGTAGCCTGCCCGTAGAATCTTCTTAGCCATCGTATGACCACTTGAGTGGGTACCAAAGGTGCCATTATGTAGTTCAGCCATGATCTGCTCAGCTTCAACCTTGTCCACACAACGAAGTAGGACACAATCTAGATTGCGCTTGTATAATATACCATTGCTCAGAAAGAACTTGGCTGCGAACATCCTTAAGAATCTTTTGTCGTTGACTGAAGCTCCTTCAGGGTATTCTTGTTCTTTGAGATACCTTTTGACGTCATGAAACCATGGTCGGTCCACTACTTCTTCGGTATTGATCTCGTGACAATGCGCAGGTTCGTCCATTCTTTCGATGGTGATTTGAGGAGCCTCATTATTCCAGTTAAGTTTAAACATGGATGACTTTGTTGCTAGAGCATCCGCTAGCTGACTCTCTTCTCGCGGGAAATGCTCGAAGGTGATCTGCTCGAAGTGTGGTAACAATGTCAGGACATGTTCTTTGTAAGAGATGAGGTTAGGGTGTTTAGTATCCCACTCTCATTTTATTTGACTAATAACCAAAGCTGAGTCCCCAAATACAATCAAAGATTTGATTCCCAAGTTAATAGCGGCCTTAAGACCAAAGATACATGCTTCATACTCGGCCATGTTGTTGGTGCAGCTGAAGCAGAGTCTACCAGTGAAAGGTGTATGGCAACCTTCTGGAGAGATAAGTATTGCGCCGATACCGTTCCCAAGTGCGTTGGAGGCACCATCAAAGTACAGAGTCCATCGGGATCCTTGTTCAGGTACGTCATACGGTATGTTTTCTTCAATGTTGCTTAAAGTCATAATATCCTCGTCGGGAAAGTCAAACCTCATGGATTGGTAATCTACGACAGTTTGATGAGCCAGATGGTCGGCTAGCACACTTCCTTTTATAGCTTTCTAGGTCGTGTATTGTATATCATATTCAGTGAGGATCATCTGCCATCTAGCGATTCTTCCGGATAAAGCAGGGTTCTCAAAGATGTACTTGATCGGATCCATCTTAGATATCAGCAGAGTGGTATGTGTCAACATATACTGCCTTAGCCGGCGAGCAGCCCATACCAAAGCGCAGCAAGTTTTCTCGAGCAGCGAGTAGCGAGTCTCACAGTCGGTAAACTTTTTGCTAAGGTAATAAATGGCATGCTCTTTTCGGCCAGACTCGTCATGTTGGCCCAGTACGCACCCCATTGAATTATCTAAGACAGTCAGATACATGATTAAAGGCCTTCCTTCGACGTGTGGCATCAAGATAGGAGGTTCCAGCAAATACTCCTTGATTTTATCGAAAGCATTCTGACAGTCATCATTCCATTCAACCACCTGATCTTTCTTTAATAGCTTGAAGATTGGTTCATAGGTAGATGTTAGGTGAGAGATAAACCTTGCAATGTAGTTTAGGCGTCCCAAGAAACCTCTGACTTCTTTCTCAGTGCAAGGGGCAGGCATTTCTTGTATAGCTTTGACATTGGCAGGATCGACCTTAATGCCTTTGTTGCTGACGATGAATCCCAAGAGTTTACCGGACCTGACTCCGAAAGTGCACTTGCTAGGGTTCAGTTTGAGCTTATACTCCTTTAACTAGACAAACAACTTCTGCAGATGGTCGAGGTGTTCTTCTTCTGTCTGTGAACGGGTTATCATGTCGTCTACGTAGACTTCAATCTCATGATGTATCATGTCATGAAACAAAGCTACCATGGCTCGCTGATAGGTTGCCCCGACATTCTTCAGTCCGAATGGCATCACTTTTTAACAGAAGGTACCCCACTGCGTAACAAAAGTAGTCTTTTCCATGTCTTCGGGGGCCATTTTGATCTGGTTGTACCCTGAAAATCCGTCCATGAAAGAGAATACCTTGTGTTGAGCTGTATTGTCAACCAAGATGTCAATGTGCGGTAGTGGGAAGTCATCTTTGGGGTTAGCCCTATTTAAGTCTCTATAGTCCACACACATTCTGACTTTGCCGTCCTTCTTAGGCACGGGCACAATGTTAGCAACCTATTGGGGATAGGAAGTAACAGCAAGAAAGCCAACATTGAACTACCTTATCACTTCAGCTTTGATCTTTTCAGACATATCGGGTCTCATTCGGCGGACTTTCTGTTTGATTGGTGGGCAGTCTTCTCTTGTAGGGAGACGGTGAACCACAATATCTGTTTCTAGTCCCAACATGTCTTCATAGGACTAGGCGAAGATCTCAACATATTCATTCAACAGCTGAACTAAGCGCTCTTTGACATTTGGCTCTAGGCTGGCACCCATTTTAACCTCTTTTCTGTCTTCCCCTGTTCCCAAATTAATAGTCTCTAACAACTCTTCATGGGGCAAAATAGCCCTTTCTTCCTGTTGCAAAAGTCTAGCCAACTCCCCAGGCACTTCACAGTCTTCATCACCTTCGTATTCGGCATGATTGACCAGATCTTCAGAGTCACTGAAGGCCATAGCAGAATTGTTACCCATGGAATCCGGAGTGGATGGGTACCTGCATTTTGTGAGTGTGGGTGTGTGTAAGGGATAGCCACCTTTAAACAAAATAAAATGTAAAAAGAAAGAAAATGAACACAAAAGTTTATATATGAAAACGTCTATGATTCATTAAAAATGGCATACGAAAATGAAGAATCAAAACCCTTACAAATGGACCTACATGCCCCGGGTAAGGCATAAGGCGAAAAGAGTGTACGAATTGTTTAATAATTATTACAGACCAAACAGGAAATGTTCAAAAGAAAAATTACTGATTGATGAAAGTAATGGGGACGAAGTCTTTCTCCTCTCAGTTGTTCAGTCCTCCTTCAATGGTTGGAAAGATCCAGTCCTCAAAATTGCTTCCTTCTTCATCATCTTCTAAAGCATGAACTCCATGATGAGTGATTTTTAATGGTGGTCTTCCAGCCCGGGAGTGACGCACGACTTTCTGACTAGCAGCAGTGAAACCCAAACCGAACTTATTTGTCTTGTAAGGAAAATCTGGCAGTTGACCCCATAATGTACTTCCTCCTTCCTTGATCACAGCCTCCGCATCTTTAAGGGATGACATCCGGGACACAGGTTTGGTAATGATGGGCACAGAAGTCATTGTCTTGGCTATCGCAACTTCAGGAGAAACCTCTTCAAAGTGTTAGAAATGTGTTTCTATGAATTCACCATCTAACTCCATGTAGCGGAAAGAGTTAAGGTGGCTTATCATATACTCCTCCTCACTATGAACCATTATGATTTTACCCTGGACTGGGTATTTTAGCATCTGGTGTAGAGAAGAAGTGACTGCCCCAGCGTTGTGGATCCATGGCCTTCCCATCAAGCATGAATATGAAGGACGGATGTTCATCACATAAAAAGTAGAGTTGAAAACTTTCGTACCCACTTTAATTGGGATGTCCACCTCTCCGTGAACCATCCGCTTAGAACCGTCAAAGGCTCTAACAACGATATTACTGGGCTTTAGGGTCAAACCTTCACAGTCCAATTTGTCCAATGCTTTCTTTGGTAGGACATTTAAAGATGAACCGGTATCAACCAGAACGTGAGCAAGTGTAGTTCCTGTGCATTCCACCGAGACATGCAGCACATCATTATGCTTTCTTCCCTTAGACGTCAGATCGGCATCAGAGAAGCCAAGACCATTGTCGGCTGTAAGGCTAGCTACACACTCTTGAAACTGATCCGCAGAAGTTTCTTGAGGCACATGCGCCATCTTCAGGAATTTGATCAAGGCTTTGGCATGAGCTTCAGAGCAGAGTAATAGAGCCAGCATAGAGATTTTTGAAGGGGTTTGCCCTAGCTGCTCTACGACATTATAGTCGCTTTTCTTAATTATCTTTAAAATATCCTCCATCTCCTTTTGGGTGGTCTCAGGGATAACTAAAGTCTGAGCCCTCGTCCTAACGGGCGCTTCTTCGGTCCCCTTACCTTTATCAGTAGTAACAGCAGAGGGTACAACTTTGGGAGTAACAATTTCTTCAATCACTGGACTTCGCACAGATATCTTGACTGGCACAGGAGCACTTGAGGGTCCGAAGATTGCCCTTGGAGGAGAAATCTCCGGAGAGAAGATTCTTCTGCTACGAGTGATCTTACTTGTCCCTGCAATATTTCCTATGTCAGGAGTTTCTTCATCGGAACTTTCTTTCATTGATTCAATCTATTTAACACCGTGGTAGAAGATATCTCCTCCATAATTCCACGGTATCGTCTTGTTGGACTTGTATGGGATAGGCCCCGACATAGTAATCTTCAGCGGTACAAACTTTGGATCGGGTGTAATTTTAACAGGTCTTTTAGGGACCTTGGAAAGATTGTCGGAAATGGTGATTATTGCAACATCATTGATTGGAGTAACAAGAGTTTTCTGAAAGAGGATTTCTTGAGTATTCATCAGGCGTTGGATGCCCGACTTCAATAGCGGACAGTCGAATTGCAAAGTTAAACAAAGGTAACAATCTTTTTCACAGCCCGGAAAGATCCCGTCTTTCAACATATTCATCTTGATCATTGGAAATGGAGTCTTTAAGTCATCAACTGCAGTAACATGAAGATCTTCTATAATAGCATGGACATTGTAACCATGTTTTGGCATAGGAGCGGATATCACATTAGGTTTTTCGTGGGCATCAAACTCCACCTCCTTGGCATCTATTAAATCTTGGATCTTGTTTTTAAGGGCCCAACAATTGTTGGTGTCATGCCCCACACTGTTCGAATGATAGGCACACTTTGCATTTGAATGATAATAGGGAGAAGAGGTATTTGGATTCTTTGGCGCTTCTTTCAAGATGGTAAGGTTTAACTTTAACAGATGAGGGAGAACCTAAGTAGGTGTCATATTGATCCGAGTGAATTTCCGTTGTGGCATTTTCGCCCTGGTTTGGTTAGCTCTGGGTTGATTGCTTCGAGGTTGATCGGCTGAGGAGTTCTGGATCATCACAGCCCCCACCGCTGGTCGGCGCTCTATTCTTCCTTGATTTCTCAGGGTGTAAACAGCATAAGCTTCTTTCTTGGCTGGGAAGGTCTTCTTGATAGCAGTGGAAGCAGATGCATCCTTCTGAATTTTACCGCTCTTAATGCCAGCTTCGACCCTTTCACCTGTCAGAATTAGCTCGGTGAACCCTGCAGATGAGCTCCCGATCAAGTGATTAAAGAATGGACCTGACAGGGTCCCTAAAAACATATCAACAAGTTCCCTTTCAGATAAAGGTGGCTGCACCCTTCTAGCCAAATCCAACCACTTTTGGGCATACTCCTTAAAGCCTTCATTTGAAACCATACCTATACTCTGTAGTTGAGTACGAGTAGGGGCTAAATCTGCGTTATATTGATATTGTCGGTAGAAGGCATCAGCCAAATCCTCCCAGTTATGTACATCAGATCTTTCAAGTTGGTAGAACCAGTCCAATTGCATACCCGATAAACTATCTTGAAAAAAGTGGACCCATATATCCTTATTAGAAGAGTGAGGTTGGATCTTTTTGACGTAAGACCGCAGATGTATCTTCGGGCAAGACAAACCATCGTATTTAGAAAATGTAGGCACTTTGAATTTAGGGGGAATGACAATCCCAGCAACCAACCCTAGTTCTTCGAAATCCAGCCCAGGTACTCTTTGTACCTCCATGGCTGCCAGTCGATCTTCCAAATTCTTATACTTATCGTCCGCAGGGGGATATTGCTGCTCAGAGTAATCTTCATCCTCTTCTTATTCTTCAGCCTCAGACTCGGAAGGTACCGCCGCTCCTTTTCCTTTGCCAACCCCTTCATCAGACGTCGAGGGGAAATCCAGGACTCTTCTAGCTTGGTTCTCAAATCTTCTTCCCATAGTGGCCACACTAATTCTTTTATTTTTCTTCTTCTCTTTTTCCTTTTCCTTCTCTAACAGTGCTTTAAGGTCCTCTTGACCCTTTTCCAAGGTCATGAGGAGTTGTTGGAATTTTGAATTCTGTGCTTATAGATCTTTGACCGTCTGCTCTATATCCATCTTGCTGAAATAAACAACAGAAAGATAAGGAAACCTGACATTGTTGGCTCCTAAATTCGACACCCTTGTTTGTTATCAATATAGACCATTAATTATGAGTTTGAAGAGTTTCCAGGTTTCGACCAGCTGATCCTGTCGAATGCTCATCAGAAAATGGCAAGGTACTTAGAGAGTTTCTTTTAAGTGGGAATCTTGTTACCTTCGACGTCGGAGGAACTTCTCGACAGAGGTATCTGATGCCCATGGTGGAACGGTTTGAGATTCGAATGTTTGGAGGGAAAAAAGTTCCCAGCAGTTACCAAACGCAACGTGCCAAGATCAGGAGCGTCGAATGCTGTGAGCGTGCCATGTGGCGTCATCTCGAAGCGACGTAACTGCCCAACGGTTACTTAAGATGTGTTTTAGTATAAATACTAGTTGTTCACGTATTTTTAGCGTGTGTTCATCATTATATACAAGTCACTCATCTAGATTCAAGTACCCAGTGTGAGCGAAAGAATTGTTGAGAATGTATGTGTGAAACACCATTTAAATTAATCAAAGTCTTTTATATTCAAGAACTTTATTGCCTTTCATTTACTCATCTCCGTCGAAGCCTTTTATTTAACGCTTTCATTTATTCTATCAAGCTTTTCTTTATGCAATTTACATAAAGTGTCTTTACTTTACTGGCATTAATCATCATTAGATATAGTCAAACCCCAGAAAATCAACCATGTCTTAGGATCAATCTGATCGATCCTGCGAGTCACCAAATAAGTAACCTTTTGGAAGATCAGCAGTTGTTTACCAATTTCCACGGTAAACAAATTGGCACACCCGGTGGGACCTTGTGTTGATTTTTAAGGTTAACCATATTTATACAAAATATCATCTTTTTCGAGAAGTATTGCATGTTATTGAGAAGTGGTAGAATATACACTAACGATACCAATACTAGGAGAAGAAGATAAGCGATGGAGAATCTGCCAAACAATAGTGAAATCCCACAAACAAATGCGGGAACAACGGTTATCCCTACCGCAAGTGAAACGGTAACCGCTGGTTCAACACCAGCAGTAACGGTCACACAAACGGGGCCATTACCTCCATTCATTGGCCCCAGAATGCCTTTGGGAACTCCCCCACCAAGGGGAAACCCAGGAACTAGGCCTTATGTTCCCCCAGGATTTTCGACAGTCGGTCTAAATCGAGAACCACTCTATGGCATGCCAACTTCTGAATTGGCTAGCCTGACGAATGTTGCGTCCACTTTTTCAGACCCTTTAGTAAGCGCCTCTTCGCCACTCCAAGGTTCCGGAGTTGGTATGGCGAACAGGGGTAGGACCCAACTCTTAGGAGGAACGTCCCAAGTAGCGCATGGCCTTACGAATGCCTCGACAGCAGTCTTGAGGTAGCAAATGGACGAAAGCAACCACGATATGGTTCAAATGTTGGCACAAACTTTAAGCACAGTGCTAAATCCTCTAATACAAAATACCACCCAGTCGAATCAGCAGATGACAACGCAAATGGCGCGTCTGGCCGATTTTTTTGGGGTACCCCAACCTATTCGACAGCCCCAAAGGGCACAGATGATGGGAAACCAAGGTATACTTCTAGAGGAAGAAACCACTATTAACCAAGTCCAGCAGCCTGTCGAAGAAAACCTTAGGACGCGATTGGAACAACCCGGGGTCGAAGAACCTAGGGTCATAGCCCCGGAAGTAAGGATAGTCAATAGAAACCAAAATGCTGACGAAGTAGTTCAGCATATCCAATACCAGAATATGGGTTTGGAAAATAACTTGACAGCCATGATCGAAAGAATCATGACGCAAAATGGGATGAATACGGGCTTCCGTAGGCCCAACTTTACATCCCCACTGTCAGAATATGTGTTACAAACAGACTTACCTCCTAGATGTAAAGTCCCTAAGTTCACTAAATTTTCAGGAGACACGACAGAATCCACTATCGAACATGTGGCGAGATACTTGATTGAAGCAGGAGAGATTTCAAACAACGAAAACCTGAGGATTAAGTATTTCCCAAGTTCCCTAACAAAGAACGCGTTTACTTGGTTCACAACTCTTCCCCCCAATTCGATCCACCATTGGACCCAGTTGGAGAGATTGTTCCATGAGCAATTCTACATGGGACAAACCAAGATAAGCCTGAAAGAATTAGCCAGTGTAAAGAGGAGATTCACTGAACCTATAGACGAATATCTAAATAGGTTTAGGTTGCTCAAAGCAAGATGCTTTACGCAAGTTCCAGAACATGAGTTAGTCGAAATAGCCGCAGGAGGTTTAGATTATTCCATTAGGAAGAAATTAGACACTCAATACCTGAGAGACATGGCCCAATTGGCTGATAGGGTTCGACAGGTAGAACGCCTTAAAGCTGAAAAAGCCAAGGCGACAAAAACTCATAAAAGAGAAAGCATAGCATATGTCGAAATGGACGATGAAGATCCAGAAACCTTCGACGAAACTATAATCGTCGAAGAAAGCGAGGTCGATTTAGCGGAGTTAAAACAAGGGCCACCATACTCTTGCAAACTACTAGTCCCCTCAAGTGGAAAAAACCCCACTGGTCCTGAAAGGGCCAACGATAGGTTCCCCAAAAAGACTTACAGTTTTGATATTACAAAATGTGATAAAATTTTTGACTTACTTGTAAAAGATGGCCAAATGATAGTACCCCCAGGGGTAAAAGTGCCTCCTCTTGATCAAAGAAAGAAAAGAGGCTTTTTGTAAATATCATAATTTTCTGGGCCATAAAACATCTCAATGTTTTCTTTTCAAGAATCTCGTGCAAGATGCTATCGAAGAAGGGAGGTTGAAATTTACCGATAAGACCCCCATGATTGTGGACTCTAACCCTTTGCAGGCTGAAGCCCATTATGCTGAACCTTCAGAGGTGAATGTGATCGAGGCGTCCAGAAGTCAGGTGAAAAGGCTAGGAATAACTATGGTCGAAGTCACCAAGGATCATGCCAACATGCCAATCTTTGGCAGTTTTTCTGGGAATCTTTCTAGAAAAACAATCGAAGCAGTCCAAAAAGCTGTTGAAGGCCCAAAACTGGAGACAGTTGGAGCCCCAAAATCTGGAGCAAAACCCAGTTCCTACTTGGCTGCAGTCCAAGGCCAGACAGAGGACCTGGAGGCCCAGATGAAGAAGATGACTCTTGCCACCAAAGACACCATGAATGTCAACATGGTCGAAATATCTGAATCAAAAGCATCAGAGGAGGCCATTAGGCAAGAGCAGGCAAACAAAACGGCTTTCTCTCGGGAAAATGAAAATCTGGCAGATTTCCTGCAAAGATGCCAGAAGAAGAAGTCAGAAGTGATGCTGTGTCCTCGATGCAGCTCGATTTTTGACAAGAAAGCTGCTGAACACATCCAAGGTGTAAGAGCAGCAAGCAGAAGAGGGGAAGGTGTTGATATTCGACATGACCCCAGAAGAACCTACCAAAAGGGTTCAAATCAAGAGAAGAGGCCACTGACTTTCAGGCCTCCAACCAATGTTCCAGTTGATACGTGGTATAAAACATCAGGTCGAAAGAGGCCGAGCGAAGAAAAATGGCACTCCTTCGAAGTGCCAAGAGGTTCATCTTTGACACACAAGAAAGAACCTCAGGTTTTCGCCTCTAAAGTGACCCAGGTATCAAGTAACTACAAGGGAAAGAATCCCATGTCTCGATCCCAATGGAGAAGATACCAGAGGCGGCGAAAGGCTGAGAGGGAAGCTACCAATGAACCAAAGCCAGAATCGAGTTCAAATGTCCCTCAGAGAAAGCAGAGAAAGCCTCTGGAAAGGCAACCAGTGACCAATAGACTAGTATGGCCTAACCAGGGCGAAGTTGATGACGAAGATGGCTCTGAGTCTGATGACACCCTAGATATCATGGTGAACATAGTCTCAGTTTTGCCAAGAGAGTTCAACCGCCAGATGGAGGTCGAATCGAACGATTGAGAAGTCGAACAAGAAATGGCCAAGCATAGGCCAGTATTCTACTTCGTCATGGATAATGGCGGTACTGAAGAGCAAAATGGTTTCTTCGAACCACCTACTGAGGCGATGAAAAATCACCTCAAGCCTTTATTCATAAGGGCAAAACTCGAAGAAGCCACCGTAAATAAGATCTTGGTGGACTGTGGGGCAACCATCAACATCATCCCTCACTTTATGCTGAGAAAAATAGGCAAGAGTGATGAAAACATCAAGCCTCACAACATGGTCCTGTCGAATTATGAAGGCGGAATAGGGACCACTATGGGTGTGATCTAACTAGACCTCAAAGTAGGATCCATCCTTCGACCAACTATGTTTATGGTCATATCGGCCAAACCAAATTATAATCTTTTGTTGGGCCGAGAATGGATACATGGTGTTGGAGCAGTACCATCATCAATGCACCAAAGGTTGATACTATGGCGTCCTGATGGAATGGTAGAAAATATAGAAGCGGATCAAAGCTATTACTTGGGCGAAGTAAATCACCTAGGGAGAGCTGACTTCGACAAAAATTTGGCTCACATTGGGCCATGCCCAGCACCTGACTTCGACTTGGCGCCAGCGCCAAATGCTTTTTGTTCCTTGTACCTACACCCTGAGCATGGTTTTCAATGGGACAGAGAAGACTTGTCCCACATTGATTTCAGTGGGCTAACTGACATCTAGCCAACTGGTTGGGGAAGCGAATTCAGTGATAATGACTGAGTCACAATCACTGCAACGAATTTCGGCTTATGTAGCCGAAACAAGGATGATAACGGCTCTCGAAGCCGAAGTAAAATATATGGCCACTCAGGCCAATGCTCAAGAACTACCTTCTGCAAGTCCTGGAAAGGATTTCGACCCAAAACCTCCTGATATCATGCCAGAAGGAATGCAGGAGCAAAGGCTCGACGCCATCTACGACGATGAGCCTTTGGGATTCGAAAAGGACCCCCTGGCGAACAACATCAAAATGTTAGCACAGGATCCTTTAGAAGAAATCAACTTGGGCGAAGGGTTAGAGAAAAAGCCAACTTACATTAGCGCAAAAATATACCCAGAGCTCAGGTTTGAAGTGATCCATTTGTTAAAGGAGTTCAAGGACTGCTTTGCATGGGATTACGACGAGATGCCTGGTCTCGACAGAGGATTGGTAGAACTTCAGTTACCAATCAAACCTGGGAAGAAGCCAGTCAAGCAAAGTCCAAGACGCTTGGCTCCAGAAATACTGTCGAAGATTAAAACAGAAGTCGAAAGACTGCTGAAGTGCAAATTCATACGAGCTACGAGGTATGTCAAATGGATTGCAAACATTGTGCCAGTGATTAAGAAAAACGGCACGTTGAGGGTATGCATAGATTTCATAGATTTGAATGATGCTACACCCAAAGATGAATATCCTATGCCTGTGGCGGAAATGCTAGTCGATTCTGCCGCTGGCCATGAGTACCTGAGCATGCTCGATGGTTATTCAGGATATAATCAAATTTTCATTGCCGAAGAAGATGTGTCGAAAACAGCTTTTCGATGCCCCGGGGCTTTAGGCACTTACGAATGGGTAGTGGTGCCTTTTGGCCTAAAGAACGCTGGGGCAACATATCAGCGAGCGATGAATTCTATCTTCCATGATTTTATTAACACTTTTATGCAAGTGTATATTGATGATATTGTTATAAAATCTGTTTCCAGGAAGAACCATATAGACCACCTTCGACAATCATTTGAAAGAATGAGAGAACATGGTCTGAAAGTGAACCCTTTGAAGTGTGCGTTCTGTGTAAAAGCTGGAGATTTCTTGGGCTTCGTCGTCCACAAGAAAGGAATCGAAATCAACCAGAACAAGACGAAGGCAATCTTGGAAGCGAAAGCGCCAGCGAACAAAAAGGAACTGCAATCTCTGCTGGGCAAGATAAATTTCTTAAGGAGATTCATATCTAACCTAAGTGGAAAAGCTCAAGCCTTCTCACCCTTACTTTGATTGAATAAGGAAAGATTCGAGTGGGGGCAAGAGCAACAAGAAGCCTTCGACAAAATCAAAGGATATCTCACCAAGCCACCTATTTTGGTGCCTCCTTGCGGCAACAGGAGTATGAGATTGTACATAGCTGCATCCGACAAAACTTTGGGAAGCATGTTAGCCCAAGAAGATGAAAATGGAGTCGAAAGACCCATTTACTATCTTAGTAGAGTTTTGAACAATGCAGAAACTAGATATAGCGGAGTTGAAAAATTATGTCTATGTCTTTATTTCTCTTGTACAAAGCTCAAACAATATATAAAACCAGTTGATGTGTACGTTTCATCTCATTTTGATGTTTTCAAATACATGTTGTCGAAACCCATCCTGCACAGCCGAATTGGCAAGTGGGCGCTAGCATTAACTGAGTACTCATTGACCTTTATGCCTCTTAGGGCAGTAAAAGGGCAAGTGGTAGCAGACTTTATAGTCGACCACTCAATTCAGGTTGAGAATATAAATTACGTGGAGATAGAGCCTTGGAAATTCTACTTCGATGGTTCCAGCCATAAAGATGGAACAGGAGTAGGGGTCTTGATTATTTCTCCAGAAAAAATTCCAACAACATTCAAGTACAAGATATCAGGTACTTGTTCGAACAATGAGGCTGAGTACGAAGCTCTAATTACTGGCCTTGAGATATTGTTGGAATTGGGGGAAACTCGAGTCGAAATAATGGGAGACTCAGAGTTAGTCATTAAGCAAGTCACAAAAGAATATAAGTGCATAAGAGAAAATCTTATTATGTACTTTGTGATAGCAAATCGTTTATTGAAAAAATTCGAAGTGGTCAACATTCGACACATACCTAGATTGGAAAATCAAGTAGCCAATGATTTGGCACAAATTGCATCTGTGTACAAAATTTCAAAAACGAGATTACAAAGAGCAATCAAAGTTCGAGAAAAAATAAAAGCAACTAGCCTGTCCCCAACAGATTTGAAATCGACAAGACTAGGGTATGCTGATCAAAGGAACTTTGAAATATCGTTCATAGACAATTTGTCAGAGCAAGATTGGAGGAAACCCATTGTAGATTATCTACAAAATCCAGCTGCTTTGACAGAACAGAAAATAAAATATAGGGCGTTGAATTACGTACTCATGGGTAATGAGTTATTTAAAAAGACGCCTGAAGGGGTATTGCTAAAGTGCTTAAGCGAAACTGAAGCATACATATCCCTTTCAACTACGCATGCTGGAGCATGTGGGGCTCACCAAGTAGGCCATAAGATGAAATGGTTGTTTTTTCGACAAGGACTATACTGGCCCACCATCTTGAAAGATTGTGTTGAATTCGCGAAGGGTTGCCAGGAATGTCAAGTCCATACGGGCATCCAACATGTACCAGCAAGCGAACTTCACTCAATAGTGAAACCTTGGCCTTTTAGAGGATGGGCGTTGGATCTTATTGGAGAGATTCGACCAGCATCATCAAAGAGCCAGAAGTATATACTGGTAGGCATTGATTATTTCACTAAATGGATCGAAGCTATTCCTTTAGTCAATGCAGACCAGGAAAATGTCATTGAATTTATTCAAAAGAACATTATCTTCAGATTTGGAATCCCTGAGACTATAACAACTGATCAAGGATCAGTGTTTACTGGTCGAAAGATGCAGGAATTCGCTCAAGAAACAGGCTTTAGACTCCTAACATCAACACCTTATTATGCACAGGCAAATGGTCAAGTCGAAGCAGCGAATAAAATAGTGATCGGCCTGATAAAAAAGCATGTAGGAAATTTGTCTTCAATCAGCAAGGGTTCAGAGACATCATGATATTCCCTATGAGGTTTATTGGGATATGATGTTAGACGAACTAGTAGATTTAGACGAGGAAAGACTACGCGCTCTCGACCTACTGAGAATTCAGAAGAAAAGAGTGGAAGACTCTTACAATAAAAAAGTAAAA
Organism: Vicia faba; assembly: GCA_948472305.1. Lineage (NCBI taxonomy): Eukaryota > Viridiplantae > Streptophyta > Magnoliopsida > Fabales > Fabaceae > Vicia > Vicia faba. Next base: position 1,407,294,598 of record OX451741.1, on the reverse strand, counting down.
CCTAAGGCATTCTCGCCTGGAGAATTAGTTTGGAAGGTGATTCTCCCCATGGATCGAAGGGATCGAAGCATGGGAAAATGGTCACCCAAATGGGAAGGACCGTTCAGAATTATCCAAATTTTTTCTGGTGGAGCTTATGAGGTTGAAGAGTTAGGCGAAGATAAAAGACTCTTGAGAGTAAACGGCAAATATTTTAAAAAATATAAACCTATGCTCCAAGAGATCAAAATAAATAGCAATTAATGACCAAATTAACCATAAAAAGCCAAAATGGAAAATTATATAGTGATTATCCAAAATGGTTGCATTGTCTTACAAATATTACAGTACATGGTTAATAAGTTACTGAGCAAATTAGAAAGGGATAGAAGCTTTAAGTCGAAGATACTTGGCCTGCTGCAACTCCAGCCGTTTGTTACACAAGGCAGTCGCCTGAGAAAGTTTGGCAATCTGGTCATCAAGGGCTTGGGCCTTCTCAGCGAACTCTAAGCCTCGTGTAACTTCAGCTTGGCTCTCTACGTCCGAAACAGTCGAAAGGAGCTCATCTTTGCGCTTGGTGTTAACATTTAACTTGGCCTCCAACTCCTCGATCTGCGCCTTTATAGAGGCGTTATCTCGATCTATGGCGTCAATTTCCTCCTGCTTGGATGTCTTCTGTTTCGACAATTCTGCAATTCGAGAAGTTGTTTCAGATACCTCGGTCCAGGCAGAAGAAATCTTGCCATGTAGTGCTTCGAGCTGGCTGTTGAACCCCCTTTGACGTCTATAGTCCGCAGAGACTTGGTCAACAATGGAGTATAACTCCAAGATAAAGCTGGAAACCTCTGGAGATACAGCAAGCAAATCGACTGCACTCATAATAGCTCCCAGACAAGATGGAGCAGTAGGATCCCCCTCCAAAGCCTTCATTAGATCCTTTTTGAAGAACTGAGCCTTGACCTTCTTCAAAGCCTCATCAAGAGGAGAAGTCGAAGTAGACTTCCCCGATGCAGTAGAAGCATCATGACTAAGGTCAGATGAATTCTCCCTACTCTCAATGATGGCATTCAGGTAGCCAATTGGATCAGTTTGCTTCAAAAGGGCCAAGTCTTCTTTAGACTTGGGCTTTGTCGAGGTGGTCGTTCCTACAACAGCGGTGGCTTGGGGTTGAGGTTGTTCAGTAGCGTCAGCATCAACATGATCCTCTTCGTCATGTTGCTCCTCTGTCAAATCAACCACTTGAGCTTCCTTTGGTTGTTGTTCCTCTGTTTCGGCAAGGGCTTCATCGTTCGCCAATTCCTCCTCTCGTTGTCTATTATGTTCAGCAGAGTCTTGTGTCTCTGAAGTTTTTGGTGCTGAACTTTCGGTGGTCTCCTGAAAATAGAAGAGGAAGAATATTCTGGTTTAGAGAGATACACAATCGAACGTGATCGTCGACACCTAAGTTAAAAATGGTCGGAGGTACTACCTGTAGAGGAATTTCAGCCCCAGGGCTAGAATTATCACTTTCAACGGGTTTGCTGAGCAAGACGTTCAGCTCCTCCTCCGTGGGATCTTCGATGATCACAGGAGGTGGCCTGGATTTTCTCCCTGCAACCTTGATTCTGATCATAGGTCGAGGCTCAGGAGCAGGGGCATCTTTCTTCAGCTTTCTCCGTTTGAGAGGAACAGGGGGAGATTCATCCTTGTCGTCACTCGCAGATTCGATCGTTAATGCAGGTCGTTTCTTAGGTGCAGGTTCCTGAAACCCCAAATGGAGTTGATTTAGAACGCCACATCGAAAATCAGGATGTTAAAACCAGCAGGAAATAATAAAAATTTGGTTACCGGTGCTGAAGGTTTTGTAGAGGGACCTCCTCCCTGATGGCTTTCTGTGGTTTTCTTTGCTGCAGGTTTTCGAACAACTGAAAGAAGACGCGTTCACAAGTTATAATTGACAAGTTATAAGTCAAAATGGAAAGACAAATATAATTTGAAGAGTGAACGTACATTTCTTTATTTTGTCAAGGACCAAAACGAAGGACTTCTGGAGTTCGTCCACAAAATCTTTTTCATCGAAGAACTCTTCAGCATAATAACTCTTCCACCAGTCTTCAAAAGATGGTGAACAGAAGAAGTTGAGTTGGTAGTCGAACAATGAAAGTACTGTCCGACCAGCGTACCTACCAATGTGCTTGGTAGCAGCATCCTCAGTGTAATCATTACAAAAATATAACATTGATTTCTCCCTAGGGAAAATGGGAGAAGGAAGTGATTGGATGATACCAAACTGTCGAGAGACCAAATTTGGCTGATAAGCAATCAGGCTCAGATGATTCTTGGAACTCTTAAAGCGCAATGGCATTATCCTGGGAGTGAGAAATGCTTCCCACAGTGTTGGGTGCTCTTCGAGATGAGGATCCTCTGATGACTTGGGATGGGGCCTGGTGAACCACCTTGGACCAAACTTTCGACGGGCGAAAGGAGCCATGGTCGAGGTAAATTCTTTCCTCCCTGCAAACATCAAAATGAAGTTTGCAAAGGTCTGTTGGAGTTCCAGCCCATCCTCAGTTGAAGTCAGTAAAGCCAACCTGGTACCTTCGATACGCCTTTTGGCTATCTCAGGAGCTTGTTCGTTTATTTGAGTTTTCTGAGGTAAAAAAGACTCAAAAGTGGCGTTTAGCCATAGTTGTAGTAGCCAGAAGGGTCCTGCAAGCAGCAAGCTGGCTCTATTTTCTATTACCTTTAATAGAGTCGCCCCACTGCTTATCGACTCATATAGGTTCACCAGTATTAATTCGGCCAAACAGATGTTTTGACCGTGGTGAAGCTGGGTAGCAAGGGTGACCATTTTCTTCGTCACCTGTAGAGATTTCGTGCAGAACACGAAGCGTGACAGCCAAAGGGCTAGAAACGCAATGTGCTCCACGTCCGTCACCTTAGCTGTCGATTTGTCATGATAGTGGTTGATGTAGGTGGTGTAAGTGGGTTTGGTAGCTGAAAACCCAATCTGGTCTTCAAACATTTCCTCTGGGTCAAAGTAATCCCCAGTTGGTCGAAGACCGGTAATGGCAGCCACGTCGAAGAGAGTGGGTGTTACCATTCCACAAGGCAGGTGGAAGGTGAAGTGAGTATAGTCCCAAAATAGCAAAGAAGCTACCAGCATTTCAGGGGAGTAGTTGAGACTAGTCTTCGACAGCATGACTAGGTCATAAATCCCCATGTTCTTCCAAATCGAAGCCTGGCTTTTTTCCATCTTGTCGAGCCAAGCGTTGTAGTCTGGTTTAAGGCTAGGGCTAGACCTAAAAGCCCTAACCCCTCTGTTGAAGAAGCGAAGATCTATCTTTTCTTTTGCAGGATCTTCGTTGTCGTCTGTAGCCTTTTTGGAGCACCTAACGGGCTTGAGTGCCTCAAGCACTGGGAAGAAGCTCTTGATCTTCGTTGGGTCAGCAATGCATGCAGATAGAGGACCAGACATGGCGAAAACCTGGTTGGAGTATCCAACAGGAATCATCAGTTGAGAAGAGTAAGTCTCACGCTCAGCAGTTCCCAAGGGTTCGGGAACCCTTCGCATTCCTTTGGAGTTAACTGTTGGAACAGTTGAAAAGATTTTCGGTTGGGCAGTTTTAGAGGGAGTGTTAGAACTAGGGACATTGGAAGAACGAGAACCTGAAGCCATTTTTTGGGTGGAGATGAAGATGGATGAAGATCAAAGTTTTTTGCAGAAATTTCTGTTCAATATTAAGGCTTGGATGAAGAAAGCGTGAAAAGTCCCACGAGGGGCACTTAGCGCTATTTATAGTGATTGGAAAATCATAAAACTCGAGGTCATTTAATGTTTCAGACAATAGTGGGGCACGTGACACTCATTTGCTGATGTAGTCATTCTGCAGAACGGAAACGGTGCAGCGTGCGCCCTCGATTTCGGGGAATTGTCATGATGACAATCTGTGAAAAGACATTGGGCATGCCAAACGCCTTACTGAAGTGACGTCTTAGGAACAGTTGGAATGATGGCTTTTTGGGATTGTCAGTTGGTTGGTAGGAGACGAAAAGCGCACGAGCTAATCTGTGGCTAAGAATGAAGGACAGGTGTCGGGTGGAATCTCAAAGAATGCCTTTTTCTTTTCAGCGTCGAAATAAGGCATTCTTGGGGGGCAATTTGTTGGCTCCTAAATTCGACACCCTTGTTTGTTATCAATATAGACCATTAATTATGAGTTTGAAGAGTTTCCAGGTTTCGACCAGTTGATCCTGTCGAATGCTCATCAGAAAATGGCAAGGTACTTAGAGAGTTTCTTTTAAGTGGGAATCTTGTTACCTTTGACGTCGAAGGAACTTCTCGACAGAGGTATCTGATGCCCAGGGTGGAACGGTTTGAGATTCGAATGTTTGGAGGGAAAACAGTTCCCAGCAGTAGCCTAATGCAACGTGCCAAGATCAGGAGCGTCGAATGCTGTGAGCGTGCCATGTGGCGTCATCTCGAAGCGACGTAACTGCCCAACGGTTACTTAAGATGTGTTTTAGTATAAATACTAGTTGTTCACGTATTTTTAGCGTGTGTTCATCATTATATACAAGTCACTCATCTAGATTCAAGTACCCAGTGTGAGCGAAAGAATTGTTGAGAATGTATGTGTGAAACACCATTTAAATTAATCAAAGTCTTTTATAGTCAAGCACTTTATTGCCTTTCATTTACTCATCTCCGTCGAAGCCTTTTATTTAACGCTTTCATTTATTCTATCAAGCTTTTCTTCATGCAATTTACATAAAGTGTCTTTACTTTACTGGCATTAATCATCATTAGATTTAGTCAAACCCCAGAAAATCAACCATGTCTTAGGATCAATCTGATCGATCCTGCGAGTCACCAAATAAGTAACCTTTTGGAAGATCAGCGGTTGTTTACCAATTTCCACGGTAAACAGGCGTGAAGACTTGTTTATGGATATGATGAATGATATGTATTCATGTAATGCATTCAAGGATTCAGAAATTCAAAGTTGTTGCAAACAAAAGGAACACACGTCATATTAATAAGAAGAAATTTGTTAGTACATAAATGCCCCATGGGCAAAATATTACAAAATTCTAATGTAAAAAGATGTTGCGCATCCTCTTTGACGCGATGTAGGTGTTGAGAGATTGCTCTTCATGGAGTCGACGGGTAAGCTCCAAATCCTTTTTCTCACTGGCGTAGAAGCTGGCTTCAAAAGTATTTCGTTCTTCCTTGAGCTGTATCCAACTCTTTTGCAACTCTTCCAATGATGTTGGCATATCAGGATGTAGGAGGGTGTATGGAACCTCTCCTTCCATAACAGGCTCTTTGATCATAGGCAGAATGTAGGGGTAAGGCATCATAAGACTCTGGGCGCGGGTTCGTACCCACTTGAGGTAAGGCTCAAGGGGGATGGAATTCTTGTGCCCCAGTGTCTTACTGTCCACCTTGTTGGGCATCCTCCAAGCTCTGATAAACCTTTGTCGAAGTCCTTAAGCGTCGTTGTCGAAGTCAAAAACCAGGTCTAGAATCATCATGTCATATGGGCCATCCCTTCGGGCATACCCAAATTGTCTCAGAGCTAAACAGGTGTTGTAGGTAATGCCTCCCCTAATTCCAAGTAATGGGACATTAGGGAATTCCCCACAACGATCAATGATGATGACATTTTCTCTGGACCGAGAACACCAATGAACATCAGAATGTTTGAGAGCCATCAATCATTGTGACCACCTCAAGCCTTGTTCATTCTTCAAGACTGACTGGGGAAGGTGAGAAATAAACCACCTTGCTAGAAGAGGAGTACAACACATGAGAACACCTCTCTTTCTCATTGTTCGTGTGTGAAATGAGTGTAAGATGTCCCCAAGAAATGTAGGAACAGGATTCCAAGATATGAAAATCTTGACAGCATTCATATCTATAAGCTGATCAGGGTTTGGGAATAAGACCAACCCATAGATGAGAAGTGCTACAATCTACTCAAAAGCTTGCAGATCTAGAGAATTCCAGCAGTCTTGTGCCTTCTCAAACAGAAACTTTTCCAAGAAACCCTTGACACCACTTCTGGTTTCCCAATAACCTTTGATATCAGATGGTTGCAAGTGTAGGGCTTGAGCAACATCTTCAGGCTTTGGATCTCTTTCCGTACCGTTGTAGGGTAGTTGATGGAGAATAGGAATCCTCAGGAGTTGATAAAATTCCTCCAAAGTAGGTACTAGTTGGTAATCAGGAAATGTAAAGCAATGGTGTAGGGGGTCAAAGAACTGGAAGAGAACTTTCACCATGTCTTCTTCAATGTTGGAGTTGACCAAGCTGAGAAGTCTACCATGTCTTTTACTGAAGAGAGAATTCTCTAAAATCTTGGAAGTAAGCTCCTTGAGTTGAAGAGGGATTCTTACAAGGTTGACCTGAATAGTTTTTATGCGGAGTGAATCCATGACCTACAAAACAGGAACAACGATGAAGATACAAACCCTTGAAATGGTTAGTAGATGCAAATGATGCTTCATGATGTTCATGATGTATGCACAAGCATATGTACAAGCAAGTCGCACAAGTTCCTAGTTTCAGGCTTGCATGGGGTTTCATAGGTAAGTACCCTCTTGAAGTTAGTTGGCTCAACCTGTCCTATAAATAGTAACCGGGTTCTAAGAAGCTCAATATCACTGGATCATTTTTTGTGTTCATTGTTTCAGTTTAGCCACTTAATTGGCGACCAAAATATTCCAAGAAAACAACCTTCAATAAGTGTAGTATCGAGTATCTACCAACTTCGGACTGCACCAAAGCCGGTCATCTCACTACCCCTAAAAAGGCCAAGATGGTCAAGTAAAGGTTCTAAAAGTCCATTAGTGCTTCATGACATCACTCAACGGCCCCGTATTCTCTTTGATTGACTCAAAGGCTATCGGTACCCACAAATATGTCGCATTAATATAACTATTGTTTCAACCATGTCGGTATACCCCGCACAGTTTCCACAATGTATTGCTATTTACCTATGAATGTTTCCCAAATCCGGGTAGAGGATTTCAAACCCAAACAAGAGAACCAAATGTAAAGCAATCAAAGCAAACAAAATAAGCATGTAAAAGATGATCTAAACCCTAAGGTTACTCCACTTTTAAGATTTCCCCAACAGAGTCGCCAGTTCTGTGATACGGTGGGAGAACTGACTTGAGGTTTTACGTTTGTGTTTGCAAATGTTTCAGTTTAGCAAGAGTCGCCACCGACTTTTTATTTTATCCAAAGGAAAGGTCAAAAAGCACAGGAAAGACGTTTGAGATGTTTTCTTGGGTTCGGGGAGTAGATTATGAAAAGGGAATGTGCAAGCACCCTTTTCATCCATGGTTATCCATGGGCTCTTAGTTACTTGTTTAGATCACTTGCCTTTGCTTTTCAATTGTTTGAAATGGTGCTTTGTGTGTGGTTTTGAAAGATGTTTTGAAAAGAGGCCATCATTGTGGAAACCTTTGTAATGATTCTTGTTTGAATGTATACAAAGGTGTTTTTGTCTTTTGAAAAGATGTTTCAATGTTTTGAAAGTTTGAAAGTTTGTTTTTGGGAAATGTTTTGAAATTTTGTTGTGAGGTGTGTTTAAAGATAGCAAGGATGTTTTTGTAAGTTTTGATCAAGTAACTAAGAGCTATCCACCCTATTTTACTCAAAGATCTTTCCTACACATTTTTAACCCTTTTGACAGTGTTGTTTTACCATTGCATTTGGTAAACAACCTTGTACTTGGATGTTAAACGGGACAGGCGCGGGTCATCGTATTGACCATGATAGCAATTGTGCTAAGTATCTTTGGCCATTTTTTGAGGGACTAGACCATTTTGTTTAGGCAATCAAGATAGCGTCATCGAGGGACTATGATCTTTTGTTTTGTTCTTGTTTTGCCAAAGTACTCAACATGCATAACATGGCCAATTTTAAAGGTAAAAAGTGGATGAAACCCTAGGGGTGCAAATGTACATTGTGTTGTCAATTTCCATGCTTTTTGTTTTTGTATTAGTCAAGCTATTTGTTTGATTTTGGATTTTTGCATACAAACCCTAATCTCTAATCATGGCATAATTGAAAGCATAAATGCGTAAAATAAATCTACACTATTACGGCATTTGATATGGGGAAGGGGGATACAATTTTTGAATGGGGATTATTTGCAAGAAATTAAAACCCTAATATTTAGTATTACATCCAAATTGAACAATTGGTACCAATAATAAATGAACAAGATTTAAATAAACAAAATAAATAAATATGCAAAAAATGTTTTGTTCATTTTTATATATGTAAAAATATAATACTTAATGTAAAAGAAAGAAATAAAAAAGGATTATTTTTTTATTAAGGGCAAAAACCCTAATTTTCCTTTAAGAAAGTAAATATATATTATATATATTTTTTATGTACAATAAAATAATGTATATACAATATATATATATATATATATATATATATATATATATATATATATATATATATATATATATATATATATATATATATATATATATATATATATATATATATATATATATATATATATATATATATATATATATATATATATATATATATATATATATATATATATATATATATATATATATATATATATATATATATATATATATATATATATATATATATATATATATATATATATATATATATATATATATTATTTATTTATGTATAAGAAAATAAATAAAATATATACAAAAGTGTTAAAAAATTAAAATGTGTGAGAAAATATTATTTAAGTGTATAAATAATAAAAATAAAAATATATAATATTTTTGTATTATTTATAAGTTTTTATTTAAGAAAAACTTGAGAATAAAAACATAAAAGTATTGTACCTTTATTTTTTTTATCATTTATACCTAAATAATATTTTTTCTATATATATATATTTAGAAAAAATATTATTTAGGTATAAATGATTAAAAAAATAAAGGTACAATACTTTTATGTTTTTATTCTCAAGTTTTTATTAAATAAAATAAAAGTATGAATATATATATTAATTACATTAGTCATGCACAATAAAAATAAAATAAAATATATATAAGACAAAAATATATTTAGAACAATATTTTTGAGTATAAATAAAATAAAGAATAAAATAAAAAAAAGGTATAATATTATTATATATTATTTTCAAGTTTTCATTAAATAAAAGTATATATTAATTAAATTATTTTTATGTTAGAAAAAATAAAAATAAAATACATAATATATGTGAAAATTTATAAAAATATTTTTTAATATTTTTTATGTTTGAAAAATAAGAAAATAAAATCAGAAATGAAAATAAAATGGAAAAATACAAAAATATGAAGAAATAGGCCAAGGGGTGCAATCAGTAAAAGGGGGGGGGGGGGGGGGTGCCAATAGTGAGCCAGGACCAAGCCCAGCCCACCAGACTTCATCTTCAACCTTTATCTCAAACAAAACATGCACCCTGTACAAATCTCCAGATCCTGCATACGTGCTCTAATGCAAAAACTCAAAACATCAAAGTTGTAGTATTTTTCAAGACGAATCCAACCATATAAAGAACTCATTCTAACTCTCAAAGACCAGAGGGAATTTCTCTAGCCCTAAATCCTAACCTAATTTTTTCAGGAAGTTCATGGATCAAATTCTCTTAACACACTTAATTTAAATGAAAACTGAGCATATGTACAGCTTCATGGCTATGAATACTACATTTTTTATTCACAAACCTAAGCCTAATGATTCCTAAATAGATAGATAGGAAGTTGATAAAAACCTATTTCAGCTGAGATCGTGTCTGACAATGTGGAGCTTTTCAATGAGGCCTGAGGTGTTTGGGAGCTTGCTTGAACTTCCTCTAACCTTCCCCAATGTCTAACTTGCCTTGAATGTGCTTGAACAAGCCTGCAGAACTCAACCTGCACAAGCTGAAATCAAAAATGGCAAACCTTGTAAAGGGAGTTACATTCTGTGTTTAAGGGTTGGGATAGCTTGGATAGGTTGTATGGAATGTGTTTGAATGGGTTTGGGGCAAAACGCACGAGCAACTTGTGAGATAGAACTCAAGATGCAGAAGCTGCCCTGTTTTACCAATGGAAGGTGATTTTGTGCTATGGGAGGTTTCAGGACTCAAAGGCTCGTGTTTTAGGTCCAATGCAATGTGTAAAAATTGTCTCAAAAGCTTGCCCCAGTTGGTTCTCTCTGATGTTCAAGTTATGTTAATTTTGACATGTTTCTTGTATATGAAGCAAAAGTGGACAAGTGATGCAAGACAAGCCTGTACAGGCTATCTACCCTCTTGCACTCTATGCTCTTGGCCCCTCCAGTTTGTGGATATTGTGTGCAGTAAAAGATATGGTTCAATGCTCAAGGATGCCATTTGACATAAAGCAAGATTTTGATAAAAATGGTAATGTACCTTTTACCATTTTTGGATTAATCTATTGTATAATCTTCTAATGACCAAAACAAATCCCTAGACCAATGGATTTGCATTTAATTATTGAGTATGGAGGGGTTTTGAGACCTGTAATCAAGTACAAAGCAAGCTGATTAGAGTTTGCAACTTGTATCAATATGAACATGCCATGGATGAAAAGTGAGTTTTTGCCAACTTCAAGCCTTCGATTCTCCCTAACCACAAATGATTTTGGAGAGTTCTTGGACATTTTGGAAAGCTTGCAACATGATATAAAATCCATCTTTGAAATGAAATTTGATATTTGTAGTTGTTTAGTTATTGGCTTGCATTTTTGGTAAAACCCAAGTGTATGTGTGAATGTCATGACTGATGTCATAACATTCTAGTTTGGTTTGTACTGATTCATTAGGTACCTTTGCAGAAAAATATTGTCATTCAGGTACTGATGTTTATAAGTGTGTATCTGAGCATTTTGCAAAATGATCACATTTTCCTAAATCAGTAGACAGGTTTTTCAGATGTCATAACAGATGTTAAGACATCCTGTTCTGAACTAACAGGTTTGCAGTTTGGTTAATTCTGAGTTTTTTCAGGAAAATGACTCAGTCTTTCCAGAACAGAATCCTGCGTTTTCTTTGGGTTAACCTAGCTCAACCCTAACCTGGTTTATAAAGTCCTGTGACCTAGTCTTAAGGTCAAATGGAATTAACCCTAGCTTTTTGTGGAAACCCTAACTGAAGATGCAGCTGCTATATATTCAACAGAGCTGCTGTTTTGAAAGGAATCCCTTTTTGATCAGAAGATCATTTGGAAACTGTATAGGTTTAATTATTGTACTTCAAGCAATTATCATTGTGATAAGTGACTTGGAATAGGTTTTTAATTGTAAGGGTTGTGTAGCACTCAAAGCTTTGAAGCAAGAGTGTTTGAATGTTTCTTGACTAAAGCTGTGAAGCAGAGTCAAGTTAGGTGTGTGTATCACTCAAAGCTGTGAAGCAAGAGTGGTTGTGTTGCTTGATTAAAAAGCTGTGAAGCTTAATCAAGTGTATGTTTTTGAAGAGTGTCTTCATCAATTCATTAGTCAAATTGTTTTATGTATCACTGCTGTGATTGAGGGGGAGTGAGTAGGAACTCAGGTTTAAGTTGTACTTAGATTGAAATTGCATTGGGTAGGTCTTAAGTGAAGGAGATAAACTGGTTGGTTTATTCCTGAATTAACATCTCTTATAGTGGATTTCCTCCCTGGCTTGGTAGCCCCCAGAGTAGGTGTTGTTGCACACTGAACTGGGTAAACAATTGACTGTGTTCTTTACTGTTTTTTATATTTACTGTCTTATAGAAAGTCAGATACGGTGTCATAACATTAAACGTGACATTGAGTATCTGCAGCCAGAATTTCAATTAGCATCAGAGCAGGCACCCTGCCTGTATTACTGGGTGAGATCTAGGGATATCACTTTCTGGCACTATGGACAAAGAAGGAGTTTTTGGAAATAGACCACCCATTCTGGATGGAACTAATTATGACTACTGGAAACCTCGTATGATTGCCTTCTTAAAATATCTGGACAAAAAGGCTTGGAGAGCTGCTGACAAAGGATGGATCCATCCCACCATAACTGAGAAAGATGGGATAATCAGTCTGAAACCTGAGGAAGATTGGAGTAAATAAGAAGATGAGTTAGCCCTGGGAAATTCCAAAGCTTTAAATGCCTTGTTCAATGGAATTGATAGAAACATTTTCAGACTAGTTCATCAATATGAACTGGCCAAGGAAGTTTGGGACACTCTCAAAACTACTCATGAGGGCACTTCCAAAGTAAAAATGTCAAGGCTTCAGATGTTGACCACCAAGTTTGAGAATCTAAAAATGATGGAAGATGAAACCATTCATGAGTTTCACATGAACATCTTGGAGATTGCCAACACCTCAGGAGCACTGGGAGAAAAGATGTCAGAAGAAAAACTGGTGAGAAAGATTCTCAAATCCTTGCCTAAAAGATTTGCAATGAAGGTAACTGCCATAGAGGAAGCCCAGGACATCAGCAAGTTGAAAGTGGATGAACTTATTGGGTCTCTTCAGACTTTTGAGATGGGGATCACTGATAATGGTGACAAGAAGAACAAGAGCATAGCACTTGTATCCAACATTGATGTTGAAAACAAGGAGGATGAAGAAGAAAATATTTCAGAAGCTATAGCCATGCTTGGAAGACAGTTCAACAAGCTCATCAAAAGAATGGATCCAAAGTCAAGGTCTAATGTTCATAACATTCCCTCTGACATTGACAGTTCCAGCAGAAGACCAAGGTCAGAAGATAAGGGAAACCAAGGAAAAGGCATTCAATGCCATGGCTGTGAAGGATATGGACATATTCGAGCTGAATGTCCTACCTTTCTTAAGAAACAAAAGGAATGATTGTTACTTGGTCTGACTGTGATTCAGAAAGTAATTCTGAAGAAGAATCTGCCAAACTAGTTACTGCTCTAACTAGTGTTTGTACCTCTGACAGTGACACTAGTGATGAAGAAGTGACATTTGAAGAACTGGCTGATACCTACAAGAAATTGTGTATCAGAAGTGCTGAAGTCTGTGTGCAGAATGAGAAACAATCAAAACTCATTATAAAGCTGGAGGCTGAAAAAAGGGCAAATCTTGAAACTATAAGTCACCTAGAAGGGGAAGTTCAATTACTGAACTCACAACTGAACCAAATGACAAAATCTGTCAAGATGTTGACCAATGGATCAGATAAATTGGAAGAGATTCTTCAAGTTGGAAAAAATGTGGGAAACAAATCTGGTCTAGGATTTGTGGAAGCTAAGAAATCTGGTGCAGACAAGAAGATCAGGCATGTTAAACAATTGTCAAAGCAGATGTCTCAACACAACTCTCAACATCAGAAACAGAAATACATGAAGAAAAAATACCAAAGATGGAGATGTCATCATTGTGGGAGGTATGGACACATAAAGCCCTTCTGCTTCAAATTGCATGGATACCCTAATCAAAACTCAGGTGCTAAACCTAAGCCAAAAAGGGTACCACATAATCCTCATTGGAAGAAAAAGGCTACTGCCCTGATAGCCCATACTTCCCTGAGAGTGTCTGCAAAGGAAGGCTGGTACTTTGATAGTGGTTGCTCTAAACACATGACTGGAATAAAGAACATTCTCAATCATGTCAAACCTCACAACACTAGTTATGTGACCTTTGGAGATGGTGCTAAAGGTGAAATCAAAGGAGTTGGTAATTTGGACTGCCCTGAAGTTCCAAGCTGAGTGAAGTCTTGCTGGTAAAAGGGCTGACTGCTAATCTCATTAGTATCAGTCAATTATGTGATCTAGGATTCAAGGTCAACTTCTCAAAATCTGAATGTCTAGTAATTAATGAAAAACTAGAAGTTGTAATGAAAGGAATCAGATCAAAAGATAACTGCTACTTGTGGCAGCCTGAGAACACTAATAACTCCACTATGTGTCCAATTACCAAAGAAGAAAAAGAGATGAAACTGTGGCATCATAAGCTTGGTCATCTTCATCTAAGAAGAATGAAAAGAGCTATCTCTATGGAAGCAGTCAGAAGGACTCCAAAACTACAGGTTGATAATGTCTATGATGTGGCAAATAAACTTGAAGAAGGATGTGTTGTCAGAACCAGAAGTTATCATGACAAGGATGTTGGAAATAACAAGTCTAATAAATTCTGTTTCCCTGAAGAAATGAGGCGTGAAGTCTCCTCTCCTATAACTCTCCATCAAAATGGAGTGGACAAAAAGAAAATCATTCAAGAATCAACCAGAACTATGATTCATGTCAAAAGAATGCCTTCCCAACTCTGTGCGGAAATAGTTGCTGCTAGGAATAACTATTCTTAAAATATCTGGTCAAAACAGATGCTCACTGAGTATAATGTCTCACAAGATGTTGTGACATTGTGTTGTGACAATCTGAATACAATCAATATTTCCATGAACCCTATTCAGCATAACAGGACCAAGCACATTGACTTTGTAGAGAAGAAGTCATTTAAACTGGAACATGGTATCTTTAAGCTTCAGCTGACTGATTCTTCTACCAAGGCTCTTGTTGGAAATAAACTTGAAAACTTGAGGGGAAGGTTGGGTATTTGCCAACATGAGAAATTATAGCAATTAATTTTGCTTAAAACAAGGGTTGAAGGAGTTAATTTTGTTAAGTCTATTTTTAGTGGGTTAATCATATGTTTTCCCAATTCTTTCAAAATCCTTAAGAAGTTGAAAAGACTCTCTTTTGCCTCCTACCTCTCTCGTCTTTGCAACCTGTTCCCTCCTCTCAATCATAGTTTTTTCTCAAATTGCTACTGGTGCTCTAAGTCAATCAAAATGTCTCAGACATCATCTTCAACCAAGGCGACTTCATCATCCTCATCATCTTCATCATCTGACCAAGACTCTAGAGCAATCACCACATGCATAGAATCTGAAGTTCTTGAGGTCACTCCTCTCAGAGAGATGGCAACTGATCCCGCCAAAGTCAAAAAGCTAAGAACTAGACATGCAGGAAGAGCTCAAGCTGCAGCCTCTGGTAATCCTTCTCATCCTTCTTCTTCTGTACCAAACAGAGAAGGATCAGTTCAAGTTCATCAAGCTATTGCTAGGCTTGTTACTAGTATACTAAGCGGAAACCAACCTGTACCGGGGATTTCTGTCCCTTTAAATCAATCAGGAAGCCCAAATGTGGACCTCTCTGAGAATGTAGATGTCTCCTAGAATGTTGTGACACAAAATGACAACATTCAGAACCCTTCAGAAAAGACTGCTGATCCACCTATCATTGATATGGATGAGGATTACTCAGATAATGATCTGATTGCCAATGTAAACCCTAGCATAGCTAGGAGATTGATGAAAAGAAAGGGTAATCAGAATGATGCAAAATGTGTGTCCAAAGATAAACCTGATGTTAAGAAATCCAAGGCTGAAGGCATGGCTGGGGTAGAATCTGTGAAAATTATTCAGACCAAAGGGAAGAAGGCCCAGGTGCATACTGCTAGACAACCAATTTCAAAGAAGAGAAAAGAACCTGAATCTTCTGATTCTGATGAGGAATCAGAATTTGAGATTGATGCTGAAGAAATTCCTATCAGAAGGAAGCTCCCCTCCAGCAAAATTGCTAGAGTTTCTGAAGTCCCAACAGACAACATCTATTTTCATCATCCTGACAATGCAAACAGATGGAAGTATGTTTTCTTAAAGAGAATAGCTTTAGAAAGAGAACTCAACAATGGTGCCATGGAGTGCAAAGACATCATGGACCTGATCAAGAATGCTGGACTGATGAAGACAGTGATAAAATTTAACAAGTGTTATGAAAATCTGGTCAAGGAGTTTATAGTGAACTTGTCTAATGATTGTGCTGATTGAAGGTAAGCTGACTTTGAAAGTGTTTTTGTTAGAGGAAGAAGGGTCAAGTTCTCTCCATCAGAAATTAACAAATTTCTTGGAAGAACAAATGAGGATTGTCCTGATCTGGAGGTCACTGACAATGAAGTTTGTCAAACCATCACAGCAAGACAAGTGAAGTGCTGGCCCTTGAAAGGCAAGCTGAATGCCAGCAAACTCAGCATGAAATTTTCCATCCTGCACAAGATTGGTGCAGCCAACTGGGTGCCTACAAACCATAAATCAACTATCTCCACAGGATTGGGGAGATTTATTTATGCTGTGGGAACCAAGACTGCTTTTGACTATGGCAGGTATATCTTTGAACAAACTTTAAAACATGCTGGTAGTTATGCTGTCAAAGGACCAATTGCCTTTCCCTCCCTCCTTTGTGGAATTATCCTTGCACAATACCCAGATATCCTGGTGGCAAGAGATACAGCCTGCAAAAGAGCTCCTGTCCTTGGGTTGCACTACAAACTGTTTCAGGGATCTCATGCTCCAGATATTGTCATAACATCAGCTGAGACATCGTCTGTGAAGACCCGGTCCAAGACATCTGATGTCATAGCTGTTTTAAAAGAGACCTGCAAAGAGCTGGAAGCTAGGAAAAAGACCCTAGAAATCCTAATTTCTAGGTTAGAAAAGGAGGAAGTTGAAGGAAACAGAAGGGAAGAAGGTGTAGAAGCTGAAGGTCATCTCAATACTGAAGAAACTAGCTCCTCTGAGTCTGATGACAGTGCTTAAAGGTTGGTTGCTGTTTGGTGGTGTTGCTGGTTGGTGCTGGTACCTGGTGGAGTTTGGAAGTGTGTTCAGTTTTTAGCTGCTGCTCTTATTACTTTTTTCTGGATGACTGTATAATTTTTATGAACATGTTTCTTTGGCCCATTTGTGGCTAAAGAGGGGGAGAATATTTTGGTACTTGCTTAATTAGAAATTCTATTTTTCTGCAGTCATTTCTTTCTGCTGCTATCTATCTCTGATTACTTAGGGTCTTTAGCCAAAAATCTGCCAAAGGGGGAGTTTGTAGTTGTTTAGTTATTGGCTTTCATTTTTGGTAAAACCCAAGTGTATGTGTGAATGTCATGACTGATGTCATAACATTCTAGTTTGGTTTGTACTGATTCATTAGGTACCTTTGCAGAAAAATATTGGCATTCAGGTACTGATGTTTATAAGTGTGTATCTGAGCATTTTGCAAAATGATCACATTTTCCTAAATCAGTAGACAGGTTTTTCAGATGTCATAACAGATGTTAAGACATCCAGTTCTGAACTAACAGGTTTGCAGTTTGGTTAATTCTGAGTTTTTTCAGGAAAATGACTCAGTCTTTCCAGAACAGAATCTTGCGTTTTCTTTGGGTTAACCTAGCTCAACCCTAACATGGTTGATAAAGTCCTGTGACCTAGTCTTAAGGTCAAATGGAATTAACCCTAGCTTTTTGTGGAAACCCTAACTGAAGATGCAGCTGCTATATATTCAACAGAGCTGCTGTTTTGAAAGGAATCCCTTTTTGATCAGAAGATCATTTGTAAACTGTATAGGTTTAATTATTGTACTTCAAGCAATTATCATTGTGATAAGTGACTTGGAATAGGTTTTTAATTGTAAGGGTTGTGTAGCACTCAAAGCTTTGAAGCAAGAGTGTTTGAATGTTTCTTGACTAAAGCTGTGAAGCAGAGTCAAGTTAGGTGTGTGTATCACTCAAAGCTGTGAAGCAAGAGTGGTTGTGTTGCTTGATTAAAAAGCTATGAAGCTTAATCAAGTGTATGTTTTTGAAGAGTGTCTTCATCAATTCATTAGTCAAATTGTTTTATGTATCACTACTGTGATTGAGGGGGAGTGAGTAGGAACTCAGGTTTAAGTTGTACTTAGATTGAAATTGCATTGGGTAGGTCTTAAGTGAAGGAGATAAACTGGTTGGTTTATTCCTGAATTAACATCTCTTATAGTGGATTTCCTCCCTGGCTTGGTAGCCCCCATAGTAGGTGTTGTTGCACACTGAACTGGGTAAACAATTGACTGTGTTCTTTAATGTTTTTTATATTTACTGTCTTATAGAAAGTCAGATACGGTGTCATAACATTAAACGTGACATTGAGTATATGCAGCCAGAATTTCAATATTCCAAGTGGAACTATGTGAAAAATGGACATGAAGATGGATCAAAATCCTGCCTAAACTAGGGCAAAATTTCACTAAGTTAAAAGTTTCATGGACCCTTGTTCCAAAAATCATAACTTGAGATCCAAGCTTCTTTTGAGAAAACTTTGTGAATCAAAGTTTTATACTTTTTGGAGGACTAAAACTTTCATGTTGGACATTTTATTTGAATCCAATTGCATCATGGTGAAAATGTTGGGCAAAGTTGGGAAAAATTAAGAAAATTTCATAACTTAGAAAAATTCTAAGTTATGAAATTTTTCAAACTTAAACCCTAATTTGCAAAATTGGGTTTCTTGATGAACAAGTTTCATTTTTTGACACATCTTGATGAAAAATGACCCTTGCCACTTGATTTTGACCAAAAAGTCAAAGTTTGACTTTTCAGTGTACAGTCAAATTTTGATCAGTTGACTGAAAAATACATTTGTCAATCCAATGCATTTGGGATTCTTTGAACCTTGTGAATAGGTAAAGATGATTCCATTGATTCCTTGAGTCCATGCTTGAAACTATTTTTCCATTGGCTAGGTGAAAAATCAGAAATTTCCCTTGTGCAGTCAAAACCCTAAAAATGACCATTTTGCCCTTTTGATGATCTGATCAAATTTCTTGAGGAGTTGTGGTCCAAACTTGATCAAATGGTTCATAGGAGCCTAGAATGTTGATGTGGATCAAAATTTATGAAGTTTGACTGTACATTGGCCATAGTTGACTTTTTCCCCAATACAGCTGATTTCTAGGTCAATTGTCCAATTGACTGGGCAAAAATTTGATTCAAAGCTTGAAACTTGGTAGCGGCAATCTTAGGGATCCAAGATGAAGTATGAAAGTAACTTTGAGCATTGAAAGTACAAAAATCCCTGTGCAAATTCAAACCATAATTTCAGGTCATCAGTGCAAAGAGATGTCTTGAGCAGAGCAAACCCTAATCCTGTCTGGAGTCTCAAGAGTCTTGTGAGGGGAAATCTTGATAAATGAGAGGGAAAATTTTGGGGTACAACACCTTGTAACATTGGAAAGTTTCTCATAATAAATCTATATGCGACTTGGGAGCAAGTATCAGTGTCATGCCCCTATCTATTTGCAAAAAGCTGGAGATGGGAGAACTTAGACCCACAAAAATGTTCGTTCAATTAGCTGAACGATCAATTAAATACCTTGTAGGTATACTGGAAAATGTTATAGTTAGAATAGGTTAATTCTATATCCCGACCGATTTCATAATCATGGACATTACTGAGGACTCATTTACTCCTATCATATTATGAAGACCCTTCCTAGCCACAGTTGGAGCTATAATTGACGTGAAGAAGGGCAGACTGACATTCGATGTCGGAGAGGAAAAATTGGAATTCATCCTCACTCAATTCTTACAAGAACCAGCCATGAATGACACATGTTATCTAATCGACGTTATAGACGAGTGCGTAAGAGAGATGGAAGCAGAACAAACCACATACTCTGAAATAATGAAAATCCAAACCCCTCTGATATTCAAAGACGACAATTGGCGTGAACCATATCAAGATGATAGTCTAAGCGAAAGTCTAGCACTTACACCTGATCATATGCCATGTCCAAAGAAACCGGGTTTAGAATTAAAAACCTTACCCAGGAACCTAAGATACGAATTCCTAGATACCAAATGTACGCGACCAGTAATAGTAAATTCTAGTTTAGGAACGCTCAAAACTAAGAAACTTTTAGACGTCCTAAGAAAGTACCCAACTGCATTAGGTTATAACATATCCGACTTGAAAGGAATATGTCCTTTAATTTGTATGCATCGTATTATGCTAGAAGAAGATTACAAAACCTCTAGAGAACCTCAAAGAAGGATTAACCCAATCCTTAGCACTGTAGTCAGAGATGAAATTAAGAAGCTATTGGAAGCAGGAATCATATATCCAATCTCCGACAGTAAATGGGTTAGCCCAGTACATGTCGTACCGAAGAAAGGAGGTATCACTGTTGTGAAGAATGCAAAAGGCAAACCAATAACGCAAAGAGTGGTAAATGGGCATAGAGTGTGCATTGAATATAGAAAACTAAACAAAGCTACTCGAAAAGACCATTTTCCTCTACCCTTCATAGATCAAATATTAGAGCGATTAGCCAAACATTCCTACTTCTGCTATCTAGATGGTTATTCCGGATTTTTCCAAATTCTTATTCACCCTGATGATCAAGAGAAGACTACATTCACATGTCCCTATGGAACGTTCTCTTACAGACGAATGCCCTTCGGATTGTGCAATGCCCCAGCAACCTTTCAACGATGTATGATGTCAATCTTTGCAGATTTCATCGATAACATCATGGAATTGTTCATGGACGACTTCTCTGTGTGCGGGCAAAGTTTTGAAGGATGTATATCAAAACTAGAAAAGATTTTAGAAAGATGTGTGAAAGTAAACCTCGTGCTTAACTGGTAAAAATTCCATTTCATGGTCAGAGAAGGAATCGTGTTAGGACATGTTATATCTAATAAGGGAATTGAAGTTGATAAAGCTAAGATAGAAGTTATAAAAGAACTTCAACCACCTAAGATCGTTCGAGAAATACGAAGTTTTTTAGGACACGCCGGTTTCTACCGACGATTTATCAAAGATTTCTCAAAGATCACTAAACCACTTATCGGTCTATTAATGAAAGACGCTGAGTTCATATTCAATGAAGATTGTCTTAAAGCGTTTGAAACTTTAAAATCGGCCCTTATCACCGCACCAATCATGCAACCACCCATTGGGGATTGCCTTTAGAAATCATGTGCGATGCAAGTGACTACGCCCTAGGCGCAGTTCTTGGACAAAGGAAGGACAAGAAACTTCACGCAATCTACTATGCCAGTAGAATGCTAGACTCAGCTCAAATGAACTACGCCACAACTGAGAAAGAGTTGTTAGCAATTGTCTTTGCGCTTGACAAATTCCGTTCTTACCTAGTAGGAGCGAAGATAATCATTTACACAGACCACGCTGCTATCAGATATCTACTAACCAAGAAGGAGGCAAAACCAAGACTCCTCAGATGGATCCTAATTTTGCAAGAGTTTGATCTACAGATTAAGGATAAGAAAGGAACCGAAAACATCGTAGCAGACCATTTGTCAAGATTAGAAGGTATAAAACCCGAACAAGTACCGATTAATGATGATTTTCTGTATGAGCAGCTGATAGCGCAAATAAGAAGTGATCTAGCTCAACTGGATCTAAACATACCAAAAGCCAAGGAAGTCGTGGAAGTGATCCATACAACCATGGGATTTCCATGGTATGCCGACATAGTCAACTACTTAGCTGCAGGCGCGCTCCCACCGGACTTAACTTATCAACAAAAAAAGAAATTCTTCCATGATCTCAAGTATTATTATTGGGATGAACCTTTATTATTTAAAAGAGGACCGGACGGAATTTTCCGCCGATGAATACCTGAAGAAGAAATAAAAGATGTTATTTCTCACTGTCATTCATCTCCCTATGGCGGAAATGCAAGCACTTCTAAAACTTGTGCAAAGATCCTACAAGTCGGCCTATTCTGGCCTAATCTATGGAAGGATGTCCACATTGCTGTTAAAAACTGTGATCGGTGTCAACGCACCGGTAATATTTCAAGACGCGATGAAATGCCTCAAAGAGGAATACTAGAAGTAGAAATCTTTGATGTTTGGGGAATCGATTTCATGGGACCTTTCCCATCTTCTTTTGGAAACAAGTATATACTCGTAGCTGTAGATTATGTTTCAAAATGGATTGAGGCTATAGCCTCTCCTACAAATGACACACGAGTAGTAATTAAGCTCTTTAAAAACACAATCTTTCCAAGATTTCGTGTGCCTAGACTTGTCATTAGTGACGGTGGCTCTCATTTAATTTCGAAGATATTCGACAAATTATTATCTAAGTATGGAGTCAAACACTGCGTAGCAACACTGTATCATCCACAAACCTGTGGACAGGTCGAAGTCTCGAACAGAGAAATTAAATAAATCCTAGAGAAAACTGTCGCCATATCTAGGAAAGATTGGTCATCTAAGCTTAACGAGGCTTTATGGGCTTATAGGACAGCCTACAAGACTCCTATAGGAACTACACCCTTCAAGCTTGTGTACGGAAAGTCCTGTCATCTCCCAGTAGAATTAGAGCACAAGGCATATTGGGCAATCAAAACGCTCAATATAAACTACACTGATGCTAGAGAGAAGCGAATCCTCGACATAAATGAACTAGAAGAATTAAGATTAGACGCTTATGAGAACGCTAAGATATACAAGGAAAGAACCAAAAGATGGCACGATAAGCGCTTATCCCGGAAAGAATTCAGTGTGGGAGACGTTGTGCTACTATTCAACTCTAGACTTAGGCTCTTTCCTGGAAAATTGAAATCCAGATGGTCTGGTCCTTTTGAAGTTACAAAAATATTCCCTAACGGAGCAATAGAAATTAAGGATAGGAATAGTGATCCGTTCACAGTGAACGAACAGCGATTAAAACAATATCATCACGTTGAGAATAGAAACTACGCGAATATTTTTAAACTTTTAGATTTACCCACTAATTCCCCTGAATGATCTACTACTAAGCACTATGTCAGGCTTATGATGCTAAAAATAACGCTTAGTGGGAGGCAACCCACCTATTTGTTTTTGTTATTGTATTCGTTTGTTTCTATTTATTACTTTTTATTTTCTATTCCGTTTCTGAATTTATTTCTTTTAAAGCCTTATTTTCATTATTTTCTATTCCATTTTTTTCTAAAAATATTTATAAAACTGCTGCTGATTTTAAAACAACTTTACCTGCTACAAGATTTCTGAAAAGTCTTTTTCTATCTTACCTTCTCCCCTGATTTGTTTCCCCATTTAACATTTACTATGGAACCACAACCACAGAACTTTATGAAAACCACTTTTAGAGGAAGGAACCAAATGAGGAGATTTGAGGAATTGTCACAAAGAAACATCGGTATGACTCTGTATTATGATGAACCAACCATGGACACCTTAGGTATTAAGGATAATGTCCTTTATCTGTTTAACCAACTGGGATGGGAAAAATCCCACATTAAGTCTAAGTTTGTCACATACCGTGAGCTTACCCTTGAATTTTTGAGCTCCCTAGTTCATATACCTGAGCGCGGTTTCGGAACCAGAAAAGGATTTATATCTTTCAGACTATTCGGTATTAAATTTGTTTATAACCATAAAGAATTAGCTGACCTACTAGGATTCCCTAGCGGACCTTTTGCTTTTACTACCACCCAGGTGGAATTAATGGATTTCGAGCTAGATTACTTTTGGGGAACCTTAACCAGAAACTACCACCCTGAGTCGGATAGCATGGACAACACTGAAATACACAACCCTGTTATCCGCTATTTTCATAAGATTCTAGCCCATACTGTATTCGGAAAAGAACAGAACCGTACTTCAGTGTCTAAGGATGAGATGTTTTTACTGCAATGTATGACCCAAGGCTGACCTGTTAATGTTGTTCCATTCATGATGCAAACCTTTTCTCGCATTGCTCAGGACCCTAATGAACCGATCATCATATGAGGCCTAGTCACCATGATTGCCAATGCCCTCGGACTTAGATACCAACTACATAAGTGTACACCCTTCGGTTCGATTCGCCCTATGAATATTGATTTCTGTTTTGACCTACGCCTAATAGGAAATATAGGTCCTGCACCTTTTGAATACCTGATAAGGAATGAACTTGTCACTTTATTTACCCTTCCAAACCATGCTAAAGTGAGTGTCCACAATCGCGATAACTGGATTTATAAGCTAAACCCTCCTGACCATCCTTCAACACATGAAACACCACAATCGTACCAAATTACTGATGATAAGATGTCTGATGAGAGTGATCCTGAGACCCCTCCTAGTTACTATGACATTAACCACATTGCATAGGATACTGAAGCCCCTGAAATAACCAAAGGAGAATACACTGTGAATTTGAACATAATCTTACCCACACTGGATGTTTATCAAACTGACATTAATGGAATCAAGGATGAATTGAAGAGCATGCGTCTGGACATAATAGGCTTGACTGACTTAACTATGGAGCAATTTTATCACATGAATTCCGCTTTAGAAGATTTAAAAATGAGACTTCGATGAAGTAGCAGTGATCAACATTTGTTTTTACTTTTATTTCTGTTTTATGTTTCTAGGTAGTTTCCCTTTCTGCAAAAATTTAAGATTTCATTTTAAACAAGTTTACTTTCTGTAACTTTTAAATTTCTGTTAAAGAACAAATATTTATTTCAATGCAAATTTCAGTTTGTTTTTATTTCATTAAATTTAGTGCGTGCTACAGCAAAATTCAATTCACTGCATATTTATTATCATTCTGCAAAATTTTGTTATAAGATGTGTGTTGGGATTAATTTGCATGTTTATTGTGCTGAATTATTTTGTTATAAGGTGTGTTGGAATTAAAATGCTTCATTTATGAAATAAAGTGAAATTATTTTAGCTGTAACGATCGTAACAAACCCATGACGATCGTAACACGCGTTTCATCGTGTTACGTCCGTCAGCCCCTTGTGACGAGCGTCACGTGCGTTTGAAAACGTCTTCTACTATTCCAGAAGTAGTTCTCCTTCCCACTTCTCCCTTCCTTTTTTTTCCCAAATCGTCCGCCACCCACTCAATTTTTTTCTTTAATCACCCACTCCAACATTTAAATTCCATTACTCCACTCCACTTCCTCATTCACATTCCAACCCCTTTCACGTTTCGACCTCTTGCATGCAATGGCCAACAACCATCAAATCCCCAACATCATCCTCAGAGCAGGAGACCAAGGTGAAACCCAGAGATTAAAATTCCAAAAATTCCAACGCCGCGGTCTCCAACCAACTCGGTATGTTGACCTCGACTGTCTGAGAGATTTGGGACTGCTTGAGAGCGTCCGACAACTTTTGCAGAATGTAAATTTGTGGAATCTGTGCCGCCAATCGCAACCCATCTACGAAACTCTCACTTTGGAGTTTCTGAGTTCATTTTCTTACATTACCCCTACTGGAGCCACCAACCAACTCTCTGGCGTGACTAAATTCCGTATGTTCGGTACTGACTATCAGCTGTCACAAACTGATATCGCGCGGCTGCTCGGTTTCAATTCTGACGAAGGTGTCCACCTTCATGTGTCGGATAATTTCAGAGAGGAAACATTTAACTTATGGCACAACATGACAAACATTCGTGCCGGCTCTTATGACCACCTCAACGCCACCCATATCCATAATCCATCTATCCGATATTTTCACCGCATCCTTTACAACACCATCTTCGCCAGAGATAGCAACCACAATCTCAACTCCAAGGAGCTTTTCTTCATGCACTGTGCATTCACCGGCCAGAAGATCAACGCCGCTCCATTTTTATTGGCCCATATTCACTCCATCTGTGCTAGAGGCGGCAAACCCTTCTATTTCGGAGGGATTGTCACTTCTCTTGCTTTAGCTTTGAATCATGGTGCCGCTCTCACTGATATGCCTTCTATGGCACCGGCATTGCTTACTTTGGACCACTGCAAAGCTGCCCACCTCATCTATGAGCGGGAAGATGGCAAATTCCATCCTGTGATCCAAAACATCGTTTATAATAAAATTATTTTTCCTTGCAGGGAGCGAATTGATCCTCAAAATAGAGCCAATTGGCTATTCGATCCTGCAGCTCCCGAGGCCCATGTTCCTATTCATGAAGACCAGCCTGATGCCCCCGTAGACGAGATACAGGAAGAGTTGGACCGAGCTGCCCCCGTTCACGACATTCCGGGTACTTCATCTGCACCACCTCCTATCACTCTTGAAGACATTCTCCGAGCCATCCATCATCAAAATCAAATGGGTGCAACACTTGAAAGAAGACAACAGGAGCAATATGACTATTTATATGCACAGAACTGTCAGATTTTGAGTGGCAAGCGGAGCATGAACGAGAGGTTGGACGAGGCCCTGTCTGAACTAAAAGCTTTAAGGTTCGACTTCAACACTCTTGGCTACCATGACACTGATATCGAAGCCACGCCTACCAAGCGATCACGCACCAGGAGCAGAGGACGTGGCCATCAGTAGTTTTTATTCTTAATTAGTTTACTTTTGCTGGTTCTTTTTGTATTTGTATTTGTATTTCCCTGTTATTATACCATAACATTGAGGACAATGTCTGATATAGTGTGGGAGAGGTACCTTTCCCTTTCCGCATTTTCCATTAAACAAGTAATTTTTTATGATATTTCTCAGTTTAAATTCTACCCCGCTTTATTTAGCCATACCGAAATTTTTTTGCTTTATCTTTGCATAGCCCGACATACCTACCTTAACGAAATCCTAGTTAGGAAGCCGAGAACGATTCAACAAGATCGATACGATTATGACACCTTAGACTTCCTACTTACGCGATCCGTTTCAATAACCTTTATACCTATATCTTGAGTTTTAGTTCTAAAGTAACCCCTAGTAGTTTATACTAGCATTCAGCATCGTCTTTACACAAACCACGTGGGGAACCGATGAATATAAGTTTTTGATGCCTAATCAATGAAATATCCTTCTTATCTCGCTGCTAAAAAGGAAAATTTGCACCAAAATACAAGGTCGCATATACAAGATGAGCAAACAATGAAGGAGTCCATTGTTGGTTGGTTCAGAGGTATCTGGTTCTGAACTTGGTAGGGCGTGTTACGGCTCGTTCCCCCACAACCTCTAATTTGGATAATACGTGTAGGGTTGCCACACTCGTGTACCAGACCCCGTGCCAGAAAGGATCAAAGTCACTAACCGGTTACTTCACTACGTGCGTGCTAAGACAAAGGGCTTAATGTGATTGCTCTAGAACAAACCGGGTGAAATAGGTACAAGAGACTCTAGGTAGAATTATAACAGAATTATTGGACAGTTTGTTTAAAATGGAAGTCCACGACTTAGCTTATTGCTCGTGTCATTAGCGTATCGCTAGTGTTTTACTTAAGTATCGGTCGAACTAACGATTGATTTCCCGTAATTGTTTTGAAAACCAAAGGTATGTTATGCATGTGTGTCTGATAAAACTTATCCGATCTTTCTAAATGATTATTTTCTTGAGGACAAGCAAAGGTTTAAGTATGGGGGAATTTGATAACGAGAAATCGTATCGTATAATTGCTACGTTTTTAATCCATTTTCATACTGCATTAATCCATTTATCTCCCGATTGTTCCGAGTTTTTATGTCTTTTCACAGGTACAACATGTTTCAAGTCAATTTAGTGAAAAAGATCATATGAAGAAAGTTAACATGAAAATCAGAAGAAAAGGAACAAATCTGCAAAGTTCTGCAGATTTTGATGCTGTGACGGTCGTCATAGGAGTGTTACGACCGTAAAGCGCTTAGTTCATGAAGAGTGCTCTTCACACATCATTGACGAATGTAACGCGCTATTTAAGCGTCTTATGACCGTCACATGCTTAATTCAACATTATGAAGAACATGGAGACGTGGGCAACGTAAAGAAAGGAGTATTCACTCCTACAATCTCTCAACCTCACCAACGCCCAGTCCTGGTTTTTCTCCACAAAAGAAGTACAAAGTCCATGTTCTTATTTCTTAACTGCCAATTTCTCCTCTATAAATAGGAGAGATTTCAATGAAGAAGGGGACAGAGTTTTATTTACAGAGAGTTTTATTTTCACAAATTCCTTGCGGAAGCTCTGCTGAATTTACGAACCATTTCCCAGTTTTCATTTTTTTATTGTTATTCTTGTTTTTATTTCCCTTTTACCATTTAATATCCATTTCCAACATTAGGAAATTTCTATCTTAGTTAGAATTTGTTTTTAGCCTCAGACTTCGTTTCAAGTTCTGATTCCGAAGGTTCCAATCTTGCCGACTTGTGGAAGAGGGAGCTTGAGGAATAGTATTATTATCCAGGTTTTAATCGCATTTAATTTAATTTAATTTAATTTTAAGTACAATTTGTTTATGTTTAATTACTGTTATTTATTTATCATGTATGTTTTACTGCTTCCCAATTATATTTCCTGTCTGTCTGTTTCAAGTACCATGGCTAGCTAAATTTCTAGAGTCGGGATGTGATAATAGTAACTGAATGGATTAAATTGTTCCTAAGCTAAAATCCAAATTAACTTAATTTATGGTTGTGACTTTTTATAATTAAAATCAATCTTTTTGTTACGAGAGTAAGAAAAGTGGAATAGGTTAGGATCAAGACCACGAGAGTGTGAGGTTTTAACCGGATAGCTAAAGTTAGGAATTTGATTTAAATACAGCGAGAGCGCTTTAAAATGAATTAGACTTTATTAAGTTTTCAAAAAGTATTTTCTAAACACTTATGGGCTAGCGAGAACAGGCATAGGGCTTTAGGGGTATAATCCGAGATAAGACCACGAGAGTGTGAGTTGAGGGTTTTTAAACTGATAATTTCTACAGAACCATTTAAGTTAAACATCTTTATATGCTTAGGTTCGATTAAATCCGCTTAGGTTCACTATATTACATACCA
The DNA here is from genome assembly GCA_948472305.1 of Vicia faba. Classification (NCBI taxonomy): domain Eukaryota; kingdom Viridiplantae; phylum Streptophyta; class Magnoliopsida; order Fabales; family Fabaceae; genus Vicia; species Vicia faba. Next base: position 1,407,266,095 of record OX451741.1, on the reverse strand, counting down.
ACCGCTTTATCATTATTATTATTTCCTTAGTTTGATTTAGTTTTCCTCTACTTTAACTTCAAAAAACCAAACGTGACAACATCCTCCTTAGCTAAACTAGCAAACCTTTATAGCACTAGAGTGATTACAAAGTCCCTGTGGGTTCGACATCTTTTTATTACTACCGCGATAGGCTGTTGTTGGCTCCTAAATTCGACACCTTTGTTTTGATTGATGTCAGCCATTAAAAGCTGAAAGATGCTTTCGACTGGCTAAGCCTGTCGAAGTGCCCGTCGAAAGATGGCAAAATACTTAGAAGATTTCTTCCAAGGAAGAAGGCTGGTTGCCTTCGACGTCGAAGGAGTTTTCGTCGAAGACGTCTCTTGATGAAAGTGTTCGATGGTCCAGAGTGGAGCAGTTTGAAATTCAAAGCTTTGGAGGGAAAATGATTTCCAGCAGTTACTACGTGCAAACATGCAAGGATCTGGAGCGTCGAGCATGGAGAACGTGCCAAGTGGATTGATCTCGAAGCAGTGTAACTGCCCGACGGTTACTTGGGATGTTTTAGTATAAATAGGAGTAGACATGTAGTTTCTCGCGTGTGTTCACAATTCTATACATAGTCACTCATTTAGATTCAAGTACCCAGCGTGTGAGAAAGAATTGTTGAGAAATGTATGTGTGAAACACCAATTTTATCAATTAAAGTCATTTACTTTCCCAGAATTTTACTTGCTTTTCTCTTTACATTTCCTGTCGAACCTTTACCTTAAAGCCTTGTTTATTTTACCAAGTCTTTTCCTTTATGCAATTTACTTGAAACCATTTACTTAAAGCCTTATCCAACTTAATCAAACTTCAAAATCAACCTATGTCCATAGGATCAATCTGATCGATCCTGCGAGTAACCAAATAAGTAACCATTTGGAGGATCAGCGGTTGTTTACCAAAACCCCAGGTAAACAAATTGGCACACCTGATGGGACTGTGTGTTGATTGTTGAAAATACTCTCATCTTTTCGAGTTGTATGTTATTGAGGAGTGGTAGAATATACACCAACGATAACAATACTGCCAGAAGAAGGGAAGAGATGGCGAATCCGCCAAACAATAACGAAATCCCACAAACGAGTGTGGGAGCAACGGTTAATATGACCGTAAGTGAAGCGACAAACGTTGGTTCGACACCAGCAGTGTCAGTCACAACCACGGGGCCAATAACTTCGTTAACAGGCCCCAGAATACCTTTGGGAACACCCCCACCAAGGGGAAATATAGGCACAAGGCCTGTGGTTCCCCCAGGATTTATTCCATTCTATGGTATGCCAACTTCTGAAGTGGCAAGCCTGACGAATGCTGCGTCCACTTTTTCAGATCCTTTTGTGAGTGCTTCTTCGCCACTCCAAGGCTCTGGAGTAGGCATGGCGAATAGAAATAGGACCCAACTCTTAGGAGGAACGTCCCAAGTAGCCCATGGCCTTACAAATGCCTCGACAGCAGTCTTGAGGCAACAAATGGACGAAAGCAACCATGATATGGTGCAAATGTTGGCACAAACTTTGAGTACAGTGCTAAACCCTCTAATACAGAACACTACTCAATCGAATCAGCAAGTTACAGCGCAAATGACGCGTTTGGCTGACTTCTTTGGAGTACCCCCACCTATTCGACAGCCCCAAAGGGCACAAATAAGGGGAAATCAGGGGATATTTGTAGAGGAAGAAACCACCATTAACCAGGCTCAACAGCCTGTCGAACAACCTGTCGAAGAACCTAGGGTAATAGCCCCAGAGGTAAGGTTAGTTAACAGAAACCAAAATGCTGACGAAGTGGTTCAGCATATCCAATACCAGAACATGGGTTTGGAAAACAATCTGGCAACCATGATCGAAAGGATCATGACTCAGAATGGGATGAACATGGGCTTTCGAAGGCCCAACTTTACATCTCCATTGTCATAATACGTGTTACAAACGGATTTACCTCCTAGATGCAAAGTCCCCAAATTTACTAAGTTCTCTGGGGACACGACAGAATCTACTGTCGAGCATGTGGCAAGATATTTGATCGAAGCGGGAGACATTTCGAATAACGAAAACCTAAGGATCAAGTACTTCCCAAGTTCTTTGACCAAGAACGCTTTTACTTGGTTTACAACTCTCCCCCCCAATTCGATCCATCATTGGACCCAGTTGGAAAGATTGTTCCATGAACAATTCTACATGGGGCAAACCAAGATAAGCCTGAAAGAACTGGCCAGTGTGAAGAGACGTTTCACTGAACCTATAGACGAATATCTGAATAGGTTTAGGTTGCTCAAGGCGAGATGTTTTACACAAGTGCCAGAACATGAGTTGGTCGAAATAGCCGCAGGCGGTTTAGATTATTCCATTAGGAAGAAGCTAGACACCCAGTACCTAAGAGACATGGCCCAACTGGCCGATAGAGTTCGACAGGTCGAACGCCTCAAAGCTGAAAAAGCTAAGGCAACGAAAACTCACAAGAGAGAAAGAATAGCATACGTTGAGATGGATGACGAAGATCTAGAATCCTTCGACGATACTTTAGCTGTCGAAGAAGGAGAAGTCGATTTAGCAGAACTAAAACAAGGGCCACCATACTCTTGTAAACAGTTAGTCCCCTCAAATGGGAAAAATCCCATTGGTCCAGACAGGACCAACGATAGGTTCCCAAAAAAGACTTATAGTTTTGATATCACAAAATGTGATGAAATATTCGACTTGCTAGTTAAAGATGGCCAAATGATAGTACCCCCTGGGGTAAAAGTGCCTCCTCTTGATCAAAGAAAGAAGAGAGGTTTTTGCAAATATCATAATTTTCTGGGCCATAAAACTTCTCAATGTTTTCTTTTCAGGAATCTTGTGCAAGACGCTATTGAGGAAGGGAGATTAAAGTTTGCTGACAAATCCCCCATGGCTGTCGACTCCAATCCACTGAAGGCTGAAGCCCACTATGCAGAACCCTCTGAGGTGAACATGATAGAGGCAACCAGGGTCCAGTCGAAGAAGCCAGGAATTACCATGGTCGAAGTCTCAAAGGACCACATCAACATCCCAATCTTTGGCAGTTTTTCTGGAAATTTATCCAGAAAGACAATTGAAGCTGTCCAGGAAGCGGTCGAGAACCCGAAGTCGAAGACTGCTGAAGCACAAAAAACTGGATCAAAGCCCAGTTCCCACTTGGCCACTGTTCAAGGCCAGACGGAGAATCTGGAGACACAAATGAAGCAGTTAACTCTTGCTACTAAAGATACAATGAATATCAACATGGTCGAGCTTTCTGACCCTAAAGTATCAGAAGAGGCCATAAGGCAAGAGCAGGCTAACAAAACGGCTTTCCCTCGGGAAAACGAAAACTTGGCAGATTTTTTACAAAGATGCCAGAAAAAGAAATCAGAGGTAATGCTGTGTCCAAGATGCAGTTCGATCTTTGATAAAAAAGCTGCTGAGCACATTCAAGGTGTGAGAGCAGCAAACAAGAGAAGGGAGAATGCTGACCTTCGACATGATCCCAGAAGGGGTTCTAATCAAGACAAGAGGCCATTGACCTTTAGGCCTCCAACAAATGTACCAGTAGACACTTGGTACAAAACTTCTGGCCGAAAAAGGCCAAATGAAGATAAATGGCATTCTTTCGATGTGCCAAGAGGTTCCTCTTTGACTCAGAAGAAAGAGCCTCAAGTTGCTGCACCTAAGGTTGCTCAAGTGTCCAGCAACTACAAGGGTAAAAATCCTATGTCTCGATCCCAATGGAGGAGATATCAAAGGAGACGAAAAGCTGAAAGGGAGGCTGCCAACGAACCTAAGGCAGAAACTAGTTTGAATGTTCCTCAAAGGAAACAAAGGAAGCCTCTAGAGAGAGAACCAGTTACCAACAGGCTAGTTTGGCCTAACCAGAGTGAAGTCGAAGACGAAGACGATGTTGAGTCCGACGATACTTTGGATATAATGGTAAATATTGTTTCAGTGCTGCCCAGGGAATTCAATCGACAGGTAGAAGTCGAAGCAAGTGACTGGGAGGTGGAACAAGAAATGGCCAAGCATAGGCCAGTGTGCTATTTTGTCATGGACAATGGCACTACAGAGGAACAAAATGGCTTCTTCGAGCCACCTACAGAGGCGATGAAGAATCACCTCAAACCTTTGTTCATAAGGGCTAAGCTCGAAGAGACTACTGTGAACAAAATATTGGTCGACTGTGGGGCAACTATCAATATTATCCCTCACTCTATGCTAAGGAAGATTGGCAAAAGAGATGAGGAAATTAAACCTCACAATATGGTCCTGTCGAACTATGAGGGCGGCATTGGGACCACCATGGGAGTGATCCAGCTAGATATTAAAGTTGGGTCGATCCTTCGACCAACGATGTTCATGGTCATATCGGCCAAACCTAACTACAACCTTTTGTTAGGCCGTGAGTGGATTCATGGTGTAGGCGTTGTGCCTTCATCGATGCACCAAAGACTGCTGCTATGGCGTCCAGATGGGATGGTCGAAAACATAGAGGCAGATCAAAGCTACTACCTTGGCGAAGTGAATCACTTGGGCGTGGCAGATTTCGACAAAAACTTGGCTCACATAGGGCCATGTCCAACACCTGACTTCGACATGGCGCCAGCGCCAAACACCTTTTGTTCCCTATACCTGCATCCTGAGCATGGTTTCCAATGGGACAGAGAAGACTTGTCCCACATCGACTTCAGTGGGCTAACTGATATCCAACCAACTGGTTGGGGAAGTGAATTCAGTGATAATGACTGAGTCACTATCTTTGAAGCGAATTTCGGCTTATATAGCCGAAACCAAGATGATAACGGCTCTCGAAGCCGAAGTAAAGTACATGGCCACACAGGCCAATGATCAACAATTATCTGCTGTTGGCCCAGGAAAGGATTTCGATCCAAAACCTCCTGATATCATGCCAGAAGAAATGCAGGAACAGAGGCTCGACGCCATCTATGACGATGAGCCTTTGGGCTTCGAAAAGGATCCCTTGGCGAACAACATTAAAATGTTAGCACAAGACCCTTTAGAAGAAATCAACTTAGGCGAAGGATCAGAGAGAAGGCCAACTTACATCAGCGCCAAAATTGATCCAGAACTTAGGTTGGAAGTAATCCAATTGCTGAAAGAGTTTAAAGACTGTTTTGCATGGGATTATGACGAAATGCCTGGTCTCGACAGAGGATTGGTAGAACTTCAGTTGCCAATCAAACCTGGAAAGAAACCAATCAAGCAAAATCCAAGGCGCTTCGCTCCAGAAATATTGTCGAAGATCAAAATGGAGGTCGAAAGACTTCTGAAATGCAAATTCATCCGTGTTACAAGGTATGTCGAATGGATTGCAAATATTGTGCCAGTAATTAAGAAAAATGGCACATTAAGGGTGTGCATAGATTTCAGAGATTTGAATGCTGCCACCCCCAAAGATGAATATCCTATGCCTGTGGCGGAAATGCTAGTCGATTCTGCCGCTGGCTATGAATACCTGAGTATGCTCGATGGTTATTCAGGATATAATCAAATATTCATTGCTGAAGAGGATGTGTCGAAAACAGCTTTTCGATGCCCTGGGGCCTTAGGCACTTACGAATGGGTAGTGATGCCTTTTGGCCTAAAAAACGCTGGGGCAACGTACCAGCGAGCAATGAATACTATCTTCCATGATTTTATTAACACTTTTATGCAAGTTTATATTGATGATATTGTTATAAAATCTGTTTCCAGGAAGAGTCACATTGACCACCTTCGACAATCATTCGAAAGAATGAGAGAACATGGTCTGAAGATGAACCCTTTGAAGTGTGCGTTCTGTGTGAAAGCTGGAGATTTCTTGGGCTTCGTTGTCCACAAGAAAGGAATCGAAATCAACCAGAACAAGACGAAGGCAATTCTGGAAGCGAAAGCGCCATCGAATAAGAAGAAATTGCAATCTCTCTTAGGCAAGATAAATTTCTTAAGGAGGTTTATATCTAACCTAAGTGGGAAAGCTCAGGCCTTTTCACCCTTACTTCGACTGAATAAAGAGGGGTTCGAATGGGGGAAAGAGCAACAAGAAGCCTTCGACAAAATCAAAGGGTACCTCACTAAGCCACCTATTTTGGTGCCTCCTTGTAGCAATAGGAGTATGAGATTGTACATAGCTGCATCTGACAAAACTCTGGGAAGTATGTTAGCCCAAGAGGATGAGAATGGAGTCGAAAGACCCATTTATTATCTCAGTCGAGTTTTAAATGATGCAGAAACTAGATATAGCGAAGTTGAAAAATTGTGTCTATGTCTATATTTTTCTTGTACAAAACTCAAGCAATATATAAAACCAGTTGATGTTTATGTTTCGTCTCATTTTGATGTTTTCAAATATATGTTGTCGAAACCTATTTTGCATAGTCGAATTGGCAAATGGGCATTAGCATTAACTGAATACTCATTGACCTTTATGCCTCTTAAGGCAGTAAAAGGACAAGTGGTTGCAGATTTCATAGTCGACCACTCAATTCAAGTCGAGGATATTAATTATGTGGAGATAGAACCTTGGAAATTCTACTTCGATGGTTCCAGCCATAAAAATGGGACAGGAGTAGGAGTCTTGATTATTTCTCCAGATAAAATTCCAACAACATTCAAATACCAAATAGAAGGTTCTTGTTCGAACAATGAGGCTGAGTATGAAGCTCTAATTACTGGCCTTGAGATATTGTTGGAATTGGGGGCAACTCGAGTCGAAATAATGGGAGACTCAGAGTTAGTCATCAAGCAAGTCACAAAGGAATATAAATGCATAAGAGAAAATCTCATTATGTACTTTGTGATAGCAAATCGTTTATTGAAACAATTTGAAAGTGTCAATATTCGACACATACCCAGAGTCGAAAATCAAATAGCCAATGACTTGGCTCAAATTGCATCAGGGTATAAGATTTCAAAAGCGAGATTACAAAGAGCAATCAAAGTTCGAGAAAAGATAAAAGCAACTTGTCTATCACCATCAGACTTGGAATCGACGAGGCTAGGATATGCTGATCACTCAAACTTCGAGATTTCGTTCATTGATAATTTGTCAGAGCAAGATTGGAGGAAACCCATTGTGGACTATCTTCAAAATCCAGGAGCTTCGACAGAACGAAAAACAAAATACAGGGCCTTGAGTTTTGTACTCATGGGTAATGAGTTATTCAAGAAGACGCCTGAAGGGGTGTTGCTGAAATGTTTAAGTGAAACTGAAGCATTCATAGCCCTTTCGACTACGCATGCTGGGGCATGTGGGGCTCACCAAGCAGGCCATAAGATGAAATGGTTGTTGTTTCGACAAGGACTATATTGGCCCACTATGCTGAAAGATTGTGTTGAGTTCGCCAAAGGTTGCCAAGAGTGCCAAGTTCATACAGGCATCCAACATGTACCAGCAAGCGAACTTCACTCGATAGTGAAGCCTTGGCCCTTTAGAGGATGGGCGTTGGATCTCATTGGAGAGATTCGACCAGCATCATCAAAGAGTCAGAAATACATATTGGTAGGCATTGATTATTTTACTAAGTGGATCGAAGCTGTCCCTTTAGTCAATGTGGACCAAGAAAATGTCATTGAATTTATTCAAAAGAACATTATATTTAGGTATGGAATCCCTGAGACAATAACAACTGATCAAGGGTTAGTTTTCACTGGTCGAAAGATGCAGGAATTTGCTCAGGAAACAGGTTTCAAACTCCTAACATCCACGCCTTACTATGCACAGGCGAATGGTCAAGTCGAAGCAGCTAACAAAGTGGTGATTGGCTTGATAAAGAAACATGTTGGGAAGAAACCAAAGAATTGGCATAAGACGTTAGACCAGATTTTATGGGCTTGTCGAACGTCCCCAAAAGAAGCCACTGGGACAACACCATATAGGCTAACTTTTGGCCATGATGCAGTGTTACCAGCAGAAATTTGTCTTCAATCTGCAAGGGTTCAGAGGCATTATGATATTCCTTCTGAAGTTTATTGGAACATGATGTTAGATGAACTGGTGGATTTAGACGAAGAGAGATTACACGCTCTCGACCTACTCAGGCTTCAGAAGAAAAGAGTAGAAGACTCTTATAATAGAAAGGTAAAACCTAAGGTATTTTTGCCTGAAGAACTAGTTTGGAAGGTAATTCTTCCCGTGGATCGAAGGGATCGAAGCATGGGGAAATGGTCACCCAAATGGGAAGGACCCTTCAAAATTATCCAAACTTTTTCTGGTGGAGCCTATGAAGTCGAAGAGTTAAGTGGAGACAAAAGGCTCTTGAGAGTAAATGGTAAATATTTGAAAAAATACAAACCTATACTTCAAGAGATAAAAATAAAATAATGAAAGAGCAAATATAAATTAACCATAAAAATGCCAAAATGGAAATTTTATTAATTTCAGCCAAGATGGCAATTGTTGTCGAATAACGATTATAGAAGATGGTTACAAAAGAGAATCAATCAAAAGGTAAGAGAATTCTTGAGTCGAAGATACTTGGCGTACTGCAGCTCCAACCTCTTCTTGCACCAGGAGTTTTCTTGCACTAGTTTGGCAATTTGAGCGTCGAGGCTTTGGGCCTTCTCAGCGAATTCCAGGCCTTGTTTGATCTCAGTCTGGCTCTCAGTGTCTGAGATGGTCGAAAGAATTTCCTCCTTGAGTACAGTGTTGGCGTTTATCTTCGCCTCTATCTCTGCAATTTGTGCTCGGAAGGAAACATTCTCTCGTTCAATGGCATCGACTCTTTCCTGCGCAGACGCTTTTTGTTTCGACAACTCAGCAATTCGAGAAGTCGAATCTGAGACAGCAGTCCACGCATAGGAGCTTCTGCCATACAACACCTCGAGCTGACTGTTAAAACCTCTTTGGCGCCTGTAATCCGCTGAGACCTGATCAATCATAGAGTGTAACTCCATGATCAAGTCTGAGATTTCTGGGGCTACAGCTTCGAAGTCGACGGCATTCAAGACCTCTTTTAAGCATGATGGAGCAGTGGGGTCCCCCTCTAGAGTCTTCATCAAGTCCCTCTTGAAGAACTGGGCCTTAACCTTCGCCAATGCATCATCAAGAGGAGAAGTTTCAGTAGACTTCCCCGACAGGGTAGGAATTTCCTGACTAGTGTCAGACGAACTCTTACTCTCGATGATCGCATTGAGGTAGCTGACAGGATCAGTCTGTTTCAAGAGTTCCAAGTCTTCTTTTGACCTGTGCTTCGAGGAGGTAACCCTTGCAATAGTATTATCTTGGGTTTGAGGTTCTTGAATGCTAAGTGCCTCGACTGGTTGCTCTTCGACTCTGACTGAGGCAGTACCAGCATCGACTTGTGGTTCTTCGTTAGCATCACCCTGGGGTCCTTCGCCAGCGTCATTTTGTGGCTCTTCGCTAGCGTCACCCTGGTGTCCTTCGCCGGTACCACCTTGGTTCTCTTCGTCAACAACATCTTGATTCTCTTCGCCATTGCCTTGATCCCTTTCTTCTTGGTTCTCTTCTGACAAATCCACCACCTGAACCGTTTGTGGTTGTTGTTCCTCCACTGGCTGTTGTTCCTCCACCATAGGTTCCTCTGTTGTTTTCTCCACTGTTTCAGCATTGGCCTCATTCTCAGTATGGGCTTCGTCATTGCCCAAGTCTTTTTCCTGAGGCCTGCTAAGTTCAGCAGATTCCAGCGTTTCTGAGGTCCTTGGTTGAGAACTCTCAGTGGTGTCCTGAAAAAGGAAAAGAGACAAATCTTCAGATGTCGAAAGAGACACAATCGAAGACGGGTATCTATGCCTAAGTTATAACAAAGGTCTAAGGGATTACCTGTGGATTAACTTCAGCCCCAGGGCTGGAATTGTCACTCTCGACAGGCTTGGTAAGAAGAGCGTTCAGTTCCTCCTCAGTTGGCTCCTCGATGATCACTGCAGGTGGCCTAGGCTTTCTCACAGCGACCTTTATTCTGACGGTTCGACCTTCAGGAGCAGGAGCAGGAACAGAAGCATCCTTCGTTAACTTTCGCCTCTTTAAGGGGGCAGGAGGGGAATCACTTTCCTCATCACTCCCAGATTCGACCACCAGAGTTGATCGTTTCTTGGGTGAAGGAGCCTAGAAAACCAATAGGAACTCGATTGAATAATTGCATCGAAAATAAAAAATCGAAAGCCAGAAGAAAAATGAAGAAAATCTGGTTACCGATAAAGGAGGCCTCCTCGAAGAGCCTTCCCCCTGTTGGTTGCCTGTGGTCTTCGCCGGCGCTATAGTCTTCGCCGGCGGTGGAGGTTTTGTTGAAGGGACTCCTCCCTGTTGACCTTCTGTAGCCTTCTTGGCTACAGGCTTTCGAACAACTGAAAGCAAAAGAAAAGTTAACAGGCTAGCAGTCGAAGAGAAAGACAAAAAGTAATGTGAGAGCATGAACTTACATTTCTTTACTTTGTTCAACACAAGGACAAAAGACTTCTGCAACTCAGCCATGAAGTCCTTCTCGTTGAAGAAGTACTCAGCATAATAGCTTCTCCACCACTCCTCGAAGGATGGTGAGCAAAGGAAATTAAGCTGGTAGTCAAACAGCGAGAGGATTGTTCGACCAGCATATCTTCCGATATGCTTGATGGCAGCTTCTTCTGTATAATCGTTGCAGAAGTACAACATTGACTTCTCCCTTTGGAAAATCGGAGAAGGCAGGGTTTGGATAATCCCAAACTGACGAGATACCAGATTTGGTTGGTAGGCAAGCAGACTCAAATGAGTCTTAGAACTCTTAAATCGAAGAGGCATGATCCTTGGTGTAAGGAACGCCTCCCAAAGCACTGAATGCTCATCGACATTGGGACCACTCGACTCCTTTGGATGTGGCCTTGTGAACCATGCTGGCCCCACCCTCCGTTGAGCAAATGGAGCCATAGTTGAAACAAATTCCTTCCTTCGAGCGAACATCAGAACGAAGTTAGTGAAGGTTTGTTGAAACTCCAAGCCATCTTCCACAGGTGTCAGCAGAGCCAGCCTGATTCCTTCGATGCGTCTATTCGCTATCGCTGGAGCTTGTTCATTTATCTGAATCCTCTTGGGTAAGAAAGATTCGAAAGTGGCATTGAGCCACAGTTGAAGTAGCCAGAAAGGCCCAGCGAGTAGCAAACTGGCCCTGTCCTCGATATGTTTCAGAAGAGTGGCCCCATTGCTGATCGAGTCATAAAGACTAGCCAGGATCAGTTCTGCCAAACAGATGTTTTGGCGGTGATGCAGTTGGGTAGCAAGAGTGACCATCTTTTTGGTCACCTGCAGAGACTTCGAGCAAAACACAAAGCGAGTTAGCCATAAGGCTAGAAACGCTATGTGTTCGACATCCGACACTGTATCCGTCGACCTGTCATGAAAATGGTTGATGAAAGTGGTGTATGTGGGCTTGGTCTCAGAGAAGCCAATTTGGTCCTCCGACATCTCCTCCGGGTCGAAGTAATCTCCGGTTGGTCGAAGGCCAGTAATAGCTGCTACATCGAAGAGTGTGGGGGTTAGCATCCCACATGGAAGATGAAAAGTAAAATGGGAGTAGTCCCAGAACAACAGCGAAGCTATAAGCATCTCTGGGGAGTAGTTTAAGCCTGTCTTCGACAGCATCACCAGGTCGAAGATTCCCATTTCCTTCCAGATTGGAGTTTGATGCTTCTCCAACTTCGTTAGCCAAGCAACATAGTCGGAGGTCAGATTAGGGCAAGACCTGAAGACCCTAACCCCTCTGTTGAAGAAGCGGAGGTCGATTTTTTCGCGAGTAGGGTCTTCGTTGTCTTCTGCGTCTTTCTTGGCGCAGGCTACTGGCTTGAGTTTCTCGACGATTGGGAAATAGCTCTTGATCTTCAGAGCTTCAGAGATGCTTGGATTCATGGGGCCAGACATTGCGAAGATTTGGTTGGAGTATCCAACCGGGATCATCAAGTGGCGCGAGTAAGCATCGCGAACGGAGATGTCAGAGGGTTCAGGAACCCTTCGTTTGCCCGTAGAGTTTACTACCGGTGCAGTGACGAAGACCTTGGGTTTAACTTGTTCAGTTGGTGTTTTAGCACTGGGAGCAGTAGAAGCAGAGGCCATTGTTGAGGATGAAGATGAAGTGAAAGAGGAAGAGTTTTCTGCAAAGAGAGCAAGCTTGTACGAAAACAAGGAAGTTTGAAGGCTAGTTTGCGTAAAAAGTCCCACAATGGGATATTCACTACTATTTATAGTAGTGGGAGAAATCCCCAATAACGAGGACATTAAATGTCATTTAATGCTGCAGGAATTAGTGGGACGCGTGGCAGCATCCTGTTGTTTTGGCCGTTTCTGCAGAAACAGAGGGACGCAGCGTGCGTCCTCGGTTTTGGGATTTGTCATAATGACAAATTCTGAAGTGACGTTTGGTACTGCACGCCGTACTGAAAGTGACGTCCTAGGATCAAATCAATGATGGTTTCTTGGGATTGCCAATAGTTGGTAAAAAGCAACAAAAAGTGCACAAGTTAACTTGTGACTAAGCGTGGAAAGACAGGTGTCGAATGGCGTTTTCAAAGAATGCCTTTTTCTTTCAGAGTCGAAATAAGGCATTCTTGGGGGGCAATTTGTTGGCTCCTAAATTCGACACCTTTGTTTTGATTGATGTCAGCCATTAAAAGCTGAAAGATGCTTTTGACTGGCTAAGCCTGTCGAAGTGCCCGTCGAAAGATGGCAAAATACTTAGAAGATTTCTTCCAAGGAAGAAGGCTGGTTGCCTTCGACGTCGAAGGAGTTTTCGTCGAAGACGTCTCTTGATGAAAGTGTTCGATGGTCCAGAGTGGAGCAGTTTGAAATTCAAAGCTTTGGAGGGAAAACGGTTTCCAGCAGTTACTACGTGCAAACGTGCAAGGATCTGGAGCGTCGAGCATGGAGAACGTGCCAAGTGGATTGATCTCGAAGCAGTGTAACTGCCCGACGGTTACTTGGGATGTTTTAGTATAAATAGGAGTAGACATGTAGTTTCTCGCGTGTGTTCACAATTCTATACATAGTCACTCATTTAGATTCAAGTACCCAGCGTGTGAGAAAGAATTGTTGAGAAATGTATGTGTGAAACACCAATTTTATCAATTAAAGTCATTTACTTTCCCAGAATTTTACTTGCTTTTCTCTTTACATTTCCTGTCGAACCTTTACCTTAAAGCCTTGTTTATTTTACCAAGTCTTTTCCTTTATGCAATTTACTTGAAACCATTTACTTAAAGCCTTATCCAACTTAATCAAACTTCAAAATCAACCTATGTCCATAGGATCAATCTGATCGATCCTGCGAGTAACCAAATAAGTAACCATTTGGAGGATCAGCGGTTGTTTACCAAAACCCCAGGTAAACAGCTGTGCACTTGCAGTTAAGATACCGTTAGACACATTAGGTCGATCGCACGTCAATTATTGAACACTAGAGTGCCCAGAAATTTGTACTCGTCTGAGATGATACTTGACTGTGTAGATAGTATTGGGAATGGGCTTATAGATGCCATTTGGAAAAGATGACGTAAGATCGTCGGAGATGGTCTTAAAGATGCCATCAGAGGTAGATGATTGAGAGTCATAAATGGTCCCTTTATGGGGATTCCTGTTCCTATCATCTGAGGAGGAGTCTATTGGGGGATGTTGATTTATGTTGTTTTCATGTTTGAGGAAAACTATGGGGAATAGAGTCTAGGAACTTTAGTTGTCTATGACTCTACTGAGGGGTCATCTCTGGATTGGAGAGATGAAAGTTTGTTGTTTTCTGGTTGAAATCCAGGCTTGCAGTAACTTGTTGGGGAGAATGAAATTAACTGCTATTTGGAAATATATCTGAAGAAACCTGTGTATGACTGTTCCGGGATGAGTCCGGATAAGACTTCATCTGGAAGTGTATGAAAAGGAACCTGGGTAGGGCTGTTTTAGGAGATATATGAGAGGGAGCCTGGGTAGGGCAGCTTCAGGATGAGTCCGAGTAAAACTGCATCTGGAAATTGTAAGAAGGAACCTGGGTAGGGTTGCCTCAGGATGAGTCCGTGTAAAACTGCATCTGGAAATTGTGACAAGGGACCTGGGTAGGGTTGCTTCAGGATGAGTCGGTGTAAAACTGCATCTAAAAATTCAAGAGAATGAACTTGTGTAGGATTGTCGCAGGATGAGTTCGGGTAAAACTGTATCTGGAAATTGTAAGAAGGAACCTGGGTAGGGTTTTCTCAGGATGAGTCTGTGTAAAACTGCATCAGGAAATTCAGAAGAAGGAACCTGGGTAGGGTTGCCTCAGGATAAGTTTGTGTAAAACTGCATCTGGAAATTGTGAGAAGGAACCTGGGTAGGGTTGCCTCAGGATGAGTCAGTGTAAAACTGCATCTGGAAATTGTGAGAAGGAACCTGGGTAGGGTTACTTCAGGATGAGTCTGTGTAAAACTGCATCTGGAAATTCAAGAGAAGGAACCTGGGTAGGGTTACCTCAGGATGAGTCTGTGTAAAACTGCATCTGAAAATTCAAGAGAAGGAACCTGGGTAGGGTTGCCTCAAGATGAGTCTGTGTAAAACTGCATCAAGAGATTGTGAGAAGGAACCTGGGTAGGGTTCCTTCAGGATGAGTCCGTGTAAAAATGCATCTGGAAATTCAAGAGAAGGAACCTGGGTAGGGTTTCCTCAGGATGAGTCTGTGTAAAACTGCATCTATAAATTCAAGAGAAGGAACCTGGGTAGGGTTTCCTCAGGATGAGTCCGTGTAAAACTTCAGAAGGAGCCTAGGTAGGGCTGCTTCGAGATAAGTCCGTGTAAAACTTCAGAAGGAGCCTGGGTAGGGATGCTTCGGGATAAGTCCGTGTAAAACTTCAGAAGGAGCCTGGGTAGGGCTGCTTTGGGATAAGTCCGTGTAAAACTTCAGAAGGAGCCTGGGTAGGGCTGCTTCGGGATAAGTCCGTGTATAACTTCAGAAGGAGCCTGGGTAGGGCTGCTTCGGGGTAAGTCCGTGTAAAACTTCAGAAGGAGGGAGAAGGAACCCATGTAAGATTGCTTCATGACGAGCCCGTATAAAGCTGTATTTGGAAGTTAGAAGAAACCCGTGTAAGATTGCTTCATGATGAGCCCGTGTAAAGCTGTTTTTGGAAGTCAGAAGAAACCCGTGTAAGATTGCTTCATGTTGAGCCCGTGTAAAGCTATATTTGGAAGTCAGAATAAACTCGTGTAAGATTGCTTCATGATGAGCCCGTGTAAAGCTGTATTTGGTTGCACATATAATTACTCTATTTTGTTTCAGGAGCTAATCCTGGACCTGTTGAAAATTATTGATGATAAATATCTGTTGATCGATCTTTCCTGAAAAGTTAAAACGTTAGTTGTATGCAATGTCATGATGTATCAAATGCATTGTGTAATGGTGTTCCCAAAATAAATGAGATTGGGATGTATGCATTTGTACTACAGATGCTATGATGTTTGTAGAATGATGTATGAATGCAATATGTGAATGTATCAGTTGTTCTATTTCAGCGCTGTTGAATTAGGGAAAATAAATCCCTGATTGTAGCTGGCTATGAAGAATGTAGGTCTTCAAATTTTGTTGAAGTTAAACTGTTGGGAGATGATCTTCCCGTTGTTAGAGAAATAAACTCTGTTGGGGAAGGAAAGCTCTGTGCACTGCCTGAGGATTTTGTGAAATCCTATTGGGGAATCTTGAGAAGTTTGAAGACTTTACTGGGGAAAACCTGATGTCGGAGCAGTAGTTGGAAATTCCTGTTCTATCGGGGATACAAGAACACCTGACATCACTAGGTTGTAAGTTGAGGATATGGCGGAGAATTTTTAGTAAGGTGCCCCTGCCTCTGTACCTGCTGGAGAAAGTACCTGCGGAGACTTTCTGGATGGTTTGAGTGTCATCCTAACTCCTGGGGTGCTTGGTAAATGTTGATAAGGATGATAAGTCTTCTACTAATAAACAAATGACAAGATGACAGGACATAGTCGTACATTTTTAATCCCTAACTTTTTCCTGGACTTCCCTTTCGGGTTTTCCGTCCACCAGGATACCTTTTTTTGCTCAAGTCGCCTTTTCAGGTTTTCGACTTGCCGGGTGTACAATTTTTTTTTATATATCCCTAATTTTTTCCCGAACTCTTTTAGTTCGTCGGGATTCCCTTAATTTTTCCTCGTCCTGTCAACCTAGCGGGTCTTTTTCATGCGTAGTATTTTCCTACTATGTCCACGTTCACCGGGTACAGAGAATTGTCATTGTCCATAGTAGTAAGTGTTGCCACAATTCCAGAAGACGTTTGTTTGATCATACCGAATTCGTTGTTGGAATTCATGTCCAATGCCCCAAGTGATTCAGATGGAGATCTGCCCTTGGCTATTTGGCATTTTTGAGAGATTCCTTGAACCTTGACTTGACTGCCCCAGGTCAGCTGGACACCATGTCATGCACCTTGATTATGAAAGGCCTATTATTGGAATGTATTTCCATTTGAAGTGATTCTGCTCATTGAGAGGATTTCTGTTCATTGAATATTCGTTTACGAATTTCTCTACTGTTGAACAAATAGTCATATGCAAACAATGGTATTTTAAGAATGCAAAGCTTATATCTATCTTGAAGAAAAAAACTGAAAATGCGTTTTTTATAGTAAATCAGAATGTGATATCAACTAAAGATTTATAGCAAGTCCTATAGGAGTCAGGATACCTTTTGTAACAGTATGCTTCTGAACTAACCCATGTTTCAGTTAGGACTTTTAAGGGTTGTAGTGTGGCATGGTTCACAGTTTAAGAAACAAAGGATAAAGGCTCAAAGTTTATTTTTACCCACCCGTTCTCAGGGATGTCCTTCAGTCCTATACTCAGTTAATTGTGCATTTAAATCCCGATTGAGTCTGGCATCTTGTCCTTGATATTCTGGTGATGGTTCAGAAATTTAACGTTTGTTTGAGAAGGCAGTCATTTTTGTAACCTTTTCTTTTTGTTGAGGATTTGTAGGACCTCTTTCTTTTTTTATTTTTCTATCCCTGTCTTTTCCCTGAACTGTTTCTTTTGTGATTACAGCCAGTGGGATGCCTCAGTTTTTTTTCTTAAGTCTCCTTCATAGGTTTTGACTTAGCGGGCTTTTATTTTGAGAGATAATGACTGTCGGTTTTAATGATTATGCGGAACCATCACCATCTTCTGATTTGGAAGGACATCTTCGATGTCATTCATTGTGTACGAAGCGGAAGATTGCGACTGAATGCGCCTCTGAATTAACTGAGAAAACTACCCTGCCCCAGGTTATGATTAAGGGTTTTAATTTGTGTGAAAAGAAAAACTCCTACTTCTTTGGCTCAAAGGGGTTGACTAGAGATTATCTTCCTTATAACTCCACTGATTGGGATTTGAAACAACGCATGTACATCGTCAGCAAGGTCTGTTCAAAAGCACATTGTGTGAGATTTTGGTATCGTTTTCGTCATCCTCCCTCTAAAGGCTTATAGCTTTTTTAATTGAGAGTCGAATATCACATAAAGGAAGCAAGAAAATAGTTTAAATAAAATGACAATGAAATCCTTCAAGACAAACATATGTGATGCATTAATGGGAAAACCAAAGTTCGGCATAACAGTAATTGTTTGAGCAACAAATGAAATTACAAATGAAAAATAAAAAATGAACTGGACGTTCTCAATAATTTGGCCTAGGAGCAGTGATCACTTTTTGAGTCTCTGGAGGGTCGAATTCAATCTCTTTGGCGTCAATCATATCCTAAATTTTGTTCTTCAGAGCCCAACAGCCATTTGTATCATGTGCAGGACTATCAGAATAATATGCGCACCTTTTGTCGAGGTGGTAACTAGGAGCAGAAGTATTGGGATTTCACAGAGAAGCCTTTAACGTAATCAACCCTGCTTTCAACATGTGTTGTAACGCTTGGGCTAGGGACATGTTGATTCTGGTGAATTGTCTCTTAGGTATGACCTCTTTATGCTGGTTTCTATGTTGGTGTCGTTGCATAGGTGTAGAGTTAGAGACCAGTACTGCCCCCACAGATTGATTGTGGTCGTCGGCCTTATTGCGACCCTTCTGGCCATACACAGCATTGGCTTTCCTCTTACCAGCAAATGGCTTCTTCTCAGCATTAGAAGATGTAGTCATCGGGACCTTACCACTCTTGATACCACTTTTGATCCTTTCTCTAGTCATAACCATTTCTGTGAACCCGGATGAGGAACTCCAAATCAGTAAATTAAAGAATGGGTCTGTCAGAGTGCCCATAAACATGTCCACCATTTCCTGATCAGTCAGAGAAGGTTGAACCCTGCCAGCTAGATCCATCCATTTCTGCGCATATTCTTTGAACCCTTCTCTTGAGCTCATGGACATATTCTGCAGTTGCACTCAAGTTGGTACCAGGTCAGCGTTGTATTGGTACTGCTTATAGAAAGCAGCAGCCAAGTCTTCCCAGGTATGGATGTCAGTTCCTTCTAGCTGATAGAACCAATCTAGTTGATTGCCAGTTAAACTTTCTTGGAAGAAATGGACCCATAACTTCCGGTCAGTAGTGTGAGGCTGGATCTTTCTGATATATGACCTCAAGTGAAGCTTGGGACAGGAAACACCGTCATATTTTGCAAAGATATGGACCTTGAACTTAGGTGGGATGACCACCCCTTGAACCAAACTTAATTCTTCAAAATCCAGACTGGGCACCCTTTGGATCTCCATGGCATTGAGTTGATCCTTCAATCGTTTGTATTTATCGTTCGCAGGAGGATATTACTCCTCAGAATAGTCAAGTTCATCTTCTTCAGATGTTGGATTATTGTCTCCTTCATCTGATTCCTCGTCCTATTCCTCTTTATTATCCCCTCCCTTTGATGGGGTTGCGAAATCTAGAGCTCGATTAGCTGGTCTTGTTCTTCCCACACTTAAAACACGAACTGGTTTCTTTGCCTTCTTAGCCTTCTTTTTGACGATCAGAGCTTTCATGTATTCTTTCCCCTGGGTCAGAGTCAGGAACATTTGTTGGAACTGAGCATTTTGAGCCTGAAGGTCTTTGATTGTTTGTTCAAGAACCATTTCTTTACTTGTTGAAATAAACAGCGAATAAGATGAGAACCCTGCTTTGAAACATGTTTATGCGAAAACAGATGTGATACGGTGGCAGAACTGACTGTTTTGAAAAATGTTGGTTTGCGTTTTGCGTTTTTTGTTCGCAAAATGTCACGGTAAGTAAGAGTCGCCACCGACTTTTATTTTATCCAGCCGGAAAGGAAAAAAGCACAGAAAAATTCCTTTTTTCGAGATTTTGAGTACGGGGGTAGATTATAGAAAAGGAAGGTGTTAGCACCCTTTCTATCCATGGTTTTCCATGGGCTCTTAGGTACTTGCTCATCTTTAAACATTGCTTGTGTGTGTTTGTTTTGAAAAGTTTTGTTTTACTTCGTTTTAACCCTTGTTTCTGTCCTAAAGAGTGTTACGAAGTTGTTTTGAAAACTTTGTTTCAAAAAAAGTGTAAGTGTGAAAAGTTTGATTTGAGCAAGTACCTACTAGCATCTACCTACTCGAAAAAGAATTTTTTTTCTATTCTCGTTTCCTTTATACAATGCTATCCTACTAGTGAGAAATAGGTAGCACTGTCATTGGAGTTATAAGGGTCAATTCGAAAGGGACGTATGATCACCGAAGCAATGTTAGGACGTCTTAGTAATAACCCTAAAGTCTTAAGATCATATTCGAGGCAACATTTCCGAGGCGACGTTTCCGAGGCAACATTTCCGAACAGGACTTTTAATCTTTGTTAGACAGGAGGGCAACCGCTACAACACTCTATAGTTAATGATTGTTTACCAAAGGCAACCGAAGTGAGGGTATACCCTAAGAGTGCGCATGTGTGAGTGATTTGATTTCAGTTATTATCTTTGCACATTAGGGTTTTCTAACCATTTTAAAATTATTCATGTAATCTTGCCATACAATCCTATTAACATACATCTAACAGTTAATCTTTGCGAGAATTAAAATGCGAGAAATAAAACCTACGCTATTACAAGGCTTCAGGATAGGGATTAATTACATAGCCAAAAACCCGTAAAAAGCGATAAAGAAAATCCTAATTAAACTATTACATACCGTGAGCAGTTACATTAATATTGCAAAAATAACAAACGCGCGCGATGAATCGAGAACGAGAGATTTAGGGTTTTGACCCCAACTAAGCCTAATTGCAATTTAAAAGAAAAAAAATCATTTTTTTATGTTGTTTTTTATTATTTTGAGAAAATAAAGTTTAATTGAATAAATAAATAAAAAACCTAATTACTAATTAATTTAAATTAAGAAAAATAATTAAATTAACCTATTTTTGTATTTTTATTTTATTTGAGAAAGAAATAAAAATTAAATCACAAGTTAACCCTAATTTTTCTAATTGATTTTTATTATATACAAAAAGTTAGAATTACCCTAAATTAAATCTAAACTAATATTAAATTAATTTTGATAAAATAAAAACCTAATTCTAAATTTGTGAAACTTGATTTTATGATTTTTGTAAAAAAAAGAAATTAATTTTGGTTAGAAAATAATTAAACTAATTAAATTAAATAAAATAAAAAAATAGAAAAGAGAGAGAATGGGCCTGGTGTTGTTTTAGCAAAAGGGGGGTGTGGATCTGACTTCTAGGCCCAACAATTCCTTGGCCCCTTTGACTTTGCCAGATTTTGTGTGTACATTTGACTCCAGCGCATGGTGGACCCTCATGGGAAGGCCTTGGATCTGGCAGCCTTGATGATCTGATGGTTGGATGCTGATGATGCATGGTAGACTTGTGGGACACTAGCACACCTAATTATGCAAAGTAAAACAATATAAAGCAAATGTTGGGACCTGGGGATCGAACCCAGGTCCTTGAACCTTCCCCCACTGCGCGCTTGCCAACTGAGCTGGTTGTGTTAGTTGTATAACTAATGACAAATAAATATTATATGATAAAACAAAAGGCCAAACTCTGAAACGCGCGAGATTCAAATGGACGAGTCATGGAGCGCCATGTTATCCTTCTTCTTCCTCCCACCGTCGCTGTAAATTTCATGACTTTTACCTACAGACACTGAGTGTAGGTATAACCCTGTGCCTTTCCAAAATCTCATACAAGCATGATAAATGAAAAACAATGGTACCAATAAACTCGTTGCAACCTCACGAGCATCATGGTACCATTATTAATAGCCAATTGTTCCTGTATGAAAACTCCCTAAAAACGAACCACGAACCCTAGCCATGGCATCTTGGTATACAGTCAATAAAAATGAAATTAGATACAACCATTAGCTTGCAAATAACTTAAGGATCATGAATATACCAATCAAACATGCCAAATATGTAAAAATTAATGTATTCAAATTCAAGAAAAGAGAAGAACCGTATGACTCTTACAGCGTGATTCTGAGTGTATGGAAGCTTGTTATTGGTTGCAACACGATCCAGGGATGTCCAGCAAACGATTGGGATGGTTAGAATGGCTTGGGATAACCTGAAACTTGGAAATTGATTTACAACTTTTTCTTGAATTTTTGCAACTTTGTTTTCTGTTTTGCACGCCTCTAACCTCTTTGTTTTTGGTCTGCAATTGTCCCTTATGTATCCAAGAATGAATTAGGGTTGCCATTTGTTTCAAATCTTCTCCAATTATGAATATTCATTCATGATTTGATCCTTGTACAAAATCTTTCCAAATCAAGAAAATTGCAATCTTTTTGTATCCATATGAGCCTTGCATGATTTGATCTCACTTTCAGCTGTGTAATGGACTTAAACATGCATAAAATCTCAAGATTTAATTAGCTTTTGATTTTTCATTATTTTATTTTGATTTTATTTGATTTAAATGAAATAAAATCAAAATAAATGACAAAAATAAAAGAATGAAAAGTGGAAGGGCTCATGGTTCGTGGGTCACATTACAAACTCAGTGCAAGCATAAAAAGTTGGGCCCATTTAGCAAAAAATGTAATTTTGGACACTTTTGACTTTTGGCAATTTTGCAAAAAGGGTCAACTTTGCCAATGCATAACTCTCTATATTTTGACCCTAGAGAGGTGTTCTTGGACTTTTTAGAAAGATTAAGATGTCCTCTAAGCAACCCTTTTGGTATCATCTCCATTGAGTCTTCCATGTTCATGTATGAAGCTTTGACCCAAAAGGTGTTTTTGTTGACTTTTCAAAATGACCTATAATGTCCAAATTCATATCTTCTTGTGAGTGCATATTTTGAACTTGGGATTTGAAGATGAATTGTAGGGAATTACATCCTCTTCAAAATAAGCTTTGGATGGGCCATTTTGGATAAAGTATGAGAAAGTTATGCTTGGTCAAAGTTGAGTTGACTTTTCCTACAAAACCCTAATTTAGCAACTTTTGGATTTTGATGAATTGTGAGCAATCCTTGAGGAATCATGATAAACCCTTGATCAAATGATGAATAATACTTCAAAATGAGAATGTTGACCAAAAATCTTGAAGTTTGACTGTATGTGGGCCACAATTGACTTTTGCCCTAGCACAGTCGATTTTCAGGCCTTTGAGCAATTGACTGAGCAAATTTCCTCTGCAAGGCTTGAAACTTGACATGGATGATCTTGAGAACATATTAGAACAATGGTGAGAATTTAGGACCCTTTGGATTCAAACATCTTGATGTAAAATGAAACCCTAATTTGGGGTAGATTGCCTTAGGAGAGGGTTTATCTGGTCAACCCTTGGACTTCCTTGAGCAATTTGAGGACCTCACTTGACATGTATTGAGAAATATGGGAGGGAAAATTTTGGGGTACAACAGCTGCCTCTGTTCAATCTTCTTAAACTTGAGGATGTAGATTGGCTCGTCTGCCTTTCGTGATCTGAAGGTTGAAGATGATTAAACACTAGAGTGCCCAGAAATTTGCACTCGCATGAAGTGGTACTTGTCTTGCAATATCAGAAATGGGCTTATAGATGCCATTTGGAAGTCAACGACGGAAGATGGGCTTAAAGGTGCCATCCGAAGAAATGTCGATCGCATAAGAGATTCCTTTGTGAGAACCTGTATACCTGTTGTTGAGGAGGATTACGCTGGGGAATGCTGGTCTCTGTCTTAAGAGAAATAGAGTTTTAGGAACTTTAGTTGTCCGTTACTCTATTGGGGAATCATCTCTTAATCGAGGTGGTGACAATGAACTGCTATCTGGTCATGCTCCAGGCTTTGCAATTATTTGTTGAGGAAAATAATACCGATTGCTATCTGGTCCTGCACCAGGTTTTACAGCGACTTACTGGGGAGATGAGATTAGGCTTGCTATCTGGTTATTCTCCAGGCTTTGCAATTTCTCAATTCTTATCTGGTCGTGCTCCAGGCTTCAGAAGGAATCAATTGGTTATCCGGTCGCAGCCGGGCTTCAACTTGAATTTAAGGCTTACTAATATCCGGTCGATTTCCGGGCTTCATAGTAATTGGCCGAGTAAACTGCTATTTGGTTGAATTCCAAGCTTCGCAGTACCTGATACTATTATCTGGTTGTGTCCCAGACTTTAGTGTCCTTTGCTTCTATCTGGTCGTGCTCCAGTCTTCACAACATCTTATACCGTTATCTGGTCGTGCGTCAGGCTTCACTGTGTCTTATACCTATTATCTGGTCGATTCCAGGCTTCATGGTATCTTGTATTGCTATCTGGTCGATTTCCAGGCTTCATAATAACTTGCTGAGGGTTAAGCTGTTTTCCGGTCTATTTTCGGGCTTCAAAGCTTGAATTTAAGATATACCACTATCTGGTTGATTCCAAGCTTCATAGTATTTTGGAGAAATCAAGATATTATCCGGTCGATTTCCGGGCTTCATAGCTTGAACTGGAATAGAAATCTTAGTGTCGATTTGACTGAACCAGAGAAAACTTGCGAGAACTTGATTGTATCTTTCCCTGAAAGGTAAAGAGTTAATCATATGCAATGTCATGATGTATGAAATGTATTGAGAAATGATGTCCTCAAAATATATGAGGCTGTGCTGTATGACGCATATGCGCATGCTACGATGTATGGATATGCAATGTTCTTGTGATATTCTCCAGCTGGGGAGAATAAATCCTGAACTGTTGTAGGAGAGTACAAGGAGTTGAGTTCTTCGTTCTCGCTGGGGATAGTGACCGAAGATGATTAGCCTAAGACCCGCATCTGTTCTGCTTGAGAATATTCCACCGGGAGAGACTCTGTTTGAGAATAATCTTGTAGGGGAATGACTTTGTGGGGAAGAGAGATACTCTGTTGGACAACCTGCCAATTTGGAGAAATAAACTCAACTGGTGGTGAACTTCTATTGCTGGTGATAGATGAACTCTGCTTGGGGGAATTTGCCGAATCATTCGCGATTATGAGCCTCGGTTGAGGAGAGCTAACACCACTATCTTTGGATACTTCCTACTCTACGGGGAGTGTATGAACCTTTAGTCATTTTCTCAAGCTGACTCTATCCCTGTACCTGGTGGGTAGAGCAATTGTAAGGCTTGGACACTTCTTGTTTGCCCTTGTTCCTGGAATTTTGAGTAATTGTCTTTTGTTTTTTCATGTAAACATTTATGAGCAGCAATCATTTTCAAATGCATATATCAAAAATGAATTATTGGAAGTTCTTGCAAAAAAAAACAGAAAAAGAAAAACAAGTTGAAATTTCTTGTGGAATGAATTGTATTGATCTTGAAGTTGGCCCATAATAGGCGTTTTTGTACAAGAGGCTGACGTCCTAGTAAGAGAACGCCACCGAAAGATGAAAATTATATAATTTGTGTAAAAGAAAGAAAAACAGCTATGTGAAACAATCTCATTGGGTTCCAACTCTGCTATCGCCTTTATATCTTCGAGCGTCTCATCACTTTGCTACTTGGTCGAAGGTGGATCAGATTAATTGGCGTCATCCGAGCTTGATAGTCGATACCGAAGTCTGATCGCAAGGTGATCCAATGAGACATAGTGTTACGCTTTGATCCCTATTTTTTTCCTGGACCGCCCTTTCGGGTTTTCAGTCCACCGGGATACCCCTTTTTGCCCAAGTCTCCTTTTTTGGTTTTCGACTTGCCGGGTGTACAGATTTTTTCATTTCATCCCTTATTTTCGCCCGAACCCTTTTGGTTCGCCGGGAAGCCCTTATTTTTGCCTAGTCCAGTCAACCTAGCGGGTCTTTGATTAGGCGTAGTATTTTTTCACTATGTCTGCATTGACGGGGTGAGGAAGGTCGTCACCATCCATGGTGGTTAGAATCATAGCTCCTCCTGAGAAAATTTTCTTAACCACAAATGGCCCTTCGTATGTGGGGGTCCATTTGCCCCTGGGATCACCTTGAGGCAGTATGATGCGTTTGATCACCAGATCCCCGACTTGATATTCTTGACGTCTGACTTTCTTGTTAAATGCCTTAATCATTCGTTTTTCGTACGTCTGACCATGACAAATAGCAGTAAGCCTTTTTTCATTGATTAAATTCAACTGATCAAGCCGGGTTTGGATCCTGTCGTCTTTTCTCAAACTCGCATCTTTCATAATCCAAATAGAGGGTATCCGGACTTCGATGGGTAGGACTTCCTCCATGCCATACACCAGAGAGTAGGGTGTTTCCCCTGTTGACGTCTGTGCTGAGGTACGGTACCCATGAAGAGCGAATGGTAACATCTCATGCCAGTCTTTGTATGTCACCGTCATCTTCTGCACAATCTTTTTTATGTTCTTATTTGTTGCTTCAACAACCCCATTCATCTTCGGTCGATAGGGAGAAGAGTTGTGATGCTGTATCTTGAACTGTTTGCAGAGCTCGGCGATCATCATATTATTGAGATTTGTACCATTATCCGTGATGATCCTCTCTGGTACACCATATCGACAGATCAGATTGTGTCGGACAAACCGCGCCACGACGTTCTTGTTTACTGTAGCAAAGGAAGCTGCCTCAACCCACTTTATAAAGTAATCAATAGCTACTAGAATGAAACGATGCCCGTTGGATGCAGTAGATCTGATCTCGCCGATCATGTCAATGCCCCACATTGCGAAAGGCCAAGGAGTTGTCAAGACATTTAGAGGAACTGGAAGTACATGCACCTTATCAGCATAGACTTGGCATTTATGATAGGTTCGAGAATGCTGATAACAGTCGGCTTCCATAGTGGACCAATAATATCCTACCCGTAGGATCTTCTTTGCCATGGTATGTCCACTGGAATGAGTTCCGAAGGTACCTTCATGTAACACTGCCATGATTCTTTCTGCCTCGCTTTTATCCACACATCGCAGTAAGGTTGAATCATGGTTACATTTATAAAGGATACCATTGCTGATGAAGAACTTCGCAGTTAAACCTTCTCAAGAACTTCTTGTCATTAACTGATGCACCCTCGGGGTACTCTTGAGTCTCAAGATACCTCTTTACCTCGTGAAACCAAGGTTTATCTGCTACATCTTCAGTCTCGATGTCACAGCAATGTGCGGGTTCATCCAACCTCTCGATGGTAATCTGGGGAGCTTCATTGTCCCACCTGACTTTGAACATAGAATACATGGTAGCTAACGCGTCTGCCAGCTGATTCTTCTTTCTTGGGAAGTGTTCAAAGGTTATCTCCTCGAAGTGTGGGAGCAAGGTCAATACATACTCTTTGTAAGGAATAAGGTTTGGGTGCTTCGTATCCCACTCGCCTTTGATCTGACTGATCACTAGAGCAGAATCTCTGAATACACTCAAGAACTTAATCCTTAGGTCAATAGCAGCTCGAAGACCCATGATGCACGCTTCATACGCTGCCATATTGTTGGTGCATTTGAAACATAGTCGGGCAGTGAACGGAGTATGACAGCCTTCAGGAGATATAATCACAGCGCCGATGCCATTACCTAACGCGTTAGAGGCTCCATCAAAATACATAGACCATCGGGATCCCTTCTCGGGTCCTTCATCTGGTCCGGGTTCTTCACAATCGGTCACCAACATGATGTTCTCATCCAGGAACTTGAAATTCATGGATTGGTAGTCATCCACGGCCTGATGCCCCAAATGATCCATCAATACACTCCCCTGGATTGCTTTTCTGGTTGTGTATTAGATGTCGTACTCGGTTAGGATCATCTTCCATCTTTCTATTCTTCCGGATAGGGCAGGCTTCTTTAAAATATACTTCATTGGATCCATCTTAGATATCAATAAGGTGGTATGAGTCAGCATATACTATCTCATCCGACAAGCAGTCCATGCCAAAGCGCAACAAGTTTTCTCGAGCAGTGAGTATCGGGTCTCACAGTCGGTAAACTTTTTGCTAAGGTAATAAATGGCATGCTCTTTTCGGCCAGACTCGTCATGCTGCCCCAGCACACACCCCATTGAGCTGTCAAGTACTGTCAAGTATAGTATTAGAGGTCTCCCTTTAACCGGTGGCATAAGAATGGGTGGTTCTTGGAGATACTCTTTGATTCTTTCGAAAGCAGCCTGACATTTATCGTTCCAACGTACTACTTGATCTTTCTTCAGTAGCTTGAAGATTGGTTCACAGGTAGCAGTCAGATGTGAAATGAATTTGGCAATGTAATTCAGACGTCCTAAAAAGCCTCTAACTTCCTTTTCTATGCGGGGAGCTGGCATTTCCTGTATGGCCTTCACCTTTGCAAGATCCACCTGAATACCTTTATCATTGACGATGAAACCCAGCAGCTTACCAGACCTTACCTCAAAGGTGCACTTGTTCGGGTTTAACCTCAGCTTGTACGTCTTCAACTTGTCAAACAATTTCTGGAGATGGTCGAGGTGCTCTTCCTCAGTCTGGGACCTTGCAATCATGTCAGCAACATAAACCTCGATCTCATGGTGATTCATGTCGTGGAACAAAGCGACCATTGCACGCTGATAAGTTGCCCCAGCATTCTTCAACCCGAAAAGCATTACCTTGTAACAGAAGGTGCCCCACTGTGTAACGAAGGTTGTCTTCTCCATGTCCTCGGGAGCCATCTTGATCTGATTATAACCAGAAAAACCATCCATGGAGAAGATCTTATGTTGCATGGTGTTGTCGACCAGAACATCGATGTGAGGAAGTGGGAAATCATCCTTGGGGCTTGCCCTATTCAGGTCTCTATAGTCTACACACATCCGTACCTTACCATCCTTCTTAGGCACCGGAACAACATTGGCAACCCATTGTGGATAAGAAGTGACAGCTAAAAATCCAGCGTCAAACTGTTTCATGACCTCAGCTTTGATTTTCTCATACATCTCAGGGCGTGTACGGAAGACCTTCTGCTTTACCTGAGGGCAGTCTTCTTTAGTCAGCAGGAGGTGTACCACAATGTCAGTGTCCAAACCAGGCATATCTTCATAGGACCAGGCGAAGATCTCAACATAGTCGCGTCACATCTGTATCAACCGTTGTTTGACACTAGGCTCCAGATTTGCACCTATCTTAACCTTTTTCTTGTCTTCCTCTGTACCCAAATTTACTGATTCAACTGGCTCTTCATGAGGCTGTATGGCCCTTTCTTCCTGCAGTAACAGTCTAGCAAGTTCTCCAGGCACCTCACAATCATCCTCACCTTCGTCCTCGACTTGGTTGATCGGATTTTCGAAGTCATAACTGGCAGTAGCAGAGTCGTTATCAATGGGATCCAGAGTGGATATGGATTTGCATTATGATACGTGAGTGTGTGTAAGAGAATAGCTGTTTTTGATAAAAGTGGGAGATAGAAAAGAAAAACAAAGAGCGCAAAATTTGTAATTCAAGAAATGTCCAATGTTTTATTAATGATATATGAAATGACAAATAATAAGCCCTCACAAGCAAAGCCAAGATGCCTCGGGCAAGGCACCGGGCCGTAAAGTTTTAAACTGTCTATTACAAACTTCAAAACAAAAGTCAATTACTGTGCAATAAAAGAAACAGGTATAAAGTCCTTCGCCGTACAGTTATTCAATCCACCATTGGTCGTAGGGCAGATCCAGCTGTCGATGTCTGGGTTCTCATCATCAGCATCTTCTGTGGTGGAGACAACCTCAATAGCATTGATTCTCGAGTCGTGCTTGGGCATGGGTGCAGTTATGACGTTGGGCTTCTCCGGAGCATCAAACTCAATCTCTTTGGCTTCGATCAAGTCTTGTACTTTGTTTTTCAAGGCCCAACAGTTGTTTGTATCATGACCTGGACTTTCAGAGTGATAGTCGCAGCGGGCATTCGGGTTATAGTGGGGAGAAGTGGTGTTGGAGTTCTTCGGAGCCTCCCTCGGAGCTACCAGATTGGTCTTCAATAATTGTGGTATAATTTGAGTCAGGGTCATATTGAGCTGAGTGAACTGCCTTTGTGGTCTTTCCACCCTTTGTTGATTGTTGCATTATGGAGCAACTGTGGGTCTTGATATCACTACCGCATTTACTGCTTGACGGTGTTCGGGTATGCTTTGGCCCCTCGGGCCA
The DNA here is from genome assembly GCA_948472305.1 of Vicia faba. Taxonomy (NCBI): domain Eukaryota; kingdom Viridiplantae; phylum Streptophyta; class Magnoliopsida; order Fabales; family Fabaceae; genus Vicia; species Vicia faba. The sequence goes on along the minus strand of OX451741.1, from coordinate 1,407,236,696 downwards.
TAGACTGCACTAGCTTCCTTCTTACTGGTGAAAGGCTTCTTTACTGCACTTGATGAAGTGTCCTTCTATATCTTACCACTTCGGGTACCAGCTTCTACTCTCTCTCCAGTCAAGATCAACTCAGTAAACCCAGATGACGAACTACCGATCAGATGATTGAAAAATGGACCAGATAGCGTCCCTAGAAACATGTCAACCAACTCCCTATCAGACAAAGAGGGTTGGACTCTTCCCTCCAAGTCTCTCCACTTTTGAGCATAGTCCTTAAAACCTTCACTTGCACCCATTGACATACCCTGAAGCTGAGTACGAGTGGGAGCAAGGTCGGTGTTATACTGATATTGCTTGTAAAAAGCAGAGGCAAGGTCTTCCCAGTTTTGGACATTGGCTCCTTCCAACTGATAAAACCATTCAAGTTGAGTCCCTGACAGACTATCTTGAAAGAAGTGTACCCACAAATTTCTATCAGCAGTGTAGGGTTGGATTTTCCTGAAGTAAGAGCGGAGATGGAGTTTTGGACAGGACACTCCATGGTACTTGGTTAAAACCGGAGCTTTGAACTTATGAGGGATCACCACTCTCGATACCAGTCCCAGCTCTCCAAAATCCAAACCAGGGATCTTCTGAATCTCCATAGCACTCAGACGGTCTTCTAACTTCTTGTACCTATCCTCAGCAGAAGGATATTGTTCATCATCGTAATCCGTATCGTTATCAGAAATTACTGGACTAGGGTCCTTTGTCCTTTCTTAGTTCTCCCCGTCTTTGGATGAGAAGGTCAGATCAGCTAATTGTCTTATCCTTTCTCCGAATCTTCTACCCATGTTCAGAATACCAACCTTCTTCTTCTTCTCTTTCAGAATCAGAGTTTTCAAATCCTCTTTCCCTTTAGCCAGACTTAAGAACATCTGCTGGAATTGGGCGTTTTGTGCCTGAATATCTTTGATGGCTTGATCAGAAGACATTTCTGCTGAAATAAACAGCGAAGAAGATGAGAAACCTGTAATGGTACCTGTAATGGTGTGCATGATAATGGGATGCGCATGTAATGATTTCAAAGACTTTGGGAAATTTAAATTTACAAACCAAAAAATAAACAAACTTTATTAGATTAACTTGTAAAAGGTTCAACAATGCCTTTGAGGCGTTACAAAGAAATAAATGGAGAACAAATCTAAAATAGAAAAAACAAAAAAATCATAAATCCCATGGACGCTTCCTCTTTGTGATGACATAGTCGTTGATCACTCTTTCCTCCTCGAGCTGCCTGGTGAGCTTCAAAATATTCCTTTCTTGCTCATGATACTTTTCCCGGTAAGTATCCCTCTCCTCTTTCAGCTGAATCTAGGATCTCTGCAATGCCCCAGGATCAGTGGGCATGTAAGAATAAAGAACTGTGTAAGGAACGCCCTCTTCATTGGTGGGCTCCACAATCACTGGCAATACGGCTTCATAAGGCATCCCAAGCTTCTGGGCACGAGCTCGGACCCACTGGAGATAAGGCTACATAGGGAGAGAAGTATTTGGTCCCAACTCTTGGGGGTCAGATCTGTACACCATGCCCCAAGCTCGTATAAACCTCTGGCGGTGCTCGTAAACATCTCCCTTGTAGTCAAATGCAATATCCTCAAGAAGTAGCTCATGAGGACCATCTCTCCGAGCACGACCAAATTGTCGCAAAGCTAGACAAGGATTGTAGGTTATTCCCCCTATGATTCCAAGTAACGGGACATTAGGGTATCCCCCACAACAATCAATGACAGTAGTGTCTTCCATAGCCCGGGAGCTCCAAAGAATGTCTGTATGGGCAAGAGACATTATTCTATAAGACCATCCCAAACCTTCTTCGTTCTTCAACACAGACTTGGGGAGGTGCAAAATAAACCACCTCGACAGCAACGACATGCAACACATACAAGTCCCTCTTCTACGCACAGTACGAGTGTAGAGGGCATGCAAGATATCACCCAATAGAGTAGGCACAGGATTGCGAGAAAGGAAAATTTTGACAGCATTTACATCTACCAATGAATTCGGATTCGGGAAGAGAACCAAACCGTAGATAAGGAGAGCCAAGATATCTTCGAAAGCCTGAAAATCCAAACTATCCCAGAATAGCTGAGCCTGGTCTATCAGAAATTTGGCTAAGAAACCTTCAACCCCGTTTCGCGTTTCCCAATTGGATACTACATCAGCCCGTTTCAGATGTAGAGCTGAAGCAATGTCTTCTGGTCTAGGAGTCGCTTCCATACCTGTGAAAGGCACCTGCTCTAGGATGGATATACCCAATAGGTGAGATAACTCTTCCAAAGTGGGAACCAGTTGGTAATCTGGAAAGGTGAAGCAATGATGCACAAGATTGAAGAACTGGAAAAGTACACTCATCATCTGCTCATCAAGCTTTAAGGTGGCCAGACTAAGAAGCTGGCCATGTCTCTTAATGAACATAGAAGTCTCAAAAACTCTTGAGTCTAACTCTTTAAGTTTAGCAGGTATTTTCACAAAGTTAACTCGGATGGTATTTCTGCACATGGAAGCCATAATCTGCAAAACAAAACAAAGATAAATTCCCTCGGTCTTTGAAATGGTTAGTATAATTAAGTATGAATGCCATGTTATGATGCATGATTTCATGATAAAAACAACAGGTATAGCAGATAACAGGCATGGAAAAAGCAAACAAGTCACACAAAAGCCCTTAAGTTTAAGGCTTGCATGGGGTCAATGGTAGTACCCTCTTGAAGTTCATTTGGTTTCAACCTGTCCTAGCAAAAGTAACCGGGTTCTAGAGGTTCTCAATATCACTGACCATCCTCCATCGGTCATGGTTTCAGCTTACACAATCTTTTCTTGCGGCCGGAACTATCTCGAGAGTATGGTCTCAATGAGTGTAGCATCGAGTATCAACCAGTTCTCAGCTTTACACCTAGGCCGGCTATCTCACTACTTTCTAATGGCCAAGTTGGTCTATTAAGGGTTCTAAGGTCAGTTGATTCTTAACGACACACGTAGCGGCCCCGTATTCTCCTCGTTTCTCCACAAGGGATACCGGTACCAACCAATGTGCCACATCAATGTAGCTACTGCTTTAACCGTATCGGTCTATGCCGTACAGTTCCCTCACAGTTTATTGCTACTTACCTAAAAGGTGTCCCTAGATCTGGGTTAGGATCTATAGTAACTCCCAAACAAAACCCTTAAAGTAAAGCAACCAAAAATAACAAGAGAAACAAACATGATGAACTAGATCCTAAGGTATACCCCACTTATTTTCCCCAGCTGAGTCGCCAGTTCTGTGATACGGTGGCAGAACCGACTGTTTTGAAAAATGTTGGTTTATGTTTTGCGTTTTTTGTTCGCAAAATTTCGTGGTAAGCAAGAGTCTCCACCGACTTTTATTTTATCCAACCGGAAAGGAAAAAAGCACAGAAAATTCCTTTTTTAGAGATTTTGAGTACGGGGGGTAGATTATAGAAAGGGAAGGTGTTAGCACCCTTTATATCCATGGTTTTCCATGGTGTTCTTGGACTTTTTAGAAAGCTTAAGATGTCCTCTAAGCAACCCTTTTGGTATCATCTCCATTGAGTCTTCCATGTTCATGTATGAAGCTTTGACCCAAAAGGTGTTTTTGTTGACTTTTCAAAATGACCTATAATGTCCAAATTCATATCTTCTTGTGAGTGAATATTTTGAACTTGGGAGATGAAGATGAATTGTAGGGAATTACATCCTCTTCAAAATTAGCTTTGGATGGGCCATTTTGGATAAAGTATGAGAAAGTTATGCTTGGTCAAAGTTGAGTTGACTTTTCCTACAAAACCCTAATTTAGCAACTTTTGGGTTTTGATGAATTGTGAGCAATCCTTGAGGAATCATGATCAAACCTTGATCAAATGATGAATAATACTTCAAAATGAGAATGTTGACCAAAAATCTTGAAGTTTGACTGTATGTGGGCCACAGTTGACTTTTGCCCTAGCACAGTCGATTTTCAGGCCTTTGAGCAATTGACTGAGCAAATTTCCTCTATAAGGCTTGAAACTTGACATGGATGATCTTGAGAACATATTAGTACAATGGTGAGCATTTAGGACCCTTTGTATTCAAACATATTGATGTAAAATGAAACCTAATTTGGGGTAGATTGCCTTAGGAGAGGGTTTGTCTGGTCAACCCTTGGACTTCCTTGAGCAATTTGAGGACCTCACTTGACATGTATTGAGAAATATGGGAGGGAAAATTTTGGGGTACAACAACGTGTATGATATGTGTATGCAATGTTTTCAAGGAATCATGGGGTAAACAAGAAAATGTCAGCAATTGAAATTTGTAGCTTTGAAGAACTTTGTATTGTTGAGTATCCTTCTACGAGAATCAAGCTCACCATATCAAGTGGGTCATAGCCCCTGACTCAACTTATTGAGTTTTGATCTTTTGATGGAATTGGCTAAAGATAAATAAATCCCCTTGCCCCTTGCTAGACGTCTGATTTATCATAACTTGCATCATAAACCCTTGAGATCCTTGAAATGGTTAAGGAAATGATGTGGCATGATGTTATAATGTGTAGGCTATGCGTTAAGCAAAAATGTAGGGTAAGAAACCAATTTATTGGGTTTATACAAACAAGGTCTTGCAAGGAATACAAACAAATCCCTGCAATGAGTTCAAATTTTTAGGCAAAGAAAGCAAACAAGTAACACAAGTAGCTTAGGTTTAGGCTTGCATGGATTCCATAGGTAAGTACCCTCTTGAAGTTTAGTCGGCTTAACCTGTCTTAGAAATAGTAACCGGGTTCTAAGGAGTCTCAATATCATTGATCTTTCTTTATCAGTATTATCTCAGCTTAGCAATCGTTTCTTGTGGCTGAAACATCCCGAAAGTCTGATCTCAATGAGTGTAGTATCGATTATCAACCAATTCCCATCTTTACACCGAGACTGGCTATCTCACTACATTCTAATGGCCAACTTTGTTCAACTAAGGTTTGTTAGTTCTTCAAGACACCACGCGACGGCCCTGTATTCTCCTCAATTCAACACAAGGGATACCGATACCAACCAAAGTGTCACATTAACACAGTCATCACTTCAACCATATCGGTCTACGCCGTACAGTCTCCACGATCTATTGTTGTTTACCTAAAAGTGTGCCCCAGATCCGGGTGTAGGATCTATAGAAACAACCCAAACATCCCTCTAAGGGTAAAGCAAACAAAGCACAAAAAAGCGGTTAAATAATGAACTAACTCTAAGCTAACCCCACTTTTTAATTTTTTTTCCCAGCAGAGTCGCTAGCTCTGTGATACGGTGGCAGAACCGACTGTTTAATATTGGTTTTGTAATTGTGTTTGCAAATGTTGCGGTAAGCAAGAGTCACCACCGACTTTTCTTTTATCCAACAAGGGAAAGGGAGAAAAGAATCGAAAAAGACCTTTTCGAGAGTTTTCTGAGTAAGGGGGGTAGATTATGGAAAGGGAAGGTGTTAGCACCCTTTACATCCGTGGATTTCCACGAGCTTTTAGAGGTTTTCTCATTTTGAGATACCTTTGTGCTTTGTGTGTTTGAAATTGTTTTGAAAATTCCTTAGTACGGCGAACTATGTAATGTTTCTCGGAATTGTGGATAAAATATACAAAGTGTTTGAAAATGTCTTTTGAAAAGAATAGTATTTATGTGTAAGTACAAAAATAGTTTGAGCAAACTTCTAACAGCTATATACTTTTGTACTCGAAAAGGTTGTTCTTTTCCTTTTTTCATTTAGACAGTGCTATCCTACTATTAGTGAGTAGGTATCCTTGTCGTTGGATATTTTGAGGGACAATTGGAGGGACGTTACAGTCACGAAGGCAACTTATGGAGATGCTTTAGCAATTATGTTTTAGGGACTAGGTCATTTACCGAGAAGGCAACTGTAGGGTCATCGGGTGACTATGTTTTTTTGATTTATGGGTCTTTGCTAAAGCATTCCTGCCCCACGACTGTTTTTTAAAGGCAACCAAGTGGAATACCCTAGAGGTGCTTGTGTGCAATTATGTTCAATTCAGTTATTTATCTTTTTATCAAGTTTTGCTAGCGTTTGATTTCAGTTTTGTCATACAAACCTAGTTACTAACAGTTAATATATTGCATAATATTAAAGTGCAGGAATTTAAATCTACGTTATTACAATGCTTCGGGGAGGGGATTTACATTATACAAGGATAAAGGGTGATAAAGCAGTAAATATCCTAATTTTTATCTATTACACCCAGTAAACATAGTAAAAATACGAAATTAAATAAACGCGCGCAAAGTTGAAAACACGTGTGAAAATGTAAGAAGAAATTTTTTTTGTTGTTTTTAGTATAAAAGAAAATAAAGCCTAAGTCTATTTAATTTTAATTTTAAGAAAAAAGATGTTAAAATAATTAATTTATTTATTCATAAATTAATTTGATTAATAAAATGCTAACCTAATATTTTTTGTGATTTTTTGATTTTAAGATTGATTCAAATGATAAAGTAAAAAAAAGAACAAACAATAAGAACATAAAAGGCCTCCTTCGATTGCAGGGAGAAGTGGGCCTTTCGACTGAAGTGAGAAATGGGGCTTCGATCCAAGGAATGTTATCTTTCGATTGAAGGGTGTCATCCTTCGATCTAGGGAGAGATTGCCTTTCGATTGAAGGGTGTCACCCTTCGATCCAGGGAGATGCTGCCTAGAATTCCTTGCTAGAAACTATTTGATGGGTCCCTTGTGAGGACGGTATACTTGTAAACATGCTAGCAAACGAAAGATATGACCTAGGTGTCAAACCCAGGCCCCTTGATTTTGTCTAGAATGAAAAATCGAATGAAACAACAAATATGGATGTGTTATGCAAATACAGAGTTTGACATTTTACCCTCTCTTACCAGTAGTTGGAACCTTCGATTTGACACTTTTTGGATGTGGGTACCTTCGATCTGGGACTTATGGGAGTGGATACCTTTGTTGAAGGGTTGCTTTAGCTTGGATTACTTATGGAAATTTTGATAACCTTTGGTAGGTTTGTGGACAGCATATCTCCAATCTCCTCCTTTCGTCCCCCCTCCCCCCCCCCCCCCCCCCCACACACTTTTTGCTTGCAAGCATGCTGCTTATATAGAGTAGGAGGAAGGGGATAAGAGAAGTAATGTTTGTAACAGCCATTTGAATGCCATGAATACCAATATGTAACATTGGCCAAAGTTAAGGGATTTTCTCCATTTTTGAATTTGGAATAAATATGGACATACTGGCCTTCGAATGCTCTCTTTCGAATGGGCTGATGGCCTCCTTCAAATGGCCCTGATTCAGCTCCTTCGAACGGATCTAATTCATTTCCTTCGAATGGGTATGATTCAGTTCATTCGAATGGTTCTAGATTCTAATTCGAAGTGTTCGGAACTTCCCTTTGCCTTAGTATGCCAATTGAAGGACACTTCGCTCTGATGTTCCAATCAAAGGAAGCTCTGGTGCTCCAAATTGAAAGAAGCTCTGATGCTCCAAATCGGAGGAAGCTCTGATGCTCCAATCGAAAGAACCTCTGATGCTCCAATCGAAGGAACCTCTGATGCTCCAAATCAAAGGATGCTCTGATGCTCCAACCGGAAGAACCTTTGATGCTCCAATCGAAGGAACCTCTGATGCTCCAAATCGAAGGAAGCTCTGATGCTCCAATCGAAGGAACCTCTGATGCTCCAAATTGAAAGAAGCTCTGATGCTCCAAATCGAAGGAAGCTCTGATGCTCCAATCGAAAGAAACTACGATGCTCCAATCAAAGGAACCTCTAATGCTACAAATCGAAGGAAGCTCTGATGCTCCAATCGAAGGAACCTCTGATGCTCCAATCGAAGGAACCTGTTGCAAGGCCAATCGAAAGGCTTTGATAAAATGCCAATCAAAGGGAATTCTGGAGATTCCAATCGAAGGGAACTTGAAAACACTACTCACAAATTTCCTTTTTCTTAGGCAAGGGTTCGTGACCAACCATGTAGGGGAAGACCTTGGAAAAACATGAGAGGGAAAATTTTGGGGTACAACAGCGGGGTTACCTTAGAGTTAGTTCATTATTTAACTACTTTTGTATTCTTTGTTTGCTATACCTTTTGGGATTGTTTGGGTTGTTTCTATTGATCCTACACCCAGATCTGGGGCACTTTTTTGGTAAGTAGAAATAGATCGTGGAAATTGTACAGGGTATACCGACACGGTCAAAGCGATAGTTGTGTTGATATGACACTTTGGTTGGTACCGGTAGCCCTTGAGTAGTCAAGGAGAATACAGAGCCGTTGTATGGTGTCATAAAGCATCAATTGACCTTAAAACCTTTAATTGAACAACTTGTCCATTAGGAAGTAGTGAGATAGCCATCTTTGGTGTAGCCCAAAGTCGGTTGATACTCGATACTACACTCATTGAGATTTGACTCCCGAGTTTTGTTTGGTGGCAAGTCAGTTGTCTATCAGAAAAAAACTTGTGGGAAAGATCAGTGATATTGAGATCCCTTAGAACTCGGTTACTATTGATAGGACAGGTTGAGCCAACCAAACTTCAAGAGGGTACTTACCTGAAAAACCATGCAAGCCTTAAACCTAAGGTATTTGTGTGATTTGCTTGTGCCTGCTATACTTGTGTTTTCTTAGCATGATATCATAACATCATAACATGGCATGTCATCCTAACCATTTCATGGATTTTTTAGGACTTATCTTTGTGTTGTTTTATAGGACATGGCATCCACTCGCAGGAATACTATCCAAGTCAACCTCATAAGGGTACCTTCTTAACTCAAGGAAATGGCATCCAGGGTCCCTGAGAGTTCTCCATTCACTGAAATAAATGGTCGACTTCTCAATCTGGTCACCTCAAGCCCTAATGAAGAAATATTGAAGGTGCTCTTTCAGTTTTTTGACCCTTTACACCACTGCTTCACCTTTCCTAATTACCAATTAGTGCCCACTATGGAGGACTTTTCTCAGTTATTGAGGGTGCCCACTCTTGATCAGTTACCTTTCAATGGTATGGAAAGAGACCCAAAACTGGAAGAGATTGCTCATGCTCTGTCTTTACAACGGTCTGATGTAGTGGCAAATTGGGAAACTAGAAGAGGCGTTAAAGGGTTCCTAGCTAAGTTTCTATTTGAGAAGGCTCGTAATTTTTGGAATACCCTGGATTTACAAGATTTTGAAGAAGTGTTTGCCCTTCTCATCTATGGGATGGTACTATTCCCTAATCCAGACCAACTCATAGATGTGAATGCCGTCAAGGTTTTTCTGTCTTGTAATCCGGTGCCCACTTTACTTGGAGACATCCTACACTCTCTGCATACCCACACTATAAAGAGAAGAGGGACCCTGTTGTGTTGCACTCATCTGTTGGCTAGGTGGTTTATTTCACACCTACCTAGGTATGTGTTGAAGAATGAGCAGGGCTTGAGATGGTCTAATAGGTTGATGTCCCTCACACATTCCGACATTCATTGGTGTCCTTGATCCTTGGATAATGTTATCATCATTGACCGCTGCAGTGAATCCCCTAGTGTCCCTCTCCAAGGCATTAGGGGAGGAATCACTTATAATCCTTGTTTGGATTTACGACAGTTTGGTTATGCTAGGAGGGATGGTCCTCATGATACACTTGTCCAAGGAATCATATTCGACTATGAGAATGATGTTCAGGGTTATCGTCAGAGGTTCATAAGAGCTTGGGGCATGATTAACAAAGTTGATAGCAAAACACTGGGGCATAAGAACTCCATTCCTTTGGAGCCTTATCTTAAGTGGGTACGAGCTCGTGCTCAAAGTCTTAGGATTCCTTATGAGGACACTCTACCCATCATCATGGAGCCCGTTGCTGAGGGAGACACTCCTTACATTACTCTTCATCCTGACATGCCAACTAATTTCGAGGACTTCCAAAAATCTTGGATTCAACTCAAAGAGGAATGAGATACCTTTGAAACCCAATTCTACGCCAGCGAGAAGAAGGTTTTAGAGCTCATCAGGCTACTTCACGAAGAAAGGAGTATAAATGCCTACATTGCACCAAAGAGGATGCGCCTGTGGGAAGCTTGGGCCCTTTTTGCTTTGAGAGTTCATTTTTGCTTTGTTACTTCCTTTGTAAACCTGAGGGGTATCATTCTAACAGCTTAAACTTCTTAATGCAATTAACGTTTGTTTTCTCTTTGGCTAAGCAAGTTTAAGTCTTAGAAATCCTTGAAAACATTGCATACATATATCATACATATCATTGCATAAACAAGTTTCAGGACAGGTTTCTTATCTTCTTCGTTGTTTATTTCAGCAATGGCTCTTGAACAAACAGTCAAGGAACTTTAGGCACAGAATGCCCAATTCTAAGAAATGTTGCTGAACCTGGCTAAGAGACAAGAAGATTTGAAAGCTCTTATTCTTAAAGACAAGAAGAAGAAAAAGAGGCCAGTGGGTGTTCTGAATTCGGGAAGAAGGTTTAAAGGACTAGTGAAGCCAGCTTCAGAGCTCGCAACTCCGTCAAGAGACAGAGGAAATCAGGATGGAGAGCCAAAAGAAGAATACCACAGTACAAGGGAGTCTGAGGAAGACGAACCTGACTATTTTGAAGTGCAGTATCCTCCTGCTGATGACAAATACAAATAGCTGGAAGATCGGCTCAATGCCATGGAGATCCAAAGGGTCCCCAGGTTGGACTTTGAAGAGCTAGGACTGGTCTCAGGGGTGGTCATCCCTCTAAAGTTCAAGGTCCCTACATTTTCTAAGTACGACGGTGTCTCCTGTCCTAAGCTGCATTTAAGGTCGTATGTCAGGAAAATTCAACCTCGCACTACTGATAGGGATTTGTGGGTACACTTCTTCCAGGAAAGTTTGACAGGAACTCAGCTGGAATGGTTCTATCAACTAGAAAGAACCAATGTGCATAATTGGGAAGATCTGGCTGCTGCTTTCTATAAGCAGTACCGATATAATGCTGACCTCGCCCCAACTCGTACACAGTTGTAAAGCATGTCTATGAGTTCCGGTGAGGGTTTTAAGGATTATGCCCAAAAATGGAGAGACCTTGCGGAAAGAGTCCAGCCTCCATTGTCTTATAGGGAGTTGGTGGACATGTTCTTGGGCACTTTATGCAGGCCATTCTTTAACCACCTGGTTGGAAGTTCTTCTACTGGGTTTACATAATTGATCATGACGGGTGAACGAGTAGAGCTGGCATTAAGAGTGGTAAGATAAAGAGGAATGCATCCTCCAGCACTGCAAAGAAACCATTCACATGGAAGAAGGAGGTCAATTCTTCTTATGGCAAAAGGAATCTTAACAAAACTTAGCGTCATCCGACGGTAGGGGCTGTTATGATTTCCAATTCTGCATCAAACTGGTAACAGAATAATCAGTCTAGAATAGATAAGCCAAGGAGATAGTTTACCCATATTAACATGACCCTATCTCAGGTTTTACCACACTTGCTGAAGTCCAATTTGGTTACCCTGAAAGAGGCTCCCAAGAATCCCAACACTACATCTCCTCACTACAATGCAAATGCTTGGTGTGCTTACCATTCTGAAAGTTCGGGCTATGATATAAATGATTGTTGGGCTTTGAAGAATAAAGTGCAGAATTTGATTGAAGCAAAGGAGATTAAATTTGACGCTCTTGAGACTCCTAATGTTATTATTGTCCATATGCCCAAGCACGGTCGTTGTGTTAATGCTATTGACGATGACATGTTTGTTGCTTCTATTGATGAATTGGCTACTCCACTCTTGACTATTAATAAGAATCTCTTGCAGGCCGGTTTATTTAGGGGTTGTGGCGAAGATTGCCACTTGTGTTTGTCCTTACCTAATGGTTGCCATTTGTTGAAGGAAGGCGTTCAGTACCTGATGGATGATAAAGAAATCATGTTTGAAAAGATTCCAGTTATAAGTGTTCCATGTGAAGATGTTTCTATCATTACCATTTCCGCCAATCCTCCCAAGGTCTCCTCCAAAAGACATGTCAGGATTACATTTGTTCTGAAAGTTGCTCCATTGATAGTTACTCTCCCTGGACCTATACCATATTCCTCGGATAAAGTTATTCCATGGAACTATGGGGTTAATGTCTATTACCATGGCGTCAAGCAAGATTTGCTGGTTTTTAAGGATTCAGATGCTGAAGACTCTGATCCTAACATTAGTAATATCGCTGGGACTAGTAAGATAACAAGAAGCGGAAGAGTTCTATCTCTCTCGAGATATCTCCTCCTAAAACTGTTGTTACTCCCGTGATCATCCATGCACCCGCTCCTGTTAATACTCCTATGACTACTCCTACTACTAGCCCTGCTGCTACCCCTACCACCGAGTCGGTCGAGACTCGGGGCAAAGAGATATTGGTTGAACCTGTCCAGACGAAGGCGCACCCAGAAGCCACCCCTGAGGCTTCTAAGAAAGTGGTAAGCCACCTGAACTCTTTCAAGTACATTGAAATGGACGGCGAGTTCATTGAGACCCCCTGTCAGAACTTTGAGGAGGTTCCACATACCGTTGCTGCAACTAAAACTTCTGCCAGTGTTCCAAAGACTATTAGGCCTCCACTGAAGATGGATTCTTTAAAAGATGCCAGAGCAGTTATTGAAGATGGTGGGTGTATAATTTGGAGCCAACTTCCTGATATTCCTTACAAATTTGACAAATTTGGTTTGGATTTTACATCAAGAGCTCAAAGGGTTGTTCATCGCGCTCGTGCTGGAGGACCACCCTTACGCATCAGCAATCATGGGATTAATGCTTTGGAAGACAGTGGCAGTGACTGTGACATGGATCAATGGATCTTCCCAACTGTCAGCGGAGGACTCACCAACTGGAAGGCTAAAGACTTTGTGTCGATTACTTTTATTCAGGAGTAATTGTCCTTTTTTGTTTTTGGATATGTGATAAATGGATAATACAAACTCTAAGACCTTGTGTCTTACCCGAGGCACAATGGTTATTTTTTGAGGGTTATCATGTTTCATTATCATATGTCATTAATAAAACATTGGACATTTTTACATACAAATTTTATGCTCTTTGTCTTTCTTTTCTGCTTTATTAAAATAGATATGCTCTTACACACACTCACATATCAAAATGCAGATCCACATCCACTCTGGATCCCATTGATAACGATTCTGTTATTGCTCATTATGGTTTTGAAAATTTGATCAACCAAGCTGAGGACAAAAGTGAGGAAGATTGTGAGGTACCGGGAGAGCTTACCAGACTGTTACAACAGGAAGAAAAGGCAATACATCCTCACGAGGAACCAGTTGAGACAGTAAACTTGGGTACTGAAGAGGACAGAAAAGAAGTCAAGGTAGGTTCTAACTTGGAGCCCAGTGTCAAACAGCGGTTAATACAGATGTTACATGATTATGTTGAGGTTTTTGCCTGGTCATACGAAGACATGCCGGGACTTGACACTGATATTGTGGTTCATCTCCTACCTACAAAAGAGGACTTCCCTCCAGTGAAACAAAAGGTTCGTCGTATGCAGCTGGATATGTCAGAAAAGATCAAGGTTGAAGTCATGAAAAAATTCAATTTCGGTTTCTTAGCCATCACGTCCTATCCACAATGGGTCGCTAATGTTGTTCCAGTGCCTGAGAAGGATGGTAAGGTTCCTGTTCTACCCCAAAATTTTCCCTCCCATATTCCTCAAGATTTGTCAAGAATGATCTTCAAATTGCTCAAAATGACTCACAGTGCCAGTTTGCACAGTCAAAAGCTCCATTTGATCTACAATCAACTGCAAGGGCAAAATGGTCATTTTGCAGTCAAAAGTCAGAATTCTTGGTCAACATCTTATTTTTGAGTTCACAATCATCATTTGATCAAGTCTTGATCATGATCCCACAAGAGTAGCTCAAAAATCATCAAGATGCAAAAGTTACTATTTTTGGACAGCAGAAAAGTCAACTGTACTTTGACCAGGGCATAACTCTTTCATGGTTTATCAGAAAAATTCCATCCAATTCTCAAAATGAAGAGAATTGTATCCTCCACAATTTCATAACTTGGAATTTTTATCATGCACCATTTGGAAGTTATGAATTTTTACATTATAGGTCAATTTCAAAAGTCAACAAAAGTACACTTTGAGTCAAAGGCCATAACTTGAGATTGGTAAAATTAATCAAATTCACTTAGTATAATTTAATTTAATTAGGGTATTTAGTAATTAAATAATTTAGTTTTAATTAGGTTAATTCACGATTAAATTCATAACTCTCAAACCGATTATCCGATTCAGTCCGTTCTTTCGCGAAAAATTAGATAAATTCATTAGGATCATTCTAATTTAAAACTCATGTTGTTTCAGTTGATTTTCGATATTTCTCGATTTTTCTCGTATAGCTTAATTTTTGACCTAAAACTCGATTCGCGCTTGTACATAATTTTTGCGCACTGTTTCCGTCTAACTTCTTCATGACTAGTCAAGGCGGAAAACCCTAATTAGGGTTCTTTATTTTTGCATTTAATTTTATTATTTTATTATGTAACTGCTCACAGTTTGTAATAGTTAATTAGGACATTTAATTTTCCGCATTTTACTTTTCAAGGGTTTGTTTTTGGCGATGTAAATACCTGACGCCTTGTAATAGCTTAGTTTTATTTTCCGCAACCATTGAATGCTAGATGTATGAATAATAGGCTATGCATGACAAGATCTATCTTAACTTAAAATCAACCGTAGCTCACCATAACATGTACAAAGATAACATAACTGAAAATTGATACACTCGCACATGCCACTCTTAGGGTACACCTCACTTGGTTGCCTCGAACGTGGTCATTGAGTATAGGAAGTTTTAGAGGTCGTCCTTTTGTCCAAAGATCATAAGTTGCCTCGAAACAGTTACCTCGGAAAAAATGAACTAAGACATTAGGGTTACCGCTAAGGCGTCCTAACATTGCTTTAGTGGCCACACGTCCCTTAAATCGAATTGACCCGAAAACTCCAACGACGGTGCTACCTACTCCTCAATAGTGGGATAGCATTGTCTAAAGGACATTTGCACAGTTTAATTCCTTTTTGAGTAGGTAGATGGTTCTTAAGTACTTGCTCCTTTTAAAACAAAACAAAACTTTTCGCACTTACACTCTCTTCAAAACAAAAACTCTTTTCAAGCCCACAAACACAAAGAAAAGCAAACTTTTGAAAACACAATGAGCAAGTACCTAAGAGCCCGTGGATAACCACGGATAGAAAGGGTGCTAACACCTTCCCTTTCTATAATCTACCTCCCGAACCCGAGAAACATCTCAAAAAGGAATTTTTCTGTGCTTTTATCCTTTCCTTGTTGGATAAAATAAAAGACGGTGGCAACTCTTGCTTACCGCGACATTTTGAGAAAACAAATGCAAACGCGAACTAGCATTCCAAAAACAGTCAGCTCTATTCCCACCGATCACAGTTCTGCTTCCCCACATTGATGTTCTGGTTGACAACACCGCACAACATAAGGTATTCTCCTTCATGGATGGTTTCTCCGGGTATAATCAGATCAAGATGGAACATGAAGATATGGAAAAGACAACCTCCGTCACACAGTGGGGCACTTTTTGTTACAAGGTTATGCCATTTGGGTTAAAAAATGCTGGGGCAACCTATCAGCGTGCTATGGTAGCTTTGTTCCATGATATGATTCACCATGAGATAGAGGTCTATGTTGATGACATGATAGCCAGGTCTCAGACTAAAGAGGAATACCTTTATCATCTACAGAAGCTATTTGACAGGCTGAAGAAATACAAACTGAGGCTGAACCCGAATAAGTGCACTTTTGGAGTAAGATCCAGTAAGCTCTTAGGCTTTGTTGTCAGTGGCAAAGGCATCGAAGTGGATCCTGCAAAGGTCAAAGCTATACAAGAAATGCCGACTCCTCTCACTGAGAAGGAAGTTAGAGGATTCTTGGGACGCCTAAACTATATTTCCAAATTCATTTCACATTTGACCGCTACTTGTGAGCCAATCTTTAAATTACTAAATAAAGATCAAGCAGTGAAGTGGAATGACGATTGCCAGAACGCCTTTGACAAAATCAAGGAATACCTTCAAGAGCCTCCAATTCTGATGCCTCCAATTGAAGGAAGACCTCTGATCATGTACTTAACGGTATTAGAGAACTCAATGGGGTGTGTGCTGGGGCAGCATGACGAGTCTGGTCGAAAAGAGCATGTAATATACTACCTTAGCAAAAAATTTGCCGACTGTGAAACAAGATACTCACTGCTCGAGAAAACTTGTTGCGCTTTGGAATGGGCTGCTCGCTGAATAAGACAGTATATGCTGGCCCACACTACCTTGTTGATATCTAAGATGGATCCTATCAAGTACATCTTTGAGAAGCCTGCTCTCTCCGGAAGAATAGCAAGATGGCAAATGATCCTGACCGAATACGACATTCAATATACCACCCAAAAAGCAATTAAGGGAAGTATATTAGCTGGTCATTTGGCTCATCAAGCTGTGGATGACTACCAATCCATGAATTTTGAGTTCACGGATGAAAACATCATGCTAGTAACTGATTGTGAAGAACCTGGACTGGATTAAGGACCTGAAAAAGGATCCAGATGGACTATGGTTTTTTGAGGAGCTTCCAACGCTCTTGGTAATGGCTTCGGAGCTATGATCATATCTCCTGAGGGTTGTCATACTCCTTTCACTGCCAGGCTATGTTTCAACTGTACCAACAATATGGCTGAGTATGAAGCATGTATCATGGGTCTCAAAGCTGCAATCGATTTAAGGATCAGGTTCTTAAGTGTATTCAGAGACTCGGAATCATCCAGATCAAAGGAGAATAGGACACAAAGCATCCTAATCTCATCCCGTACAAAGAACATATGTTGACACTAATCCCATACTTTGAAGAAATTACTTTTGAGAATTTTCCACGAGACGAAAATCAACTAGCGGAAGCGCTAGCTACGATGTCATCCATGTTCAAGGTCAGGTGGGATAATGAGGCTCCTCGGATCACCATTGAGAGCATGGATCAACCAGCATACTATCACGAGATTGGTACTGAAGAAGTGGTGGACAAGCCTTGGTTCCATGAAGTCAAAAGATATCTCGAAGTCCAAGAATACCCTGAGGGAGCTTCAGTCAATGATAAGAAGTTCCTAAGGAGGTTCTCTGCTAAGTTCTTCCTCATTAACGGGATCCTCTACAAGCGCAATCATGACTCTACCTTGATTCGGTGTGTAGACAAGAGAGAGGCAGAAAGGATTATGTTTGACTTACACGAAGGTACCTTTGGCACTTATTCTAGTGGATATTCGATGGCTAAAAAGATCCTACGGGCAGGATACTACTGGTCCACCATGGAAACAGATTGTTATCAGCATTCACGGACTTGTCACAAGTGCCAGATCTATAATGATAAATTACATATACCTTTGGTTCCCTTGAACGTCTTGACTGCTCCTTGGACATTCGTAATGTGGGGCATCAATATGATTTGGGAAATTAGACCTACAACTTCTAATGGGCACCGCTTCATCCTGGTTGCCATTGATTACTTCATGAAGTTGGTCGAGGCAGCTTCATTCGCTTCTGTTACCAAGAACGTTGTGGCCCGATTTATCAGACATAACATTATCTGTCTGTACGATATCCCAGAAAGAATCATCACAGATAATGGTACCAATCTCAACAACACCGTGATCACCAAGCTTTGCACACATTTCAAGATTCAGCATAATAACTCTTCTCCTAATCAGTCGAAGATGAATTGTGTTGTTTAAGCTGCTAACAAAAATATCAAGAGAATCATACAGAAGATGACTGTGACATATAAATATTGGCATGAGATGTTACCATTTTCTCTTCATGGTTACCGCACCACAATGTGCACATCAACAGGGGCAACTCCTTTCTCTTTGGTATATGGTATAGAAGTTGTCCTTCCCATTGAGGTCCAGATCCCTTCCTTGAGGATCATGAAAGATGCAGCACTGAATAAAGACGAATGGGTCCAGACTCGACTTGACCAGTTAAACTTGATTGATGAGAAAAGGCTTGCGCCTGTCTGCCATGGTCAGATGTAACAAAAACATATGATCAAAGCTTTCAATAAGAAGGTCAGACGTCAGGAATATCGGGCCAGTGATATGGTAATCAAGCGTATTATACTGCCACAAGGTGATCCCAGGGGTAAATTGACTCCCACATACGAAGGGCCATTTCTAATCAAGAACATATTCTCTGGTGGAGCCATGATCCTAACCAGTATGGACGGTGACGACCTTCCACACCCGGTAAATATGGACATAGTTAAAAAATACTACACATAAACAAAGACTCGCTAGGTCGAATGGCCTAGGAAAAAATAAGGGCATCCCGACGAACCAAAAGGGTTTTGGCAAAAATTAGGGATATACATTAAAAAAATCTGTACACCCGGCAAGTCGAAAACCTGAAAAGGCGGCTTGGACAAAAAAGGGTGTCCCGATGGACTAAAAACCCGAAAGGGCGGTCTAGGAAAAAGTTAGGGATTTAAAGCATATAACTATGTCCCGTTAGATCACCTTACATCCAGTCTTCAGTACCAACTATCAAGCTCAAAGCGGTACTAATAAATCCAATCAGCTTCGGACAAGCAGCAAAAGTGATGAGATGCTCAAAAACATAAAGGCAATAGCAGAATGGGAACCCAATAGGATTATTTCACATAGTTGTCTTTATTTGTATATCATTTTTGTATAACTTCCGTTTTTACAACAGCGTTCTCTTACTAGGATGTCTGTCCTCTTGTACAAAAATGCTTATTTTAAATTAATATAAAACTATTCGTTTGAAAGTGCAAAACTTCTGTTTTTATTTTTTCTGTTTTTTGAGCGAAAACGTCCAATGATTATTTTTGAACATATGCATTTGAATATGATTAATGCTTACAAACATACACCTAAAAACAGAAAAACAATTGCTAATGACTTTAAGAAACGGGACAATATCTAAAGACCATCCATAAGATACCCGCAGATGTCTTCCCCGACAGATACCATCGCCAGGAGATACAGAGGCAGAGATGTCCTACTACAAGGTCTATGCCACATTCTCAATATGCAGCCTAAAAGTACCACATTCTCATATCCCTGGCAGAAGCAAAAATCTCCAATTACTGCTCCAAAATCCCCAGTGAAGTCACCAAGCTTCTCAAGATTCTCCAACGGGATTTCAACAAAATTTCTAAGCAGTTTGTGAAGTTCACCAATAGCAACAGCGTTTTATAAATCTCAAATATTTTATAAATCCTTATCCCCAGTAGAGTTTATTTCTCTAGCTACGGAAATTTATCCCTTAGCGGAGTTTATTTCTCTAAATTGGTGAAATCTTACAACAGAGCTCTTCCCCTTGGCAGAATCATTCTCAAACATAAGTCGAAGATCCTCGGCAGAGAGAGGGGATTGCCAACAAAACTATCTCCATTTATTATCCCTAGCAGAAATTGAAGAATCACTTTCTTCACTCATCAACAACAATTCGGGATTCAACTTCCCGGCACTCTTCAGTAGCAGTCATGGATTTATTTTCCCAGACAAAGATATTGCGCAACAACATTACATGTTCATACATCATAGCATGCGCATACAAATACATATATCATTATCTCATTTATTTTGGGAGCATCATGCAATTCATACATCATACATCGCATGAAACTAATTTCACCTTTTCAGGTTAAATTAGTAGACAGACAAACAGTATCAACTTTTACAGCAGGTCAAAGATTAATGCCCAAAACCAGACGGGGAAACTATCTATATGACCAAGTGGTATGAACTCCCGAAGCAAGACGGGTTTACCAACAAATACAGCAGGCCATGGATTAATGCCTGAAACTAGATGGGGAACTATCCATGTGACCAAAATTTTCAAGTTCCAGATTAATACCTGTAACAAGCCAAGACAACTATCTATGGACGATCAATGGTAAATTAATACCTGTAACAAGTTAGGAAAACTATCTACATGAGCATATTGAAGATTAATACTTGAAACCATACGGGAAAACTATATTTCTCTCAGGTCAGAGATTAACTCCGGAAATAAGTCAGGGCAACTATCTCCATGACCAACAACAACAAGTGTTTTCCAGATTAATGCCTGTAACAAGCCAGGAGAACTATATGTGGATGACCGACTGTAGGATTAATACCTGTAACAAGCCAGGAAAACTATCTACATAAGGAGATAGAAGATTAACACTGAAAACCATACGGGAAAACTATCTTTCTTTCTCGGGTCAGAGATTAATACCTGAAACCATCCAGGACAACTATCTCAAATGACCAATAAAAGCAAGTTCCAGATTAATACCTGAAACCAGACAGGACAACTATCTGTGAACGATTGATTGTAGATTAACACCTGAAACCAGACAGGAAAACCATCTACATGACCACCCTGAAGAAATCTTACACGGGTTCCTTCTCAAAATCCAGATACGCTCTAACATGGACTCATCCTGAAACAGCCCTACACATGCTCTTTCTAATACATTTCCAAATAACGGTTAATTCCATTATCCCTAGCAAGTTACTGTGAAGCCTGGATTTCAACCAGAAAGTAGCAAACTTTCATCTCTCTAGACCAAAGATAACTCCTAGGTAGAGCCTTGGACAACTGAAGTTACTAGACTCTTTTCCCCAAGCAGGAGAACAACAGAAACCCACATTCCTCAGCGGACTCCTCCTCAGACAGTAGGAACAGGAACCCTCAAAGGGACCATGTGTGAAATCAACATCTACTTTGGATGGCATCTTTAAGTCCATCTCCGACGACTCTTAATTATCTTTTCCAAATGGAATCTGTAAGCCCATTCTCGACATCATCAACCATCGGTTTTACTTCATGTGAGCGCAAATTTCTGGGCACTCTAGTGTTCAATCATCTTCCACCTTCAGATCACGAAAGGCAGACAAGTCAATCTAAATCCTCAGGTTTAAGAAGATTGAACAGGGGAAGTTGTTGTACCCCAAAATTTTTCCTCCCCTTTTTACTCAAAACATGCTCCTAGAGATCCTCAATTGCTCAAGGATCGACCAAGAATTGACCAGACAAATTCTCCTCCTAAGCAATGAACCTCTAATTAGGGTTTCACTTCTCATCAAGATGTGTGAGGTCCAAAGGTCTCAAATGTTTTCCATTATCCTAATATTCCTTCAATATTTTCCATGACAAATTCCATGCCTTGCACTACAAGTTTGTCCAGTCAATTGCTCAAATGCTTGAAAATCAATTGTATTAGGTCAAAAGTCAATTATGGCCCATGTACAGTCAAACTTCAAGATTTTTGGTCAAAATCAACATTTTTAAGTGATATCCATCATTTGATCAAAGGTTGATCATGGTTCCTCAAAAAATACTCCTAATTCATCAAAAGTCAAAAATTGCTAAATTAGGGTTTCTATAGGAAAATTCAATTGAACTTTGACCAGGCATAACTTTCACATACTGTAGCGGTAGAAATGTTCATGACTAAGCCATTGGATTGACTAGACTTTATAAAAATCAAAAATAAGAATCGCCATCGCGCTTTATTGTTTCCAAAGGAATGGGAAAAGAGCGAATAACCCAAAAGGAGGGGGGAAAGATTCAAGGTAAGGGGGTTGGTTATGCAAAGGGAAGGTATTAGCACCCTAAACATCTACGGTACTCCGCATGAACCTCTTTATAAAATCTGTATATTTTGGCTATAAAAAAGTGTTGTATATAAAATGGATGGTGGAGGTGAGAAAAGAAGTATTTTTTATGATTTTTGCACCCGCCACGGTTGCGAACCTTTAGTGCCTACGTACCACCTTTCGTGCAATAGGGGATCAGGGTACACGTAGTTCCTCTTTTAGAAATTTGAAATACGAGTGTGTTGGTTAATTTTATGAGATAAGACGTCATCGTCATTGTCCGTGTGGAAAACATACTTACTACGCACAATCATGAGAAAGGAGAATTTGCATCATCTCAAAGTGGAGGATATGGCTTGGATTTTAAAATCAACAATGCCTCACTCAACACCCAAGTGGAAAATGTCTCACTTCACTACATATTGTAGAAGTATAGTTGTTTGCATCACCTCAAGGATTGACGAGAGCCTAATCTTTTAAGAAAAAGTTTAAAGATAAAAGCCAAAGTGGCAAAATGATTTGAAATGAGATTGATTGACTTTTAGTCTTCTCATAAAAAATGTCAAAGTATTATTAAATTGATTGAAGTTTATTGATGAAAATGTTTTGAAAATGCATGGACCTAAGTCCAAGTTTATTATGAAAGTGGTTTAAGTTTCAAAACAAGAAGATTTTTCAAAAGGAGGGAGACGATTTTTGAAATTAGAGAAGATTGGAGGAGAAGAAGAGGTTATCCTAAAGCATAAGGTAAGAGCTAAGGATAAGGACCATCGAACCAACAAGAAGCTGAAACTTGACATTATGAGCCAAGATAGAATTCCCATTCTTTGGAGTGAAACCAAGCAAACAAAGATACTAGATCTCTTCAAATGTATTAAGTCACAAAAATTAGGCAGAGTAACTGCTGTATGCGGGTGAATTCCAGATGACAAACAAAGAGTGTAATCACAAAAAACCTACACACAAAAACAAACAAGCAACCTAATGTCTTGAGGTAAACATCAAGAGCTCCAGACAAAATAATCAGATAAGATCACAAGGTATCCAAGATAGGCCAAGGTTTCTAATCCTAAGTCCAAGAAAAAGTCCATTGCTCCATCATGCCAAGGATAGTAACCAAATAGTCCAAGTACCATTAAGAGTTTTTTAGGGTTTAAGTTGATTAAGTATATTAAGAAAAGAAAAAGAAAAGCTCAAGTGAGCAAAGTAAAAATGACAAGAAAATAAATGCTCAAATGAGCAAAGATGAAAATGGCATGAAATGTAAATGCTAAAAAATAAATAGTACATAAAGCATAAAAGAGTAAAGGCGTAAAATAAACAAGTCAATAATTAGTGGTTAGTTGGATGACCATCTTGAAACTTGCATTTGGAACTCATTAGAGGATTGGTAGAACCAAATCCTTCACACAACAAGTTGCATTTGCTTTTTGTCAAGTATATCATCCATTTGGAATTCTCACAAGTACCATTTAATGATCAACGATGTTTAAGTGATCCGCGTTGACCAAAGGTGTTATAGATCCATTAGAGGATTGGTAGAACCAAAGCCTCCACACAATGAATCTCAAGGTTATTAGATCAAAGAGATCAAATTAACATATTTGGGCTTGCAATCATAAGTTTGGGCTACGAATGATCATTTATTCGAATCGGGACAAAATTTAGCGCTATGTTAAGCAATCGTAAGTGGACTTATATAGAAGTCGCACCTATTTTGAGGTCGGTCAATAGCAATCTATGCACCATTTGTTTTGAGACATGATATAGAGATCATGCTCTAACAACATTTAGTGCAATAAGAAGGGGATGAGATGAAGAGGAATTAGGGTAAAAAGAAAAACCACATTTGAATTAATATTTAATCAAACTATTATTAAAATCATTCATCCATTTTTGTGGAGTCAAACTCAACACCATGGATCCAATTATGTTAATAAAGCCATGACCAAAAAATCAACCCAAGACAGCCAGAAAATATTCCCAAAATAATAATATAATTAATATGTTCATTAAAGGGTTTTAAAATGTTTTTAAAAAATGGAAAATAATGAAGAAAATGCCAATTATATTCAATTTAATCAAGAAATGAAAAATAAGACCATAGAAAAATCAGAAAAGAGGCCAAGTGGTTTTATAAATTTTTTGGGGATTTTTAAAAGTCAGAAACTATTTTTAAAAATTAAATTAAATGGGTAAAATGAACAAAAATAGAAAAAAATAGTAAAGTTAGAAACAAAAAGAAAATAAGGTCACCAATATTTGTCACAATATCATTGGATCATTCCATAATTTTTTCAGAATTTAAAAATGTGTAAAAGTATTTTTAATCATTTTAAACAAATCAAATAAGTGTGAAATTCATAAAACATATCAAAACACAAAATTAAATTATGAAGAAAAAAATCAGAAAGAGAATAATCAAAAATATTTTTCATGATTTTTTCAGATTTTTTGGACTAAAAATGAATTTTCTAGAATTTTTTGAAATTTAAAATAATTAAAATATAAAAATCAGAAAAAGAAAATAAAAGAAAAAAGATGTGGACCATTGGATGAGAGTCAAAACGCGTTAGTAATCAAATCCAAGGGATCTGGCGCACTGTGCATATCATGGTCTTTAATGAATAATGTACAGAATCATTAAATAAATCAGAATTGGAAAATAACAAATGTCACGCTTTCATTGGTTAGAAGATGACACGTTGGTCATCTTCAACCTCCAGCCCTCACGAATTACAGGTCTCTAAAACTGTAAAATCAGAAGGTCAGACCTATGCCATTCGCTTCGTCTCTTCAAGACGAAGACAACCACACCCTCGCGACAAATTTATATAAACTGTAACTCAAGCAATTTGGGAAGAATGTTTTGAAAAGGGATTTGAAAATTCATGGTCAGAACGTGCTTCCGGATAAAATTAAGTGTTGCGACTAGAACCAGGGAAATGAGAGTAACACAGTGATACCAAAGTTTTGAAGAATTGATGAAGGAATCTACCTATTGAAGTTAAGTTGCAGAGCTCTGAAACTGGACTTCTATGGAGCAATATAGGGCACGATTCTTGAATGTGATTATATGGTTAGCTTCAGGGAAGATCAAGGAAGGTGAATTGATGAAAAAAAATGGATTGAAAAAGGCTTGAGAATAGGATTCGAAGTAGCTGAATTTTGAGTTGTGAAGCAAGTTTGGCAGGGTGATTCTGGCTATCTAAGCTTGGGAAATTGAATGGGGGATGACCCTCTATTTTTAGGGAATCAAAAGGAATGCTCAAGCATGTGGAATGATGCAAATTGGAGGGAAATCGTGTGAACCTGATGCACGAGCAAAGTGTGATCTGATTTGCATCAAAACTCATCAAATCCTTGTGTTTCAAGGCTTTAATCCACTTTGGCAACTTGGTTAAACATGTTTAGATCACAAACACGTGCTAATTTGATGTTTAAAGGCCAAAACATGGATTTCAAATTCTGACTTATGGTGAAACTTCAGTTCCAAGTTACCAAGTTCAATCCAATGGCATTTCCACCTCAGGGGATCTTAGGGCAAAATTCTTGATGCTTTGGAAAGATGAGGTAACAAGATTTGCAATGGAAAAAGAATGGAATCAAATGGATGCTTGAGCTGAAAAATACATGGAGTCAAAGTTGAAGAAAAAGAATTGACTTTCCATACTTAGAAATATTTCAAATTCTTCTTTAAAAATGACCTATAATCTCTTGCATCCAAACATGGCCTTCCACTCATTATTTGCTTTTGACAAAAAAAGATGGAATGAAGTAGATCTCTTGAATGACATTTTGCAATTTGAACCACTTAAAATCTCCAAAAATTGAGCAAGTTATGACTTGTTGAAGTTGGCCAAAAATCATGAAATGACCTATAATCTCTTACATTCTTAAGGCAACTTCCATCCATTTTCTTACTTTGCACATAAAAGAAAGAACGAAGTACATATCCTAAGGGTCATCATGAAAAATAATGGGCTCAAGGTGATAAAAATTGACCATGTTATGACTGTTAGAACAATTTTTGAATCTAGTACCCTATATTTAAGTTTTGATGATAACAAAGTGAAAAGATACAGTATTTATATGTTTCATGTTTGAACTATATGCTGCCTAAAAATACTATGCTCTGACTTGCAGATACGCTGATTAAAATAAGCAAGATCACTTCTTCAGCATCAGAACTTGATTTGATACACCAGCATCAGAAGTTGCTGAATCAGAACGTGAAGATCAGATGATCAACTCACGCACATGCTGAAGCTTGATGAACAGAACTGCGCGTAAACACTCTGATACAGAAACAATAGTTCATCAGCAGCGAAGCAGAATCAGAATGAGCCAAGCCAGAACGTGCATTGAAGAAGCAACGGTACTGTGCATTGAACGCTAATTAATTCCAACGGCATCATTCTAGACAAGATCTGCTCAAAAAGGAAAGCTTGTTATTAGCATTGAATCAAGAATATTGCATTCAACGTTCATCTTCTCAAGTGCTATATAAACAAGGCTTCGAAGATTATCATGGCTAATGCTCTCCAATTCTCTACACGCACAAAGCTGAACAATAATCTTCATCTACCAGTTTTGCTAAACCAACAAACTCTGATACTCCATTAGTGTTTAGCAATCTAAGTTTCTAAGCTTCATTTGTGTATACATCACAGTTGTGATAAAGTTTTGTAGAAAACATTCACACACATTTGTTTTATACCTTTGTAAGAAAGTGTTGCCTTGACAAACCGGGTTGTGGTTTGAATCAAGAAGGCTTTAGCAGTTGTTAAAGCAGATTTGTATTCAGTTGAATATAGTGAATTAAGACCTCGTTGGAGAGAGGCGAAATCACCTTGACGGGTGGACTGGAGTAGTTTGAGATCAAACGAACCAGGATAAAAATATCTTGTCAATTGCTTTAAGATTCCAGTTTTACAATTCAACCCCCCCTTCTTGTGTTTTTCACCCCTTCAATTGGCATCAGAGCGCCTGGTTCTGAGCTAAAACACTTAACCGTGTCAGTACAAGATCCAGCGTCAGAAAAACACAATGGCAGGAAACAACTCTCATTTCAGCAATGACAACAATGAGGATAGAGACAGATTCAGCGGCAAACCTCCAGTCTTTGATGGAGAAAACTTTGATTACTGGAAAGACAGAATTGAAAGCTTCTTTCTAGCTCATGATGCTGATCTGTGGGATATGGTGACAGATGGATACACGCACCCTGTGAATGCAACTGGTCAGAAGATTGATAGAAAATCAATGACTGATCAACAAAAGCGTGATTTCAAGAATCACCATAAGGCCAGAACCATCCTCCTCAGTGCCATCTCCTATACTGAGTATGAAAAGATCTCCAACAGAGACACATCTAAGAACATCTTTGATTCTCTCAGAATGACGCATGAGGGCAACGTTCAAGTCAAGGAAACAAAAGCTCTGGCGCTCATTCAGAAGTATGAGGCGTTCAAAATGGAAGAATCTGAATCCATTGAAGCTATGTTCTCTAGATTCCAGATTCTGGTAGCTGGTCTCAAAGTTCTGGACAAAGGATACTCTACTGCTGACCATGTCAAAAAGATAATCAGAAGTTTACCCAAGCAGTGGAGGCCTATGGTTACTGCTCTGAAGCTAGCGAAGGATCTCAACAAAATCACTCTGGAGGAACTTATAAGCTCCCTCAGAAGTCATGAGATAGAGCTAGAAGCTGACGAGCCTCAGAAGCAAGGTAAACCTTTAGCTTTAAAATCTAACAGAAAATCTGAATCTAAAGTTTTGCAGGCAGTTGAAGAAACATCTGATGGATCCTCATCAGAAGAAGACGAACTTTCACTTCTCTCCAGAAGAGTAAATCAACTGTGGAAGCAAAGACAAAGGAAGTTCAGGAATCCCAGAAGATCTGATCAGAACGAGTCTTCTTCCAGATACAGAAGGACAGATTCTTCCTCTGGATACAGAAGATCTGAAGGCTCCTCCGGTAGCAAGAAGCCAAACACAAAAGACATCATCTGCTACGAGTGCAATGAGCAAGGACACTACAAGAGTGACTGCCCAAAGCTTCAGAGGGAAAAGCCCAAAAAGAAGTTTGGAAGAGAGAAGAAGAAAAGTCTCATGGCCACATGGGATGACTCTGACTCGTCTGAAGCTGACTCAGAATCAGATGATGAAAGGGCAAACATAGCGCTCATGGCTAACATTCCAGATGACAGTGAAGCTTCTGAATCAGACTCAGAATCAGACACAGAAGAGGTATTCCCTAACTTCGCTGTTAATTTTACAAAGGCTGAACTTGCTGAAAGCCTCAATGAAATTCTGGAACGTTATCAGCAGATTAGAGCTAAATTCAGAGACCTGAAAAGGACTCTTGAATCTGACTCTAATAAGTCTGAGAGTCTCAAATTGGAAAACTCTGAGCTGAGAGATAAAATTTTAAAATTAGAAAACTCTTTACAAAACTCTCAGAAAGAACCAATTTCTGAAACTCCCAGCAACGCTGATGAGATCATCAAGGAGTATGATCATAGTTTCCAGAAGTTCCTTGCTAAAAGCATAGATAGAAGCAGAATGGCTTCAATGATCTATGGAGTTAGCAGAAACGGCAGGAAAGGAATAGGATACCAAGGTAAGGTTCCTACACCTAAGAATGTCATGGATTTAATTATTAAACACACTCCTCTAAATTCACACTTTGTGTATGGTCACACACACGACATCAAATACACTAGCAGTAAGCACTCTGTGAAACCAAAATTCAACCAGAGTTTTGGTAAAACTAACAAGTCAGGACCCAAGAAGATCTGGGTACCTAAGGATAAAATAATACATGTTGCAGATATCTTTAGCAGCAAGTCAGAAACACCAGTCATGGTACCTGGACTCTGGCTGCTCACGACACATGACGGGAAGAAGGCATATGTTACAAAGCCTGGAACTTAAGCCTGGAGGCCACGTTGGCTTTGGAGGCAATCAGAGGGGAAAGATTATTGGCTCTGGAACTATAGAAGTGTATTATGTTAGGATACTATGAACGCTCAAGAGGGTACAGAGTATACAATACAGAAACACAGATTGTGGAAGAATCAATCAGTGTTCGTTTTGATGACAAGCTTGACTCTGAAAAGTCAAAGCAGAATGAAAATCTTGCAGGTATAGAAATTGAATTTGCAGGTTCTGAAGACAAGTCATCAGAAGCTCTCAACACAGACATTCCTTCAACGTCTGAAAGGAGCAATGCTAGAAATCCTACAACTGCTGCTGATCAACCTCAGAAGAGATTACCCAGAAGCAGTTTGGATCACCCAGAAGAAACTATCCTAGGAAGAAAGGAAGATCCAATCAGAACAAGAGCAAGCTTCAGAAACTCTGAAGAAACTCTTATGGGACTTGTGTCTCTGATTGAACCTTCTTCTATTGATGAAGCACTTCTGGATAATGACTGGATTCTGGCAATGCAAGAAGAGCTGAATCAATTCACCAGAAACGACGTATGGGATCTCGTTCCCAGACCAAAAGGATTCAACGTCATTGGAACAAGATGGGTGTTCAGAAACAAGCTTAATGAACAAGGTGAAGTCGTCAGAAACAAGGCACGACTGGTTGCACAAGGTTATAGTCAGCAAGAGGGGATAGACTATACAGAAACCTTTGCCCCAGTCGCCAGGTTAGAATCTATCAGACTCTTAATTTCATTTGCTGTTAATAGAGGCATCACTCTGTATCAGATGGATGTCAAAAGTGCATTCTTAAATGGTTATATAGAAGAAGAAGTTTATGTTCACCAACCCCCAGGTTTTGAAAATACAAAACATCCAGAACATGTTTTCAAACTGAAAAAGTCACTGTATGGTCTGAAACAAGCTCCCAGAGCTTGGTATGAAAGGCTAAGTAACTTTCTGCTTGAAAATGAATTCACCAGAGGGAAAGTGGACACTACTCTATTCTGTAAAACAGTTAAGAGTGACATTTTAGTCTGTCAAATTTATGTTGATGATATTATTTTTGGTTCTACTAATCCTTCTCTTGGAAGAAAATTTGCTAAGTGTATGCAGGCAGAATTTGAGATGAGCCTCATGGGGGAACTGAAATTCTTTCTAGGAATTCAGATCAATCAAACTCCAGAGGGAACTTACATTCATCAGAGCAAATACATCAGAGATCTTCTGAAGAAATTTGACCTCTCAGAATGTAAGCCATCAAAGATTCCAATGCATCCCACGTGCATTCTGGAAAGAGAAGAGGTAAGCAAAAGTGTAGAACAGAAAGTCTACAGAGGTATGATTGGTTCTCTCCTTTATCTGACTGCTTCAAGACCTGATATCTTATTCAGCGTATGTATTTGTGCTAGATTCCAATCAGATCCTAGAGAATCTCACTTAACAGCTGTTAAGCGAATTTTCAAGTATCTGAAAGGTACTACTAATCTGGGTTTGTTTTATAGAAAATCTAGTGATTACAGCTTAGTAGGCTACTGCGATGCTGATTTTGCTGGAGACAGAGTGGAACGTAAAAGTACTTCTGGAAGCTGCCAGTTTCTGGGAGAAAATCTGATCTCGTGGTCCAGCAAAAGGCAATCAACAATTACTCTGTCAACAGCAGAAGCTGAGTACATAGCAGCAGCAGGATGTAGCACACAAATGCTCTGGATGAAAAGTCAGCTTGAAGACTTCCAGATTTTTGAGAGTAACATTCCTATTCTTTGTGATAATACTTCTGCTATTTGCTTAAGTAAGAATCCTATTTTACATTCTAGAGCTAAGCATATAGAAATAAAACATCATTTCATTAGGGACTATATTCAGAAAGGTATTTTAAACTTGAAATTTATAGATACAGACCACCAATGGGCTGATATCTTTACTAAACCCCTTTCAGAAGATAGGTTCAATTTCATTCTGAAACATCTCAGCATGAAAGTATGCCCAGAATGAAAATGTTTTAATTCCATGTATTTATCTTCAGAATGTAATTATATTACTGTGAACTTCTGATCAATCTCCTTTCAGAAAGATAGAACATGCAGATTGCATCAGATGCAAGTCTAAAGATCTGAGAGTCTAATCTCAAAGACAGACGTGCTGATCACTACATCAAACAAGTGTCATCCAATCATCAGCAAATCCCTGAAGCAGAACGCGTGCACGCTTCTGAGAAGGCAAAGCGCTGATTGGTTGCATTGAGACACATGTCTGGTAACCGTTTTTAAGTATCTTTCTCAAATCCCCCAAAATCAGCAAGCATTTAATGCAGAGTAATCACGCTTGTTAATGGCAATCATTATTTTTTTTTCTCTCTCTTAAAAACGTTTAATTTTTCAAAATAATTTTTGAAAATTCTATTTAAACACATTATTCTTCATTCTTACTCTTTACGCTTTCTCATAATCTCTCAAGAACTTTCTGCATATTTCTGAGTTTATCTCCTTCAAAACCTTTTTCTCTCAAATCATTCTAAAATCTTTGTTGTGTGAGAACAATGGCATCCTCCAGCATTTCTGCAGGGAATCAGAAGAAAGAAACTTCTGAGCAATATCAGGTGCCTACCAGAACTCTTCTCACACCGGTAAAGAATCTTGAGGTTCTCTCTGAGTTAATCATCGACTTCGAAAGTTTGAAGGAAAATGGATTTGACCTAACTGAAGAGATTAGGGCTCAAAAGTGGGAGAGGTATTTCGATAGGTTGGTTGGACCAACTTTCCCAGAGCTTGTCAAGGAATTTTGGATTCACGCCAAGATTCATAAACATCTAGTCATCTCTTCTGTCATGGGAAAGAAGATAATAATTTCTGAAGACCTCATTGCTAGGTTAATCGGTCAAAGTGGTGGTGGAGTCCGTTGTGTGGACATGGCTGACAGATGCCCTGATATAGGTGTGGTAGCCAACTGCATTTTCACTCTTGGATTTCCCAGCAGCAAAATTAAGGATCTGAAGGATCACTGCAGAGTATGGGCCAAGATTGTTCTGGGCTGTTATAATCACAGGAAGCCAACAAGCTCTCCTGATTATATAAACGTGGATCAGCAATTTCTGATCTACTTTATTGATCAGAGGGTGAAGATCAATCTGGCACACTTCCTGTTCAACCATCTCAAGACTAGTGTGAAAGAGACTAGAGAAGAAGAAAGGACCAAAAGGGACTGGATACCGTTTGGAAGGCTCATATCAGATATTCTGACAGAGAATAAGCTGATAGATTATCTGAGCGAAGCTCAAGTGCTGGGCACTATGGAACCAACTGTTGGAAAACCGCTGAACGCTAAGAACCTGAAAAAGATGAAGCTGATAGAAAATATTAGGAAGGAACCCAGAGCTACTTCAACTGCTGACATCTCCAGCAGAAGAGTGCCTCTGAGTAATTTCCCAAGATTTTCTAAAATGGAATCCCAACCTGATATGTTTCTCAAGTATCCAGATTCATACAAGGAAGAAGATACAGGTTCAAAGCTGAAGATCAAAGATCTGAGTCAACCCCAACCTGAAGTGACTCAGAAGAAGACAAAGAAGAGGAAAGCAGAAGGATCATCTCATCAGACTCCAAAGAAACGAGGTAATTCATCTGCTGCCCCTATTTCAATTTCATCTACTATTCCAACATCTGCTGCCCCTCCTAAAACCTCTCACAGAATATCAATCCCAATCCCTACTATTGATGAAACCATACCAGAAGACCCTTCTGAGGCCTTACTACTCAGAAGACCCAGAATCAAAATTACCAAACAACCAACTGTTTCAACAACACCAGCACTTGATAGAGTGCTAGCTGATATTGAGCGTGAACATGCTTCTGCTCAACCAAATTCTGAACCACCAAATATTCCTCCTCCACAACCAGAAACACAACCTGAACCAGAAATTCAACAACAACCAGAATCAGAACAATCACAACAACCACTCACAGAAGAACCTCTGATCCCTGAGCAATCAGAGATTCCACCTCCTCAACCAGAAAATAATCCACCTTCACCACAAACAGAGTTTCACCGCTATGAAACCCCTTCTCCACATCATTCTGATCCCCACTCACCTCAACCTTCACCGCTGGCAATCCAGTTGCCATGTGGAACCACCATTGTCAGGCCCCAGTTGCCATCTTCAGAGGAATCAACACCTCCAAAAACTCCAACCACTCCAATAGAAATATCTTCCTCTGACTCTGATAACCCTCCTCCAAAACAAACAACCTCTGAAAACCAATCATCTGAAAACCCCAGCAGAACTTTCATTGACTTAACACGTCTTGAACGTCTTGCTGATCTAAGACACAAAATTGCCATACCCAAACCAAAGCAACCAGATGTTGGCTCTGGTATTTTGAATTTTGAAACAGGTATGCTGCAATGGATTGCTTCTTTGAAGCAAGTCTGTCCGGGGATGATCGACCCAGCTGCTTCTGATCAGCTCTGGTCACAGTTCAGAGTATGGGTACGTGCTGAAGCCCTCAAGCTGCAGGACGTCAACTATGAGCAGGCTCAACAGAACTTTAGCAAGCTGCTGAAGGAAGTTGAGAGTCAGCTGCCTCAAGAAGTTGTACTCCCTCTGGACAGTGAATCTTGGTCTGAGAAAGAGCAAGCTGCACAGGTGCAACCATCAGAGGACAAGACCCTTCAGGAAGAAAATCCAGCAGAAGATGTAGCTGAAAGTTCTGAGAAGCTTCCTCCTTCTGAAAGTTCTCAAGCTACCTTGGACAGGCAGGCTCTGGAAGAACTAAGGCTGAATGACTTGCGTCTACAGCAGCGGATGGAAGAGAATGATCAGAAAATGAAAGCAAGAATGGATGTACAGGACAGCAAGATTGACACTGTTGTCAACATGGTTCAGAAGCAGAATGAAACTTCTGAAAAGATTCAAGCAATGCTGGAAAGCCTGTTCTCACGCATGCCCCCACAACCTTAAATTGTTTTTCATGTATAACATTCTCTATGTTTTCTTCATTTTCTGATGTACTGTTTTGACTATGTTTTGTAATGCTATTTTGCTCTGATTCTGAACTATTTTAATATAATTTGTTTTTCTGATCTAAATCGTTTTAGCACATCACCAGCACTTTTTGATTGCTGACAAAAAGGGGGAGAACAAGAATGATATTTAAAATCAATAACGGCTAACTAGACAGAAATTCTCAAACATTCTAACTCTATTACTTGAAATGTTTTTCTGTTTTGCTTCTAAGTCTACATGCACAAGGAAGCTCCTGAACCTATGAAGACTATGAAGCTAGAAGCTCTGATCAAAATATAGAAGCTCATGTTGCTCTGATCAAATATGAAGTTCTGATCGACCAAACACTCTGATCCAAAGCAAAGCTCTGACAGGAAAAGCTCTGAAGCTCTGCTCTCTGATAAGTCAAAGACCTATAATCTGATGCTCAAAGATAGAAAAAGATCTGATCCTGAAGAACACGCATATCAAAGGGAAGTAACAAACTCAGGGGGAGTATCTCTTAAACTCTGATTTCTCTTTACTTCTTAACTCTGAAACATTTCCTAGATACCTTTTCACGTTATTATTTATTTAAAATATCTAGTTTTTGTCATCATCAAAAAGGGGGAGATTGTTAGAACAATGTTTGAATCTAGTACCCTATATTTAAGTTTTGATGATAACAAAGTGAAAAGATACAGTATTTATATGTTTCATGTTTGAACTATATGCTGCCTAAAAATACTATGCTCTGACTTGCAGATACGCTGATTAAAATAAGCAAGATCACTTCTTCAGCATCAGAACTTGATTTGATACACCAGCATCAGAAGTTGCTGAATCAGAACGTGAAGATCAGATGATCAACTCACGCACATGCTGAAGCTTGATGAACAGAACTGCGCGTAAACACTCTGATACAGAAACAATAGTTCATCAGCAGTGAAGCAGAATCAGAATGAGCCAAGCCAGAACGTGCATTGAAGAAGCAACGGTACTGTGCATTGAACGATAATTAATTCCAACGGCATCATTCTAGACAAGATCTGCTCAAAAAGGAAAGCTTGTTATTAGCATTGAATCAAGAATATTGCATTCAACGTTCATCTTCTCAAGTGCTATATAAACAAGGCTTCGAAGATTATCATGGCTAATGCTCTCCAATTCTCTACACGCACAAAGCTGAACAATAATCTTCATCTACCAGTTTTGCTAAACCAACAAACTCTGATACTCCATTAGTGTTTAGCAATCTAAGTTTCTAAGCTTCATTTGTGTATACATCACAGTTGTGATAAAGTTTTGTAGAAAACATTCACACACATTTGTTTTATACCTTTGTAAGAAAGTGTTGCCTTGACAAACCGGATTGTGGTTTGAATCAAGAAGGCTTTAGCAGTTGTTAAAGCAGATTTGTATTCAGTTGAATATAGTGAATTAAGACCTCGTTGGAGAGAGGCGAAATCACCTTGACGGGTGGACTGGAGTAGTTTGAGATCAAACGAACCAGGATAAAAATATCTTGTCAATTGCTTTAAGATTCCAGTTTTACAATTCAACCCCCCCTTCTTGTGTTTTTCACCCCTTCAATGACCATTTGAAGTCACATATGGAAAAAGAGGGATTCATCTAGATGACTTGTAATCTTTCTTCTTCACCAAGTTCCTTCCACATGAAAACTCCTTGGGACTTTTGAAGTGATTTGTTGGTAACTCTTTGAAGAGAAGAACTTTTTTGGAATCACTCAAAAATACCAAAAGATGAGTAAGATATGCCCCTTTGAAGTCCAAAACCCTAGCCTCTAAATCAAGAGAATGCTTGGTGGAACTTTGCCAAGTTTGAACAAAGTTTTTGTGCCAATATTCTTCCTTTGTGAATAGAAATTGTTGAGAATGATGATGAGGACTCATGGCCACCAAAACCACTTCCATACCAACTTCCAAACAAACTTCAAAGGTGAGGTTTGAATCTCTCAAGACTTTGACTAGGGCATGGAAATAAACTCATGAACCCATGATGCAACTTGTTAAACCTCATTACCTTTACCTACATTATTAACAAGTAAGACAAACCAATATTGTATTTGTTAATTTAGAGAGAAAATCAAAGCAAAATATCCATGATCACCACAGAAAACAAGTCAAGGTGCTTGGTAACTCCTCAAAGAGCAAGGCTAAAGATAGGGAGAAGAACCAAAAGCCCTAATGTGATTTTGTGGTGATTGAAACAATATGGTATGATGAAGGGATCTTAGGGGGGAAAATTGGGGTACAACAGCTTCCCTTATTTAAGTTTCTTCTATCCGGAGATACGAAGGTTAAAAATCTTTGTGTCGACGTGATTGAAGACACTTAAATATAAAACAAACCCTGTTTTTTGCCCTAAGATGACATGCAAACATTTATGCATATGAATGCACATGAATGGAACAAAAGAGACGCAAAGTAGAATTGGGGATGCAATATGAAATGTAGAAACAAAAGAGCAATCCCACCAGGAAAATAAATCACTCGTAAACCACAAGAAAAGAATCAGAGAGGAGGATAACAAGCATCGACATTCACTGCCGATGTACTACCAACATTCACTGAAGGTAGAAAGAGAAAAATATCATATCACCGTCGTTCACTGACGATGAACTATCAACATTCACTGAAAATAGCAAAAATATAACAAACACTGACGTTCATTGCCGATGTATTACCAACGTTCACTGAAGGTAAAAAGAGAAAATATATCATATCACCGCCGTTCACTGACGATGAACTATCAATGTTCACTGAAGATATCAAAAAGATAACAAACACTGATGTTCACTGCCGATGTACTACCAACGTTCACTGGAGATAGAAAGAGAAAATATATCATATCACCGCCGTTCACTGACGATGAAATATCAACGTTCACTGAAGATAGCAGGAAGATAACAAACACCGACGTTCAGTGCCGATGTACTACCAACATTCACTGAAGGTAGAAAGAGAAAATATCATATCACCGCCGTTCACTGACGATGAACTATCAACGTTCACTGGAGATAGCAAAAAGATAACAAACACCGACATTCACTGCCGATGTACTACCAACGTCCACTGAAGGTAGAAAGAGAAAATATAACAAGTTTCCCCAAGATTCTGGTGTTTTGCCAAGAACGGGTCTCAACTTCTTCTTTAACCAAAGAAATCTTCCTGGAAAGGGTAATACGTAACCTGTCTCAAATAAAGAGACTTCCACTTATTGTCAAGGGGATTTGCAAAGAGAAATGACTTTCTAGGGATGGAAATATGATTTCCCGGGGAAGTGCCACGATATTCCTGCTAAGGAGATAAAGTCTTCTTGTGCAAAATAAATGCACAAACCAAAACCCAAAGTTTTCAAAAAACCACAAATCCAATTCAGAAATACACTGGAGCAAGACGACCAATGCAGATTCATCCTTTGAGAAATAAACTTAAGAGGGAAAACCAATTTCAACTAAGCAAAGAGCGCTGCAGGAAAAGTCAGAAGACTATATCAATGAACGATGATTCTTAGCAATGCATGATGTATGTATGAATGTATGAGTGATATCATGCATATGCTGGTAAAAGGATACACGATCAGTGCCACGAACAAAACCGCCTCAGGTACTAACAACATTGGGCTAAACTTCAACCAGAAAGATCAATCCAAGAAAGGTAAAAGCAACTGCAGAAATCAAACTTATTGCCTGCTTTAACTTCACTGAGGAGAAACATAATCCGGATGTAGCCAAATCAAACATATATCGGGATAGAACATCCTTCTTCCGGTTTCATCGGAGAAAACAGTTTTCCAAAAGCAACATGCCTACTGGAGATTGCGAGACCAGCCTCAAATAAAGCAGACTGACGCCGACACAACCAAACCTTATTGGGGGATTCAAGCCTACCTTCCTGGAGAAAACTTTCATCACGAATACTCATTCCAACAAGAGATGCCCTGGGATAATCTTCCCGGGAAGTCAAGAAGTCAATATTAATGCCAAAACTGCAAAAAGAGCGACATCCCAGCACACCAAAGGAATAAAACCTTTCATTATATGAGGGAAGACTTTGCTGGGGAATCTGGGACAGAGGCTTCTGGCCATGCAAACCCAAAATCAAAAGTGAACCAAGACTTGACTGGTGATAATGGGATCATAAACCCAATACTATATCTTGCACCCACTGATATCGTCTTTAACTATCTGAGAAACACACAAAGATTGCACACCTACCAGCAAAATGACCTGAGAAAACTTTCATGAAGGGAGTAAATCTTCTTAAAACAACCGGAGTTTGTCCATTCTTGGGACCACCATTCTTGTTGTCATTGTTTCATCACAAATCCCAAAGTAAATTGAATTTGTAAAGATATCTCTTTTTTTTTAAAAGTTAATTTTGCTTTTAATCTTTTTGCTTTAACAGTTATTATCAGTAATAAATGAAGTCTTTGTAAGCTAAATAAAAATAAGAACACAAAGAATTGGGCAAAATCTCGAATTTCATTAATAGAATGGTAGTCTGCGAATGGCTAGACTCCATGGATGATTACAAAGTTTGGGAAATGGTAATACATAATGGAAAAGATACATTAAGATACAATGACCACTATCCCCCCTAACAGCTTTTGAAATACTGGGCAGCAGCTTCCGTTGAAGTATGGTGAGGATCTAAGAAGATTGTTGCTTCAACGATCAAGTCTCGTCTGACGTAGTTACTTGCCAAGAAAGTCCCTAACTTTTGCCTAAGATGCCCTTGTGGGTTTTCAACTTAGCGGGAAATTTATTCTGTTTATGTCTCTAATTTTTGCCTAGACCGCTCTTTCGGGTTTTTGGCCTACCGAGACGCACTTTTTTGCCTAAGCCGCCCTTTCGGGTTTTCAACTTAGCGAGCTGTTCTTTTATTTCTTTAGGCGAAGTATTTCTTGACTGCATCAGCATTCATGGGACGTGGGAACTCCTCGCCATCCATAGTTTCAAGAATTAATGCACCACCAGAGAAGGCTTTCTTGACAACATACGGGCCTTCAAAATTGGGATCCATTTGCCCCTAGAATCAGTGTTGAAAGACATGATCTTCCTGAGCACGAGGTCGCCTTCTCTGAATTCACGAGGTTTGACCTTTTTGTCAAATGCTTTCTTCATTCTTTTCTGATATAACTGTCCATGACACAAAGCTGTCATTCTCTTCTCTTCAATCAAATTTAATTGGTCAAACCTGTTTTGAACCCATTCAGCCTCTGTCAATTTGGCTTCCATTATTACCCGCAACGAGGGAATTTCTACCTCGTCAGGGAGTACAACTTCCATTCCATACACTAGGGAAAATGGGGTTGCTCCTGTTGAAGTGTGAACAGATGTTCGATATCCATGTAGAGCAAAAGGGAGTATTTCATGCCAATCCTTATAAGTAATAACCATTTTCTGGATAATTCTCTTGATATTCTTATTAGCAGCTTCAACAGCCCCATTCATCTTTGGCCTGTATGGAGATGAATTGTGATGGACAATCTTGAATTCTTCGCGTAGTTCAGTCATTATCTTGTTGTTCAAATTCGAGCCATTGTCAGTGATGATTCTGCTTGGCACACCATACCGACATATAAGATTGTTTTTGATGAAACGCACAACCACCTATTTGGTAACATTGGCATACGAAGCAGCCTCTACCCATTTGGTGAAGTAGTCAAATGCTACCAAGATAAAACGATGTTCGTTCGAAGCTTTGGGTTCTATCATCCCGATCATGTCAATACCCCACATAGAGAAAGGCCACGGGGAGGAAAACACATTGAGAAGTGTCGGAGGTACATGGATCTTATCTGCGTAAATCTGGAATTTATGGCACTTCTTTGCAAATTTGTAACAATCAGATTCCATTGCCAACCAAGAATAACCTGCCCTTAGCATCTTTTTAGCCATTGAATGTCCATTAGCATGAGTGCCAAATGAACCTTCATGGATCTCATGCATCAAAATGTCTTCTTCGTGTCTATCCACGCATTTGAGCAAGACCATGTCAAAATTCCTCTTGTATAACACATTTTCACTGAGGAAGAAACGGCCTTCCAATCTTCTCAGTGTCTTTCTATCTTTCTTTGACGCACCAAACGGGTATTCCTGAGTCTGGAGAAAATGCTTGATATCATGATACCAAGGTTTTTCATCTGCTACCTCCTCTGTTGCAAACACATGAGCGGGCCTATCTAGCCATCGAACTGTAATTCGGGGTATATCATTCCAAGCATTTACTTGGTACATGGAAGCCAGAGTTTCCAGAGCATCCGCCATTTGATTTTCATCTCTAGAAATCTGATGGAATTCAACTTTATTGAAGAATGGTAGTAATCTTCTAGCATAATCTTTGTAAGGGATCAAGCCAGGGTGACGAGTGTCCCATTCTCCTTTAATCTGATTTATTACCAAGGCTTAATCACCATAAACATCTAGAATCTTGATTCTGAGATCAATAGCTTCTTCAAGACCCATGATGCAAGCCTCATATTCCTCCATATTATTAGTGCAATCAAATGTTAACCTTGCAGTAAAAGGAATGTGCGATCCATGAGGAGTAACAATCACAACACCAATTCCTTTACCATAAGCATTCACAGCTCCATCAAATACCATACTCCAATGAGATTCAGGGTCGGTGCCCTCCTCAGGCAATGGTTCATCACAATCTTTCAATTTCAAGAACATCACATCTTCATCGGGGAATTCATATTTTGCAGACTGGTGATCTTCCACCGGCTGGTGAGCAAGGTAATCTGCCAACACACTAATTTTGATAGCATTTTGAGTATGGTACTCGATATCATATTCAGATAACAACATCTTCCAGCGGGAAATTCTCCCAGTAAGAGCAGGCTTTTCAAAAATATACTTGATTGGATCTATTTTGGAGATCAACCAAGTAGTATGATTCAACATATACTGCCGCAAACGCTTTACCACCCAGGCCAAAGCACAACATGTTTTTTCTAGAATAGAATACCGCGACTAACAATCAGTGAAATTTTTGCTGAGATGATAAATGGCAAACTCTTTCATTCCCGTTTCATCCTGTTGTCCCAGAATACAACCCATGGATTTATCTAACACTGTTAGATACATAATCAACGGTCTTACTTCTACGGGAGGGAGCAAGATAGGATATTCAAGAAGATACTCTTTAATACTTTCAAATTCCCTTTGGCAGTCATCTGTCCACACACAACCTTGATCTTTCTTTAACAACTTAAAGATCGGTTCACATGTTGTAGTCATATGGGAAATAAATCTGGAGATATAATTCAAACGCCCGAGGAAACCCCTGACTTGCTTTTTAGTTCTTGGTGCTGGCATTTCTTGAATTGCTTTGACTTTGTCAGGGTCAACTTCAATTCCTTTCTGGCTAACAATAAAACCCAACAATTTCCCTGATCTAACTCCGAAGGTGCATTTATTTGGATTCAGGCGGAGACGGTACTTCCTCAAACGCCGAAACAACTTCAACAGATCTTCTATATGCCCTTCTTCAATTTGGGATTTGGCAATCATATCATCAACATATACTTCGATTTCTTTGTGCATCAGATCATGGAATAGGGTCGTCATGGCCCTCTGGTACGTTGCACCAGCGTTCTTCAACCCGAAGGGCATCACTCTGTAACAGAATGTTCCCCATGGTGTGATAAACGTTGTTTTTCCATGTCCTCTGGAGCCATTCTTATTTGATTATACCCGGAAAATCCGTCCATGAACGAGAATACCTTGAATTTTGTTGTGCTATCCACTAATATGTCAATGTGAGGCAATGGAAAATCATCTTTTGGACTAGCTTTATTTAGATCTCTGTAATCTACGCACAAGCGGACTTTTCCGTCTTTTTTCGGTACTGGGACAATATTGGCAATCCATTGAGGATACACTGATGTCATAAGAAAATCAGCATTAATCTGCTTTAGGACTTCCTCTTTGATCTTTACTGCCATATCCGGGTGGGTTCTTCTCAACTTTTGTTTAATTGCAGACACTCTGGCTTCAATAGAAAATGATGCTCGACAATATCTGTATCTAGACCAGGCATATCTTGATAAGACCAAGCAAAAATATCCACATACTCTTTCAACAGCTCAATCAACCTGCTCTTTACATCAGGATGCAATGATGCTCCAATCTTAACTTCCTTCAGATCTTCTCTTGAACCCAAATTAACCACTTCCAAGGGCTCTTTGCATGGTTGAATGGTATTTTCCTCGTGTTCAAGCAACCGTGAGACCTCTTCTGGAATCTCATCATAATCTTCTTCTTCAGCCCCAAATACAGGACAATTAAAGTTGGGAGAGGGTGCAGGGTCATTGTATTCAACGGGTTTTTTAATTAATCTGCACATATGATTTATGATTGTTTTTAGAAACTGACACATATAACAAGTGATCATGCAGATTAATTTTCAGTTATTATTTATTTTGAAAGGGTTTTTTTTATTATTACCATTTCCTAGAAAAAGCAGAAAATAAAAGACATAATTTGGAAGCAAATACAACTTTTATTAATGATCTTAATAGTTATAGCAAACAGATAAGCCCTACAACATCAATGCTTCCACCTTGGGCAGAGTGAAAGCTTTTCAAAAGAAAGAAACAGATTAACAAAACAAATTACTTTGAAACATGTATGCAAGTAGGAACATCAATGGTGACCCAGTTCTGAACTCGGACTCCATGCGTCACATAATTCGGTACTTCCTGCTCTGCTTCATTCTCTTCAACAACATTAATTCCAGAACCAATCAGATTGAGGTAGCCTTCACTGCGGAAAACATCATGATAACTGTTCACAGAAGACTTTGACTTCAAACTTTCGCCTTTGCCATTCCTCGAAGAGAAACCCAAACTAGTTATGTTTTTGTTCACGGGTGGATCCACAAGTCGCCCCCAAACTGCATTATGACCATTGCGCACAACCTGCTGCGCATCCTTCAGGGAAACCACAGAATTCTCATTCTTCCTTATGTTATCAATGGATAGGGCTTGCAACTGGGTTCCAACAGCAGCCTCATCCGCTTCTACAATACTGAAAGAGGATAGATGGGATATCAACAATGCCTGCTCCATATTTATGATCACTACCTTCCCTTCACGCACAAATTTTATCTTCTGATACAGAGTTGAAGTGATAGCCCCTGCTTCGTGTATCCACGACCTTCCTAGCAAACAACTATACGTGAGATTAATGTCCATAACCTGGAAGGTTATCAAGAACAAGTGTGGTCCTATATGGATGGGTAAGTCCACCTCACCGATGACAAAATTTCTCGACCCATCAAAAGCCTTCACAATGATGCCACTCGGGTGCATAGGTGTTCCCTGATACTTTAACATCATGAGAGTACTTCTCGGCATAACATTCAACATGGATCCATTATCAATTAGCACATTGGATAGCGAATCATTCTTGCAGTTCATAGATATGTGGAGGGCCAGGTTATGATTCCTCCCTTCATCTGGTAACTCGTCATCGTTGAAACTCAAGTTGTTACATGACGTAATGTTTCCAATTATGCTGCTGAATTAATCTAAAGGCATGTCATTCTCTACAAAAGCTTGGTCTAGTACTCTCATCAGTGATTCTCTATGAGCGAAGGAATTCATCAATAAAGCTAGGATGGATATCTTTGAAGGAGTCTGCAATAGCTGGTCTACAATTTTGTAGTTGCTCATCTTAATTATCTTCAAGATATCATCCACTTCTTTCTCCAATGTAGCTCCACTAGTCTCTCTTGTAGCCTTCTTAGGCTCATCGTTCTCAGCAATTTTCTTTCCAGCAACAGCGTCTCTTCGAACAACTGGCACAAACACACGACCACTACAGGTCACCCTACTATTATTAGCTATATTTCCAACATCTGGTATTGGCTGGATGGGAATTTCCACCCCATCTTCTAAGGTTGTAGCGTTGTATTTGTAAGGCACCGCCTTATCTGATTCATAGGGAACAGGACCTGGCAGACTAATTACCAATGGGGTAACAGCTGGTTTGCTATGGTACTCCACCTCAATATGAGTGGGTGCACCGAAGCAAGGTACAATGACATTTACACCTTCCTCAACACAATCAGCACTCAAAAGGTCAATTCCGGCAAACAAATCATCGTCTGAAGAGAAATACTCATTCGCGGAGGCGTACTCTTCCTCTGACTCTTGTCCCATCAAACGAACTTCAACCATATCAACCTCATGATAATCATCTCTCTGACTCGTGATCTTGATAGTTCCATTGTCTAACAGCAATTGAACACCCTCTCTCACAATAGAACATCCTCGGGGGTCTCGACAGCAAACTATGCAAGATCCATATTGGTGTTCCACCTGACCAGCATTACGGCAGAAGGTAGCATGCAACTATACGAGATCTTCATTCAAATTCTCTACTTCAAAAATTCTAAATTCACCCAGACATCCAGAAACCATATTAACTTCCTCTTCATATTCTGCTCTAGGCCTGATTATATGGATTAAGCCCTCATCCATCATCTCCTGTAAATCAGCCTTTATCTTCTCGCAACCCTGTATATTTATACTGCAAATAGCACAATCGGCATGGTCATGCGTATAATAACTGAATTCACAGAGGTCTGCATGCATCTTCACCAAATCCCCTCTAACCAGATTAATGTCAAAAATCCGGAAGTCACCTGGACAACCGGCCACC
The DNA here is from genome assembly GCA_948472305.1 of Vicia faba. Taxonomy (NCBI): domain Eukaryota; kingdom Viridiplantae; phylum Streptophyta; class Magnoliopsida; order Fabales; family Fabaceae; genus Vicia; species Vicia faba. The sequence goes on along the minus strand of OX451741.1, from coordinate 1,407,192,422 downwards.
ATATTCACAGCATTCACTCCCCCGTGCTTGGGTAGAGGATTGTCTTTCACATTAGGTCTCATGTCTTTGAAAGATAAAATTCCAGACTTCACCAACTTTGCACTTCAGTCTTCAAAGGATAACAATTTGCAACAATATGCCCTGGTGCTCCCTGATGAAAGGCACATGTCTGGTCTACTTTGTAATACCAAGGCAATGGTGATGGCACTGCTGGAGGTGGTCGTGTCTGGACCAACTTCTTTTGAATCAATGCTGGTAGTAGTTCTGCATAACTCATGGGAATAGGGTCATAGTTCTCCCTTCTCTGATTATTCCCTTGGTTCCCCTGCTGGGACTGTCTTTGATAAGCAACAGTAGTCGGAGTAGCATTCATAACAGGAGTCATTGAAGCAACTTGTTGGTGACGCTGATAATTCCTTCTAGGAGATTTTGTGCTCCTCTCTTGTATAACAGCATTTGTATCCCCCTCTTTCTTCTTTGTAAACCCATAAGTTGGCTTTTTCACACCTCTGGATCCTTCACCCTTCGTCAAACGGCCTTCTCTTACTGCCTCTTCTAAGCGGACACTGATTCCTACCATCTCTGTAAAATCACTTGGGGCACTTGCTACCATTCTTTCGTAGTAGAAAGAGGCTAGCGTCTTCAGAAAATTTTTAGTCATTTCCTTCTCCTCCATGGGAGGAATCACTTGTGCAGCTACTTCGCGTCATCTCTGCGCATACTCTTTGAACAATTCTCTGTCTTTCTGAACCATGGCCCTAAGTTGGTCACGGTCAGGTGCCATGTCCACATTGTACTTGTATTGTTTTATGAATGCTTCTCCCAAATCATTAAAGGTATGGATGTTGGTGTTGTCTAAACTCATGTACCATTTCATCGATGCGCCGGTCAGACTATCCTGGAAAAAATGAATTAGCAGACGCTGATCATCGGTGTGGGTAGACATTCTCCTCACATACATCACCAAGTGAGCACGAGGGCAAGTGTTGCCCTTGTACTTCTCAAACTCTGAGACTTTGAATTTAGCAGGCACTTTAACATTCGGGACCAAACACAGCTCATTCACATTCTTCCTAAATAGATCTTTTCCCCTAAGAGCCTTCACCTCTCTTTTCATTCTATCAAACTGCTCTTGGAAATCATCCATTCTGTCATAAAGACCCAAATCTTCACTCGGCAGAGGGAAAGGACGACACGCATCTTCATTAACAAAGGGAACCAAATTCACCGAAGGAGGTGCAGCAGGAACAACATGCACCACAGGAGGTGCTGGAGTAACAACATTTGGAACCACTGGAGCATCTTGGGGGCCCAAATTGAAACCTTCAGGTGCAAAATTCTCTGGCATTCCCCATGGATAACCCTGAGGCATACGGTTTTGAACAACAGTCGGAGTAGCGGATACAGGAACAGAAGGGACTTCAGCATTTGCCCTTGTTGGTTGAGGTTGAACCCTCGGTGGCTGATTCTGAGCAACCACCAGAGCTTCCATCAGAGTAGTCAAATTGGCCAAGCCAGCCTTCAAAGCAGAAACTTCTTTGCGCAGCTCGCGATTCTCCTGTTCTAAGTTGTCCATCTTCTTTCTGAAGTTAGTCCGAGTGTTGTAGTGATGAGTCAGCTTGCTGAATGAAGCAAAAAGCTGGGTAAGTGTTTACCTTGGGTTTTGGTAAACAACCGCTGATCCTCCAAATGGTTACTTATTTGGTTACTCGCAAGATCGATCAGATTGATCCTATGGACATAGGTTGATTTTGAAGTTTGATTAAGTTGGATAAGGCTTTAAGTAAATTGGCTTTAAATGAATTGCATAAAGGAAAGGCTTGGTAAAATAAACAAGGCTTTAAAGTAAAGGTTCGACAGGAAATGTAAAGAGAAAAGCAGGTAAAATTCTGGGAAAGTAAATGACTTTAATTGATAAAATTGGTGTTTCACACATACATTTCTCAACAATTCTTTCTCACACGCTGGGTACTCGAATCTATATGAGTGACTTTGTATAGAATTGTGAACACACGCGAGAAACTACATGTCTACTCCTATTTATACTAAAACATCCCAAGTAACCGTCGGGCAGTTACACTGCTTCGAGATCAATCCACTTGGCACGTTCTCCATGCTCGACGCTCCAGATCCTTGCACGTTTGCACGTAGTTACTGCTGGAAACCGTTTTCCCTCCAAAGCTTTGAATTTCAAACTGCTCCACTCTGGACCATCGAACACTTTCATCAAGAGACATCTTCGACGAAAACTCCTTCGACGTCGAAGGCAATCAGCCTTCTTCCTTGGAAGAAATCTTCTAAGTATTTTGCCATCTTTCGACGGGCACTTCGACAGACTTAGCCAGTCGAAAGCATCTTTCAGCTTTTAATGGCTGACATAGATCAAAACAAAGGTGTCGAATTTAGGAGCCAACAAATTGCCCCCCAAGAATGCCTTATTTCGACTCTGAGAGAAAAAGGCATTCTTTGAAACGCCATTCGACACCTGTCTTTCCACGCTTAGTCACAAGTTAACTTGTGCACTTTTTGTTGCTTTTTACCAACTATTGGCAATCCCAAGAAACCATCATTAATTTGATCCTAGGACGTCACTTTCAGTACGGCGTGCAGTACCAAACGTCATTTCAGAATTTGTCATTATGACAAATCCCAAAAACGAGGACGCACGCTGCGTCCCTCTATTTCTGCAGAAACGGCCAAAACAACAGGGGGCTGCCACGCGTCCCACTAACTCCTGCAGCATTAAATGGCATTTAATGTCCTCGTTATTGGGGATTTTTCCCACTACTATAAATAGCAGTGAATATCCCATTGTGGGACTTTTTACGCCAACTAGCCTTCAAACTTCCTTGTTTTCGTACAAGCTTGCTCTCTTTGCAGAAAACTCTTCCTCTTTCACTTCATCTTCAACCTCAACAATGGCCTCTGCTTCTACTGCTCCCAGTGCTAACGCACCAACTGAACATGTTAAACCCAAGGTCTTCGTCACTGCTCCGGTAGTAAACTCTACAGGCAAACGAAGGGTTCCTGAACCTTCTGACATCTCCGTTCGCGATGCTTACTCGCGCCACTTGATGATCCCGGTTGGATACTCCAACCAGATCTTCGCAATGTCTGGCCCCATGAATCCAAGCATCTCTGAAGCTCTGAAGATCAAGAGTTATTTCCCAATCGTCGAGAAACTCAAGCCAGTAGCATGCGCCAAGAAAGACGCAGAAGACAACGAAGACCCGACTCGTGAAAAAATCGACCTCCGCTTCTTCAACAGAGGGGTTAGGGTCTTCAGGTCTTGCCCTAATCTGACCTCCGATTATGTTACTTGGCTAACAAAGTTGGAGAAACATCAAACCTCGATCTGGAAGGATATGGGAATCTTCGACTTAGTGATGCTGTCGAAGACGGGTTTGAACTACTCCCCAGAGATGCTGATAGCTTCACTGTTGTTCTGGGATTACTCCCATTTTACTTTTCATCTTCCATGTGGGATGCTAACCCCCACACTCTTCGACGTGGCCGCTATTACTGGCCTTCGACCAACCGGAGATTACTTCGATCCGGAGGAGATGTCGGAGGACCAAATTGGCTTCTCTGAGACCAAGCCAACATACACCACTTTTATCAACCATTATCACGACAGGTCGACAGATGCGGTGTCGGATGTCGAACACATAGCGTTTCTAGCCTTATGGCTAACTCGCTTTGTGTTTTGCTCGAAGTCTCTGCAGGTGACCAAAAAGATGGTCACTCTTGCTACCCAACTGCATCACCGCCAAAACATCTGTTTGGCAGAACTGATTCTGGCCAGTCTTTATGACTCGATCAGCAATGGGGCCACTCTTCTGAAACATATCGAGGACAGGGCCAGTTTGCTACTCGCTGGGCCTTTTTGGCTACTTCAACTGTGGCTCAACGCCACTTTCGAATCTTTCTTGCCCAAGAGGATTCAGATAAATGAACAAGCTCCAGCGATAGCGAATAGACGCATCGAAGGAATCAGGCTGGCTCTGCTGACACCTACGGACGATGGACTGGAGTTTCAACAAACCTTCACTAACTTCGTTCTAATGTTTGCTCGAAGGAAGGAGTTTGTTTCAACTATGGCTCCATTTGCTCGACGACAAGTAGGCCCAGCATGGTTCACAAGGCCACATCCAAAGGAGTCGAGTGGTCCCAATGTCGATGAGCATACAATACTTTGGGAGGCGTTCCTTACACCAAGGATCATGCCTCTTCGATTTAAGAGTTCTAAGACTCATTTGAGTCTGATTGCCTATCAACCAAATCTGGTATCTCGCCAGTTTGGTATTATCCAAACCCTGCCTTCTCCGATTTTTCAAAGAGATAAGTCAATGTTGTACTTCTGCAACGATTATACAGAAGAAGCTGCCATCAAGCATATCGGAAGATATGCTGGTCGAACAATCCTCTCGCTGTTTAACTACCAGCTTAATTTCCTTTGCTCACCATCCTTCGAGGAGTGGTGGAGAAGCTATTATGCTGAGTACTTCTTCGACGAGAAGGACTTCATGGCAGAGTTGCAGAAGTCTTTTGTCCTTGTGTTGGACAAAGTAAAGAAATGTAAGTTCATGCTCTCACATTACTTTTTGTCTTTCTCTTCGACTGCTAGCCTGTTAACTTTTTCTTTGCTTTCAGTTGTTCGAAAGCCTGTAGCCAAGAAGGCTACAGAAGGCCAACAGGGAGGAGCCCCTTCAACAAAACCTCCACCGCCGGCGAAGACTGTAGCGCCGGCGAAGACCACAGGCAACCAACAGGGGGAAGGCTCTTCGAAGAGGCCTCCTATATCGGTAACCAGACTTTCTTCAAATTTCTTCTGGCTTTCGATTTTTTATTTTCGATGCAATTATTCAATCGAATTCCTATTGGTTTTCTAGGCACCTTCGCCCAAGAAACGGCCAGGACTGGTGGTCGAATCTGGGAGTGATGACGAAAGTGATTCCCCTCCTGCCCCCTTAAAAAGGCGAAAGTTGACGAAGGATGCTTTTGTTCCTGCTCCTGCTCCTGAAGGTCGAACCGTCAGGATAAAGGTCGCTGTGAGAAAGCCTAGGCCACCTCCAGTGATCATCGAGGAGCCAACTGAGGAGGAACTGAACGTTCTTCTTAACAAACCTGTCGAAAGTGACAATTCCAGCCCTGGGGCTGAAGTTAATCCACAGGTAATCCCTTAGACCTTTTTTATAACTTAGGCATAAATACCCGTATTTGATTGTGTCTCTTTCGACATCTGACGATTTGTCTTCTTTCCCTTTTCAGGACACTACTGAAAGTTCTCCACCAAGGACCTCAGAAACGCTGGAATCTGCTGAACTTAGCAGGCCTCAGGAAAAAGACTTGGGCAATGACGAAGCCCACACTGAGAATGAGGCCAATGCTGAAACAGTGGAGAAAACAACAGAGGAACCTATGGTGGAGGAACAACAGCCAGAAACGGTTCAGGTGGTGGATTTGTCAGAAGAGAATCAAGAAGAAAGGGACCAAGGCAATGATGTCGAAGAAAATCAAAATGATGCCGACGAAGAGAACCAAGGTGGTACTGGCGAAGGACACCAGGGTGACGCTAGCGAAGAGCCACAAAATGACGCTGGCGAAGGACCCCAGGGTGATGCTAACGAAGAACCACAAGTCGATGCTGGTACTGCCTCAGTCAGAGTCGAAGAGCAACCAGTCGAGGCACTTAGCACTCAAGAACCTCAAACCCAAGATAATACTATTGCAAGGGTTACCTCCTCGAAGCACAGGTCAAAAGAGGACTTGGAATTCTTGAAACAGACTAATCCTGTTAGCTATTTCAATGCAATCATCGAGAGTAAGAGTTCGTCTGACACTAGTCAGGAAATTCCTACCCTGTCGGGGAAGTCTACTGAAACTTCTCCTCTTGATGATGCATTGGCGAAGGTTAAGGCCCAGTTCTTCAAGAGGGACTTGATGAAGACTTTAGAGGGGGACCCCACTGCTCCATCGTGCTTAAAAGAGGTCTTGAATGCTGTCGACTTTGAAGCTGTAGCCCCAGAAATCTCAGACTTGATCATGGAGTTACACTCTATGATTGATCAGGTCTCAGCGGATTACAGGCGCCAAAGAGGTTTTAACAGTCAGCTCGAGGTGTTGTATGGCAGAAGCTCCTCTGCGTGGACTGCTGTCTCAGATTCGACTTCTCGAATTGCTGAGTTGTCGAAACAAAAAGCGTCTGCACAGGAAAGAGTTGATGCCATTGATCGAGAGAATGTTTCCTTCCGGGCACAAATCGCAGAAATAGAGGCGAAGATAAACGCCAACACTGTACTCAAGGAGGAAATTCTTTCGACCATCTCAGACACTGAGAGCCAGACTGAGATCAAACAAGGCCTGGAATTCGCTGAGAGGGCCCAAAGCCTCGACGCTCAAATCGCCAAACTAGTGCAAGAAAACTCCTGGTGCAAGAAGAGGTTGGAGCTGCAGTACGCCAAGTATCTTCGACTCAAGAATTCTCTTACCTTTTGATTGATTCTCTTTTGTAACCACATTCTGTAATCGTTATTCGACAACAATTGCCATCTTGGCTGAAATTAATAAAATTTCAATTTTGGCGTTTTTATGGTTAATTTAGACTTGTTCTTTTATTATTTTATTTTTATCTCTTGAAGCATAGGTTTGTATTTTTTCAAATATTTACCATTTACTCTCAAGAGCCTTTTATCTCCACTTAACTCTTCGACTTCATAGGCTCCACCAGAAAAAGTTTGGATAACTCTGAAGGGTCCTTCCCATTTGGGTGACCATTTCCCCATGCTTCGATCCCTTCGATCCATGGGAAGAATTACCTTCCAAACTAAATCTTCAGGCAAAAATACCTTAGGTTTTACCTTTCTATTATAAGAGTCTTCTACTCTTTTCTTCTGAAGCCTGAGTAGGTCGAGAGCGTGTAATCTCTCTTCGTCTAAATCCACCAGTTCATCTAACATCATGTTCCAATAAACTTCAGAAGGAATATCATAATGCCTCTGAACCCTTGCAGATTGAAGACAAATTTCTGCTGGCAACACTGCATCATGGCCAAAAGTTAGCCTATATGGTGTTGTACCAGTGGCTTCTTTTGGGGACGTTCGACAAGCCCATAAAATCTGGTCTAACGTCTTATGCCAATTCCTTGGTTTCTTCCCAACATGTTTCTTTATCAAGCCAATCACCACTTTGTTAGCTGCTTCGACTTGACCATTCGCCTGTGCATAATAAGGCGTGGATGTTAGGAGTTTGAAACCTGTTTCCTGAGCAAATTCCTGCATCTTTCGACCAGTGAAAACTGACCCTTGATCAGTTGTTATTGTCTCAGGAATTCCATATCTAAAGATAATGTTCTTTTGAATAAATTCAATGACATTTTCTTGGTCCACATTGACTAAAGGGATAGCTTCGATCCACTTAGTAAAATAATCAATGCCTACCAATATGTATTTCTGACTCTTTGATGATGCTGGTCGAATCTCTCCAACGAGATCCAACGCCCATCCTCTAAAGGGCCAAGGCTTCACTATCGAGTGAAGTTCGCTTGCTGGTACATGTTGGATGCCTGTATGAACTTGACACTCTTGGCAACCTTTGGCGAACTCAACACAATCTTTTAGCATAGTGGGCCAATATAGTCCTTGTCGAAACAACAACCATTTCATCTTATGGCCTGCTTGGTGAGCCCCACATGCCCCAGCATGCGTCGTCGAAAGGGCTATGTATGCTTCAGTTTCACTCAAACATTTCAGCAACACCCCTTCAGGCGTCTTCTTGAATAACTCATTACCCATGAGCACAAAACTCAACGCCCTGTATTTTGTTTTTCGTTCTGTCGAAGCTCCTGGATTTTGAAGATAGTCCACAATAGGTTTCCTCCAATCTTGCTCTGACAAATTATCAATGAACGAAATCTCGAAGTTACTATGATCAGCATATCCTAGCCTCGTCGATTCCAAGTCTGATGGTGATAGACAAGTTGCTTTTATCTTCTCTCGAACTTCGATTGCTCTTTGTAATCTCGTTTTTGAAATCTTATACCCAGATGCAATTTGTGCCAAGTCATTGGCTATTTGATTTTCGACTCTGGGTATGTGTCGAATATTGATACTTTCAAATTTTTTCAATAAACGATTTGCTATCACAAAGTACATAATGAGATTCTCTCTTATGCATTTATATTCCTTTGTGACTTGCTTAATGACTAACTCTGAGTCTCCCATTATTTCGACTTGAGTTGCCCCCAATTCCAACAATATCTCAAGGCCAGTAATTAGAGCTTCATACTCAGCCTCATTGTTCGAACAAGAACCTGATATCTTGTACTTGAATGTTGTTGGAATTTTATCTGGAGAAATAATCAAGACTCCTACCCCTGTTCCATCTTTATGGCTGGAACCATCGAAGTAGAATTTCCAAGGCTCTATCTCCACATAATTAATATCCTCGACTTGAATTGAGTGGTCGACTATGAAATCTGCAACCACTTGTCCTTTTACGGCCTTAAGAGGCATAAAGGTCAAGGAGTATTCAGTTAATGCTAATGCCCACTTGCCAATTCGACTATGCAAGATAGGTTTCGACAACATATATTTGAAAACATCAAAATGAGACGAAACATAAACATCAACTGGTTTTATATATTGCTTGAGTTTTGTACAAGAAAAATACAGACATAGACACAATTTTTCAACTTCGCTATATCTAGTTTCTGCATCATTCAAAACTCGACTGAGATAGTAAATGGGTCTTTCGACTCCATTCTCATCCTCTTGGGCTAACATACTTCCCAGAGTTTTGTCAGATGCAGCTATGTACAATCTCATACTCCTATTGCTACAAGGAGGCACCAAAATAGGTGGCTTAGTGAGGTACCCTTTGATTTTGTCGAAGGCTTCTTGTTGCTCCTGCCCCCATTCGAACCCCTCTTTATTCAGTCGAAGTAAGGGTGAAAAGGCCTGAGCTTTCCCACTTAGATTAGATATAAACCTCCTTAAGAAATTTATCTTGCCTAAGAGAGATTGCAATTCCTTCTTATTCGATGGCGCTTTCGCTTCCAGAATTGCCTTCGTCTTGTTCTGGTTGATTTCGATTCCTTTCTTGTGGACAACGAAGCCCAAGAAATCTCCAGCTTTCACACAGAACGCACACTTCAAAGGGTTCATCTTCAGACCATGTTCTCTCATTCTTTCGAATGATTGTCGAAGGTGGTCAATGTGATTCTTCCTGGAAACAGATTTTATAACAATATCATCAATATAAACTTGCATAAAAGTGTTAATAAAATCATGGAAGATAGTATTCATTGCTCGCTGGTACGTTGCCCCAGCGTTTTTTAGGCCAAAAGGCATCACTACCCATTCGTAAGTGCCTAAGGCCCCAGGGCATCGAAAAGCTGTTTTCGACACATCCTCTTCAGCAATGAATATTTGATTATATCCTGAATAACCATCGAGCATACTCAGGTATTCATAGCCAGCGGCAGAATCGACTAGCATTTCCGCCACAGGCATAGGATATTCATCTTTGGGGGTGGCAGCATTCAAATCTCTGAAATCTATGCACACCCTTAATGTGCCATTTTTCTTAATTACTGGCACAATATTTGCAATCCATTCGACATACCTTGTAACACGGATGAATTTGCATTTCAGAAGTCTTTCGACCTCCGTTTTGATCTTCGACAGTATTTCTGGAGCGAAGCGCCTTGGATTTTGCTTGATTGGCTTATTTCCAGGTTTGATTGGCAACTGAAGTTCTACCAATCCTCTGTCGAGACCAGGCATTTCGTCATAATCCCATGCAAAACAGTCTTTAAACTCTTTCAGCAATTGGATTACTTCCAACCTAAGTTCTGGATCGATTTTGGCGCTGATGTAAGTTGGCCTTTTCTCTGATCCTTCGCCTAAGTTGATTTCTTCTAAAGGGTCTTGTGCTAACATCTTAATGTTGTTCGCCAAGGGGTCCTTTTCGAAGCCCAAAGGCTCATCGTCATAGATGGCGTCGAGCCTCTGTTCCTGCATTTCTTCTGGCATGATATCAGAGGGTTTTGGATCGAAATCCTTTCCTGGGCCAACAGCAGATAATTGTTGATCATTGGCCTGTGTGGCCATATACTTTACTTCGGCTTCGAGAGCCGTTATCATCTTGGTTTCGGCTACATAAGCCGAAATTCGCTGCAAAGATTGTGACTCAGTCATTATCACTGAATTCACTTCCCCAACCTGTTGGTTGGATATCAGTTAACCCACTGAAGTCTATGTGGGACAAGTCTTCTCTGTCCCATTGGAAACCATGCTCAGGATGCAGGTATAGGGAACAAAAGGTGTTTGGCGCTGGCGCCATGTCGAAGTCAGGTGTTGGACATGGCCCTATGTGAGCCAAGTTTTTGTCGAAATCTGCCACACCCAAGTGATTCACTTCGCCAAGGTAGTAGCTTTGATCTGCCTCTATGTTTTCGACCATCCCATCTGGACGCCATAGCAGCAGTCTTTGGTGCATCGATGAAGGCACAACGCCTACACCATGAATCCACTCACGGCCTAACAAAAGGTTGTAGTTAGGTTTGGCCGATATGACCATGAACATCGTTGGTCGAAGGATCGACCCAACTTTGATATCTAGCTGGATCACTCCCATGGTGGTCCCAATGCCGCCCTCATAGTTCGACAGGACCATATTGTGAGGTTTAATGTCCTCATCTCTTTTGCCAATCTTCCTTAGCATAGAGTGAGGGATAATATTGATGGTTGCCCCACAATCGACCAATATTTTATTCACAGTAGTTTCTTCGAGCTTAGCCCTTATGAACAAAGGCTTGAGGTGATTCTTCATCGCCTTTGTAGGTGGCTCGAAGAAGCCATTTTGTTCCTCTGTAGTGCCATTGTCCATGACAAAATAGCACATTGGCCTATGTTTGGCCATTTCTTGTTCCACCTCCCAGTCACTTGCTTCGACTTCTACCTGTCGATTGAATTCCCTGGGCAGCACTGAAACAATATTCACCATTATATCCAAAGTATCGTCGGACTCAGCATCGTCTTCGTCTTCGACTTCACTTTGGTTAGGCCAAACTAGCCTGTTGGTAACTGGTTCTCTCTCTAGAGGCTTCCTTTGTTTCCTTTGAGGAACATTCGAACTAGTTTCTGCCTTAGGTTCGTTGGCAGCCTCCCTTTCAGCTTTTCGTCTCCTTTGATATCTCCTCCATTGGGATCGAGACATAGGATTTTTACCCTTGTAGTTGCTGGACACTTGAGCAACCTTAGGTGCAGCAACTTGAGGCTCTTTCTTTTGAGTCAAAGAGGAACCTCTTGGCACATCGAAAGAATGCCATTTCTCTTCATTTGGCCTTTTTCGGCCAGAAGTTTTGTACCAAGTGTCTACTGGTACATTTGTTGGAGGCCTAAAAGTCAATGGCCTCTTGTCTTGATTAGAGCCCCTTCTGGGATCATGTCGAAGGTCAGCATTCTCCCTTCTCTTGTTTGCTGCTCTCACGCCTTGAATGTGCTCAGCAGCTTTTTTATCAAAGATCGAACTGCATCTTGGACACAGCATCACCTCTGATTTCTTCTTCTGGCATCTTTGTAAAAAATCTGCCAAGTTTTCGTTTTCCCGTGGGAAAGCCGTCTTATTAGCCTGCTCTTGCCTTATGGCCTCTTCTGATGCTTTAGGGTCAGAAAGCTCGACCATGTTGATATTCATTGTATCTTTAGTAGCAAGAGTTAACTGCTTCATTTGTGTCTCCAGATTCTCCGTCTGGCCTTGAACAGTGGCCAAGTGGGAACTGGGCTTTGATCCAGTTTTTTGTGCTTCAGCAGTCTTCGACTTCGGGTTCTCGACCGCTTTCTGGACAGCCTCAATTGTCTTCCTGGATAAATTTCCAGAAAAACTGCCAAAGATTGGCATGTTGATATGGTCCTTTGAGACTTCGACCATGGTAATTCCTGGCTTCTTCGACTGGATCCTGGTTGCCTCTATCATGTTCACCTCAGAGGGTTCTGCATAGTGGGCTTCAGCCTTCAGTGGATTGGAGTCGACAGCCATGGGGGATTTGTCAGCAAACTTTAATCTCCCTTCCTCGATAGCGTCTTGCACAAGATTCCTGAAAAGAAAACATTGAGAAGTTTTATGGCCCAAAAAATTATGATATTTGCAAAAACCTCTCTTCTTTCTTTGATCAAGAGGAGGCACTTTTACCCCAGGGGGTACTATCATTTGGCCATCTTTAACTAGCAAGTCGAATATTTCATCACATTTTGTGATGTCAAAACTATAAGTCTTTTTTGGGAACCTATCGTTGGTCCTGTCTGGACCAATGGGATTTTTCCCATTTGAGGGGACTAACTGTTTACAAGAGTATGGTGGCCCTTGTTTTAGTTCTGCTAAATCGACTTCTCCTTCTTCGACAGTTAAAGTATCGTCGAAGGATTCTAGATCTTCGTCATCCATCTCAACATACGCTATTCTCTCTCTCTTGTGAGTTTTCGTTGCCTTAGCTTTTTCAGCTTTGAGGCGTTCGACCTGTCGAACTCTATCGGCCAGTTGGGCCATGTCTCTTAGGTACTGAGTGTCTAGCTTCTTCCTAATGGAATAATCTAAACCGCCTGCGGCTATTTCGACCAACTCATGTTCTGGCACTTGTGTAAAACATCTCGCCTTGAGCAACCTAAACCTATTCAGATATTCGTCTATAGGTTCAGTGAAACGTCTCTTCACACTGGCCAGTTCTTTTAGGCTTATCTTGGTTTGCCCCATGTAGAATTGTTCATGGAACAATCTTTCCAACTGGGTCCAATGATGGATCGAATTGGGGGGGAGAGTTGTAAACCAAGTAAAAGCGTTCTTGGTTAAAGAACTTGGGAAGTACTTGATCCTTAGGTTTTCGTTATTCGAAATGTCTCCTGCTTCGATCAAGTATCTCGCCACATGCTCGACAGTAGATTCTGTCGTGTCCCCAGAGAACTTAGTAAATTTGGGGACTTTGCATCTAGGAGGTAAATCCGTTTGTAACACGTATTCTGACAATGGAGAGGTAAAGTTGGGCCTTCGAAAGCCCATGTTCATCCCATTCTGAGTCATGATTCTTTCGATCATGGTTGCCAGATTGTTTTCCAAACCCATGTTTTGGTATTGGATATGCTGAACCACTTCGTCAGCATTTTGGTTTCTGTTAACTAACCTTACCTCTGGGGCTATTACCCTAGGTTCTTCGACAGGTTGTTCGACAGGCTGTTGAGCCTGGTTAATGGTGGTTTCTTCCTCTACAAATATCCCCTGATTTCCCCTTATTTGCGCCCTTTGGGGCTGTCGAATAGGCGGGGGTACTCCAAAGAAGTCAGCCAAATGCGTCATTTGCGCTGTAACTTGCTGATTCGATTGAGTAGTGTTTTGTATTAGAGGGTTTAGCACTGTACTCAAAGTTTGTGCCAACATTTGCACCATATCATGGTTGCTTTCGTCCATTTGTTGCCTCAAGACTGCTGTCGAGGCATTTGTAAGGCCATGGGCTACTTGGGACGTTCCTCCTAAGAGTTGGGTCCTATTTCTATTCGCCATGCCTACTCCAGAGCCTTGGAGTGGCGAAGAGGCACTCACGAAAGGGTCTGAAAAAGTGGACGCAGCATTCGTCAGGCTTGCCACTTCAGAAGTTGGCATACCATAGAATGGAATAAATCCTGGGGGAACCACAGGCCTTGTGCCTATATTTCCCCTTGGTGGGGGAGTTCCCAAAGGTATTCTGGGGCCTGTTAACGAAGTTATTGGCCCCGTGGTTGTGACCGACACTGCTGGTGTCGAACCAATGTTTGTCGCTTCACTTACGGTCATACTAACCGTTGCTCCCACACTCGTTTGTGGGATTTCGTTGTTGTTTGGCGGATTCGCCATCTCTTCCCTTCTTCTGGCAGTATTGTTATCGTTAGTGTATATTCTACCACTCCTCAATAACATACAACTCGAAAAGATGAGATTATTTTCAACAATCAACACACTGCCCACCAGGTGTGCCAATTTGTTTACCTTGGGTTTTGGTAAACAACCGCTGATCCTCCAAATGGTTACTTATTTGGTTACTCGCAGGATCGATCAGATTGATCCTATGGACATAGGTTGATTTTGAAGTTTGATTAAGTTGGATAAGGCTTTAAGTAAATTGGCTTTAAATGAATTGCATAAAGGAAAGGCTTGGTAAAATAAACAAGGCTTTAAAGTAAAGGTTCGACAGGAAATGTAAAGAGAAAAGCAGGTAAAATTCTGGGAAAGTAAATGACTTTAATTGATAAAATTGGTGTTTCACACATACATTTCTCAACAATTCTTTCTCACACGCTGGGTACTCGAATCTATATGAGTGACTTTGTATAGAATTGTGAACACACGCGAGAAACTACATGTCTACTCCTATTTATACTAAAACATCCCAAGTAACCGTCGGGCAGTTACACTGCTTCGAGATCAATCCACTTGGCACGTTCTCCATGCTCGACGCTCCAGATCCTTGCACGTTTGCACGTAGTAACTGCTGGAAACCGTTTTCCCTCCAAAGCTTTGAATTTCAAACTGCTCCACTCTGGACCATCGAACACTTTCATCAAGAGACATCTTCGACGAAAACTCCTTCGACGTCGAAGGCAATCAGCCTTCTTCCTTGGAAGAAATCTTCTAAGTATTTTGCCATCTTTCGACGGGCACTTCGACAGACTTAGCCAGTCGAAAGCATCTTTCAGCTTTTAATGGCTGACATAGATCAAAACAAAGGTGTCGAATTTAGGAGCCAACAGTAAGGCACTTGGATATGCATAATAAATGCAAGAAATATGTGAAATATGATGCATGATATGCAATGCATATGATTTTTTTTTACTCTATCATTTAATATTTCAAGGGATTTAACGTTTATAGACATATTGCAAACATCAAAATAATAACACATTTGAAATATTGAAAAACTTTTATTATAATAATTTCAAAATGGATTACAAGTTTCAATGATCTCAAGTACAAGATGAAAATACAATCTAAAAAATCCTGAGAGAAAGAAACTGATAGAGATCAATCTGTACGTTGGCGCTTCCCTGTGAGCCTGGCAATCTGAGCTCTCAACCTCTGGTTTTCTTCCACATGTATGATGGAAACCTCCTTCCAATTATTCAAATCAAGAAATGAGCAATCAGCACCTGCTTGAGGCTTAGGAGAAAATAAATCCCCTTGCATCTCCATAGACTCTACTGCTCGACTCTCAAGGATCTCGATCAAATCATCTTTCTCCTTCAAGTCTGCTTTGTAGGAATTCTCTACATTCTGGAACTTGTTCTTCCAAGCATCTCTTTCTTGTTGCATCCTGACCAAAGCAAGCTGCAACTCTTCTAGATCATATAACAAAGAAGGAGTGGTATTCACAAATAGATCAGGCATGGGTGTCTCCCGAGTATACGGCATCTTCAACTGAATGGCTCTCAATCGGGCCCACTAAAGATATGGATCCAAAGAAACAACACCCCTAGGTCCCAAATCCTTCCTACTCTTCTTATGAATGTGACGTCGGGCTTTCGCAATCTGCTCCCTAGCTTCCCTGTGGTCTTCTCCTTCCTTCAGAAAGAAACTACTCAAATGAATACTATTTGGTTTATCCGTCATCGGATAACCAAGCTGTCACCGTGCAAGAACAGGGTTATAGTTAATTCCTCCCTTAGTACCAAGAAGAGGTACATTGGGGAAACTACCACAAATATCAATAATCTCTACATCCTAATAAGCTCGATGATACCAATCAATATCCGAGTGAGTAAGTGCCATGATCTTAGGAGCCAAATGGGGTTCCTTCTTGACATCCCAAAAAGCATCAAACTGAGGCATATGAGAGATGAACCACCGGTACAACAAAGGCGTGCAACAGATAATCATTCCCCCATGATAAGAACTCCAAAGATGAACAGAGTAATAAGCATCACCCAACAGTGTAGGAACTGGGTTTCCAATCATGAAAATCCTGATGGCGTTAATGTCGACAAACTTGTCCACATTAGGAAATAAGAATAATCCATAAGCAAGCAGAGCAAAGATGGCCTCAAAGGCAATCGTACTCTTCATTCTGGCAAAGTAACGAGCTTTCTCCAATAAGAACTGAGCTGGTAATCCTCTAATCCCTCCTTTAGTAGTCATATGGGCTTCCACCTCAGACTTCCCCAGCTGAATCAAAGCAGCTATCTCATGTGGTTTTGGCTCACCCTCCAAACCAGTAAAAGGAACACGATTGGTAACAGGTAAATCCAATAGATAAGAATACTCCTCCAATGTAGGCATCAACTGATAATCAGGAAAAGTAAAGCAGTGATACATCGGATCATAGAACTGGACCAAGGTCGAGAGAATACCCTCCTTCATCTTCAGCTTCATGAGAGGAATGATGGTTCCATACTTCTTCCGAAAGTCCACAGGACACTCAATCTCTGGAATTAGACTGACTAACTCATCTATCTTGGGATCCTTGAAACTGTATTTCCCAGTCTTTCTCTTTCCAGAATCCATGGTTAACAGTACATGAGATATTCACGAATAGTCAACCTTTAAATCCCTTGAAATATTATTTTCTTCAAAATATGCTTATGAGTGCATGGATGCATGATGCAACAATCACACACAAGATCGCACATACAGGGTTCATAGGTTCAACGTCACGAGCATGAGGTCGAAGGTACTACCCATAAGGTGTTGGTCTAAGAGGTTATCACCTGCTGAACAAGGTTCTAGAGGTTCCCAGAGTCTACATCCTTCCTTCGGATATTACCAACTTCCCGATTAACTCGGTAGGTATGTAATATTCTCAAGAAAGACTCGTCCGAGTGTAGTATCGCGTGACAAATATTTCCGGATTACTCTGTCATAGCTTCCGCACTACAACAAAAAGGCCAAGATGGGTTTGGTATTCTACGGTCCTCAGTTTCAGCAGGCTCCCAGGTTGAAAGCATTACGTCTTCCCGATTACTCGGTAAATGACACTACAGTCAAAGGGGCCTCCACTGAGTGGAAGTATATTAGCTGATCATTTGGCTCATCAAGCTGTGGATGACTACAAATCCATGAATTTTGAGTTCCCAGACAAAAACATCATGCTAGTAACTGATTGTGAAGAACCTGGACTAGATTAAGGACCTGAAAAAGGATCCGGATGGACTATGGTTTTTGGCGGAGCTTCCAACGCTCTTGGTAATGGCTTCGGAGCTATGATCATATCTCCTGAGGGTTGTCGTACTCCTTTCACTGCCAGGCTATGTTTCAACTGTACCAACAATATGGCTGAGTATGAAGCATGTATCATGGGTCTCAAAGTTGCAATCGATTTAAGGATCAGGTTCTTAAGTCTATTCAGAGACTCGGCTTTGGTAATCATCCAGATCAAAGGAGAATAGGACACGAAGCATCCTAATCTCATCTTGTACAAAGAACATATGTTGACACTAATCCCATACTTTGAAGAAATTACTTTTGAGAATATTCCACGAGACGAAAATCAACTAGTGGACGTGCTAGCTACGATGTCATCCATGTTCAAGGTCAGGTGGGATAATGAGGCTCCTCAGATCACCATTGAGAGCATAGATCAACCAGCATACTATCACGAGATTGGTACTGAAGAAGTGGTGGACAAGCCTTGGTTCCATGAAGTCAAAAGATATCTCGAAGTCCAAGAATACCCTGAGGGAGCTTCAGTCAATGATAAGAAGTTCCTAAGGAGGTTCTCTGCTAAGTTCTTCCTCATTAACGGGATCCTCTACAAGCGCAATCATGACTCTACCTTGCTTCGGTGTGTAGACAAGAGAGAGGCAGAAAGGATTATGTTTGACTTACACGAAGGTACCTTTGGAACTCATTCCAGTAGACATTCGATGGCTAAAAAGATCCTACGGGCAGGATACTACTGGTCCACCATGGAAACAGATCGTTATCAGCATTCGTGGACTTGTCACAAGTGCCAGATCTATAATGATAAAGTACATATACCTTTGGTTCCATTGAACGTCTTGACTGCTTCTTGGCCATTCACAATGTGGGGCATCAATATGATTTGGGAAATTAGACCTACAGCTTCTAATGGGCACCACTTCATCCTGGTTTCCATTGATTACTTCATGAAGTGGGTCGAGGCAGCTTCATTCGCTTCTGTTACCAAGAACGTTGTGGCCCGATTTATCATACATAACATTATCTGTCTGTATGGTATCCCGGAAAGAATCATCACAGATAATGGTACCAATCTCAACAACACCTTGATCACCGAGCTTTGCACACATTTCAAGATTCAGCATCATAACTCTTCTCCTAATCGGTCGAAGATGAATGGCGTTGTTTAAGCTGCTAACAAAAATATCAAGAGAATCATACAGAAGATGACGGTTGATGGCACACAAATATGTGATATTTCTGGCTTGATATACACCAAATATTTCTCATACTTTAGTTTAAATTAAATTATTTTATAAGTATTATGCAAGTATTTTTCTATTTTTGCAGATATGCATTAAGCCGAACACTTTTGAAGAAATGAAGAAAAAAGGGTGCAAAAACTAGCAAAAAGTCCTAAGGAGAAGAAAGGAGCCCAAAAGCCCATTACACATGTGAGCACGTGGCCCACAATTAGGAAGGCCTTGACGACCGTCAAGGAGACGTGACAAACGTCACGCGCCATGAAGACCAAGTGACTATCGTCACTTGAATGTGACGAACGTCACAGGCCATTACTCCACTTTCTTCTCATCCAACGGACAGAAATGCGTTCAAGGGTTAATCCAACGACTTCCTACATTTTCTCACCCACTCAGTCAAAGGACGAACGAACGTGACAAATGAATGGCCCTATTATTTCTCAAAGAAGGAAGTAAATTGTTTCCTACATTTTCGAGAGAAACTGATCAAGCAAGACCTATAAATAGATCCTTATACCACAGTAGAAAGGGTTCTTCTTTTTTGGCAAGAAAGTTTAGAGATTTTATTAAGCGAATATTCTTTTCAGCAGCATTCTTTTTCAGCATTATTTTATTTCCCAGTTATTTCTATATTCCTTTCCAGCATTATTCTTTTCAGTTTTATTTTCTTCTGTACGGTTAAATATATCCTCTGATCGAAGCAAAGCCTACAATTTGTGCAGGAGTGCTTCTGTCTTCAGAGTTATTTCCAGGTTTATGTTTACAAATTCTTATTGCTTATTAATTGATAGAATTATGTTTATTTGTGTTTGTCCTTTAAATTATTCTGCGATTTGGTTTAATATTATGTCAGGCTAGAAATCCTATACCGGTATGTAAAGTCAATCAACCGAGGAAACGAGTAACTTAGTCGGGATTATTTTTACTACGAAACTTTCTTTTCTGGCCTAAGTTACTATTTTTCAAATCATTAAATTTTTTTGTTACGGAAGTAAAAAACAGATAGAGGTTAGGGTCAATAAAGCGGAAGTTTGAGATCTTTTAACTAGACAGTAGTAAATAGGCATTGGCTTAAAATACAGCGGAAGCACTTTAAAGTTAATTAAGATTTTGTTTAGTTTCCAAAAAGTGTTTTTAACTCCTGCGAGATGGCGGAAGCGTACGTTAGGACTTAATTGCATAGCCTAGATCAACAAAACGACAGTGTGAGACGAGGGTTTTTAAACTAGATAAGTTTTACTGAAAGCTGTTTTGAAAATATAAAGACGCCCGACAGGTCGCTAGTTCCCGAGGTACGACTGTTGCATACTGGTAATTAAGCTCATTGATTACTAAAATCCAACTTAATTTAGTATTTAGTTTTCCCTAAAACCCAAATCAAATATTCATTAGCTTTAGATTTGCGAAGTACCAATAGAAGACGGTAGATCGATTCATCAGTCTCTGTGGTTCGATATCTTTTAAAATTACTCGATAAGACTGTGCACTTGCAGTCCGAATCATTGGATACATAAGTATAAATCCCACGATCAAGTTTTTGGCGCCTTTGCTGGGGACTGATTTAAGTCGATATCGCTACTCTTTTGTTACGCAGTAGAGACTAGAGCAAAAACAAAAACTTCTCTCTTTCTTCTCTATTTATTTCTCTATTTCTTTTCTTTTCTTCTCTTACTTGTATGCCAAACACTCGTTCGCAAGGCGAGCCGTTATACATACAAATCAATGATATCGAGCGTTATCTCAGACTTAGACGCCGCATTCAAGAGTATCATCTCTTACATAACACTCAACCTCGTCAAGCATTCGAACTGCCCATTTCTCCAACATCTGAAGAAATGGCTGCCAACCCTGCTCCGCGCCTACTCAAATCCTATGCCATACCCTTACAAGATGAACCACATAATAGCATTGCTGCCCCTCTAATCGAGGCTAACAACTTTGAACTGAAACCCTTTTTGTTATCTGCTGTGCAACAGAACCAGTTCTCTGGTGGGTCGATGGAAGACCCTAATCTTCATCTATCAATATTTCTACAGTACGCAGATACAATCAAGAACAATGGGGTCAGTCAAGAGGCAATAAGACTTCATCTTTTCCCTTTCTCTCTAAGAGACAGAGCAAGAGCTTGGCTCCAATCTCTACCCGCAAACTCAGTCACTACATGGGACGAGCTGAAGAAAGTCTTTCTTGCGAGATATTTTCCACCAAGCAAAACAGCTATGCTAAGATCTCAGATAAGCGATTTTAGACAAAAGGAGAACGAATCCCTTTTCGATGCTTGGGAAAGGTACAAAGATCTGATGAGACTATGCCCACATCATGGCCTAGAAGAATGGTTGATTATCCACACCTTCTATAATGGTCTCCTCTACAATACAAGATTAACAATAGACGCTGCCGCAGGTGGTGCACTTATGGACAAATCCTGCACCGCTGCCTATGCTCTAATTGAAAGTATGGCCCAAAACCACTATCAGTGGGGAAGTGAAAGAGGACACGCAGACAAAGGTACTACAGAGAAAGCACCGATAAAAGGAGGAATGTATGAGATAAGCGACCTAGACAGTCTCCACGCTAAGGTAGATGCCCTCACCCTAAAGATTGATAATTTGATCGCAATACCTCCAGCCACTGTGGCTGCTATAACTCCCAATTGCGAAATATGCGGAGTGCCTGGACATCTAGTTACTGAATGTAAGATCTTGGCAGGAACTCAAACTGACCAAGTGAATTATGCCCAAGGAAACCCTTAGTCAAACACGTACAACCCTGGATGGAAAAATCAACCAAATTTCTCATATAAAAACCCCAATGCGTTGTATGCTCCAAACCAAGCACCTACCGCACCACCTGGATATCAGAAAGCCCCTGCAAATGCTCCTAGTGCACCTAGAAAATCAAACTTAGAACTGATGATGGAGAACTTCGTAGCTACTCAAGCGCAAACAAATAAAGACGTCCAAAATCAGAATATACATACTAATGAGCAGATAAAACAATTAGCAAACAAAATAGATGCTTTGGCCACCCACAATAAAATGTTAGAAACCCAAATCTCTCAAGTGGCTCAACAACAAGCACCTACAGCTGCACCGGCTGATACATTTCCCGGTCAACCACAACCTAACCCGAAGGGGCATGCTCATGCCATCATATTAAGGAGTGGAACCAAGTTAGATGGACCGCCCGACCCAAGACTGTCAAACCAAAGTATGTATCAAAGGGCTGAAACATCAACTGAGAAGGAGAATCAACCAGAGAAACCAGAGGTAGACGAAGAAGATAAAGGAGGAGAGGCCAGAGAAAAAGAAAAACCTTATGTGCCTCCACCGCCTTATAAACCCCAAATCCCTTTTCCTGTTAGATTAGCCAAACCCAAGAATGTATGGAAATTTAAGAAATTCGTAGAACTTCTGAAACAACTTAATATAACAATCCCTTTCACAGAAGCTATAACTCAAATGCCCTCATATGCCAAATTCCTCAAGGAAATCTTATCTAACAAGAAAAAGCTAGAAGATGATGAAACAGTTACGCTTACAGCAGAATGTAGCGCGATTATCCAAAACAAGATGCCTCCTAAGTTGAAAGACCCCGGAAGTTTCTCTATACCATGCCATATAGGTAAGTTCGTCATAGACAAAGCCCTATGTGATTTAGGAGCTAGTATTAGCGTTATGCCTTTATCCATATGCAACAAACTGGAAATGGGTGAACTAAGACCGACAAAGATGTTCGTTCAATTAGCGGATCGCTCCGTCAAATACCCAGTAGGAATCTTAGAAAATGTTCCTGTACGAATAGGCCAATTCTACATCCCTACAGATTTCATGATCATGGACATTAGAGCAGACGAAAGCACACCTATCATCTTAGGAAGACCATTCCTAGCCACCGCCGGAGCTATCATAGATGTAAAAAATGGCAAATTAACCTTTGAAGTAGGTGAAGAGAAAGTCGATTTATTCTGACACAATTCTTACAAGTGCCCGCCATAGATGACACATGTTATCTGGTGGACATCGTGGACGAATGCGTAACAGAAATTGAATGGGAACCAATACCTTGTTCCGAAACAATGAAGATTCCCACACCTCTTATATTCGAAGATAATGAATGGTGTCCTGAATACCGAGATGACAATCTGAGTGAATGCTTAGCTCTGACACCCGATCACATGCCTTGCCCAAGAAAACCGGCATTGGATCTTAAGCCATTACCTAAGACCCTCAGATATGAATTCCTTGACACCGAGTTAAAACGACCTGTAATTGTCAACGCGGACTTAGGACAACATGAAACAGACAAATTATTACAAGTCTTAAGAAAATATCCCTCCGCCTTAGGATACAACATTACAGATCTCAAAGGAATAAGTCCTTCCATTTGCATGCATCATATTATGCTGGAAAATGACTGCAAATCTTCTAGAGAACATCAACGAAGAATTAACCCAATATGGAGCACCGTAGTTAAAGATGAAGTTAAAAAACTTTTGAACGCAGGAATCATATACCCAATCTCCGATAGTCAATGGGTAAGCTCAGTCCACTGTGTACCAAAGAAAGGTGGTATAACGGTAACAACAAACAAAGCAGGCGAAGCTGTAGCAGAACGAACTATAAGCGGAGCTAGAATATGTATTGACTATAGGAAGCTAAATAAGGCCACTCGAAAGGACCATTTCCCTATACCATTCATTGATCAAATACTTGAATGATTAGCTAAGCACTCACATTACTGTTATCTAGACGGTTACTCCGGATTCTTTCAAATCCCTATTCACCCCGATGACCAAGAGAAAACAACATTCACATGTCCTTATGGAACTTTCGCCTACCGACGAATGCCGTTTGGATTATGCAATGCTCCCGCCACGTTTCAGAGATGCATGATGGAAATCTTTGTCGATTTCATAGATAACATTATGGAGGTCTTTATGGAAGACTTCTCTGTATGTGGAGAGAGTTTTGAAGATTGTCTGGTGAATTTGGAGAAATTTTTGGAGAGATGCGTAAAAGTTAACCTCGTTCTGAATTGGGAAAAGTGCCACTTTATGGTCAAACAAGGAATCGTACTAGGACACGTTGTGTCTGAAAAGGGGATTGAAGTCGATAAAGCTAAGATTGAAGTCATAGAAAACATGCAACCCCCTAAAACATTAAGAGAAATACGCAGTTTCTTAGGACACGCCAGTTTCTACCGACGATTCATAAAAGATTTCTCGCAAATATCAAAACCTCTAACCACCCTCCTTATGAAAGACGTTGAATTTTATTTTGATGACAAATGCCTAAAAGCATTTAACCAACTAAAAACAGCTCTTGTATCCGGACCAATCATGCAACCACCTGATTGGAGACTTCCATTTGAAATCATGTGCGATGCAAGTGATTACGCCGTAGGTGCAGTCTTGGGACAACGAAGAGATAAGAAGCTTCATGCGATATATTATGCTAGTAGAACCTTGGACCCTGCACAGATGAATTACGCAACAACGGAAAAAGAACTTTTAGCCGTAGTCTTTGCACTAGACAAATTTCGCTCCTACCTAGTAGGCACAAAAATAATCATCTATATAGACCACACAGCTATTAGATATCTCTTAACCAAGCAAGACTCAAAGCCGAGACTTTTGAGATGGATTCTGCTTCTACAAGAGTTCGATTTAGAAATTAAAGACAAAAAAGGTACCGAGAACGTAGTAGCCGACCATTTATCTCGGATGGAATAGCTGACACCAGAAGAAGTACCTATTAACGATGACTTCCCGTATGAACGTCTGTTAGCTCAGATGGACTTAGGAGATGCCAGCAAAGAACCACCTGAATCGAATCCAAATAAACTGCTTTTAGGACTTGACACACAAGCTGCTAATAATGATTCACGAGAGAGCCAAGACGAAATAAATAATGATATAAAAGAATCCGTGGTCTCTGTCCAAACTAACCAAACCATACCATGGTACACGGACATAGCAAACTACCTAGCTGCCAAAATCCTACCCCCTGATATGACTTATCAACAGAAGAAAAAATTCTTTCACGATTTGAAACATTACTTTTGGGATGAACCTTTACTATTCAAGAGAAGTGCCGACGGTATTTTCCGACGATGCGTCCCGGAAAACGAAATTGAAAGCATTATTTCTCATTATCATGATGCCCCTTACGGAGGCCATGCAAACACATCAAAGACATGTGCCAAAATTTTGCAGTCTGGTTTCTACTGGCCAAATTTGTGGAAAGATGTGCACATAGCCATCCTAAACTGCGACCGATGCCAATGCACCGGAAATATATCCAGATGCGATGAGATGCCTCAGACTGGCATTCTACAAGTTGAAGTCTTTGATGTATGGGGAATCGACTTCATGGGACCATTTCCATCCTCATTCGGGAACAAATATATACTTGTGGCTGTAGATTACGTTTCGAAATGGATTGAAGCAATAGCTTCTCCAACAAACTATACTAGAGTCGTGATTAAACTCTTCAAAACCATTATATTCCCAAGGTTTGGTGTACCCAAACAAGTTATAAGCGACGGTGGCTCCCACTTCATATCACGAATCTTTGATAAACTCCTAACCAAATATGGGGTGAAGCACCGCGTCGCAACACCATACCACCCCCAAACAAGCGGACAGGTGGAAGTCTCAAATCGAGAAATAAAACAAATACTGGAAAAAACTGTTGCCACGTCAAGAAAGGATTGGTCGGCTAAGTTACCTGACGCATTATGGGCCTACAGGACGGCATTCAAGACACCAATAGGTACAACACCCTTTAAACTCATCTATGGAAAATCATGCCACCTGCCGGTGGAAATTAAACACAAAGCCTACTGGGCAATTAAAACTTTAAACCTAAGCTACACTGCGGCAGGAGAGAAAAGGATCCTCGACATAAATGAATTAGAAGAACTAAGATTAGACGCATATGAAAATGCAAGGATCTACAAAGAAAGGACGAAAAAATGGCATGACAAACGAATCTCAAGGAAAGAATTCAATGAAGGAGATGTAGTTCTCCTATTCAACTCTCGTCTGAAACTTTTCCCTGGAAAACTCCGTTCATGATGGTCTGGACCATTCGAAGTAACCAAAGTTTTCCCCAGTGGTGCCATAGAGATTAAAGGAAAATCCATGAATCCATTCTTAGTAAATGGCCAACGCCTAAAGTATTATTACAGCGTCGAAAATAAGGATTACACCGCGAGCTTAACGCTATTAGATCTACCGCACGAATTTGGAAACTAATTCACGTCTACCAACATTGTCAAGCTAAACGACATTATACAAGCGCTGTGTGGGAGGCAACCCACAAGTTTTTATTCATTATTATTTATTATCTCTCAAATATCTTTATCTTTTATTTTTATTTTTTAGTTCTGCATTTTGATTTTTACTTTCCAATTTTTTTCCTTTCCTTTCTTTCTCTCACAACATGTTTTACTTATTTGCATTTTTCTTTTACAAATTTTAGTACCGACTCACAGGAACCTACAAGCTAAAATTCAAGGATACAATCATTTTTGCCTCGGAGACCCAGCAGAGACGATATGGGATTCTGGCTCAATGCTAGATGAGTATGACCACGTATGTGCATGATCCCACCTTGACAGCCTTAGAAATCAGGGAAAGTGTCTACTTCATGTTTAACCAGATAGGATGGGAGGGGTTCCTAGCCCATAAACACCCTACACACCAACGCCTCACCTTGGAGTTCTTGAGCTCCCTCATCTATAAACCCACACAAGGCTTAGGGCGTAGTAGAGGTCAGATGTCCTTTAGATTGTTCGGTTTCACCCACCAGTTTACAGTTCACAGTCTAGCTGAGCTGCTAGGATTTCCTAGTTCTTTAGACACCCACATGGAAACCCAGGCGGATGACTACCTCAACTTTGAGCTTAATCACTTTTTGAGGGACATAGCGGGCCAATATCCTAAGGACCCCGACCACCTTGATGCCACCGAGATTCATAATCCTGCGATTAAGTATTTCCATCACATTTTAGCTTTCACATTTTTTAGAAAACCTATTAATCGACTCTCGGTTTCTAGGGATGAGTTGTTCATCATTTACTATGCTTTTCAGTCCAGACCAGTCATTGGCGCATCATTTATGATCGCCAACATGTCAGTTATAGCTCAATGTACCCATGTCCCCATCTGTATCGGCGGGCTAGTCACTATGATAGCCGAGGCCCTATCCCTACGGTCATCTCTGTCGCGCCTTACACTGTACGACAGATATTATACCATGGACATCCCTTTTTGCTTTAACATTTCTTTGATTGGTAACCTCAAACCACCTCACTTTCAGCTGCTTGTCCAAAATAACCTTTTTTATTACTTCGAATTGCCTAGCCCCGAGCATACCAGTGTCTATACCAAGACAAATTGGCTATATCCCCTTGAGAAGAGAGACGAACACGACCCTGAGAGGGAGGAGAGCGACCCATCCACACCCACAGGTTACCATGATTATACACCCTTGGATTACCCTACACTACCCCTTGTTACCACAGCTGATGACATACTCATGCCTGATCATGCACATGCGATCAAGACTCTGCAGACAGATGTTACCACACTCCGAGGTGAGCTCGACACTGTTAAAGAAAATGTCAGCACGCTTCGGCGTGACTTCTTTCATTTCATGGACGTCGTCACAGAGCAGTTTGATCACATTTATCAACATCTGCACGCTTTTGCACCACCTCCCGGAGGCCCTCATGCTTAATAGTTTTTGTTTCTGTACCGCCCCAGTGATGACACTGTTTGTTCTTAGTTTGGGGGGGTTTGTCATTATTATTATTATTCTCAAAACTCATTATGGTTTTATTATTTTCGAATAATTTATTACTTTTCGGTCCTAAAATTTCGTTTATTTATTCATCTATACATTTCATATCCATTTTATTTATTTTTATTTTAAAGTATTTATTTATTTATTTTCACACACAGTATGTATTCATTTTTTATACTGTGCAATTTCTATTATTATTTTCATTTGTTTCTAATTCCTATTATTATTTTCATGTGTTTCTTATTTCTGTTACTATTTTCACTTGCTTACCATATCATTCTTCCAACTATACAATGAGCTACTATATCCCTTGCAATATACTTCTCAAGATTAAGATAAATGAATTAAATTAGTGGAGCACGCGGTCAAAGAGATCAAAGATACCAACGCATCACCTCACCCTGACGAATGTCAGGATGCATGTGACGAACGTCAGGGATTGTCTTTGACTCTAACGAGCGTCAGAGAGAACGTGACGGGCGGCAGGCATTATCCCCCACGCTTTTCATTCCCGTGACCGTTGAACAGCATTGATGCACGAAAATTTGTTTTAAAACCCCACCACCCCATTCACTCCACTCACCCATAACTTCCATAACCTCCCAATTTAAAAATTCTCCCATAAACACCATTAAATTTCTTACTCAACAAAACCATCTATATAAACCCCCCCTTCCATCCTTAGTTTCATCACCACCACCCACTTTCCATCTCTTTACAACAAATACATTTTTTCTATCAAGTTCAAAAATCATGGCCAACCAACCCGAACCCGGCATGCGACATCTCGTGCTCCGACAAGGAGAAGCTGGTGAGCTTCAAAAAGAGAGGTACATAAAATTCCACCATCGAGGGCTAACATCCACACGGTTCATCGACAACGATTGCTTGCAAGAATTAGGCTTGCAACCTCATATGGAAGGCTTGCTGAATAAAGCTGGCCTAAGCTTTATTAGCACGATGAACACACCAACTTACGAAGCTCTCGCGTTGGAATTCTTGAGTTCCTACGCATATCACACTCGAGATGATGCAGACGCGCACCTAACGGGAGCCGCTCAATTTCGGATGTTCAACCGAGAGTACACACTCAACCATGAAATTTTGAGCGACATATTTCATTTTCCCCGAGGGAATAATGTGCAATATCGCATCCCCCCAGAATTGGATTGGAATGGAAGTGCATACGCACTATGGGAGAGAATAACCGGCGAACCAAATGTCACACCCGAAGCACGGTACGCCTCTCACATCCACAACCCGAACATCCGCTTCTTACACCGTGTTATGGCAAACACAATATTCGGAAGGGCAAACAACAACAAGGTAAACACTAAAGAATTGTATGCTCTTCACTGTACCTTTTCGCAAAACCTCCATCTTAATCATGTTACTTTAATGATGGCTCACATTCTAAACCTCGTTGCAAGAGACAGGACCACACCTTTTTGCATCGG
This sequence comes from Vicia faba, assembly GCA_948472305.1. NCBI lineage: Eukaryota > Viridiplantae > Streptophyta > Magnoliopsida > Fabales > Fabaceae > Vicia > Vicia faba. The sequence goes on along the minus strand of OX451741.1, from coordinate 1,407,163,733 downwards.
AGGCATCGTCACCACCATCGCAGTTCACCTGAACTGGGGGGAAAGGATCCAACGCCTACCTCTGCTGCCAGCAGTTTATATGGACATTGATAACTGTAGAGCTGGCCGCCTGATCAAAGTACGAGAAGCTGGAGGGTACTATCTAATGGTTAAGAATGCAAGAGTTCGTAGTGTGATCATGCCAAATCATAATCGTACTTACTTGGGTAATCCGGATAACTGGCTTTACAACCTGAACGCCCCAGAGCCCGGAGAAAATGTGCAAGGAAATCAAGGTCAGGCCAACAATGCTGCCGCTGACGAAATCGACGAAGAATTAGAGCAGCAAGAGCCCCAACCACAGCAAGCCAACAATCCCGCCACCATCGACGCAATATATGCCGCAATAATGCAGCAAAATTAGCTATCCAATCAACGCCACCAGAGCCTCGAGACGCGCCAAATCGAGATGATGACTCTCATGCAACAAATGCAGAGAGACCAAAACGACTACGCTCGCAGGCACGATCAAAGTATGCTGGAATTCACCACAGGAATAACGGAAGATATGCGAGCCTTAACACTCTGTGTTGACGACTTGCATAATATCATATCCCAGAGAGATGGCGGCGAATCTTCCAGACATGGCGGGCAAGCACGTCGAAGAGCAAGGACACGTGGCTGATACCAAAGATAAGAGGAGGAAGAATGATTATCCAGTTTCCATTTCCCCTTTCTCGCTTCTATCAATACATTGAGGACAATGTATGATTCAAGTATGGGGGAGGAAGTATTTCCCTTTTCCTAAGTAATTTTTATTTTCTTTGTAATTTCCCTTCCGTTATCTCTAATTCAATAAAAAAATTTCTATCAAGTTATCTATTGAAGCAATTTGTGTTCTTCTTTTAGACTCCCCTTTTCTTTTTGAGCCAATAAAAAACAATCTCACTCGACAAAGTAAATAGACTGCAAAATCTTTAATCATCAGGAATTGGGGCGAGATTAAGCGAAATTTCTACCGTCTAGACACTCTACAATCCCAGAGTATGATAGATCAGTTCAAGTACCTGTTGTTTCCAACACCCTGAGTTTAGTCTTTATAGTAACCTTGAGTAGTTTATATTAGCAGTCAGCACCGTCTTAAACACAAACTACGCAGGAAGTCGATGAATATAAGTGGATGATATAATATTTCAGCAAAATGTTGCAAGGAAACACACCGATTAAATTAGACAATCCTCACCCAATCGCCTAATCCAAAGGATGTAAACCTTACAAAGTAACATGAAAATTCATTTGATGGATGGTTCAGGAGCATCTGAGACTGAACTCGGTAGGGCAGATTACGGTCTGATACCCCGCATCCAACCATTGAATTAAAGGTTGCCACATTACTGTGCCAGAAACCTCTAAGAGTTTAAAAGGATCATAACCACTAACCGATTGTTCTGCTATGTGTGTGTGAAGATAAAGGGCTTAATGTGATTGCGCTAGAATGAAAAGGGCAAAACAAGACGAATACTCGAGGTAGGCTATGATAGGACCTGTAACTAGTTTACGTAAAATGGGACTGTCTAGCGTCGTCGACATAGTAATGGAGCATGAATCAAACCACCGATTTTCTGACAAAAACACAACGCAGCTATATATTAGTTGATCCGAGTCATAACCATGTTTAGAAAAACATCATACTTAGCATTTGCTTGAGGACAAGCAAAGTTTAAGTATGGGGGAGTTTGATGACACACAAATATGTGATATTTCTGGCTTGATATACACCAAATATTTCTCATACTTTAGTTTAAATTAAATTATTTTATAAGTATTATGCAGGTATTTTTCTATTTTTGCAGATATGCATTAAGCCGAACACTTTTGAAGAAATGAAGAAAAAAGGGTGCAAAAACTAGCAAAAAGGCCTAAGGAGAAGAAAGGAGCCCAAAAGCCCATTACACATGTGAGCACGTGGCCCACAATTAGGAAGGCCTTGACGACCGTCACGGAGACGTGACGAACGTCACGCGCCATGAAGACCAAGTGACTATCGTCACTTGAATGTGACGAATGTCACAGGCCATTACTCCACTTTCTTCTCATCCAACAGACAGAAACGCGTTCAAGGGTTAATCCAACGACTTCCTACATTTTCTCACCCACTCAGTCAAAGGACAAACGAACGTGACAAATGAATGGCCCTATTGTTTCTCAAAGAAGGAAGTAAACTGTTTCCTACATTTTTGAGAGCAACTGATCAAGCAAGACCTATAAATAGAGCCTTAGACCACAGTAGAAAGGGTTCTTCTTTTTTGGCAAGAAAGTTTAGAGATTTTATTAAGCGAATATTCTTCTCAACAGCATTCTTTTTCAGCATTATTTTATTTCCCAGTTATTTCTATATTCCTTTCCAGCATTATTCTTTTCAGTTTTATTTTCTTCTGTACGGTTAAATATATCCTCCGATCTAAGCAAAGCCTACAATTTGTGCAGGAGTGCTTCTGTCTTCAGAGTTATTTCCAGGTTTATGTTTACAAATTCTTATTGCTTATTAATTGATATAATTATGTTTATTTGTGTTTGTCCTTTAAATTATTCTGCGATTTGGTTTAATATTATGTCAGGCTAGAAATCCTATACCGGTATGTAAAGTCAATCAACCGAGGGAACGAGTAACTTAGTCGGGATTATTTTTACTACGAAACTTTCTTTTCTGGCCTAAGTTACTATTTTTCAAATCATTAAATTGCTTTGTTACGGAAATAAAAAACAGATAGAGGTTAGGGTCAACAAAGCGGAAGTTTGAGATCTTTTAACTGGACAGTAGTAATTAGGCATTGGCTTAAAATACAGCGGAAGCACTTTAAAGTTAATTAAGATTTTGTTTAGTTTCCAAAAAGTATTTTTAACTCCTGCGGGATGGCGGAAGCGTACGTTAGGACTTAACTGCATAGCCTAGATCAACAAAATGACAGTGTGAGACGAGGGTTTTTAAACTAGATAAGTTTTACTGAAAGCTGTTTTGAAAATATAAAGACGCTCGACAGGTTGCTAGTTCCTGAGGTACGACTGTTGCATACTGGTAATTAAGCTCATTGATTATTAAAATCCAACTTAATTTAGTATTTAGTTTTCCCTAAAACCCAAATCAAATATTCATTAGATTTAGATTTGCGAAGTAACAATAGAAGACGGTAGATCGATTCATCAGTCTCTGTGATTCGATATCTTTTAAAACTACTCGATAAGACTGTGCACTTGCAGTCCGAATCATTGGATACATAAGTACAAATCCCACGATCAACGGTGACATATAAATATTGGCATGAGATGTTACCATTTGCTCTTCATGGTTACGCACCATAATGCGCACATCAACAGGGGCAACTCCTTTCTCTTTGGTATACGGTATGGAAGTTTTCCTGCCCATTGAGGTCCAGATCCCTTCCTTGAGGATCATGAAAGATGCAGGGCTGAATGAAGACGAATGGGTCCAGAATCGACTTGACCAGTTAAACTTGATTGATGAGAAGAGGCTCGCGTCTGTCTGCCGTGGTCAGATGTACCAAAAACGTATGATCAAAGCTTTCAATAAGAAGGTCAGACGTCAGGAATATCGGGCCGGTGATATGGTAATCAAGCATATTATACTGCCACAAGGTGATCCCAGGGGTAAATTGACTCCCACATACGAAGGGCCATTTCTAATCAAGAACATATTCTCTGGTAGAGCCATGATCCTAACCAGTATGGACGGTGACGACCTTCCACACCCGGTAAATGCGGACATAGTTAAAAAATACTACACATAAAAAAAGACCCGCTAGGTCGAATGGCCTAGGAAAAAATAAGGGCATCCGGGCGAACCAAAGGGGTTTTGGCAAAAATTAGGGATATACATAAAAAAAAATTGTACACCCGGCAAGTCGAAAACCTGAAAAGGCGGCTTGGGCAAAAAAGGGTGTCCCGATGGACTAAAAACCCGAAAGGGCGGTCTAGGCAAAAGTTAGGGATTTAAATCGTATAACTATGTCCTGTTAGATCACCTTACATCCAGTCTTCAGTACCAACTATCAAGCTCAAAGCAGTACTAATAAATCCAATCAGCTTTGGACAAGCAGTAAAAGTGATGAGATGCTCAAAAACATAAAGGCAATAGCAGAATGGGAACCAAATGAGATTATTTCACATAGTTGTCTTTATTTGTATATCATTTTTGTATAACTTCCATTTTTACAACAGCGTTCTCTTACTAGGATGTATGTCCTCTTGTACAAAAACGCTTATTTTAAATTAATACAAAACTATTCGTTTGAAAGTGCAAAACTTCTGTTTTTATTTTTTCTGTTTTGTGAGCGAAAACGTCCAATGATTATTTTTGAACATATGCATTTGAATATGATTACAGCTTACAAACATACACCTAAAAACAGAAAAACAATTGCTAATGACTTTAAGAAACGGGACAATATCTAAAGACCATCCATAAGATCCCCGCAGATGTCTTCCCCGACAGATACCTTCGCCAGGAGATACAGAGGCAGATATATCCTACTACAAGGTCTATGCCACATTCTCAATATGCATCCTAAAAGTACCATATTCTCATATCCCTGGCAGAAGCAAAAATCTCCAATTACTGCTCCAAAATCCCCAGTGAAGTCACCAAGCTTCTCAAGATTCTCCAACGGGATTTCAAAAAAATTTCCAAGCAGTTTGTGAAGTTCACCTTCAGCAACAGCGTTTTATAAATCTCAAATAGTTTATAAAGCCTTATCCCCATTAGAGTTTATTTCTCTAGCTACGGAAATTTATCCCTCAGCCTAGTTTATTTCTCTAAATTGGTGAAATCTTTCAACAGAGCTCTTTCCCTTGGCAGAATCATTCTCAAACATAAGTCGAAGATCCTCGGCAGAGAGAGGGGATTGCCAACAAAACTATCTCCATTTATTATCCCCAGCAGAAATTGAAGAATCACTTTCTTCACTCACCAACAGCAATCTGGGATTCAGCTTCCCGGCACTCTTCAACAGCAGTCAGGGATTTATTTTCCCAGACAAAGATATTGCGCAATAGCATTACATGTTCACACATCATGGCATGCGCATACAAATACATATATCATTATCTCATTTATTTTGGGAGCATCATGTAATTCATACATCATACATCGCATGAAACTGATTTCACCTTTTCAGGTTAAATTAGGAGACAGACAAACACTATCAACTTTTACAGTAGTTCAAAGATTAATGCCCGAAACCAGACAGGGAAACTATCTATACGACCAAGTGGTATGAACTCCCGAAGCAAGACGGGTTTACTAACAAATACAGCAGGCTACGGATTAATGCCCGAAACCAGATGGGGAACTATCCATGTGACCAACATTTTCAAGTTCCAGATTAATACCTATAACAAGCCAAGACAACTACCTGTGGACGATCGATGGTAAATTAATACCTGTAACAAGCCAGGAAAACTATCTACATGAGCAGATTGAAGATTAATACCTGAAACCAGACGGGAAAACTATATTTCTCTCAGGTCAGAGATTAACTCCGGAAATAAGTCGGGGAAACTATCTCCATGACCAACAACAATAAGTGTTTTCCAGATTAATGCATGTAACAAGCCAGGAGAACTATATGTGGATGACCGACTGTAGGATTAATACCTGTAACAAGCCAGGAAAACTATCTACATAAGGAGATAGAAGATTAACACCGGAAACCAGACGGGAAAACTATCTTTCTTTCTCGGGTCAGAGATTAATACCTGAAACCATCCAGGACAACTATCTCAAATGACCAATAAAAGCAAGTTCTAGATTAATACCTGAAACCAGACAGGACAACTATCTGTGAATGACTGATTGTAGATTAACACCTGAAACCAGACAGGAAAACCATCTACATGACCACCCTGAAGAAATCTTACACGGGTTCCTTCTCAACATCCAGATACGATCTAACATGGACTCATCCTGAAACAGCCCTACACATGCTCTTTCTAATACATTTCCAGATAACGGTTAATTCCATTATCCCTAGCAAGTTACTGTGAAGTCTGGATTTCAACCAGAAAGTAGCAAACTTTCATATCTCTAGACCAAAGATAACTCCTAGGTAGAGCCTTGGACAACTGAAGTTCCTAGACTCTATTCCCCAAGAAGGAGAACAACAGAAACCTGTATTCCCCAATGGACTCCTCCTCAGACAGCAGGAACAGGAACCCTCAAAGGAACCATGTGTGAAATCAACATCTACTTTGGATGGCATCTTTAAGTCTATCTCCGACGACTCTCAATTATCTTTTCCAAATGGAATTTGTAAGTCCATTCTCGACATCATTAACCATCAGTTTTACTTCATGCGAGTGCAAATTTCTGGGCACTCTATTATTCAATCATCTTCCACCTTCAGATCACGAAAGGCAGACAAGTCAATCTAAATCCTCAGGTTTAAGAAGATTTAACAGGGGCAGTTGTTGTACCCCAAAATTTCTCTTCCCCTTTTTACTCAAAACATGCTCCTAGAGATCCTCAATTGCTCAAGGATTGACCAAGGATTGACCAAGAATTGACCAGACAAATTCTCCTCTTAAGCAATGAACCTCTAATTAGGGTTTCACTTCTTATCAAGATGTGTGAGGTCCAAAGGTCTCAAATGTTTTCCATTGTCCTAATGTTCCTTCAATATTTTCCATAAAAAATTCCATGCCTTGCACTTCAAGTTTGCCCAGTCAATTGCTCAAATGCTTGAAAATCAATTGTACTAGGTCAAAAGTCAACTATGGCCCATGTACAGTCAAACTTCGAGATTTTTGGTCAAAATCAACATTTTGAAGTGATATCCATCATTTGATCAAAGGTTGATCATGATTCCTCAAGAAATACTCCTAATTCATCAAAAGTCAAAAATTGCTAAATTAGGGTTTCTATAGGAAAAGTCAATTAAACTTTGACCAGGCATAACTTTCACATACTGTAGCGGTAGAAATGTTCAAGACTAAGTCATTGGATTGACTAGACTTTATACAAATCAAAAATAAGAATCGCCACCATGCTTTATTGTTTCCAAAGGAATGGGAAAAGAGCGAATAACCCAAAAAGAGGGGGGAAAGATTCAAGGTAAGGGGGTTGGTTATGCAAAGGGAAGGTATTAGCACCCTAAACATCTATGGTACTCCGTAGGAACCTCTTTGTAAAATCTATATATTTTGGCTATAAAAAAGTGTTGTATATAAAATGGATGGTGGAGGTGAGAAAAGAAGTATTTTTTATGATTTTTGCATCCGCTGCGGTTGCGAACCTTTAGTGCCTACGTACCACCTTTCATGCAATAGGGGATCAGGGTACACGTAGTTCCTATTTTAAAAATTTGAAATACGAGTGTGTTGGTTAATTTTATGAGATAAGACGTCATCGTCATTGTCCGTGTAGAAAACATACTTACTACCCACAATCATGAGAAAGCAGAATTTGCATCATCTCAAAGTGGAGAATATGGCTTGGATTTTAAAATCAATAATGCCTCACTCAACACCCAAGTGGAAAATGTCTCACTTCACTATATATTGTAGAAGTATAGTTGTTTGCATCACTACAAGGATTGACGAGAGCCTAATCTTTTAAGAAAAAGTTTAAAGGTAAAAGCCAAAGTGGAAAAATGATTTGAAATGAGATTGATTGACTTTTAGTCTTCTCATAAAAAAATGTCAAAGTATTATTAAATTGATTGAAGTTTATTGATGAAAATATTTTGAAAATGCATGGACCTAAGTCCAAGTTTATTATGAAAGTGGTTTAAGTTTCAAAATAAGAAGAGTTTTCAAAAGGAGGGAGAAGATTTTTGAAATTAAAGAAGATGGGAGGAGAAGAAGAGGCTATCCTAAAGCATAAGGTAAGAGCTAAGGATAAGGACCATCTAACCAACAAGAAGCCAAAACTTGACATTATGAGCCAAGATAGAATTCCCATTCTTTGGAGTGAAACCAAGCAAGCAAAGATACTAGACCTCTTCAAATGTATTAAGTCTTCACAAAAATTGGGCAGAGTAACGGCTGTATGCGGGTGAATTCCAGATGACAAACAAAGAGTGTAATCACAAAAAACATGCACATAAAAACAAACAAGCAACCCAATGTCTTGAGGTAAACCTCAAGAGCTTCAGACAAAATAATCAGATAAGATCACAAGGTATCCAAGATAGGCCAAGGTTTCTAATCCTAAGTCTAAGAAAAAGTCCACTTCTCTATCATGCCAAGGATAGTAACCAAATAGTCCAAGTACCATTAAGAGTTTTTTAGGGTTTAAGTTGATTAAGTATATTAAGAAAAGAAAAAGAAAAGCTCAAGTGAGCAAAGTAAAAATGACAAGAAAATAAATGCTCAAATGAGAAAAGATGAAAATGGCATGAAATGTAAATGCTAAAAAATAAATAGTACATAAAGCATAAAAGAGTAAAGGCATAAAATAAACAAGTCAATAATTAGTGGTTAGTTGGATGACCATCTTGAAACTTGCATTTGGAACTCATTAGAGGATTGGTAGAACCAAAGCCTCCACACAACAAGTTGCATTTGCTTTTTGTCAAGGATATCATCCATTCGGAATTCTCACAAGTACCATTTAATGATCAACGATGTTTAAGTGATCCGCGTTGACCAAAGGTGTTGTAGATCCATTAGAGGATTGGTAGAACCAAAGCCTCCACACAATGAATCTCAAGGTTATTGGATCAAAGAGATCAAATTAACATACTTGGGCGTGCAATCATAAGTTTGGGCCACGAATGATCATTTATTCGAATCGGGACAAAATTTAGCGCTATGTTAAGCAATCGTAAGTGGACTTATATAGAAGTCACGCCTATTTTGAGGACGGTCAATAGCAATCTATGCACCATTTGTTTTGAGAGATGATATAGAGATCATGCTCTAACAACATTTAGTGCAATAAGAAGGGGATGAGATGAAGAGGAATTATGGTAAAAAGAAAAACCACATTTGAATTAATATTTAATCAAACTATTATTAAAATCATTCATCCATTTTTGTGGAGTCTAACTCAACACTATGGATCCAATGATGTTAATAAAGCCATGACCAAAAAATCAACCCAAGACAGCCAGAAAATATTCACAAAATAATAATATAATTAATATGTTCATTAAAGGGTTTTAAAATGTTTTTAAAAAATGGAAAATAATGAAGAAAATGCCAATTATATTCAATTTAATCAAGAAATGAAAAATAAGACCATAGAAAAATCAGAAAAGAGGCCAAGTAGTTTTATAAAAATTTTGGGGATTTTTAAAAGTCAGAAACTATTTTTAAAAATTAAATTAAATGGGTAAAATGAACAAAAATAGCAAAAATAGTAAAGTCAGAAACAAAAATAAAATAAGGTCCCCAATATTTGTCACAATATCATTGGATCATTTCATAATTTTTTCAGAATTTAAAAATGTGTAAAAGTATTTTTAATCATTTTAAACAAATCAAATAAGTGTAAAATTCATAAAAAAATATCAAAACACAAAATTAAATTGTGAAAAAATAAAAATCAGAAAGAGAATAATCAAAAATATTTTTCATAATTTTTTCAGATTTTTTGGACTAAAAATGAATTTTCTATGATTTTTTGAAATTTAAAACAATTAAAATATAAAAATCAGAAAAATAAAATAAAATAAAAAAGATGTAGACCATTGGATGAGAGTCAAAACGCGTTATTAATCAAATCTAAGGGATCTGGCGCGTTGTGCATATCATGGTCTTTAATGAATAATGTACAGAATTATTAAATAAATCAGAATTTGAAAATAACAAATGTCACGCTTTCATTGGTTAGAAGATGACATGTTGGTCATCTTCAACCTCCAGCCCTCACGAATTACAGGTCTCTCAAACTGTAAAATCAGAAGCTCGGACCTATGCCATTCGCTTCATCTCTTCAAGACGAAGACAACCACACCATCGCGACAAATTTATATAAATTGTAACTCAAGCAATTCGGGAAGAAAGTTTTGAAAAGGGATTTGAAAATTCATGGTCAGAACGTGCTTCAAGATAAAAGTAAGTGTTGCAACTAGAACCAGGGCAATGAGAGCAACACAGTGATACCAAAGTTTTGAAGAATTGATGAAGGAATCTACCTATTGAAGTTGAGTTGCAGAGCTCTGAAACTGGACTTCTATGGAGCAATATAGGGCACGATTCTTGAATGTGATTATATGGTTAGCTTCAGGGAAGATCAAGGAAGGTGAATTGATGAAAAAAATGGGTTGAAAAAGGCTTAAGAATAGGATTCGAAGTAGCTGAATTTTGAGTTGTGAAGCATGTTTGGCAGGGTGGTTCTGGCTATCTAAGCTTGGGAAATTGAATGGGGGATGACCCTCTATTTATAGGGAATCAAAAGGAATGCTCAAGCGTGTAGAATGATGCAAATTGGAGGGAAATCGTGTGAACCTGATGCACGAGCAAAGTGTGATCTAATTTGTATCAAAACTCATCAAATCCTTGCTGTGATCGGTGGATCTGGAACTGACTGTTTAACGCTGGTTCGCGAAATGTCGCGGAAGCAAGAGTCGCCACTGTCTTTTATTTTCTCCAAATGGAAAGGACAAAAGCACAGAAAAATTTCTTAAAGAGATTGCTCTCGGTTCGGGAGGTAGGTTATAGAAAGGGAAGGTGTTAGCACCCTTTCTATCCATGGTTATCCATGGGCTCTTAGATACTTGCTCATTTGTGTTTTCAAAAATGGTTTGTTTGCTTTTCAATGTGGGTTTTAAAAAAGTTTCTTTGAAAATTCCAGTTCGACTCTTGTATCGGTCCTCAAGAGTGTTTGAAAAAATGCTTTCGAAAGCTTTTTGAAAATGTGTTGGTGTGAAAAGTATTTTTGATTTGTTTTGAAATTAGAGCAAGTATCTACGAGAACCTACCTACCCTAAGGAATTCGTCTGTGTAAATGTCCTTTAAAGTAGTGCCATCCCACCATTGAGAGGTAGGTAGCACCACCGTTGGAAGTGTTCGGGTCAATTCGAGGTTCGGGACATGGTGATCACCAGAGCAATAGGAAGACACCTTAGAAGCTACCCTCATGCCAGGTTCCCGGATCATGAGGACTTACTAAGACATCCTCTACTCGACGATCACCTTTCGAGGCAAGGCAACAGTGAGGCGTACCCTAGGGGTGGTGTGTGCGATTTGTGTGTCGTTTTCAGATATTTTTGTCTTTTTGTCATGTCATTGGTGATCTAGCGCTTGTTTTTATTTTTTGTCCATACATTCTTTCATGCCTTGATTAACAGTTAAAGATTGCGAGAAGGTAAAAATTCTAAGCTATTACAAAAGGCGCGGGTCCACATCGCCAAAATTTCTTGAACCCGATTTGACAGAAAAATAAAGGAAGAAATAAAATAAAGAATTAAAAGTGCGGCATATTAATTTACAAGGCCTTGGGAGAGATACATAAATATTATACGAAAGAAGAAATAAATATGCGAATTAAATAAGAATTAAACGAGGGCGTTGGACCCTTTTTAAAGGAATTAAATTATTATTATTAAATTAAAAGAAAAGAAATGTTTTTTAGTTTTTTGTATTTATGAAATAAAGAAAATTAAAATTAAAAGAAACTCTAATTCTAAGTTTTTTTAATTATTAATGAAAATGTTAAAGTTTAACCTAATTTACTAAATATTTAATGTACATGTTTATTTACAAAAATATTTAATAATTAATAAAAATAATAATAAGAAAAAATTATTTATTAAAAAGATGATGAAAAGTTAAAAACCCTAATTTCTACATATTTTAATTTGTTAAGAAAAAGACTTAAGTTTTAAAACCTAATTTAACTAAATTAATTATTTAACATTTATTTACAAAAATATTTAATAAGTAAATTAATTAACATATTCTTAGTTTTTGATTTTCTGGTTTTATATTATGAATTTAAAGAAAACAATTAAAACAATTAAAAGAATGAAAAAGGAAAATCAAATAAAAATAAAAATGATGCAAACCATGGGGGGTGTCTGGCCCTTTTTGGAGGTGAATTGGAGTGGTTTGACCATTTGTGTTCTGGCTGTTGGCCATTTGTGTTCTGGCCTCATCATGCATAAGTTGTTCTAGTCTGGCCATTTGGCTTTTGGCTTTTGGCCATTTGTGTTTTAGCCTCAACGTTCCTTAATCTTCTCAGGATGTCTGTCTCGCCATGTATTGGTGTCATGTGTAAAATGTTCTATTTTGGCCATTTGGCTTTTGGCCATTTGGCTTTTGGCCTCAACGTTCCTTAATGAACCTGCATGGGATCCTGTCTAAATCTGCAATGTTGAATCTCATGAACACATTAAATAAAATCATAAAATGCAAATAAAGCCAATATATGAAGAAATTTAATGTTTAGGCACAATATGGCATGTATGAATGATTATACCCTTTTGATCATGGAGATCAAATCAACCTTACCCTTACTGGAAAAGTAGTGACATGAATGCTTTTATGCCCTTTGGGTCATGGAGATCAAGTCAGTCTTACCCTTATTGAAGAAGTAATAAGATGTTGGTTTGTAACTGAGATGGCTTGTTTGTAGTGAGAGAGGGATTTGTAATAAGGATTTCAAGGTTTTAGGGTTCTTGAAAGAATTTGATATTCTAACGGTGTTGTGGCAAAGTTTTTTCTCTCTTTTCCTTTCTCCTCTTTTTTTTTCTCTCTGGTTTGTGTGAAAAGAAGGTGATTATATAATGAAAATTAGGGTAAAGCAAATGGGCTTTGAATGTGCAATTGGGCCTCCAATATTCACTTGAATTCGTCACTTTCCAGGCTAAATCGCAGGGACTTAAGTGCATTTTTTGAAGTTGAAATGTGAAAACAAAATGTAGCCGACATCGAGAACTAACTCCTGTCCGAAATTCGACTCAATCGGATAAACAGTGAATTAGTTATGAATTTTTGAAGTTTCAGCTCAGACAAACTTATTTTGGGCTTCAGTGTCGACTCTGACACGTTCTTCAATAAAAAACTGGTATCGATCGGTGCATAATTTGGTCTCGACTTTTGAAGCAAAGTTGTAGATCTATGAGTCAGGGACCTTGTGTAAAAATATGAGCCCAATCCGATAAAAATTGACTGAGTTATGAATTTTCGAAGTTTCGGCCCAGATGAAATAATATTCAACATTCAGGATTTTCAGCGTGTCACGCACTCTGAGCAAAAAACGAAGGCCTTTTGAATACCGTTTGAACTCAATACCTTCTGTGAAAATGTAGCCAACTCAATTTGTGAAATTTTGGCGCCAGAACCAGCTGATACGATGAAAATCGACCAAGTTATGATTTTTTGAACCTGACGCAAATAAACTTTTGTCACAAATTTTCTGCACGAAAATACTTGATAAATCCACATTTTTGAAGACCTTCTGATCGAAATTGGCTTCCAGCCGTGAGAGATGAAAACGTAGATAATGTCAAGACGGAATTTTGGCCACTGGAACGGGTTCAAAATGAGTCACGATCTTCAAGTTATGAATTTTTAGCGCGTAAAAACTGCACTTTCAGCACACTTTTTCACCATATTTCTTCAAGAAAACTCGCACATTCGGATACCTTCTTTAAAGAATTGACTCTTGAGCCGAACCTGAATTTGAGAATACGTTATCAGAGATATCTTGGCGAAAGAATACCTGAATATGACGCGCCGGGTTGGACTTGTGAATTTTTCTTGAAATATTTTGAGAAATATGGGAGGGCAAATTTTGGGGTACAACAGTTGCCCCTGTTCAATCTTCTTAGACCTGAGGATGCAGATTGGCTGACGTGCCTTTCGTAATCCGAAGGTGGAAGATGATTGAACACTAGAGTACCCAGAAATTTGCGCTCACATAGTAGCAGTATGATGATGGGAATGGGCTTATAGATGCCATTTGGAGATTGATGGATAGGATGATGGGCTTATAGATGCCATGCTGAGAGATGATGGATGGTGGATGGGCTTATAGATGCCATCTGGGTGTCAATCGCGTAATAGATTCCTTAGCGAGAACTTGCATACCTGCAAAAGAAAAATGAGTACCTGACCTGTTACAGGAGCTGGTCTTCAGATTCTTTGTGTAGATGTGTCCTGACTGGTTACAGGAGCTGGATCTGGAGCTTCAAAAGATAATGAATGAACCAGGGGTGGTTACTACCTCAGTAGGAACGGTGAGAGAACCTTGGATGACTTTAACCTCAACAGCAATCGTTGAGAAAATCTTGGGATTACCACCTCCGCAGGATCAGGGAGAGAACCATAGGCGACTACAACCTCAATAGCAATCATTGAGAGAATCTTGGATAATTTCAACCTCAACAGCAATCATTGAGCGAAATCTGGGATTAAAACCTCCGTAGTATCGGGGAGAGAACCTTGGATAAAATTATCATCTCCGCAATATCGGGGAGAGAACCATAGGCGATTACAACCTCAATAGCAATCATTGAGAGAACCTTGGATAACTTCAACTTCAACAGCAATCGTTGAGCGAAATCTGGGATTACCACCTCCGCAGCAAACATTGAGAGAACCTTGGATAATTTCAACTTCAACAGCAATCGTTGAGAGAATCTTGGGATTACCACCTCCGCAGGATCGGGGAGAGAACCATAGGCGATTACCACCTCAACAGCAAACATTGAGAGAACCTTGGATAACTTCACTTCAACAGCAATCGTTGAGAGAAGCCTGGGATTACCAACTTCGCAGGATCGGGGAGAGAACCATAGGCGATTACCACCTCAACAGCAAACATTGAGAGAACATTTGATAACTTCAACTTCAACAGCAATCGTTGAGAGAAGCCTGGGATTACCAACTCCGCAGGATCGGGGAGAGAACCATAGGAAATTATAATCTCAAAAGCGGACGTTTGAGAAAAACCTGGGATGGAATTATCGTCTCCGCAGGGTCGGGGAGAGAACCATAGGAAATTATAATCTCAAAAGCGGACGTTTGAGAAAAACCTGGAATGGAATTATCATCTCCGCAACATCGGGGAGAGAACCATAGGAAATTATAATCTCAAAAGCGGACGTTTGAGAAAAACCTGGGATGGAATTATCATCTCCGCAACATTGGGGAGAGAACCATAGGAAATTATAATCTCAACAGCGGACGTTTGAGAAAAACCTGGAATGGAATTATCATCTCCGCAACATTGGGGAGAGAACCATAGGAAATTATAATCTCAAAAGCGGACGTTTGAGAAAAACCTGGAATGGAATTATCATCTCCGCAACATCGGGGAGAGAACCATAGGAAATTATAATCTCAAAAGCGGACGTTTGAGAAAAACCTGGAATGGAATTATCGTCTCCGCAACATTGGGGAGAGAACCATAGGAAATTATAATCTCAAAAGCGGACGTTTGAGAAAAACCTTAGATAACTTCTACTGAGCCTTCATCAGAAAAATCTATTTGGGGTCGATTTAGCTGGACCAGAGAAGGCCTTGGACTGGATAAGAAATCTTTGGAGTCGATTAACTGAACCGGTCTAGGTCTTGAAAGATGATTGAGAATTTAGCTGAATCTTTCCTGAAAGGTAAAGGTCAGTCATATGCAATTTCATGATATGGACCAAGCAATGATGTTCTCAACATAAATGAGATTTGTAAGATATGATGCGTCTATGCATGCTATAATGATGTATGAGATGTTTAGGAATGTATCTTTCGTCTAGGAAAGTAAATCCTTGACGGGTGCCGGGAGGTCACTCCTGGGCTGATGTTGAAGAATAGATTTTTTGCCTCCGCTAGGGATGATAGCTGCAAGGATACCGGTAGGAGAAGATGACTCCGTTGGGGAATAAACTTGGCGAATGGAATAACTCTGCGGGGAGGAAAGTACTCTAACGATCTTGCTGGAGAGCAATACTCTGTAGGGAGAGAGATACTTTACTGAGTTGAAAGTAACTTGCTGGGGATATCTTTGCTGTGTTGGAAGTGTTAATAGGCTTTGCTGGGGATAAGAAGACTCCGTCGAGGACGCTCTTTCCGTGGCTTTTGGATGAGGATAACCCAGTTATATCCTGGTAAGGAAATAACTCTTTTGAATAAAGCCGGGAGACGCGTTCGTATTCTGCGAGGGATAAGCTTCCAGAATCTACTGGGGATAAGCTTACTGCTTGGGGAGATGGATTCCAACTTTTCTGGGGACTAGATTGGACTCTCCTGGGGAAGTGATTCCTTTGAATATTGGTACGCCGCCGGGGAACAATCTTTAGACCAAGACTGCCGGGGATGCTTGTTATGACTGTATGCTGCTGGGGAATATTGAGACCTGCTGGAGGGTACCCAACTTTCCTTAAGTTTGATAATATAGCTTTGCCTAAGAATGCTCTGACTGGATGGCTCACTCTCTGGGGGATTAAGATATCTGGTTACGTTCTTCCGCTGAACCCATCTTGGTGCCCTGGAGGACAGAACAATTAGATCGCTTTTAGACAATTCTTTATTGCCCCTGTTTCAGTGAGAGAGGAAGACCTATAGGTGCTGATAGTTGTTGATGGACCAGCCTTCTTCTGGTAGGCAGGTGACAAGATGACAGGACATAGTCGTACGCTTTAATCCCTAACTTTTGCCTGGACCGCCCTTTTTGGTTTTCAGTCCATCGGGATACCCATTTTTGCCCAAGCCGCCTTTTCAGGTTTTCGACTTGCCGGGTGTACAGATTTTTTCATTTCATCCCTTCATTTTGCCCGAACCCTTTTGGTTCGCCGGGAAGCCCTTATTTTTGCCTAGGTGTGTCAACCTAGCGGGTCTTTGATTTTGCGTAGTATTTTTTTTCGACTATGTCCATGTTCTCAGGATGTAGGGAGTTGCCCCTGTTAGAAGTGTTTTGCCATGCCACCAGAAGGTGTTTGATCAGGCAAGATTCGTTGCTGGAGTGCCCAACATGACTCAGGTGGAGATTTTCCCCAGACTACTTGGCCTTTGAGAGATTCTCCGAATCTTGATTGGATTGCCCCAGAGGATGGACAATAATCACGTCTGCCCCTTGATTGGAAGTACTTCTGTTCATTAGGTATTCGTCGTGCGAATTTCCCTGCTGTTCAAACAAAAAGTCATATGCAAACAAAGTTATGTTAAAAATGCAAAGCTTATGTCTGTCTTGAAGATTTTGAAAATGCATTCTTTTTTCATAAAACAAGTGAATGTTTGTAAAACGTGATGTCAGCTCGTTATTTTATTGCGAGCCTTAAGGAGTCAGGATACCTTTCGTAACAGTATGCTTTCGAACTAACCCATGCTTCAGCTAGGACTTTTAAGGGTTATAATGTGGCTTGGTTCACAGTTTAAGAAACAAAGGATAAAGGCTTAAATTATTTGTACCCACCCACTCTTCGTGATGTTCTCCAAACCTAAACTCAGTTGATCATACGTTAGACCTTGTTTGAGTCTTTACTCTGATTTTCCAGTGATGATTCGGATATTGATGATTTATTTTGAATAGGCAGTCATTCCTTTTGTGTTGAGGGTTTATAAGACCTCTTTCTTTTTGATTTTGTTATCCCTGTTTTTTGCCTGAGCTGTTTCCTTTTTTGGAATCATAGTCAGCGGGATGCCCCAGTTTTGTAAGTCTCCTTCATGGGTATTTTGACTTATTGGGCTTTTCATTTATGAATTTTTTTAATAATGACTGCCTGTCTTTACGATTGTTCGGAACCATCACTGTCTTTTTTCGTAAGGATCTCTTTGGTGCCATTTGTTGCGCACTTGGATCAACTGAGAGAACTACCCTGCCCCGGGTTATGATTAAGGGTTTAAATTTTCGAAAAGAAAAACTCCTACTTCTTTGGCTAGAGGGGTTGGCGAGGGATTATCATCCTTATAACTCCAGTGTTTAGGGATTGAAACAATGCCTGTACCTCATCAGCGGGGTCTGTTCAAAAGCATACTGTAACGATCGTGGTATCGTTTTCGTCATCCTCCCTCAAGAGGCTTAGAATTTTAGATCAAGAGTTGACATCAGAAAAAAAATATGAAAATAATTTGCATTTAGTGAATACGAATATATTGTTTCTGGACAGACATATGCGATGCATTAATGAAATAACAATGTTTAACATGAGTAAATGTTTGAACAAAAGAAAATTGCCACTTGAACATTCGAATGAACAAAAATTTCTCAATCCTAGCCATGATTTGGCAAGGGAGAAGTGATTATCTTCGGAGTCTCAGGTACTTCAAACTGAATCTCTCCAGAGTCGATCATGTCTTGGATCTTGTTTTTGAGAGGCCAGCAGTTGTCCGTAGTATGCCCCGGGCTATCAGAATGGTATGCGCACCTATCGTTGGGATGATAGTTAGGAGCAGAAGTGTTTGGATTCCGGAGAGGAGCCCTTAAGGTGATCAGTCCTGCCTCCAACATTTGTTGTAGTGCTTGATCCAGCGACATGTTGATCTTGGTGAACTGTCTTTTAGGCTTGTCTGGTTTGCTCTGATTAGCCCGTTGTTCTGGGCGAGGTCGTTGTTCGACCTGTGAAGTAATAGCAGCTTGGAGAGGCCCAAACCTTTGACTTCTTGGAAGTTGATTAATGACTGGGTCCCTGACTTGGGCTGGTTGCTTCATGTTTTGATGAAGCTGACTGATCATGGCTCTCAGCTCTCCTTGCTCCTGAGCTAAACCTTGAATGAGGGCCCTTTGCCCCAGCATCTGGGTTTTCAATGTGTCTACCTCAGCTTGTAGACGTTTCAGTTGTTCGTCCTTGTCATCTTCAGGACTCTTTCTGATCAGATTCCCCATGAGGAGTGTCCTCAACTCTTCCTGCCCCTTGGATAGGCTTAGGAAGATTTCCCTGAACTGAGTCTCTTGAGCGTGAAGGTCCTGGTTATCTTGTTGTGAAGCCATTGACTGAGATAAACAGCGGAGATGGTAAGTGACCTGTCCAAAGGGTACCTGTCATGTAATGATAGGTATGACATGCATGTAATGTTTTCAAGGACCTCGCGGGGTAAACAAGAAAATTTGTTAGCATTTGGATCCGGTAGCTTGATTGAAAGAACTTCATATTTGTTGAGAGTCTTTCTTCCAAGGGTCAAAGGCTCACCATATCAAGTGGGTCATAGCCTCTGACTTTAGTCATCATGTTTGGTTTTGATTTCCAGACAACCTTGGTTAGGGGAACCTTCTTCAAGGGTCAAAGCTCACCATATCAAGTGGGTCATAGCCCCTGACAACCTTGTCTAGAGGAAAATAAATCCTCTTTGCCCCTTGCTGGGATAGTTGATTCACCATGACCTGCATCACAAGCCCTTGAGATCCTTGAAATGGGTTAGGATGTATGCAATGGTATGATGTTATGGTATGCATGGGGTAATATGAGTAAACCCTGTTATGAGTCCCTAACTAAGGACTACAAACCAAAACCTGCAAGAAACTTAGGATACCCTGTTATGAGTCCCAATTAAGGACTATAAACAAAACCTGCAAGAAATTTAGTACACCCTGTTATGAGTCCCAATTAAGGACTATACACAAAACCTGCAAGAAACTTAGTAAGCCCTGTCATGGGTCCCAATTAAGGACTAAAACAAAACCTGCAAGTAGTTCATGTGTCAGATAAAGCATGCAAATAGTCAAGTACGAAGGCACACAAGTCACACAAAAGAGCCCTTAGAGTTTAGGCCAGCATGGGGTCTGGGTATTACCCTCTTGAAGTTGGTGGGCTCAACCTGTCCTATTAGAAGTAACCGGGTTCTAAGGATCCCAATATCACTGGATTGCTTTCATTGTTCATCGTTTCGATTTAGCCACTGAACTGGCGACCGAAATATTCCAGGAAAGCAACCCTCAATTGAGTGTAGTATCGAGTATCAACCAACCTCGGACTGCACCAAAGTCAGTTATCTCACTACCCTAAAGAGGCCAAGATAGTTCAATTAAGGTTCCTAAGGTTTGTTGATGCTTCACGACACCACGCGGAGGCCCCGTACTCTCCTTGACTGAACTCAAGGGTTACCGGTACACACCAAAGTGCCACATCAACGTAGCAGACTGCTTCAACCATGTCGGTATACCCCGCACAGTTCCCTCACAGCCTTGTTGCTACTTTCTAAGAAGGTATCCCCAGATCCGGGTTAGGATCTATAGAACCCCCAAGACAGTCCCACAATTTAAAGCAGGCAAAGAAAGCAATTGAAAACACAGTTATGAACTATCCCTAAGGTACACCTCACTTTAAAAAGTATCCCCAGCAGAGTCGCCAGTTCTGTGATCGGTGGATCTGGAACTGACTGTTTAACGCTGGTTCGCGAAATGTCGCGGAAGCAAGAGTCGCCACCGTCTTTTATTTTCTCCAAATGGAAAGGACAAAAGCACAGAAAAATTCCTTAAAGAGATTGCTCTCGGTTCGGGAGGTAGGTTATAGAAAGGGAAGGTGTTAGCACCATTTCTATCCATGGTTATCCATGGGCTCTTAGATACTTGCTCATTTGTGTTTTCAAAAATGGTTTGTTTGCTTTTCAATGTGGGTTTTAAAAAAGTTTCTTTGAAAATTCCAGTTCGACTCTTGTATCGGTCCTCAAGAGTGTTTGAAAAAATGCTTTCGAAAGCTTTTTGAAAATGTGTTGGTGTGAAAAGTATTTTTGATTTGTTTTGAAATTAGAGCAAGTATCTACGAGAACCTACCTACCCTAAGGAATTCGTCTGTGTAAATGTCCTTTAAAGTAGTTCCATCCCACCATTGAGAGGTAGGTAGCACCACCGTTGGAAGTGTTCGGGTCAATTTGAGGTTCGGGACATGGTGATCACCAGAGCAATAGGAAGACACCTTAGAAGCTACCCTCATGCCAGGTTCCCGGATCATGAGGACTTACTAAGACATCCTCTACTCGACGATCACCTTTCGAGGCAAGGCAACAGTGAGGCGTACCCTAGGGGTGGTGTGTGCGATTTGTGTGTCGTTTTCAGATATTTTTGTCTTTTTGTCATGTCATTGGTGATCTAGCGCTTGTTTTTATTTTTTGTCCATACATTCTTTCATGCCTTGATTAACAGTTAAAGATTGCGAGAAGGTAAAAATTATAAGCTATTACAAAAGGCGCGGGTCCACATCGCCAAAATTTCTTGAACCCGATTTGACAGAAAAATAAAGGAAGAAATAAAATAAAGAATTAAAAGTGCGGCATATTAATTTACAAGGCCTTGGGAGAGATACATAAATATTATACGAAAGAAGAAATAAATATGCGAATTAAATAAGAATTAAACGAGGGCGTTGGACCCTTTTTAAAGGAATTAAATTATTATTATTAAATTAAAAGAAAAGAAATGTTTTTTAGTTTTTTGTATTTATGAAATAAAGAAAATTAAAATTAAAAGAAACTCTAATTCTAAGTTTTTTTAATTATTAATGAAAATGTTAAAGTTTAACCTAATTTACTAAATATTTAATGTACATGTTTATTTAAAAAAATATTTAATAATTAATAACAATAATAATAAGAAAAAATTATTTATTAAAAAGATGATGAAAAGTTAAAAACCCTAATTTCTACATATTTTAATTTGTTAAGAAAAAGACTTAAGTTTTAAAACCTAATTTAACTAAATTAATTATTTAACATTTATTTACAAAAATATTTAATAAGTAAATTAATTAACATATTCTTAGTTTTTGATTTTCTGGTTTTATATTATGAATTTAAAGAAAACAATTAAAACAATTAAAAGAATGAAAAAGGAAAATCAAATAAAAATAAAAATGATGCAAACCATGGGGGGTGTCTGGCCCTTTTTGGAGGTGAATTGGAGTGGTTTGACCATTTGTGTTCTGGTTGTTGGCCATTTGTGTTCTGGCCTCATCATGCATAAGTTGTTCTACTCTGGCCATTTGGCTTTTGGCTTTTGGCCATTTGTGTTTTGGCCTCAACGTTCCTTAATCTTCTCAGGATGTCTGTCTCGCCATGTATTGGTGTCATGTGTAAAATGTTCTGTTTTGGCCATTTGGCTTTTGGTTTTTGGCCATTTGGCTTTTGGCCTCAACGTTCCTTAATGAACCTGCATGGGATCCTGTCTAAATCTGCAGTGTTGAATCTCATGAACACATTAAATAAAATCATAAAATGCAAATAAAGCCAATATATGAAGAAATTTAATGTTTAGGCACAATATGGCATGTATGAATGATTATACTCTTTTGATCATGGAGATCAAATCAACCTTACCCTTACTGGAAAAGTAGTGACATGAATGCTTTTATGCCCTTTGGATCATGGAGATCAAGTCATCCTTACCCTTACTGAAGAAGTAATAAGATGTTGGTTTGTAACTGAGATGGCTTGTTTGTAGTGAGAGAGGGATTTGTAATAAGGATTTCAAGATTTTAGGGTTCTTGAAAGAATTTGATATTCTAACGGTGTTGTGGCAAAGTTTTTTCTCTCTTTTCCTTTCTCCTCTTTTTTTTTCTCTCTGGTTTGTGTGAAAAGAAGGTGATTATATAATGAAAATTAGGGTAAAGCAAATGGGCTTTGAATGTGTAATTGGGCCTCCAATATTCACTTGAATTCGTCACTTTCCAGGCTAAATCGCAGGGACTTAAGTGCATTTTTTGAAGTTGAAATGTGAAAACAAAATGTAGCCGACATCGAGAACTAACTTCTGTCCGAAAATCGACTCAATCGGATAAACAGTGAATTAGTTATGAATTTTTGAAGTTTCAGCTCAGACAAACTTATTTTGGGCTTCAGTGTCGACTCTGACACGTTCTTCAATAAAAAACTGGTATCGATCGGTGTATAATTTGGTATCGACTTTTGAAGCAAAGTTGTAGATCTATGAGTCAGGGACCTTGTGTAAAAATATGAGCCCAATCCGATAAAAATTGACCGAGTTATGAATTTTCGAAGTTTCGGCCCAGATGAAATAATATTCAGCATTCAGGATTTTCAGCGTGTCACGCACTCTGAGCAAAAAACGAAGGCCTTTTGAATACCGTTTGAACTCAATACCTTCTGTGAAAATGTAGCCAACTCAATTTGTGAAATTTTGGCACCAGAACCAGCTCGATACGATGAAAATCGACCAAGTTATGATTTTTTGAACCTGACGCAAATAAACTTCTGTCACAAATTTTCTGCACGAAAATACTTGATAAATCCACATTTTTGAAGACCTTCTGATCGAAATTGGCTTCCAGCCGTGAGAGATGAAAACGTAGATAATGTCAAGACGGAATTTTGGCCGCCGGAACAGGTTCAAAATGAGTCACGATCTTCAAGTTATGAATTTTTTAGCGCGTAAAAACTGCACTTTCAGCACACTTTTTCACCATATTTCTTCAAGAAAACTCGCACATTCGGATACCTTCTTTAAAGAATTGACTCTTGAGCCGAACCTGAATTTGAGAATAAGTTATCAGAGATATCTTGGCGAAAGAATACCTGAATATGACGCGCCGGGTTGGACTTGTGAATTTTTCTT